>VZDJ01006028.1:4354632-4407774 GCA_008694505.1 Cyanoderma ruficeps | reverse complement strand
TCTATCTATCTATCTATCTATCTTAGTAATGTACTATGGGGGTTTAAGAAGGCAATTTTGCTTGAAGCACTCCAAAATCATTAATACAAGGAGAAATTTTTAAAAAAAGACTCTGTATGTACAATGTTTTACTTATTAGTGAATACATATATTATTTCCAAGCATCAAACTGAAGTACGAAGCAGAAAAGGCCTAAGCACTTAACACAGATCATGTTCTTCAGGTTTTGTCGAAGCTGTTCTAAGAAACAAGCCCATTCACAATGGCTAGGACAGGTTGGTAAGAAAAAAGTTTGTCCTGATTTCACTTGGGATAGAGTTAGTTTTCTTTTTAGAACTTAACATACCAGCTATATATTCCTTTTCTTAGCAACCCTTGAAGGTACCACATGGAATTGACAAGATAGGAAATGACTGAAAAAACAGATCTTGCAAGAATGCGAGACCCAGTAAAATGTATAAAAGGCAGACACCCTGCTGGTTGTTACATATCCCAAAAGAAGAAAAGAGGTTATGTTGAAATTCTTCAGGAAATTTTCTCCTCAAGATGGGAGTTCCCATGATGAGTGGTTTTCTCAGCTCACACCCTCTACCTCTCCACACCTTGAGCTTCCTCAGCAAATTGTTCAATACATATTTAGCATTTTGCCAAATAGGCATTTCCACTTCTGCTCATACAACCCTCACTTCTCACTCACTGGCAGCAAAATTCCACCTACCCAATGGCTGCAGGTTGCCGTGGGCCTGCCAGGTGACTGTGGCAGGACGTCTACCCCCTTCCCCTCTACCACAGAGGGCTGGTGCATATAGAATAGATAACCCAGGGGTGAAAAGGGCCAGCAAGGGGTCGTCTCTGGCACCAAAAGGGCTCAGACCTCAGCTAAGAATCAACATCTTAGTCTGGGGAGCAGATGTGGGAAGAGACAAAATAAATATTCTTTACTAAGAGATACTGTTTTACAAACCATAAAAGACACACAAGTTATCACAGAGGCAGAAGCCTCTTGCACCCTGAAGCATTTGAGACTTCCCCCAGCAGAGTTGGGAAATAAATCCGTGGTTCCTTCCCTCTAGGGACTGAGGAAAACGATCTCGATGTGTGCCCCAGTTGGACACAACTGGATGGTAAGATACATTGAATCCTAAGTTATATTACTACTTCACTAGCTGTAACATTAATAGGTACCTTTAACCTTGCGCTGTATAACTACTAGTAGTTTCCTTTTTTATCCTTATTCCTGTGTAGTGTTAGTTTGTTTTAAGTCTTATGTCTGTTACTTTTTTGTTTGTTAAGTACATAATTCACTCTATAGCAGACCGAATCAGCCATTATTAAAGAACTTGGATACAAGAATGGGTATTGAGGTGCTGGCTGCCTCAATAAAGCTAATGCCTGCTGCCAGAGGCCTGGGCAAAAGGCAAGGACCTATCTAAACCCCCACACCCATTCATAACACTGACTTTCCTTGTAGAAATATGGAATTAAAAGTACTGTAGGGGCTGCTCTTGCCAAAATTATTTCCAGACGGAATTCAAAAGAAATACCATACTAAGGAGAGCGTACAAGAGATGGTACTGGATTATGGTTAACCACTAAGTCTAACAATATAGGCATCTATAGGACAAGGCTAGAACCACAGAGCCTTATGGTAATACGATACCTGTTATATATCATACAGCACACCAGATGAACTGCAATGCCAACACCTAGGACTGGAACAGAGATTCCTTCTATCAGTATATAATTCCTTCTATCAGTGTATGGCAGTCAGGTTCAAGGAATACTCGACAATAAGCCAGAAAGCACTGAATTTTGATTGCTGCTTCCTTACTTACTGCTGTTACTACTTCTGTATGTCCTGAGTATACATAAATCTTAAAAATGAGTGCAGCATGAGGAAAATGTAAATGTCACACAGTTAACCACAGTCTGACTGAATATGCCATGTCCACATTTCCACAAGTCCTTAATACTCTCCTCTCAGGGAACTGCAGCCATAAGCATCTTATAATTAAGCAGGTAAACAACAAAAGAATGCTTTGAAAAATAATGAAGCAGCTTTTCTTTAAAACTACACTGGGGTGGAGTCTGAATTAAAGAACTTTATTACAAGTAGGATTTGCTATACTGTTGGTTATAATGTCTGGTTTCCAGGAAAAAGCTTTTTTTTCATGGACGTCTTTATAAACTTTAGTTCCAAGCCTGGATCATTTTTACTAGCTTTCTATATTCTTAGAAAACATTGTATAAAAAGACAGTGTAACTCATTAAATGGAAAAGAATTATTGAGACAATGTAAATGAAAACTTCAAGAAAGAGAGAGAAACACACAAATTAGTCCTCCGTGGTAATGTGATGCCTTATTCTCCATTTCCATGAAGAGAAGGCAAGATATAATAAGGAACAGGTAAACAAAAATCTAAATGTTATTTTGAATGGGAGAGTTTTGAAGCTTAACTTCTTGCATTGCACTGGTTCTCACCTTTTCCTAAAAGGACGGGAAGAATGCAGTAAAAATTCACTGAGGCACGTCAGTTGCTGTTCAGCTCTGTGTAAAATCAAAAGCAGATCTTTTCATGTGCTAAAAAAGACCTGGGACATCTGCACATTAAATACAATAACATTTTTATCCGTTTATATTATTATCTTACTATAAATGTTACATTTTTTCATTACCATAGATAAAAGCTGATGGGTGTTTGCTTGTTTGTGTGGGGGGTTTTGTGGGCTGTTTTGGGTTTTTTCGAGGGGAAAGTAGATTTTTTGGTGAATTTCTGTAGAGTTTTTGGACAAAAATTAAGTCACTCATTTTATTTACAAAGCTAGCCAAGCTAAGGGAGAATTATACAACAAAAAACCAAAAGCAAAACAACAAAAAACCCCAAACAATTGTTCTCACAAGTGTACAAATAAAAAGCATTAGAGGCAGCAGTCACAACTTGCAACAAAGGCAACTGCAACTGAGCATAACAATAGGAAAGAACTTCACATGGTTAAGCATCAAGAGCTGCCCAGAGAGCTGGAGATATTCTAAACATGAACAGTAACAAAGACCTCAGCAACTTGCAAGCTATCACCACTTTCAGGAGTGGGTTGAATTAGATAACCACAAGAGGTCCCTTTCAAAAGAAATTTTACATGATCTGTTCTAGTTAAGACGACTTACAAAGCCCATGGTGTTTTATTCCTCTGAGGGAAGGAATCATATTAATGTGTCTGAATGAAACACAGTGTCAGTATGACTTCAGAATAATCCTCAGGTGCTCCTACACTAAGTTGTCAAATACTCAGTTTGGGACAGGAGCTTTTTTGGCAAGGGGGGTGAAAAGACCCCAGACTCTTCTCGGATACAAATTACATCAACACAGATCATCTACAATATGGATTTCCAGAGTTACTAATTACATATATATGGGGGCTGTGTTGAGATATGATAATACTTTTCCCATTAAAAATTAGCTGATTATTTCCAATTTAAAAGGCATCCCATAACAAAAAAAAATTATACCTAAATCCTGCCAGAATACAGCTTTTCTCTGAGTAATTCCAATCTGCATTAACTTTGCACAGTATTTCACAGGTTCACTATAGTGAACATGAACAGCAGAGGTTGAATCCATCGACATCCCAAATGTTGATATTGGAAAGCCTCATGCTTCCATCACAGTCAGACAGTTTGCTCCTAACTGTTAAAAGTTTTAAACTGCTACAAGGCCTCTCACAATGCCTAAGCTACAATTTACCAGTCCTGACATTGTCATAGCTTGAAGTGTAATAGATTTATTGAAATTTCAATTAAAGGACACATATATTTTATGTGTATGTATGCCTTATCAAAGTTGTGATGCCTTTCTTTTATCTTGTTGGTATGCGTACTCAACCTTAGCTGGACTCTTTCCACATTTCAGGAAGAGATTTGTTTTCAGGGATATTCAAAGTGTCCTTTGCATTCTTCTGTTCTATTTATCAGCCTTTCTTTTAAGCTACTTATTCTTTCTATCTTTAATAATAAAGGTTTTTTGTCATGCTGAGAAATACTCATATTTATTTTGTGATGCAAACTTCTCAGAGTGGCAGCAAGACAAACATATGATCTGTCACAATAAAGTTCCTAAGGAATTACTTGATAGCCATCTTCTAAGTATCTAGGTCAGCTTTCCAGAGCATGGAAAACAAATAACAAACGGTTAAATAATGTATTTTCTTCATACAAGTGATCTTCGTTTCAAAAGGAAGACTCTTAATAATTCACTTGATGCTTCAAAAAAGATAAGGGAAAAAAAGAGATAGGAATTGTTCATTATTATCTCTTTAAAAAAAAAAAAATTGGACTAAAATACCACACCAGCAATGGTAGAACAGTCTCTGGGCAAGCTGCACTATTAGCAGTTCTTGAGACAGAAATTTCCTTGGGTTAAAAAACCCCACAACTTCTAGATTTTTTTTTGCAGATTTGATCCCTGGAGGTTTTCTAAAATAACAGTCTTCTGTGTCCTTATTAGCGTCTGAGTTATAAAGGAAAACCCATAGAAATCTCATCAGAGATTTAAACAGTATTTTCAGAACTGTTTCTTTTTTTTTAATCAACAAAACAACTAATCTTGCTGCTTTTCTTCCTTATTCACCTACTTTGCTTCATTCTAAGACACAGCTTGTGAAGCTGGAACATTGAGTATCCAGCATGCAGAAGATTTTGTTATACCAATTCTATTAGACTCAAATAAACCTCTGAGGAGTCCTCTTCCAATCAAGATGCCATCCGCCTGCATTCAAAACCTCTTTGCCTGACCCCTGACCAATTCAGCTCCGTGAGAAGAACCAATTTTGGTAAAAAAAACAGATGTATTTCTGTTCTTTTTCTCACAAAAATTAAATACAAAATAAAAGAAAATGCTTATGAAAAGAGGAGAAGCATAAAACTCTGGACTGTCAACAGGAGAAGGATGAAAACCAAAGAATATTAAGGATGAGGTATTGTATGTAACAAATTAATTTTAGCAGATAAAGTGAGAAAGAATTAAAGTACAATAGTACCTTCATGAAGTATAAAGTTTAAAAATTAATGCCTTCTTGCTTCTCCTTTAATTAAAAATGATCTCTCCCTGTCTGTCATACAATTAATTTATTTCTATGAGTATTTTTAAACTTCAAATCTGGGGGGAAAAATATCTTCTGATAAAAATAATTGGCAGATAGGGAAAACTGCCTATTTATTTTCAATTCACTATTTCTGTCAATACTTTTGTGTTTGGATTCTATGAGCATGCACCAATTCAGAGAATCACAGAATGAGTCACAGAATGAGTATGGAAGGAACCACAGAGAGTCACCTTGTCGGACCTCTCTGCTCAAGAAGGGTCATCCTAGAGCACTTGGCACAGGATTGTGTTCAGACTGTTCTTGAATATCTCCAGTGAGACAGACTCCACAGCCTCTCTGGGCAATCTGTTCCAGTGCTCGGTTACCTGCCTATGAGGATACTGTAAGAGACAGTGTCAAAAACCTTACTGAAGTTGAAGTTCAGCTGTTTTCATCCAGGTAGCTGTTTCATCACAGAGGACAACTTCACCACTTGTGACTCTGATGCACCCATACATTCTCCCTTATCCTTAAAATCTAAACACCCCAAACCTACCACCAAGTCATGAAGACTTGCTTAGAACACTAGAATTTGCCATGTCTGAAGATCTGAAATGTGACTTGATGGAATGATTGCATGTTTAGCACATAAATATAAATTATAAAAATATTTATAAACAATTATATACAATTATATTATATAAAAATGCACTGCAAAATATTACTTTCCTAATTAGCTCCAAATCCAGAAGTATTTTAGAGTTACTTAAAAACAGCTTGTCTACTGTGAAAAAATTGAACACCAAAAAAGCAGCTGATTTTACATTATTTTTTTTATATACAACTTGATGTTCAAAATTCAAGGTGTATACAGAAAAACATGTTTTTCTCTCATTACTCTCTCATCCAAGTCCAAGATTGCAAGAAGTGAAATGGGCTGAACTGTCATTAAATTACAGTAAACCAGGTATAAAATTTCTCATCAAAAGTAAAGCTTTCTCAATGCTTAAAAGTAGCACTTAAATGAATGGCAGATTACAAAATATGAAACAGGAATAGACCTAGATGAATGTAGTAAGAATCTTTTATCCTTGAGTATAATCTCTATTGCTGAAAGTCCAAAACATCACAGTAGCTCTAGTTATCACTGATGTCTTTGCCTCAGTGTGGCATTCAGAACTACACCAGACTAGCAGAGCTAAATATGAACAGCTGCAAATCCTGTCCTCAGTGTTCCTCAGGATTAACGAACCTGTCAGTAAAAGGGAGCCTGGAAGCAAATGCATCCCACAAATGCTGTCCCATGTAAGTGGCTGGAGAAAAAAGTATTACAAGTAGAAACAGAACTTTTGTTTTCAATACTTTTTCATTCAAATATCCCACCTAAGAGGAAAAGTCATTCTACACCCAGGTTTTTTATCCTCCCATGTATTTAGATGAGTACAGAGAGAAGGCAAAAGTTATTTCTATTCTTGTTGCAAATGGACTAGTTTGATGAATCTCCATGTGTAAAATAAAGATTAACTACGAGCACCTGAGAACTAAAAAGTACAGAGAAAGGAGAATAAATCAGTGAGACAATGTGATCGTTTATGACCGGTATAGCATTGACTTTTAGATTCCAATTTTCTATTAATATTTTGAATCATACAGAACAGGGATGAAAACTATTCTCTTTAACCACTTGAAATATAAAACATTTATCTCTGCAATTTCTGTCGTGTAACTGTAATTGTAAAACTTACCAAACTCAGTGCTGAAGAACTACCAGCTATTTCAGCCTGATTTCAAATTCTGCTTTTGAGCTCCTATGTACTAGAAATTTATATATGGTAAAAAACCCCAGTGTTTATCTCCATGTTACACTCAATTTGCGTTCATATTAAATGTTAGTTGTCCAGAAGTTCTTATTTGGTTCAAAGTATAATGCAGAAAAAGTGAATGTGGCCATGAAGACAGACTAATTCATTTTTCCCATTAGAGTTTGACAACAGAATCCTGTGAGGACTGCAGATAACACTTTCAGAAAGGGACCTTGGGGAGATATTGTAAGGGACAGAGAAAAATAGATCAGACTCTTAAAATTTAGTTTTCAGAGTCTTCAGTAAGAAAACCTAGGGGAATAAGGATAATGTTAACAATGTTTTCCAGGAAAGGGCAGCTCAGCAGGATTCCTCACTCTTATTTCTCAACAGTATGTGAGGTAGGAGAAATCCCTTCTGAATGGATGTCCATACCTAGAGCCAATATTTTGCAACTTTAACCTAAATTACCATCTGAATTGTACTTGAAATTCACTTATTTTTACACATTAACATTACATCTACAACCAAGAAAAACTGTCTTTCTTTGCCACAGTCCTGGGAAGCACTTCTTTCTAGGCTCTACCCATTACTGCGATCACTGCTGGTGATGAAATACACCATTTTGACTCATTTTGAATGCATTGGCTGCATATCCCAGCTATGCCTCCTCTGCAAGGTCTACTACTTTCCAGAATGTATTTCAAAATTCAATTCCTTAAATATTGTCAAAGCTTGTCTCCGTACCCTTCCATCAGGAAATACTATTTAGGGTACCCATAAAATATAGGAGTAAAAAGGCATCAAAATAAACCCAAATCTTGATACTAAAAGGAAGAGGCAGATTTGGGTTGTTTAGGGTGGGGTTTTGTACTGCTTTAGGCTGGAGTTTGAGAATGTTGGGTGAGGGGTGTCTTGCTGCATTTTGGGTGTTGATCAGCACATACACAGATTTGATACAGTATTTTCTCAAATGCAACTAGCTTGCGTTGATTCAATCAAGAAGTAACCTAGGACTATGTAGGATAGAATTTTGATTCTTTTCCTGTGAGATTCATACACAAGGCATTTAAACACCACTGAGTCCATAGCAGTCATGTATAATTATATGCACAGGTACTATATACTGAAGCCTCATTATATTTTACTATGACTCTTGCAACTAGTTTGCATACAACTTATCAGCATTAACAGCAATGCCTGGTTAAAAAAAAACAAAAAAAAACCACCAAAAAACAAAAAACAAAACAAACAAACAAAAATATCCCCAAGCTGTGTTTTTTCATGCTTCTCAGTGAAGCAGAAAGTATATGCAAAGCTGATGAATGAGGCTTATACTTATCTCAGCAAACCAACCACAAGTGGACATGCCTGTCACCAATCAACCTTTTAAAACATTTTAAAGAGCAAGTCATGTTCCACCGAATTCCATGGACACGTACATAATGTTCTGAATTGCTAAAAGCTATTTCAAATTATTTTATGTATGATATTAAACAATTTATACAAATACTGCAGCAGGAATGAAATATTTACATATTATAGAGGCAGACTCTCTAACATATTTACATATACACACACAGACACCCATTATATGCTTTTTTGCTTTTAATTCTTAGCAGAGTATCACAAACCCCCTTGGTGTCCCCAGGTGCCAGATTTTAACTTTACACGACACCTGCAATACAGCAAGCAGACAGAAACACTCTCCCTTGGTCCCCTCTGAGGAGGCTGCCATGAACTGTCACTCTAAGAAACACCAGCAAAGTTCATTAAATTTATTTTACTCAGTTAAATTAAGTATATGTATTCCAAATTCAAGAACACTGTTTCACTGTTTTTATGAGGAAATGAAATACATTACTTAGGGATGTTGATAACCTAGACACCCTTGCAATATAGCACTTATGCAAAATACCACCAGTTTAACTAGTGACATTACCAAATGGTCACACAGAAGATTCCTTTATAGCTCAGAGGCACCACAGGCTTTGAAAATGCAGCATAACTGAATTTTGGTGGAAAAAAGCACCACATACGTGCTGGCACTGATTAAGCTCCATCTGTGCCTCAAAGAGAATGACAGTGAAATAAGTGCCCGTCAAGTGTTCTCTCAGTGAGCTCAATGCCCTTGAACAGACATCCTGTCTGATACACAAATGAAGAAAACTGTGGTGTATCAATTTACTCTTCAAATGCTTTCACTGGGAAATAGTTTTCCCTTTTCTCCCTTAATCTAATGGCCCAGCAATTTCTGGTGGAAGAATACTTCAATTTTGGTATTTATAGACGTTTTTGCTTCTGTTAAGATTATAAATGTCATAATAAAGTATGTATAGCACTGGTCAAAAATGCCGTTTTTACACTTATGAATGTAGGTAAGCACAGAAGACCCAGCAACTGCTAATTACTTGTATTTCCACTACCCAATAAAATCTCTTGCACTCCAACACAATAAGGTGACCTCTGCAGAAGACACTGCAGTGCACAGTCAAAAGCACAGAGATATAGAAGCACTTACATTTGCACTGTGATCACTTCCACTAACACAGACGACATCTTGTTTTTGAATTGTTAATACCTCTTTTGTAAGCTTCAGCCGGATGTCATAAGCATTTTCAGATACTTCATCATATAACAATGCAATACCAGTTTTAATCTGCAAAAAAGAAAAGCATACACAAAAATTTAGGAATATGAACGTTTCATAATGGCAAAGAACAAGCTCTATCCTATTGAACAAGCTCTATCCTATTCAATAAATAAAAAGCATACAAATGAACAATATTTACAGAAAGTGGAAAACTGCTCTGCTTTTCAGTCTTCAAATGGATTAGACATAAAAAGCCTCTTTTGTACTGGAAAATACAGGCTAAGTGGTCTTTGAAGTAGACATTAATATGTAAAGAGTAAAAAAAAATTACAAAAATTTCTCCATTGTACTCTTCCACAAAGAAGTGCTGCCAATTAATGATGTCCTATTTGACTTCATTTATACAAAGACGTATTAAAATGTATTAGAAACAGATAGGTATGTTTAAATGTATATGAACACATTTTCCATTTTTGGCAACAAGTGGGGAAGTGAAATATTCTTCCTGTCTTAAAGACGTCCATTCCATTCTGTCAGAAAAAAAAAAAAGTACTCTTCATAAAAGTTGCCATTAAGATACAGAGTTCTGTCATAGTAGAAAACTATGTTTTCACACTGTAAAACATGCAATTAAATCCAGTTGTTACAGAATATATTTTATTTAGGATAAGATGAACATACATTTCTTAAGTTACATCATCACTGGACTAATAACTAGTAAGCTCCATAGGATAGTCAACTATTTGGTATAAACAATGCTTTCTCCATAGGTAGTAGAAAAGAAACTTTATTTTAATTTCTGGTTTATTCACTTTAATTCCCCACTAACATTCAGTCAGATACTTCCTTAAACAAAACCTGTGGTATTAGAACTGCTTAGAGCTACTTGTTAAAATATGCAAACAAACGAAATTTCAGATCTTTATATTCACTGCACAGAAGAAAAAAACACCTGTTCTGAAATGAGTGTTTATGTTTAAAAGTGCTATTTGCTCATTAATTTATAATGTATATTACAGCATCATCATAGCACTGCATGTTATGCAAGTGAAGAAAAATAAAGCATGATTTAAGTTTTAGCTGCAGTATTTGCTTTTAAAAGAAGATTTAATATCAAGTTGTTCATCCATGTTTTCTTAAATGGTAGACTGTATAAACAACAGAGTAATGGAATTAAATAAGAAACATGTCCTGTGCACTGAATGAAAACTTGAGGGATTTTAAAATAAAATTAAACATGAAAAATTAGCTTCATAATACTTCCATTTCTATATTTAGGGAGAAAGGTCTGTGGCGATTGTCAATAAAACCTTTTGGTCTTTAAAAACAGGATCAACTTAAGCTTAAGGCACTTAAATTTCATGTAGCTCTGTGCTGCAACTGAGTGTCAAAACCTCCCTTATAACAGAAATAGCAAATGCAGACTAGACAATAATTAAATTTATTCTGAATTATATACAGAGCAGTTGCTCAGGTGAACTGTTCATGTAGCTGGGCTATCCCTGGGCTCAAAGCAATTGTCCTCATTTAGGTCACTTCTGCCATTTAAGACACTGAGATATCCTAAGACCTCTGAGCATGTAAAGCTGACACAGGCTTTTTAGGATACCCAGGTCCTTTTCTAGCTGGAGGCATGACCAGATTTCCATGTTTATAATGAGATTCAAACATTGGTCATGTCAGTAGACATCCACATGTAAGTATCTTCAACTTGTAATGGATGTCACAAAAGGTCTACAGTGCAGAAATCACAGAACAGCTTGGGTTGGGAGGGTCCTCAAAGATCATCTACTTCCAACATCTTGGAACAACACCTTCCACTAAACCAGACTGCTCAAAGCCCTGCCCAACCTGGCCTTGAGCACTTCCAGGAATGGGACATTCACAACTGCTCTGAGAAACTTGTTCCAGTGCCTCACTGCCCTCAAAGGGAACAATATCCTTCTAATATGTAACTTAAACCTATGCTCTTTCAGTTTAAAGTTGTTCTGCCCTGTTCCATTACTACATAGCCTTGTACAAAGTCCCTCTCTGGCTTTCTTGAAGGTGCCCTTTATGTACTGCTCTGAGGCTGCTCTAAGGTCTTCCTGGAGCCTTCTCTTTCCCTGATTGAAAACCCCCAATTTTCTCAGCCTGTGTTTGTAAGAGAAACCCACATCTAGGACAGCTGTTTAGAATCTGTCCAGGCAGTGGTGAGCAACAGACACCCATGATCTATGATTCTATATGATCTCTTTTATACATCTATCTAGAAGGGAACAAGCGAGTCACAGCTCTCTACTTTGAGTTAAAAGGTAAATATAAATAAAACTCAAATATAAGTGTCTAATTGTGGGAAGACAAATCTATTCAGTATTTGCTGGGTACGTCTAAGGGAAAGAAAGTTCAGTCATGGTATAAAGTCTTAATCATTCTCACTTGTTTGGAATCCAACATTTCTTTATTTTTCCAAGATTTTGAGTCTTTTCACATTTCAGCATGTGTGAATGTCTTATCAATACATTTTTTTGAATGATAACATATGAACACTATGCCAGTACCATCTGCCTAAAAGCCATGCTGCCAGTAGGAAGTATTTCCAAACAGTAGAACTACAGCCTTTACAAAACACGGTCCCTGAATTTTATTGCTGTTCAGATGTTGTGCATCACTGTCCCACCTGGACTGGTGACCATTGTTACTTTTGCTGTGTACCAGAGAATGCTTTACAGAAACACTGGAAGAACAGAATTCTGGAGCACTCTTTATACAGCTTACACCCAGAACAATTCTCTGGCTAGAAACTGTTACATATGTGTCCTGGTTTAGGGCAAAATTTGGGAGGAAACCTCCAAATGGAGTTCCTCTAGAAAAGCAAATTCAAGTGGCCCCTCCCCCTACTAGTTTTGGAAAAGATTTCCTTTGAGAAAAGTAAAAAAACCCTGTTTATTTAACAAGCAAAGTGCTCACAAGCATAAGAAAAAGAATAATATTAAACAATAAAACCTCTAGCTGTTCTGAAGAGATGACAAATTCAGAAAGTCCTGTTTGTGGGGTGTAGCTTGGCTCACTCAGTCTCTTATCAGTCCCTCCTGCAGTGAAAAATGCAGCATTCAAGCTGTGGTGGGCCACAGGTGTGAGATCCCAGTGTTTTTCTGGGTTTTCAGTCCAGAGCAGGCTGATCAGTTCCAAGAAAAAGAAAAGCCACAGTCCGGGGAACTTTTCTGCCTCAGCTAAGCTAAAAAACTAACTTCAAGCAGAGTTCTCTCCATACTGTCTGTGCTGCAGACAACACAGTCTGTGTGAAGAGAGATGTGGGAGAGTAAGTGCAGTTTCTGATAACAAACTCAGTGCTTCTCTTCCCCCTTCACTCTCGGAACTAGTCTTAAAGGTGCAGAACTTAATATCCAGCATAAAAAGAACAGATGATTGGGGATACAAACATCATAAAGTCACCCTAGGAACATATGTTTAGAAGAAACACGATGGAAAAACTCTAAACTATCATTTGTAACATGATCAGGTAACAAATGAAATATGCAGATTGAACTATTAAATAGTTTAGCATCTTCAATCACATTATTTCAACTGAAGTCCGACTGAAGCTCATCTATTACTATTAAAATCCAACACCTACATTACATTTCATCTAACCCCTGACGTGATCCAAGATGAGGTGCAGCAATACCTTATTTGCTTTCAGAATCAATAAGGTTAATCTGGATTTCTCTCAGCCTTTCAAGCCAGCTTTTTTTAGACCATTATAAATGGCTTTAAATCAAAGTTCAGCACATTCCCTTGTTCTCTCTTCGTGTTAAAGAAATGGTACACGCAGCTCTAGTGACCAAATCCCAGTCCAGACAAAGGGTTTCTTCAAACGAGGACCTTTAAATGAGACCTTAGTCTTTGCATATATATGTATATCTCACATTTAACTAGCTATGGGCACCTCGATTTCTCATTCAAAATCTGTCTATACAGTAGCCATTCTAGGTAACTGATATCAAAAGCTGAGGACTGAAAAGTCAAAATAACTCTCCAAAATGATATAGTATTGTGAGAGATCATATGTTTTGTAATAAAAAGCATGCAGAAAGTTCATAGGGAGATGCATCTCAATAGGATTTCAGTGCTTACACTGAGAGGTGGGGAATACAAATTTAAATTCACTTGGGCAGAAAAAAAATTAAATGTTGATTTTCACATCTCTGACAGTTTTCTAGACACTGGCTTCAGGAAGAGGAGTGTGTGGGTGTTCATGTGCATGTTCACTATATGGTGAGAAGAGAAAAGAAGATCAGTAGTACAAGCATCACAGTAGCTGTGACTTTTAAGAAACCATAGACACTGCTCTGTCTTTGAAAAAAAACAAACCACACTGAAACCTACTTTCTCAAACCAGTTCAAAAAACTGTAAATACCACAGAAAACATTCCTCTCGAGAGGGAGCTAGAATGGTAGATGAATCCTTCTATCAGTTTTATTGTTGACTACTTAAGAAGGACCCTAGCCAGTGTATTTGCTTTAAAGCACTCCCTGTTCAGCATAATGTTTCAGGACCCTACTCAAAGTAGCATGACTCTTTCAATGTGTTGTATCTGCAGCCTAAAGCTCACAGCTGCAAATTATATTTCAAGGTAGGCATCTCTACAACAAATTTCAGTCTTACTGGTATAAAATACTTGTCTTCATTGCTGTAAGCTTTATTTTGAAATAGCTTGCAAAAAAATTCCTCTGCATTGAGTTACATTGGTTCTCCAGCAGAAAACACCATTTGCTGATCTTAGTCCTTAATAAATACATCCATAGCTTCAAGGGCACTGCAGTTCAATTTTTATCTGCTAAAATTCATTCATAAATGACCTTTATTCGTAAATAAAATTCTTTAAACACTATATTTGAACATTTTTTCCCACTGAAATGCCACACTGTATTTCCAGATTAGTATTTATCAGCAACACTTACATCTCACATGTCTAGAGATAAAATTCTCTGATCCAATTTTATTTCTTAAAATGAAATTAACTTTATTGAAATTACATATCTGTGGTATACTTATGGTTGGAACACCTGCTGAGGGCAACTAACAACCCGAGTCACTCACTTTTATCGTACATCATTTAAGATTAGGAAGAAAGAGAACTTCAGGAAGCCCTACATACTGCCCTGAGCACTAAGTTACAGCAGGCTCACATGTACTCTCTCTGTCACAACTGGTTTGATGTTTTCTACACCACATTTCCTATCATGATCACAAGAAAAAGACACTTTCTCAGAGAAATTCAAATTTACAATATCCTTGACTAACATAAAAAGATTTTAAATGGGATGAAATATAAATGGAAAAAAAGTGCAAGGTGTTACACAATAGGAAGAACAGCCATCTGTATGGAAGAAGAAAAGCTCTTCAGCATGTGTTAAAGAATGGAAGCAGGCATGTAGTACTGAGAATTGGCAGAAAAATAGGGGCATCAATATTTTGTTGTTGCAATAAAGGCAAACATACGCTTTCTTCAATTCTTTCCCACTGTTTTGTTTTTTTTTTCCTCAGTCTTACAAGACAGTACCTAAAAGTACAACTGAAAGTATAGTTCTTTAGTTGGGTAGCAGAGAAGGTTTCAACACTGCTGAGTGTGAGGGAGCAAAATTGCCCATGAAGTAATCCATAACCAGTGTTGCATTTAATACATTTTAGTATATTATTTTCTTTTATACAGTATGATGTGTGTGTTGTTTCATGGCTACACTACATCAAAGAGGTAATGAGCTGAAAACGGTCATGAGAGAAACAAAAGAAATTAGAAGTGGTCAGAGATCTGTAAAATAGGATGTGTAAGTAATTCAAGATAAATTCAGGTTATTTCATTTCAAGACTGTATATACGAGAACACAGAGAGAGTTTTAAGTACTTCAAAATCTATTACAAATAGAGCAATCAGGAAAGAAAATAATTCAGAAATCTCCTCCTTTGAATATATTCCGGTTATGAGGAAATGGAAGTCCTTGAACAGATTGCTTGGATAAATGATGGACATCCATTGCTAAGGGATTCTGAGAGAAAACTGAACAAACATCTCCACAAATGGTATCAGTAAGCCTCTCACTGGGCAAAATCCCAGAAAAGAAAATCTCCTTTAGATCTCTTTCACGCTAATTCAAAATTACGTGACTTCTTCCATATGAATAAACTTCTGAATCCAAGAGAAAACCTGACTAGCTCTACAAGGATGCCTGGACTTAACTTGCAACTGCCATAGGATGGGTGAAAAATAATTGTTAAGTCTGAAGAAGTTAATCACTTAGGGGCTTTGATAATGGACGAGTGACATTTACAACAAACTTAGTAAATACTCAGAATTTTCATAGTACTGAATCTGCAAGATAACTGTACCCTAAGAAGAAATGTGCCCATGTCTTTCATGATGAAAAGATAATTTCAGGCTTAAGGGGCCTTGAGTAAGAACACAAATACACACTTTTCAATAAGCCAACATAGTGAGAGCAGGAACACATCTGTGGAACACAGAGAATCAATGATTCCATGAGCATCACAAACACACAAAGAAGCATTCAGTAAAACTAAAAGCAGACAGAAAACAATTATAACTTACTAAAATCAGTCATACAGAGCTCCCTTACAGAGTATGTTTTTTCCTGTAATTACACATGGAGTTGTCCTTGTTCTCAGCTTTAACTTACCACAACTTTTACATCTAATGACCCAGTTTCACAAATGCAGAGACAACAATGCTTAACCTCAATACTCTTTCCTTTAAGAAATTCTGATTATAATGATAATGAAGCCATTAAACAGACTATTTGGAGGATAGGTTATGGTTTCCCGATACTATGAGGGTGACGGTTTCTGTGAACAAGTCAGAAGAATCATCTTGAAAAATGTTATGGATTTTTTTCCATATCTCAGAAGAGCAGTTCAAGACCCCTGTATTAGGAGAGAAACGTGTAGGAAGGGATCTGGAAAGTATGAAGCCCAGCCTCAAAGCAAGGGAATTCTGTGACCAGCCCAGCTGAAAGCCTCTAAGGATGGAGGCTGTTCCCCACTGCTGGGCAACCAGCTCTACTGCTTGACTGTCCTCATGAGGAAAGGCTTTTGATTGTGACCCATTTCAAGTTCCACTTATTGTCTCCTTTCCACTCGGACACCACTACAAAGAGCCTGGTTCCATCTTCTTGATCTTCTCATTGACATGGAAAGGCTGCGTTTAGGTCCTGATGAAGCTGTCTCCAGACTGAACAAGCCCAGCTTCCTCAGAGGGAAAGTGCTTCCAGGCCCAGTCAACTTGATGGCCTCCCAATGAACTTTCTCTATGTTATCAATGTCTTTTTTGTACTGGGGGAATCTAAAATGCATACAGTGTTCTACAGAACTGGGTAGAGAAGGATAATCCCTTCCCCTCATCTCCTAGTTGTGCTCCTCCTAATACAGCTCAGGATAATGTTCACTTCTCTGCTGCTGGCTCAGGTATAACTCACTACCCATCAAGACCCCCTAAGGCTCTTCATATGAGCTGCTTCCCAGGCAGGCAGGCCCCAGTGTGTATCACTGCCAGGGGCCCTTCGTTCCCAGGTGCAGGATGTGGCGCCTGTTGGATTTTATGAATTTAGCTCATCAATTTCTTGAATTTCTTGGCAGTCTCTTTGTAAGCCTGCCTAGGTTTCTGTCAATGGTATGCTGACTGCACTCTCCAGTTTGGTGTCATCAGCAAACCTGAAAATCACGCCCTCTATGCCCTCTTCCAGGTCACTGACAAAAATGTTAAAGAAGATGGGTCACAGGATAGATATCTGAAGAGCACCACTTGCCACAGGAATCCAGACAGAGGATACCACAATAACCACTACCCCCAGTCTGAGCATCAAAGCAGTTGTCCACTCACCCATCTAGACGGAGGCTATGGCAACATACTAGCAAACAAACATATTTATTTCCTTACACTAAAATACCAATACCAATAACAATGTAATAACAAAACTGATTCTTTAAGATATAAATGCATAAAAATATGTTAATTTTAAAAAAATTCAGAAAAAAAAATCATGCTTATTGCCACTATAGGTAAAAATGTCAGAAGATGATACAGAAAATATCTGGATGAGAGCAGTATCAGGTATCTTTCTGCCCTACTACTGCCCACTCTCAGCAGTATCCAATTCCCATGTGCAGAAGGATTCAGCAATGCCCTTACATCCATTAGGCACAGCAGTCCTGCCACCCCCTCCAAAGTCCAAAGGCCAGGACACACCCACAGTCTTGGCAGGAGCCACAACCCTCCTTTCACTCCCTCCACATGAAGCCCCACATGTAGTCCACCAGCAGCTGCTTCTGCCTCCCTTCCCAAAGGAGAAGCCCTGCAGCTGGGAAACAGCACCAACACCAGCACTGCTGCAGATGATGAAACTTGAGGCTACCCCAGTGGTGCAGCCCTTACACTGCTGCTCCTGTCTGAAGGGAAATATTTCAAATTAAGATAAAATCAAGTTAAGTCTGAATTTCATTCCAGTTGGAAAGAAACACTGTCAATTTTAATTTTTTAACACTGAATTTTTAAATTTTTTTTACAAAACAAACAAAACCCCTACCTTTTAAACTAGAATAATATACAATCAAACTGATCTAATAGCTACCCAACTTTTATGATGTACTTGGAAAATACACAACTTCGTTCAGCTCCTGTCCAAAATAAGCACACCCACAATACAAATGCACAGGAAATTACAGGAAAAAACACAACTGCTATATAGCCTCAGTAAGATGCTAGTAAGACTACTTATGTTTGCCACACCATTTTTAAAGACTGACAGCAAATCATGCATTTTTTTTAGTAACTCAATTTCATAATTTCGAAATGTTCGCAACCGTCCTCAATGAAGAAAATCACAAATTTCTGTTAACTCCTTTCAAAAAGGTGATTCACATTCAGAAAAAAACCCAGTGTAATATTATCTGATGGACACCATTGATTCTTGTGTAAATCAATTAAGACTAAAGATAATGAAATAAAATGTACTCTAAATTTCAAATGCACTCTTTGATAAGAATCAGCATCAGAAATAAAAAAGGTCAAAAGTAGGTATTTAGGAAATCTTTGAGTGAATTTTTCCCAAAAGCATTGATTACATCTGAATATGCACTTTCAATAGTACTGTTTTGATAAAGATTTGTTTTTACATCTGTATTTATTAATAACAATATTATGGATTGACATTTCAATATACACAGTTGTAAAAGGTATATCAGCATTACAAGTTTTTAGAAGATTTTAACTGCAGCATGACAATATCACTTTCTAATAACCTTCTGTTGTTAGAAACCTTCATTCAGAACAGTTTTCCTAAATTTTCAAGGGCAATACTCAAGGTAGGAAAAGTTTGAAAAGATGCTCTCAATATACAAAATTTAAAAGTCTATTTTGTTGCTTACATCACAACCTATTCAATAGTCAAAAATAGCCTTAGGAATACATATCTGTTAATGACATTAGCCTTGCAAGAAAAGTGATTAACAGCTGGCTCACAATATCTGTGATCTTAATCATTAAGCACTAATATCTTGTTAAATTACTGCAAGCTCAGTACATCACAAGCTAATTAGATATGATTGATTTTTGTTATTCTCATGCACCTCTCAAAACATCACACACAAATATTTGAAGTCTGTATTGCACATTTGAAAAATGAACTACCAAAATGTCGTCAGAATAAAAATTGCCTTCTTAAAAACTCTAACAAACGCCAATAGAGACACATGGTTAAAGTTCTAATAGAAATTCTAACCGATAAAATTGTCAAGGCTCAAACTATTAGAAAAATTGCCTGGTTTTATTTTGATTTAGATAGTATCTTTAAGTAAATGGCTTAAAAATATAAAACCTCAAAATATAAAGGTACTCCTATGCTTACAGCAGTTTCCTACCAGTCCAACTAGAATGCATAAATTTCACACTTCAAAGTAAACCACTTAGCAATAGCTGGAAAAACCCCACAACATTCCCTTCAGAGATTATTTAAGAAAAAGATTATCAGAAAATTAATGTGATTATTTCTGTTGCTGATACCATGAATCTTACCCTAGTGGAGCTTCAGCTGATTAATAAATATTCCTGTTGTTATATCAAAAGGCAAACAAAAAACTAAGAGCATAATAAAAACACCTCACCCATTTTCTTAACCTAGAATAGCCAAGTAAAAGCAATACAAAGGCATCACTTTTTTTTTTTTTTAAATAGAATAGCAGATTTTGATTCATCCTGCTCTTGCTATCCTTCCCCTTTTGACTGATACGGGTCCCCCACATTCATTCTTTTTCAAGTGTTTGCATAAAATTGTTGGTGATTTTTTTTTCTGTCCTATTAAACTGTTGTGTTACTCTGCCAAAACCAAGAAGAAAGCCATATCTAACTGTCTAATTTCTGAATAAGGTGGAAAAGAAAACACGTCCAACTAGGAAAAAAGTACTAAAGCTTTCTGCAGAAAACAAAAACAAAGCAAACAAACAAAACAAGAGGAACAAAATAATAATAAATAACTAGTTTCAAGATCTTAAGCAGTCATTCTTCAGAAACTGGAAGTATATAAAAAAATAGCACAGAAGAAACAGGAAACCTAGGAATACTGAAGGATTTTTGCAATACCCAGTAATTGAAGAAAAACTGCAGGTAATTTAAGTATTGAAAATTTAATGATTTATTTGAATTCAGACTTTAGACAAAGATTTCTTAAGATGGAGAATATGTATTCTAAACCACTTTTCAAAAGCAAGAAGATGTGTAATCAGAAGTAGCAAGTGGAGATAAAGATTCAGCTCTCATTAAAAATAAAACAAACCATGGTCTGGGATGAATGAATGTTTGCCCAGAATTCAAAGAAACTCCTATTTTTAAAGTATATACAGTCTACTCTCATTAGCATCAAGACAAGAAGATCAGTACCAAGAAATAAAAAATCTGGAACTGATGTTAAGTCTGATTTTGGCAGCTGCATATAAAACTTGTTTCAAATCTTTCTCAACTTCAATAATTTGCTGATTGACAACCTGTACATGCCACTGACTGACACACAGGCCCTGTAACTATTTGACTTAAGCACATGGAGGTGCATTTGGATACACATTTGGATGCATGTATTACAGAATGAAAATAAAGCTAGGAAAAGGAAATTAGGTAGGAAACAATCAAACATTTCTGAGTAAAAAGGATTCAAAAGTAAGATGCTTGACAAAAGAGCTGGACATTTTAAGGGTTTTAATAAAATGTTGCCAAAACTCTGTATTTCTGAGTGATAAATGTGCAGCAGAATTTAATTTTATCCATAATCATCTCTCCAGTGTCATCTGTCCCTTGATGCTGTTAGTCACAGAACACTGGACTGCCACAGTACTTGACTGACGCCACATGGAAAATCTCATCCCCACAGACTGGGGGTAAAGGTGATCTGTATCATCTACTGCAGACCATGGCAAAGGTCACTGGATGAGCTCTGACTGGACTCGAAGGGGGAGCAGCCAACTGAGGAAGAGGAGCACCAGCTTCTCTGAGCACAGGCTGCAAGAGCAGTGAGTCAGGAAAACAGAGCTCCTGTGTGGTGTTGCAGGATTGTTTAAAAGTTTTATATTAAGTTTAGTTTAGCTTTATGTGCCTAAGATGGGCCCCTTTGTTGTTTGTAGAGTGTTTTCTTATCAGAAGTTAGTATGTGGTTTTTTTTCTCTTTGCCTAGAGACGGTTTTTAATTAGTCTGTTCATTATAAAATTTTTGCTTGTTAGGGAGAGTGTTGCTTTTCAAGGACAGGGGCCTTGGAAGAGTCTGCTTGATGCCTGGGGCCCCCCCCAGAAACTCTACCTAAGTTTTTGATGTATTATGAGCTATGTAACTTAGTTGGAATGTATACTTTGTTAATTGGCTTGGAGATTGTATCCACCCCTTTTGAGCTAGCCCTGAAAAGACCCCCGAGCCCAGAAACTGCATCTCTCCTGGGGTTGTTGATCTAGGGTGACGGGGTCCCCTGTCCCCCAATAAACCCTGATTTATATAACCTCCGAGAGGTCACTCTTTCTTTCATCGCCACGAACCATAGCAGCAGAAGGTTTGGAGGCCTGCAGAACCAAGAGCCCACCTCAGTTTTGTCGGAGCGTGCTGGAGCGTGCTGGGCAAGCCAGCCGGCCAGGCTGACCAGAGAGGCACGCACCCCGACACTCCTGCATAAAGTAAGCAGCAATCAGTGCTTAGCAAGGCAGAGCATTAAACAGAAGTCAGCTCGCAAAGTAACACCAGAATTTTTAACCCAAGGACTTCAGGTAATCTTATAACAACCCTCCTGTCCCAGAAAGGCATTCAACAGAACAATACAAACTCATATCACTTAGAAACAGAACACGGAACCAAAGAACTAAAACAGACTCAGAAACAAATAAAACCCTGACAGTTAAAGCAAGAGAAAGCAGAAATTTTAATTGTTCCTTTCCAGACAACATCAACAGCAACATGAAGTCATAACAGTACCATGGCAGAACTACTGTCAGGTTATTCTACTGGTATCTCACAGTGGAAAGGTGAAAGGAAGTGACGTCCATGAGTGTACAAGTATTTGGATGATGAGACACTGAGAATACAAATGCCTTTGTTGTGTATATTTGAAGCACTCTTATGAAAGGCCTGTGTTCAGAAAGGCATGTGACCTTAAATACACCAGTTTCACAGTTTTATGCAAGTATACAAGTCAAATTTGCAGGGTAAGAAACGTGATTGTATTTTGTGAAGGAAAGCAGGAGTAGAAGTATGGATGCGAAAAGACAGGACAATAGTTCTTGGTGTAACAAAGCTCAGCTGGGGAAGAGGAAGAGAAGATTGAAATAAGAACATAAAACAGTAAGAGGAATTAAGAGTAACAAAGGGGAAAAGATAAAAATTAAAGAAAATTAATATTTAAAAAAGAGGTAAAAAGAGGTAATTTCTGGAAATTGTATGCTTAAGACAGAGTAGCTGCCCACTGACAAACACATCTATTTTTTGCAGGAATGATCACCATAGGTTACTAATCCATAAAAGAATCTGACATATTAGTTCTACTCAGAGTATTAAAAATATGTTTGAAAAATGGAAAGAAAATTTACAAAAGCTGTGTGCAGCAAATGTGGTATCCAATATTTGAAAGTGCAGCTAAACAAGAAGCCATAAAACACAACTGGTGGTAAACAGGATCCTGCCTGAGGTTTACCACTGCTTCTCCCGCTATCATACTACTCTCCGGGATGACCAATAATGGAAACTGTGCCTTTGCACTCTACTGTTTTAGTCCATTTTAGAAATATTACTGTTTCAGTCTTTCATGACATACTGGTCTCAGACTTAACTATTCCTACAGCTGAAAATTTACAGTGCTTTTTTTTTTTTTTTTTNTATTTTTTTTTTTTTTTTTTTTTTTTTTTTTTTTGCGATGCCATAGCACACAAAGCATCACATGTCAGGATTTTCTGTTTTGCAGATAAGGATTTTTTGATTAGAAGGTGCAGTATAGGGCACCTCCCCTGCTCCTGCTGAGGTTGTCTTCATTAGATGAATGTCAAAGGCTTACTTTAGCTTTTGTTACCCTCCTTTGATTTCTGTACTACAGGGATACATTTTCTGTATTCAGATGATTCTCACTGGTGTTCATGGGCCATTAAAAATCCTGGGAGTGATCTTAGATAATCTCTCTATTGCTTGTACCTGAAACTCAGCTATTATTTTCTTCTTATAAAAGAGGAACATTCTAGCACAAATGCTCAAAAATGTCTTAGGGATTTAATTTTAGTCCCAATGAAGCTGAAGTCAATTGAAAATTCTCAGTCAAGTCAGGCTTTCATTGTAAAAATAATTAGTTTAAATTTTGTCACAAATATTGACAGTTTTTCAAGTTGTAACATTCATAGCGCAGTTATTAGCATAACGATAAAAATTCATGCAGAAAGACATATTTCAGGATTCTGCAGTTTTCTTACATAAAATCCACCTGAACCATTTTGTCAAATGCTGTCAAGACCCCCAAACTATGCTGGTTTTCAGATCATTAAAAATTCCATCAAGTTTCTGAACAAGCAAAGGGTACATTACCAGATTATAAACATATGCAATGTTGTCATTTAGAAATTAAAATGACACTTTAAAAAAATCTAAGTAGTATAGTTTTAAATTCTACTATTTCCAAGACAATCTCAGAATAACAAGGGCCAAATTACCTACTAAATACTTTAGGTTAATACAGTGAAAATATTTGTTAATATAGAATAAAGAAAAAAATCACACGCAAATGAAGCTTTAGTAATTTTAAAAAAATTAGTATTTAAAAAAAAAAGAGACAGTGAAAACTGAACATAAAAATGAAAACCTAATCAGACAGTACAGGAACCTTTCAAAAAATTTTCGTTGAACAAAAGAATAGATTTCTATGGCAATATACCAAGAAAAATTATGAAAGGGAAACAAGGGAAAAAAAAGAAAGAAACCAACAAAAAACACAATCACAATTATACCAAATAATCTTTAGAGATATGCAAAAAAAAAAAAATCCACATTGGTAGCCCTCTTTATTGCTTGTTTTCCTGATTGTGCTAGGGTTTGTTTTATTTTTCTAGGAATGATCAATTATTAAAACAAAAAGCAATGTGGATCTTTTTTCTGAAATCTGAGTATTATTATTATTGTAAGCATGAAAGTGCTAATCATGCTCATTTTTCTACTGTCACAAAGTGAGGGGGTTTTTTGTTTGTTTGAGACTGTACATTATTAGAAAATTCTCAAACTTACAGGAAAACACTAGGACAGAAACACTGAAGGGCTACAGATGACAGGGGCTTCTGGAGATCATCTAATTCAAAGCCCTGTGAAAATCATAAAATCATAGAATGTTAAGGGGTTGGAATGGACCTTAAAGATCATCTAATCCCAACCCCTCCCTCCATGGGCAGGAACACCTCCCACTAGACCAGGCTGCTCTTCTCAGGACCATGTGCAATCAGGTTTTGAGTACTGCCCAGTGATGGAAATCTTGGATAAACCAAGGTGGACCTTTTCCAGCGTCTGACCACCCTCACTGTGGAGAAAAAAAAATAATCCTTGTTCAACAGAATTTCCTGTGTTCCAATTTTTGTCCATTGCCTCTTTCAGTGGCCACTTCTGAGAACACTCTGGCTCAGTCTTCATTGCCACCTGCCAGCTGGGAATTTTTCCATCTTGGTTGATCTGAGTTATCTCTTTAGCTCTACAGTCACAGCTCTCTCAACCTCTTCTCATATGCCAGATGCTTCATCTCCTTGATCTGTCTGGGCCTTTGTTGGACTTGCTCCAGCATTCCCATATCTCTCCTGCAATGGGAGCACGGGACTGGACACAGGGCTCAAGATGCTGCCCACAGTGCAGTGCTGAGCGGAGGGGCAGGATTGCCTCCCTCCACCTGCTGGCAATGCTCTGGCTAATGCAGCTGAGAGAGCTGCTGTCTTCAGCCACAAGGCTGCATTGCTGGCTCAGTTCAATTTGGTGACCTCTAGGATCTGGTCCTTTTCTGTAAAGTTGCTTCCCACCCTGTCAGCCTCCAGCCTCTACTGGTGTCTTATGGGAGTTATGGAGTTATTCCATCCCAGGTGCAGGACTGTGCACTATCCTTTCTTGAACTTCACATCAGCCTATTCTCCAGCCAGTGCCAGTCCCCCTGAAAGGCAGCAGAGCTATCTGATATTATCAGCCAGTCCTTCCAGTTTTGTACCACCTGCAAACTTTCTGAGGGCTTTCTCTGTCCCAACATCCAAGCCATCAGATGGTAAACAGTACTGGATCCATTATTGATCCATTATTTCCTCACTATGGCACCAGTGACAACTCTCAACTTGGACTTCATGCCACAGATCACAACTCTTTTGGCTATGGCCAGTTTTAAACTGCACCTCCCCATTCATCAAGTACATTCCATCAACTTATCTATGAGGATATGATGAGAGCCAGTGTCAAAAAATTTGCTATTTGCAAGATAAACATCCACTCTTAGACTCCCCATCCACCAATCCAGTTACTTAATTGACTATGATGTTGGTCAGGTGAAATTTCCCCATTACAAATCACTGCAGAGTACTTCCAAACACCTTTTGGTCTATCAAGTTTGGAAGTGGATTCCATGTGAATTTGCTCTATTACCTCTCCAGGAATCTCGCCAAGGATCCATGTTTATTGCCCTTCTAAAAGACAGGCTTTCCTCCAGCCCCAATTGCCATGATGTTTCAAAAATTAGCAGCCAAGCTAATTTTTGGCCAAGCAGCCAAGTATTTAAAAAATACAGCAGCCAAGAACAAGATATTTCTCAATTAAGAGTACACGGGACCCAATAACTCCTGTTGACCATTTCTCGATTGCATCAGCAGTGAATAAAAGAGGAGTTTTGGGAGTCAGATAATAGAAACCTGTTCAAGTTAACTTACAATAAAATTCTGAAATAAACCTGCAAGGAGACTCAGACTGCCTAGTTGCTCTAACATGCTAGCAAAAAATGGCAAGTGTATTCTCATTTTTTCAGCCAGGTGTCTCTGCAGGAAATATGAGCACAGAGCATATGGAAACAAGCTTGGTAGTATAAGCGTGTTCTCTCACTCTTTAAAAAGCACATTTTGGAAACTCTGGCTTGAGGGAGAACTCAGAACAGTTTATTTAGTATTAGGCAGTAACGTTAAAACAGATGAAGGATAAAATTGCAGGTTTCAGGGTATCCATGTCAGTCACAGCTACCTGATGAACTCCTTGCCCTTCTGACAAATATTTATTTACATTTTTTTAAAAAAGGTTTTCAACATAACTGAGCATTTGATAAAGAGTGGGAACAACAGTTATAGAAGTAAAAAAAAATATTTGAAACATCAATAAAAACATCAATAGGAATATTTGCATAAGCATATATCTTATAAAATGCATTTTTAATTAACTAAGAAATTATTGAGTAATTAAGAAATTTTTCATTTTCTGTTATATGTGTTCAACATATTTTAGGACTGGACCAGTTAATTAGTTTTGAACAGTTTCAGTGCCTTCTACAGTCAAAAGCAATATAACCAAATCTTTTAAAAGTACAGAGGTAGAAAAGGGATTACTAATCCTCCTGCTAAGTGGATTTACTGATTGCACATTGTACACAACAACTATAACCTTAATTATGGACCAAAATCCCTTGTTCTGTCTGTACAGAGGTACAGAGATAATGTAGCCCAAATCCATCACACCAGATTCTAGGTACTTTACTGGAATCCCTAAGATAAGAACATATTTATACTAACCTCCATGAGGTTTCAGTGAACAGAGATAGTGATCTGTAGCCCTGGTTTCCTGCGTAAGATATTTTGGTTTTCTGAAATTTTTTTCCCAGGGAATTTTTGGTAAACAAGAAAAGTGTTTTGGTAACTGTACTATGTTTTTCATTCCTTTTCCTAGGAGGGACTTCTTGATGTCCCTCTGGTCTGACCAATGTGATTGAAGAGGTTTGCCTTTTTGTCACCAACCAAATTGGTCTGTGTAAAATAGTATATAAAGGAGACACATCCCAAACATAAAGAAGTCATTTTCAGCCTTCTAAAGATCAGAGTCTGTGCCTTTGTAGTGTAAAACAGCGTAAGTGATCCCCAAAGAACTCAGAGATTAACCACCCTTTGAAGGTGCCTCTCATGGAAGATATGTCCTAAAGCAGTTTCACAAAAGAGAAATGCTGCAATAGCAATTTGGGGGAAACATTTTCCATATATTAGAGCTGAACTATAGGGAAGGTTTTTTAAAAAAATTAACCCATTCAAAAATAAAACTTCCGAAAACATCATTTGAAATACAACAAGTCGTGAGGAAATCAGAAGTTGGCGTTATGATCTGATGATAGGCAAAGGCCAGCCTCACCACCAATTGAGAGGAAATGAGCAAGACAGAAAGAAGCACTAAACAAAGAGGAAACTAGTCTTTGTTTGAAATGGTACAAAAGGGCAGAAAGAGCAATGAATGGAAAAGTGAAGAAGAAAATGATGTCTCAAAGCCTGTTCATAAATCACAGGCCTCCCTAACTCAACCACTTTATGTTCTCTCCACATAATATCCATCTGACTTAGGTTTGTAACAGCTGAACATTCCTACTTGTGAAGATCAGGTTAAGAGGAGAACAAATAGTTTTCATTTTCTTCAGACATGTTCAAGTCACACATACCTTGTAAGGACATCTTCCCAGGGTAGAAGAAGAGCTGTGAACTTAGTTATTAACCCCAGTTAAACAACTAGAACTATGTTTGTTCCACCAACAGTGCATTTTCTCCAAGTCTCAGTACTAACCATCTCATGCATGCCATCACGAGCATCATAAACATACAATCCCTGTGCACAAAAAATCTAATATTTAAGACTATCAGAATTAGCAAATAGGAATAGCTAATGTGTATGCAACTGTTACGCATACACACAAATAGCTAGTGGTTACCATAAGTGTGGCTTGCATTTTTAGCTATAAAGGCTTACCTACATTTAAAGGGTCTGTCCCCACAGTTTTTCAAGAACTGCAAATTATAGCATTATAGAATTCTAATTTGATCCTGAACTTGCTTGTTCAACTTCCCAACTTAATATATGTAAAGATGTAAAAATGATGGAGTCAAATGTCCTAAATACAAAATGAGCATTTCCCAAAAGATAAATTCTCTCTTAAATGAAAGTCTTTGTTTCATTCTCAGAAATGCAGCAAGTTTCCACCTTGCCTATCTCCACTAATATCTTCTCTCCTGCTTTTCCTAACTTCTCTCTACCAAAGCATTTCTGCAGGTGTCTGCATAATCACCTATATCTACTCTAACATAAGTTACCTCTGGCCTTGTTTGCTTGCTTGTTTGTTTTTATTCTTTTCTTTTTAATTACCACAAAATGTCACTGCCTTTCTTGCACAAGGTAGATTTTCTTTTTGGACATACCCCTAAGAAGGGCCTTTCAACAATTCTGACTCAGTCATCTCCATGTTATATTAGGCATAATTCATATTTCTGTACAAAAACAGCTTTTTTTTTTTAATTGGAACTTTTTTTGGGGAATCACTTTAGATTTACATGTGAAAAGCATCCCAAATTATTATGTAGGCAGAAATAAAAGTGTGAGCATTCTTCTGAATATTTAAATTTGTCCTACATGAATACAGAAATAAGTCTTCTTTTTATAGTTTGAGTTATTCATATCATTGGCACAGGATTCCAAAACAGGACAGCCAATTCACAATACAAGCAGACATACTCCTATTTTTTTTTTTCCCCACTATAAAGCTGAGCTTTTTACTCTGCAGTACTTAGACAGCCTCAAGATGGATATTTTCCTACAGGTTTTTTTTGAAAAACAATGAAAAAACAGTTGTTTGTTTTTCTTGTTTGTTTTCTTGAAAAACAATGAGAAAACAATGTTTCTGTGTGCTTGTTTGATATCTTTCTATTGGCTTGTTTTTATACATCTTGAGATAGGAGTAGTTTGGAGAGAAAAAAATAAGCAAAACAAGACAAAGCAAAGAACATCATCCCTATTGAAACAATAACATAGCCTACAGCCAGCATTTGTCATATCTTCACAGAGAAGAAACTGACAGAATTTTTTTGGAAGATATTGATGACACTGCAGTGGGGGTAACCTTCCTTAGGGTGGCAAATCCACCCTAGCAACACAGCCAAAGGGAAGTAAAGATCATATCTACATGGAATTTAAGCTGATTACTACATGAGTTTAAGCTGATTATTTTAAAGAAGCTTGTGTGAGTGGGAAAAATAAGATTGCAATAAGTAAGATATACATGGACATGAATTGTGTTCTCCTACACTACACAATTTTCATCATGAATTTCAACAGTGCCAAAACAGTTCCTACACCTGAGACTGGAAAGAATACAGATTAGAATACCAGTGCTCTGCAACCTGTCTCAAATTAGATAAAATCATGGAAGACCAGCAACAGGATTTGGCCCTCTAATTTTTTGTTATTTTCAAGACAAACACTGCTTTCCATTATAAAATGCTCTCAATCGCCAACAGAGAAATTACTCTAAGTATTTTAAATTATTCTAAAAATTAGTAAGAAATTATTTCATTACTAAAAAGCACTGCACATTCCTCAGGATTTAAAACGTCAGTATCCTATGCCAAAATACTGTGGTATGTTTCATTTATTTACTGGTGAATAAAGAAGTAAGTTTTGAGTCATTTCTGTGCACTCATGGTGAAATTTTGCTTTGTAGGACCTTTAAGGTAATCTATTTCCAACATCCATACCACAGGCAGGTATGCCATCCACTAGATCAGGCTGGTCAAGGCCCCATCAGCCTGACCATAAACACTTCCAGTGATGGGGATCCATAACTTCTCTAGGAAATCTGATCTAGTGCCTCACCACCCTCATGGTAAAGGATTTCTTCTCAACATCAAATCTAAGTCTCTTTTAGTTTAAAACCATCAACTCTTATCATTACATGTCCATGTAAAAATGACTCTCCTTTTCTGTAAGATCCCTTTAGGCACTGGAAGGCAACACTCAAATTTTTCTTTAGAGCCCAGACTGTTTTCTCCAGGCTGAACACCCCAATTCCCTCAGCCTGTCTTCACAGGAGAGGTGCTCCAGCCCTCTGATGAGATGATCACTCTGGGCCTCCTCTAGTAGGTCCACACCTTTCCTGTGCTGGGCCCAGAGCTGGATGCAGCCCTGCAGGTGGGGTCTCACCACAGTGGAGCAGAGGTGCAGAATCCCCTCCCTTGCCCTCCTGAACACGCTGCTTTGGATGTAGCCCAGGGTGTGGTCAGCTTTATGGGCTGCAAGAGCACACTCTTGGCTCATGTCCAGCTTTTCATCCTATCTCAGCTGCATCCTGTCTCCAAAGGACTTCATCCTTCAGCCAAGTCAGCATTTCTTAACATCAACTATGCACATTTCCATCTGCAAAGATAATGTAAAAGCAGTGTATGGTGCAGACAGAAAGCCTTACCCCTTGACCAAGTCCTTGGTCATCATCCCACAAAAAGAATATAAAGACACAGCATAATTGCTGCATGAATATCTGAATTTTGCAAAGCAGTCTCATGGTTTTATTTCAGTAGCTTAATTATAACATAACAGTAGCTTACTGGGGTGGGTCAGACAGGAGGTCAGATTGAGTGTGTGTCAATAAATGTATTTTAAACCATTTTAGGGGAATAATTTAAAAACAAAGCAAGCATCATAAATTTTAAATAACACTAACCATAATAAGGTCAGGTTTTATGGTCAAGTAGAAATATTCCATACTCACACATAAGCGTACTTGTAAAATCACCATAATTGTTCAGTTCTTATGTGGATACACATAATGGCTAGAATGAAGAGCTGTCACTGACCTAAAAAATACAACCATTTGAATGTATTTAAATCAAATGGGAAAACAAGGGTACCTGTAAAAAATAGGTGATCTAACAAAACAGGTGACCTGTCAGTGAATCACAACTTGCTCACAACTGAACTCAGCAAACCACTTTAGTACATACCCAGGATTTAACAAGAGCACTACTGAAATCAAGTTCTACTCCTGAAATCGACAGCTTAGCACAGGCACCAGTGCCTAGCCAGGTGTGCCACACATGGGGACCTTCACCTTGCTCTGCCTGCAGGGACTCAAGTGAGATTTTGGACCATGACAAGCCCCAGCAGACTGTGGGAAGTGGCAGGGGCACATGCAGAGCAGGAGCAACCACACCTCCAGCCGGGGATGGAAATGTGGTGTGTCTCAGTAGGGATTGTTTAGAAGTTTGTAAAAGTCACACCAGTACTGAAAGGATAAAGGCAGACAAAAATGAGCAGAACTTAGAAGTAAATTGTACTTATAGAAGAACAAGCCTTATGCTAGAGAATGTACCCTCTAAAAATACATGAGTGAATTAATTGGTCGTAAAATTCTTCAGAGTGTTCAGAGCCCCTGTTCTGTAATTTTGCACCCCACTTGATGGACTGTTCACAAAGCTAAGGTCTAACAGAGAGAATAAGTTAATAGAAAAGGGAAAGGATGCTGAAAGGAACATCAATGACAAAATGCAAATAAATGGCAAATCACCAGCCTAACAAGCACAGATGTGAGAGGTCAAGAGACCAAAAGAATTAAAAAAGAACAGCATAAGCAAGAAATTAAGCGAGATTAAAGCATATCTTGGCAAAGTAGCCATTAAAGATAGAAAAAAATAAAAATCCTGAAAGATAGGAAAGTCATTAGAAATCAGCAAAAATCAGACTTTATAAATTGCAAAAGTCTGAGAAAGTAAAACAAAACCACAATGAAGATAGGCTTTTAAAGTTATGACAGTTGCCATCAGATAGCAACAGAATGCAACTCATGAAACCTCAGGCCACTGCTGTTAATTAACAAACCATGGAATAGCAGAAAAGTTCCAAATGACAACTGAAAGCACACTGTTGCCCTTAGATAAATAAATAGGACATCCTAGGTAATTATAAACAGACTAGCAGCTATTATACACAAGTAAAGTAATCATCATTCTCTGACATTAACGCACTGGAAACAAAGCCACCAAAGTTAAAGGAAAACCAACTTCTCAAAATGAGCTTTATTTCTTGGAGACATTCACAAGTTAGTCTGATAAAGTGAATGCATAATGGAATTTATCTTTTCTAAAAATGTTGATAAATTTGAAAAATCTGCAGTGACCTGGTGGATAAAGTGGTTCCATGGAGCAGCAAAACTGATTTTGCTTGGTTTTACAAAGATTTCCATCCAATATCCTTATAAAAAGCCTTTTTTTTATGTCCCCAGCTCACAATGTTCTCCCTTTCTAAGTGTCTCCCAGCATTCCCTGGGTTCCACTCCTTCCACAGGACTGGGAAAGCAGCTGGACACAGTACATGCACCAGGGCATCCACAAGAGTAAGTGCTACCAGCCACACCATAGCCATAAGAGTCTTGTAAAGACACTTTACTGCCCCTACTGAAGTAACTAGCTCAGCTTTCTCTAACAAATTGAATTTTTACACAGGCTTCACTTGTATGACAGTAACAATTAAACAATCACCAAGGGAAAACAAAGGAAAAAAGAAGGTGGACTAAGGGACAATTAGACCAATGGACTCAAAATTGGCACACATGGCCCAATATTTAGGCTAAAAATAAAGGCTACCAAGAAGGCTTGTAAGAAACAAAACCTAATTGAATGATTAATGAAGAAAAATACCTTTATTGGGGAGTTATAATTTAATAGTGTGATTTTTGATAATGGATATAAAGAGCTGTATTTCAAAGAATATGCACAGAAGAATCCAGAAGATACTTTGTGAAGAAGCAAGTTAAAATGATTGCCTAACTCAACATTGCAATCCAATGCAACCTATTATAAGAAAACTTTAATATGAATGACAGTTGATAACTACATAGTATCTCTGCACAGCACAGGTAAAGCCTAAAACACTCCATTAATTTATGCTGTTAGGAGTTTAAAAAAATTAGAAAATTGAGTAAAAAGCTATAAAAATTGCCTTCAAGAACTCAATAATGAGAAAAACATGTGAAACTTTTTAAATTTTAATGTATTAATCAATGATAAGTAATTTGATAGGGATATTTATCTAAGTATTGCCAAAATATAGTCTAAGTTATCAAATCTTATTAATGAATATTCCTCAGCTCTTGAATGTGTGGGTTTGCTGTTTGTTTTTTTTAGACTTTGGTGTCCTTTTCATTTAATGTTAATCAGTATGGTTTCCCAAAATTGCATCATTACATCTCTCCAGTCATCTAAAAAACACTGACATAAATTCTTCATTAAAAAAACCATTTCATTTCTTGATTCAGTTATGCATAGTTAGATAAAATTTTGCAGAGCTTCATGAAGTAGAAGACGCAAACAGGAAAAAAAATGTTCCTCAAATGTCACATTGAATAGCCAGTTATGTATATTTCATCCAGGTTGTTTGTCATGAAAGCTGTATTTTGGTGAATGCTGACTAAAAACTCCTGGAACTGAGCAGGACATTAAAATGGAAAAAGGTAGGCATTTGAATGAGCTGTGTCCACTGCCTTAAAGCCTCTCTTACCAGGGCAGACAAAAAAATGTGCAAGTGGAAGGATGTTATTGTCACCCTTTTTCATAATTTCAATTACATAAACACTATTATGCTATTATTGCAGGAAAACAAAAACTTCTTTAACTAATAATTTTCTATTCTGCATATTTAAATTCACCACTCAAGACCTCCAGGATGTCCTGGAGGAGTTGGCAAGAATCCATCACCTGAAGCCAAAAGAAACAATTTCCTGTGAAAGAACAAAAAGCAAGGAATGAGCTCCTTTCTCATTCCTCAAATTCCCTGAAAACCTATGTGAAACTTTCACTGGTCTGCAATACTGAGGGCAGTTGTAACTTGCCTGTGCTTCAGTTGGCTGCTGAGTGCTACCACAGTCATTAGCCTTTGAAAGGCCTGGCTTTTCTTATGGGCATAGGGATCCTCGAATTGCAGAAGGAACAACAGCAGGTAAACCAAGGAAATGTATCACCACTCCATTTTTCAGAGTCTGCACAAGGAGAGAAGGCATGGAAACCTAGGTTTATGTGCAGATGTTCCCAGATATACCCATTACCTTCACAGGTCTTCAGCCATTTAGTGAAAAAGTCTTTTTCATCAGCTAACATCATAGTCAAGCATAATCTGAAATCTGTCACTGGTCAGTAAAATGTAGGAAAAAAATAGAAAAAAAGAGCCAAGTCTTTCGACTGCATTCCTGTAATTTGTCTTTCTACAATCACCTTTTTTTTTGGTTTTTAAATTTACATGATATTCATTGGGTTAGCCAAGTAAGTATGATAAACACATTCGGAAGAGACAGATTAGATAAATACAGCTGTTACCAAAAAAATTAGTGAGTGGTTTATTGCATGGAATGCATTTAATCTGGAAGAATTTGCATTATGGCTTAATTTAAAGATACGTTTTCAAGAAGTAGTTTCCCATATTTATAATGAACTATTTCAAAAAGACACGAATCCAATGAACATTGTGGCAGTTTTCAGTTCTGCTTTTCTTTTACACATGCAAAGACAGTAATAACATAGTATTAGATCTTAATATGAGAATAATTTTAGCATAATAATAACAACGTCCAGAAAGAACTCTTGATATATAATGCAGTTGAATATAACTGGATTTCATATTTCTGTCACTCGATCAATTTGTAAAAGATCCCACTGAATCAAACAGTCATCCACAAAATATAATGAAGACATTAGAGCAGGAAAAAAGAGAACTGTCAATATTTCACTGACACTGTTGCAGCTATATCATTATCAGCACTCTCACTCTTCCCTTCATTAATCTTCCACTTTCTAGAATGAAACACTTGGATTCCTCTATCTTACATCCATGCATGGTGACAGCCCTGTAAAGCACTTGTGCCTGGCTGCCTGTATTTCCACAACCATTCAAATTTTGTTCAAAGAGATGTATTAGAAATTTGTAAGGGATTTATTCAATAAAATATTACTATAAGCTAGTTGTGATATCATTTGGACACATGACATTGTCATCTCACCCTTCTGTGCTTTTTTTTACTGCCTTTTCATACTGTAAATCCCCAGTTGGGACTCCAGGAAAATTCCCAGGAACAGAACCTATCAACACCAAAGGAATCTCTTACCCATTAAGATTTTTCTTGGATCAACATTAATTAGCCTCATGGTATTTGTATAATCCAACATTCAATTGAAAGCTCTTTAAAGGGCAATACCCTTTCATGATCCTCCATCTGACCAGAGATCAAAGTCTGGAAACTACTACTGCAAGCACCACAGTCGGAGCTTTCCTTTCAGTGCTGCTCTGCAGCAGGACACCACTCTGTACAAATTACACTGCAGTGATAGCCCAACTAGATGGCATTATCTACATGCTTTAAAATTACATTCTATACTGAAATGGAATTATTTTGTCACACATATGGAAGAGCTCACTAAATTAGCCAAATGCACTGATATTGAGTGCCTCCAGTAGTAAATAAACAGATTCAAAGACTAAGAGGTATTTTCATAGAAGTTATTTTGTTAGCAATATAGAAAGGAATTGTAGGAAAAAGTTATGTATACACTGAAAAGAGCATAGTGTACTTCTTTGTAAAGTTAAAGTGTACTAAATCCAACCAAATCACTCTTCTACAAAAAACCATCACTAAGGATATAAGAAACCATATTCAGTATTTGATAAAAGTGTACAATGAAGAAATACCTTAAATCTGCAATACAAAGTTACGTGCTATCTCACAATGCAATAGACAGACTGAATAGCACATACCAGAAGACTATCTATTCCACATTTTTTTTCTTACTAACTGCAGATACCAGGATTTCACCTGCTCTAATGTGTAATTAATGCAGTGTTCTTCCAATTAAGGTGAGAAATACTAATTATATTGTATTGTCTCACAAACTTTGCATTTATAGTGTTTTACCATCTACGGTTAAAAATTTAGCACCAGCACTAACAACACATAAACACAGTAATATAATGCTGCACATACAAAAAAAGAAACAGAATAATGTGCTCAATGTATGCCCTGCCAAAAAGCAAGATCATTCTGTGTTTGTGTTTTACAGTAATGCCTGAAGAAATTTCAGTATTATACTGCATTACGCTTCATAGAAATGCAAACCTAACAGTTTCTGTTCTGGAAAACATACTCTTGCAACACCATTAAAGCTGTAAGAAAGAAAAATATCAACAAATACTCAATTATTATTATCAAGAACATCTCCTAAATTATACTACCTCTTCCACGTCAACTTTGTCATTACTGGAATGAGGACATAGAAAGCCTTTAATTTATTCATTCATTAAAATCTGCTGAATCAGAAAGCATGATTTAAACATACTGTACTCCTACAAAAACAATAGTAGGTGAAAGTGACGATAGAGAGCCTGGAAAGCCACAGAGAAAGTTCAGTCGGAGTCTTTAAATATCTTATTCTACAGGAACAAAAGCCTAAGCATTAAAACTCATTGTAAAGTCTCACACTGTACTTCTACATTTGATACCCCCTTCATCTCCGCCAATTTTATTTCAATAGTAAAAAATGACTTAAAAACTGTCCCTACTCAGTCACAGCCTGAGCGCTGCTATTCCCAGCATGTGAAAACATTAAGTCTAGATAGGAGTGTGCAGTTTAACAGCTCCTCCACAGCAGTTTGCTCACTGTGGTCTACTATTATCCTCAAGTAAACAGAGTTATATTATGAAAAGAGATAAGCCAACAGACATTCATCACACTGCAGACTTACGATGAGACAGAGTTACTTGGGAATAAATGACCCATTTTAAATGCACATACTCTTTGCACCTTTGAATAAAAAAAAGAAGTGCATTCAGTGGCAAACAACCTGGTGAACAGGATGCATAATAAGAGTTAATACTTCCACTAGGAAATAATAGGGAAAACAGTATTCAGACCTTTACCATTACACAGCAGAAACAACCAATGCTGCTGTTCTCAAATATTATTTCATCCTTTTATCATTCCAGATGTAATTACCCTTTGCAAAAGACACAATGCTACACTAGGCACTATTTTAAAATAATTTATTTACAAAATAGCTTGTAGTTTATATTTGGCATCTCCATAATTTCCAGTCCTATTTTTGACATAGGTGTGAATGCAGACATGTAGACTCCATGAGGCACCTCTCCCACAATACATGTTCACAGAGTCTCCAAAAACCTACATAACCTAGACAGAAATGTATTATTCAGTATTTACTATATTCACCAACAATTTATTTAGTTTAGACCTAATAATGTGAGCTCTAACCTCCTAATTAGTATCAGTGAGAATCTGATTCAGAGAAGAGAATAAAAGCAGAAGCAGAGCAGCCTGACACATGGGGGAAATGAGCACGTTTCAAGGTCAAGAGAGCAGCTCAAGCTTGCATGGGAGTGTTTCCTATACACAATGATGTTGTAAAGAGGTTCTGAACAAGTATTTTATAAAAAGCATGTCTAACTGTAAAGCTTTAAAAGTTATTTTTGCTTTTGCAATAACAGCATAAAACATACAGAGATTCTTCTGAATAACTCTCCCTTTGCATGCTCAAATAAACTAAGAAGCAGTTTAAATTTAATTTCTGGTAACTGAGTATTGCAGTGCCTCATTAAGGAAAAACCCTGTAATACCAACACGAAGTTTAACTTCAAAAAACATCTTTAAAATGCCTTGTGTTTCACCAGCCAATCCATATGTCTTCACAATCCTTGAAAGATACACGCAGAAATTTTGTTGAATGCACACTGAGGGCTAAGGATCCTGCACGTGACAAGTAGTTTATCTGTTTAAATTTATAGAAATACTAGATTTTGAATCTTTACTTCACATTCGCTGTGTTATATTGGTACCACTACTGTCAACAGCAATATACTTACAGAGTCACAATCTTGCTTTGAGTATAAATTTTGCTGGACTTAAGATTTTGCCATTGGGGGGGTGGGGGCAGATGGGGAGTGGAGGGGGAAATTCTTTGACTTAGGTTTGTTTGCTATAAATGGATCAGTTTGTTTTGATGTTCATTCTACAGGAGACACCTAAAAAGTATCTATCAAGTTGTGTGTGTCATCTGCGTGCCTCTCCCCCTCCACCCCCAGTTAGGCTCTGATTTTTAGTAAATTGCAAATCCCTATCACAAAAAAATCAATATTAAAGATATTGCAAAGTTTCATATGCAAAGGCTTGTAAAGTAACAGACTGTATTTAAAAAAAAAAAGTTTATTCTAGATGGAGCCATCTGACACAACAGACATCTGTTAAGGCATTTCTTAATGAACCAGAAAGTACTTGAATTTTTACAAGATCACCTTGTGTTAGTATATATACATATCTGAATTTAATTACATATATTTTTTGTGTACAAATAAATGCATAACCCTAACAGAATATCTTTCCTGAAGAAATCAAAGCAGATCAGAGAAAAATTTAGACCAGAGTATGAGCCTAAATGCTTAGGTGTGAGATATCTCTTTTCCTTCTGAGGTTCAGAACATGTTGAACCTAAATTAAGATACACCAGAGCAGTGAAACAAAAACCCCTTATAACCCTTTAAAAAGACAGGTTTAACAGGCTAAATCTTCTGGAAGCTGTGATGCCACAAGTATCAAAATCAAGGTTTCAGCATCTCTCCTTGAAGTTGGTATCTTACAAATTGCCCCAGTCCTTTCATCCTTACAAAACATATTAACTCTCTATCCTCTTTTACATCCTTTCAGAAAAAGTAGCCCCTGCACAAAGCAAAGTTGAACTGTTACGTCTACAGATTATGGTGTCACTCACATTTAACTGAATTTCATTTAAAAAAAATTTAATTACTTCTTTATACACTTAATACACTTAATTTGTTGTTCTTTATTGGTAAGACAGACAAAGAGAATTCATTTGGTGTATTAATATTTGTATTTTTTGTGAGCCCCAATCTCTGGTTCCATGATATTAAGGGGAGACAACAGAAAATATGGATCAATTCAAGATGCAGCTGAGGGTACTATAAGTGTAGTACACTTCAGAAACTCAGCTCCATTTAGCATGGTTATGAAGTTTGCCTCTAAAACAGACAACATAATGGGAACCATGGCAACTGCTGAACTATGGCAAAAGAGGCAAGAGCATGAACTATAAATATTCAAATTGCATGCAGCTTATAATTTTGCTTTTAAATATATGATGAATAAAGAACCACTTAACTTTACACAAAGTATGTTTTTGTGTAATTTCCACTACTGCTGAAATCTCAAAGTTTTCAAAGGTGTCTGAGGAAGACACAACAGCCACAGTGCAATAAGGAGGTGGCAGTCAAGTTACAAAAGTCTTAACCATGAGTCATATTAAACATGTTTTATAAATTAGGTTCTTATCCTGTTAACACCACACTGCACAGCTTAGGACACCCCAATCCCTTCTTTAGGGAGGAAGTCAGACTTTCTCCCCACCAGCAAAAAGCAGAAGTTCAAGATGTCCTCCTCCACCGTGGTCACTTGCTGAAGAAGCTTAAATCTTCCTCTGAATTTGAAATAATTGTATTTACCTGACCTCTTCTAGTTCCTCAGTGTTCTAGAAATAAAAAAAAAAACTTCCTTAATACTAGTCTTTTGACTGTCTTATTTAGAAGTTACATGACAAAACAGTTAATTGCGTCCCTACAAGAGCTTAAATGTGTCTAAAGCAAGAGGTATCTTTCCTTTTCCACTTCCACTTATATTCCACCTCTTGTTTCACATGAGAATGATGGCAGATCACTTAAAAGTTTTTCTAAATTTAATGTTCAACAAGAAGAATGCCTTGGACTGGACCACCAAAAAGTTTTACAACTTGACTGCAATAGTGATCTCTGAAAATAGGTATTAGCTTAATTGAGTAAGATATGATGTTCTCAGAATCTAACATAAAATCTTAAAATTGTGAAACTTTTGTGTTTTAAAGAACTGCAATTGCTTTAAGAAATAAAACTTAAGCAAAAATTATAAGAGTATAATAATGCAGGTCAGGAAATCATGCTGTATTTTCCAGATGCTAACCATTACCAAATGACACCCATTTTCCTTCTACAGGATGAAATGGCAGATCAGCTATTTTTACAGATGGCAATTCATCTTTCAAAGGTATAAAGAATTACTAGTTTAGCTTTATAGAAAGCACATTTAGATTCCTAATTTAGGATTGCAAACAAATTAATTTGGACCAAAATGATGCACTATTTTTCCGTCTTTAATCTCACAGAATTTTACTAAAAGATGTGAAATAGAAAATTGGTTCCTCTATTTCATTCTTGGTGTGAAGTGAAAATTCAAGAGGTAGTATCACTTTCAAATCATAGAATCACAGAATATGCTGAGTTGGATGGGAGAGGACACAGAATCACAAAGTCCAACTCGGTGTCCTGCACAGGGCATTCCAAGAGTGACACCATGGGTCTGAGAGCTTTGTCCAAATGCTTCTTGAGCTCTGTCAGGCTTGGTGCTGCTGTGACCACTTCCCTGGGGAGCCTGTTCAGTGCCCAAACACCCTCTGGGTGAAGAACCTTTTTCTAATATCCAACCTAAACCTCCCCTGACACAACTGCAGGCCATTCCCTCAGGTCCTGTCCCTGGTCACCAGAGAAGCGATCAGCATCTGCCCCTCCTCTTCCCCTCAGGAGATGCAATGAGGTCTCCCCTCAGTGTCCTCCAGGTTGAACAGACCAAGTGACCTCAGCTGCTCCTCATACGGTTTCCCCTCAAAGCCCTTCACCACTTTTGTTGCCCTTCTTTAGACACTTTCTTAGAGTTTATATCTTCCTTACATTGTGGCACCCAAAACTGCACACAATATTCAAGGTCAGGCTGCCCCAGTGCAGAGCAGAGCAGGACAATCCCCTCCCTTGCCCAGCTGGCCATGCTAGGCCTGATGCCCCCCAGGACAGGATTGGCCCTCCTGGCTGCCAGGACACTGCTGACTCATATTCAACTTGTCATTGACCAGGACCCGAGGTCCCTTTCTATAGCACTCCTTTCCACAATCTCATTCCCCAGTCTGTCCATACATCCAGGGTTGCATTCTGCCTGTGTAGAATCCAGCACTCTCCCTTGTTGAACTCCATACATTTGGTGATTGCCCAGTCTCTCTTTAGAGCCTTGCTGCCCTCAAGGGAGTCAGCAGCTCCTTCCAATTTTGTATCACCTGTGAATTTGCTCAGTGGCCATCCAGTCTCATGACCAAGTCATTCATAAAGATTTTGAAGAGCACAGGGGTGAGGATGGAGCCCTGTGGAACCCCACTAGTGACAGGTCACCAGTCTTATGTCACCCAGGTCACTATAATCCTTTGTGTCGGATCCATGAGCCAGTTGTTCAGCCAGCAAATGATGTGTTTATCCAGGTGTGTGCTGGACATTTAGTCCAGAGAATACTGTGAGAGACAGCATTGGGAGCTTTACTGAAATCCAAAAAGAGTTCATCAATTGGCTTCCCTTGATCAAATAAGTGGCTTACCTTGTCATAAAAGGAAATGAGGTTTAATAAGCAGAACTTTCCTCCCATCAAGTTTGCTCACTCTTTACAACTTCCTGAAAGGAGGTTGTAGTTGGGTGGGAGTCTGTCTCTTCTCCCAGACAACCAGTGACATGATGAGAGGACACAGTCTTAAGCTGTACCAGTGAAAGTTTAGGCTAGACATTAAGAAAAAAAAAAAATTACAGAAAGGGTAGTTGAGCATTGAAATAGACTGCCCAGGAAGGTGGTGGAGTCACCAACCCTGGAGGTGTTTAAAAAAAGATGGGATGTGGGACTTAGTGCCATGGTTTAGTTGATAAGGTGGTATTAGGTCATAGGTTGGACTTGAAGATCTCCAAGGTCTTTTCCAGCCTAGTTAATTCTGTGATTCTGTTCCATCAGAGTACTGGCCAAAATATAAAAACGGTCTTTCCCTGGTTTTTAAAATAATGATTTCAGGTTCAGTAATATTTGTTATTTTTATTATTTGTCTACAAGTTCTGCTACCTAGTAAATAAATTTATACAATTCCCCAGAACATGAAACTTATGGAAATAATTCTCCATTGTAATGAAGTATTGCCAGCAATTCTTATTATTGGTTACTCCCAGACCTGCAACAGTTCTTGCACTAAATGCTCACTTTTTGGCAGGAATGGCTTATTATATATATATAACCTATTTTAAAGTACACTCTGTCCTAAGCAGCCTTCTCCTTAAGCCACTTACACAGAGTTTCTATCAGATGAATGAAACACCACCGTATAAACAGTGATTTACATCTACCTATCCAGTAATTAAACATACACATTAGGGTTCTATAAAAACGCCTACAAGATAACACCTTAAAATGTCAAGACAAGTACCTCTGAACATGAAAGTTTTGAGTCTTTTCACAATTCCAAATTCAGTACAGAATTAACTTTACACTCTTAAAACACCATATGCAGTTAGATCTGAAGAGAAATATCACTTAATTCTTCACCTAAAAGCCCCCAGATACTTCAACACTCAGATTCTGCTCAATACTTCAGTTTAGTTACAGATTAAGAATAAAATTGAAGCAGATGACCACAATCAACTTACATCTTCAATCTGCTTTGGCCTTTAATTTGATTTACAGTTCACTTAATATAAACATCATGTTGTTTCTAAGTACTCTTATCTGTTATTTTTCTGTTCATAGAAAAATACTTACTCCATTTTACAGATTTCCTTACTTATAATTCACAAATTATCACATTTACATTGTCACAATAATCTATAATGTAGTTATTAAATATTATTTTAAGGATATCCACCAACTATTGTTTGATCACTAATAATCCTGATTATACATCAGCCATATCATGTTTTTAGGCAAGCGGCATTCAGTAAATCAATCCATGATATACCTCTAAATTACTTGGCTATAGCATAGGAACTTTAATGGCTGGCAGTACAGCAGAGTCTTGGCTATCCTCCTGCCAGTGAACAAAAATCAAACTTCTCTTAGAGGAATCTAGTATTTCATATTAAGGACTCATTACCTGTGCTCCTGAATCAATGTAAATTACTATCCTATTGCTATAGAAATGATAAAAGAAATTGCCTTCATTACAAGAACCTCCTCATAATTGATGAAGCACTTATTCTTCCAAACTTAATGTTCTCTCTAATTATGCTCAAGACAATTAGGATCTACATGCACAGAGGGTTATTTTTCTGCTTGTTTGCCAAGACTGTCAGACAGTAACCTACCTTGACTGAAGGGGGCATTTGGCTGCCTTTGTACTCAAAACCTTTCATCAAACTGGAAACTGTTCTTTGCTAACAAAATTATACTGTTTGCACAAGGAAGCTGGACTCTCTTGCTAGCACAGACTATAGATAATAGAAGCACATATTTATATCCATTTGCTAAATGTAACTTAAAAAATCATTGGCCTGCCTTCACAAAGTGATTTGGAGACCTCGATTGTAACTTGTGCCAGTTTTCAATTTCTTTTTTTGTATTTTTCCTGCACTCTAGTTGTTCCTCATATGCAAACTCCTTCCCAGCTCCATCTTTGATAACAGTGTTCTGAACGAGAAGAAGCAGATATCGAGCAGACAGTAAAAAAACCTCACAGTTCAATACTGTAGCCTGCTGAAGTAGCCACACAAAGTGTTAATTAAAAAAGGCATTAATAATTTTTTTCCCAATATTTTAACTTTCACAGTACCTATTCATCATCAAGGCAGAAACAGTAAGATGAAGACATAAATCACTTTAGACTCAAATCTGACTGCTTTATGCTAATGCTTCCTGCCTTGTACTCATAGATACAAGCTTGTTTCTTATCAAGTTTATTCAATCCTCTGCCTACATGTGCTTAGTTTTCCTGTTCCATACACCAGTGAGAATCTGACCCGTAAGGCCAGATGAACTGGCAGTGGATAAAACAGTTGGGAAATGCTGACACAAACAAGGCTTCTGTTTCTATCTAGTGTAACAGAATGTGGCTTTCAGAGTCTTGCTGAGGGTTGTTACACATCTCTTTAATATACTAAACACATGATTCTGGAGAGTATTTTTCTCCAGATCATTAAAAGGCCTATTTGTTTTCATAGTAACTTTATGAGGGGGTAAGGTAAATACAAAAAATAAAATAGGGCAATTGCATTCCAACTATTGTACTCATACTTCTATGTCATACAAGTGTCTATACCAGTATTTACATGTGCACACATGTGTTTGTGTGCCTATATCTATATATATATACACACACACACACACATACATGTATGTGGCATGTTAATAAAGCAGAAGGACTAAGATTTTTCTAGTATATTTACTCAGTCAGTTTACTGTGATCAGTACCATGTTAAGAAATTTGCAATGAGTATCCAAGTCTGTTAAACCACCTGTACTCCACTTGCACTTTTGCAAGGATGTATAATTGATAATTAAAAGCTCTTTTGACACGCAAGCTTGCATTGCTATGGGATGTTTCAGTTATAAAACTAAAATAATAAAATAATTATAAGCAAGACAAATTATGCTTCTCTACATATAATCTCTTATACTCTCTGCTTATTGCAAGCAATTATTTATTTCCTTTATAAAGATTTGGAGAGACTACTGTGTATGTAAAATACCTGTATTACCTTCCAGAGGAAGGTAATTGGCAATTGGCAAGGATGATTTCCTACTCTGATTTTACTGAACATGCAAGGAGACAGTACAATTTAGAAAAACAGTAATTAAAGGACAGTGTAAATACAAAACATGATAAAACACATTATCATCATAACAACAACTGACTTACAGAACTTAATTTGGTATCGACCCTGTCCTTGAAAGTTAGATAGAGCTAACCTATCAGAGATGTCCATGAAACAAAAAAATAGAAAGCAAGAGACAAGTCTTAGAAAACATGGAACAGTTTACTGAAGGCAAAAAGTATGAAACAGGGGAATTCCCCAAAGGATACTCTTCTGTCCAATGTTCCTAAGACTGCATTTATAATTTGTTATAAAGTTTTTTTCAAAGAAAATGGTAATGGCCGAGGGATAGAAGACAACATCAGTACCAAAAAAACCCAAAAAAAACCAAAAAAAACCAAAACCAAAACCAAAACCAAAACAAAACAAAAAAAAAAACCCAAACAAAAAAAAACCCCAAAAAACCACCCAAAACCAAAAAAAACCCCACAAACCCACAACCAAAAAAACCCTTAAAATATGAAGAGCAAGAATTTCACTTGTTCAATAAAATTGTCAAGGTTTGCTACTATGTTAAAAAATACAAATGTCAAGACTAGAAATATTAGCATCTCCATGGCTGGAAGAGAAGAAATGCTGCACAGAGGTCCTCCGAACTATTAATGCAATACATTCACAGCACAAACAAATATCACAAGGTGGTTACAAACCGGAGCATGATAAAGTTTAAAATTGTGCTTAATTCTAATGAGTTCTCTTCAGGGAGGACTGAATGAAATATAAGAACATTACAAGGAAATAGTTTGCTTTGCAAAGCAAGAGAGGAGGAAATGAAAAGAAGACAATTGCTCAAATATGGCTGAGCAATTGGTTCCCTCAGGTTCCTCATGTTCCCTCAGAGGGAACATGTGAGAGGAAAGATCTAGTCAATCTGAAGGCAGCATATTCATCAGAACAAGTGATATGAAAAAAGTAAAATTAGGCAGCCAGACTTAAGCTTATACCTAAACAAACCTTTCAAAACTGTTTAATGTGTATGTAGCAGCAACAGAAAAGATCCACTGACTAGAAAGTTTTCTTCTAATCAATGTTCCTACCCATTCAAATACAAACATTTCTGTAACTGTCAACTTCCTTGCAGTGTATATAATCCCTGGCAGGAACATAATTGCCTCTAGTTCAACAGAAACCTCTCACCAATTCCACTAAATGTCTGTGAGCTGGGAAGAGCAGTGTGTGCCACTGAGGACTTCAAGGGACTTCTTGAAGCTTTTATTCTACGAAAAATTGTTTTCAAAGTTCTTCACTTTAACCTCGTATGAACAAGAACCAATTTCAAATGAACAAATAATTATTTCTACTTTCACCATTTCTCTGACCTAAATTCAATCAGTCCAATATTTTTTAAAAGTTACTATTTAACTTGAAGAAGCATTATCTACTAATAAAAAACGTTTCATTTTTGGACACAAAACACTTGATAGTGACATCTTCATGAACTAGTCTGTAAGGACACTGAACAGATGTAAGAGTAGGCAACACTGAATACACCATTAGTTAAAAAGAACAGAACACTACACAGATACACAGAATAGTTGGAAAATATTTCCTATGGATTATAAATTAAGTATAATTCATTAGTCTTTATTTTGAACTTAAAGAAGAAAAATACACATAAAATTTAAATACATGTTCATGTACGCTAGATTGACAAAATAAAAGAGAAACTCCAAGTTTACTCCAGGATTTTTCAAGTATTTCCTAATTATGAATACTTAACTTTAGTTAATAAAATATCATAAAATGGTTTGGCTTGGAACAGATTTTAAAGATCGTTTCATTTCAGCCCCCACTTTATTGTTTTTTTAAGAAGAGAAACTAGAAATTAAACTCTAAATCTACACAGAGCAAACCGAAACCTTGCCAAGTAAAACAGTGATCATATAATTGCCATTGTAGTTTCTAAACATAATGTTTCATCTTTTCTTTCAGTTAATAACTTACCTTACCATAACACTCAATCTTCAGTTGCAATGTTGAGAGGCTGGCAAACAGAAGGGATGACATTCACTCATCCCAAGTTTTGTCAGTCACTTGTTGACAAAAATCTCTGATTGCACTGCTCTGTCCACACTGGTCCTCAAGCATTTCTCCAATGTTTTTCCAGAAACTGGATGCAGTTTTTGTAGATTCTATGTCACATCACACACACTTTTGACATGATAAAAAGAACTCGTCTCATTTGTAGCTATAACACCTGAAACATCATTTGCTGATTCTAAACATGCTATTGGTGATCTCTGAAAAGAAACCAGCTGGCCTGGATCCCTCTTTCCTGCAGGAACTTCAGCCCATGGGATCAATCAGTTTATGTTGATCTCTGACATAACCAACCGGTCCCTAAACACAAAAGAGGATTTGATCTTCATGCAATCAGACCAGATCCTTCTTCAATGCCTCACCTTATTATTTTCTTCCCATAAAGTTTACCTTACCACTTCTCTTTACCTTACCACTTCTCACCTTTATTTCACCATCTATCCTTCTACTCAAGAGAAGAGATAGTTTGAAAAAAAAAACATAATTACTCTGCCAGCTTCTCTCACGCTGCATGACAAAAAGTCTTAAAGTCTTCCTGTGTTCCCAACAAGAGATGATCAACTATATTCTCCCTCCCTTACCAACCTTGACTAACCCAGTGAAAATTTTACTATCTTTCAATCTCAGCCAGATTTAAACTAGACAGTGATTCCAGAAGCCCCTTGGGCGGAACAGGAAGAAATGACAGAAAGTGGCTTATCAAGCAGAGATATAAACAATGGTAGAAGATTTTTATTTGTAAAAACTTATGTCAAAGCATTGTCCAGTGAAGTCACAGATAATAAAAAATCATAAAGACAATTTTTCAAAATGGCAACTTTTCCTGTATCAAAGTCTCATTTTGTTCAACGACAAAGGGAGCTTACTCCTTAGAAATTCTCTTTGGAAGTTTTGTATCATAGTAATTCAAACTCTTTAAATTTCAACTCTCTTTTTTTTTCTGGGAAAATTAAAACTCATTCACTGAACCTTATAATTGACAAACGTTTATTTACAGATTAAACCGTTTCAAGAAAAGATGACACAAAACCTCTGAAATAAAAGACATCTTTTGCAAGGAAAGGATGAGAGAGTTGGACCTTTTAAATCCTGAGAAAACATGACTGAGAGGGGACCTTGCTGAAGCCTCCCAATGAAGGGAGGGTGTCAGAGGATGTTTCCAGGCTCTGCTCAGTGCTGCCCAGCAACAGGACAAGAGGCAGTGGGCAGAAACTGATGCACAGAAAGCTCCACCTAGACATGACAAAAAACTTCTTTACTGTTGTGGGTGACTGAGCACTGGGACAGATTGCAAGATGACCCCACCATGGTCCTTTCCAACCATGCTGTGGTTCTGTGGTGTGTGACATGCCACACAACTTGAACATAAAATCTCTGAATATTTCTGTCTGCACAGAATGCAATACTACAAGACACTAAGTGTAAAAATCTTTGCTAACTTAAAAGGCAAGAAATAAATTCAGACAAAATTTTAATAAGATAGAACATGGAGGTAAATTTCTAAGTACTTTAAAGACAATTATCAAAAATCTGGTTACTTAAATGATTGCAACAGGTACTTTAAAGATACAATTTATATATTTTTTCCTCCTCTTCTCAGTCATAAGCTGAAATATCTGTAGGCACTCATACATGTAGATATACATGCATTCTAAATATTCACAGCACATCTGCTTATGGCATATGAATATGCATAATGAAATTACGGAGATACTGATAGAGAGATGTGTAAATGAAATGCTTCTCAAAAATAGGAAAGCAGATAGTATGCAGAGGTACAATTACACTGCAATTTCTATGCTTCCCTTGAGACTGCTGTCTACTGAGCCTACATCACTTCTCTGTAAAAGACAAAGCTTCAGCTCTTAAAGCTAATAAATGCATACGAAAACAACCATTACATGTTGTCATTGCTAGGATGTTTTGGAGAGAAATGGGGAGATTCCCAAACACACACAATAAGTTTTCCCTTGCTAGGATATTTTGGAGATGAAAGCAGAAATTCCCCAAAACCCAAACTATAGCTTCACATAAAGTCAGACTAATTTCCTGTAAGACATTAAAGCCTCTAAAAAGACACTCCCCCCAAACAACAAAGCAAACAACCAACAAAAAAGAAAACAACAAAACAAACAAACAGCAACAACAAAAACCCAAATAAAACCAAACAAAAACCAAAACCAAAAAACCACAATACCTCCAAAATAAGGTGAGAGGGCTGGAGCACCTCTCCTATGAAGACAAGCTGAGAAAGCTGGAGTTTTTCCGCCTGGAGAAGAGAAAGCTCCAGGAAGATCTTACAGCAGCCTTCCATTATCTAAATAGGGGATACAAGAAAGTAGGGAAAGGACATTTTACAAGGGCATGAAACGACTGGAGAGGGAGGAAGGCTTTAAACTGAAAGGGGTCAATTTTAGATTAGATATTAGGAAGAAATGTTTTACTGTGAGGGTGATGAGGCACTGAAGTGCATTACCCAGAAAAGCTGTGTCTGCCCCATCCCTGGAAGTGTTCAAGGCCAGGTCAGATGGGGCATTGAACAGCCTGGTGTACTGGAAGGTGCCCCTGCCCATGGTAGAGGGGGTTGGAACTGATCTTTAAATTCCCTTCCAAATCAAACCATTCTATGATTCTGTGGTAAAAAAAGTTCAATACATTTTAGGCTGCAATTGTAACAGAAAAGAGAAATAGTTTGCCTGACAGTTTAAAACCACATTTAGTCTGATAAATGTAATAGATACAATTAGACAATCTATATGCTTACTTAGCATTGATATCTTTCTTGAATATATCAGTTTTCTGAAGAAGTATTTTCAATTATACATTACTCCAAAAATAATTTAAGTAAACCTTACATGTATACTGCCTCAAAACCTTAAACACATAAACTATCATTTAAATAAACTTTTAATAGTGTAACAATTCCACACTTTAACAATGTAAAGTGTATTTGTCTATATTGATTTTCTCTGCAAAAAACATGGAAAGTAACTGATACGGTAACTCCCATACCTTCATGACTGACTTAAAAGAACTTCCTGGATCAATTCTGAACAGAAATTAATGAAGTTTTGCCAAAAAATATATTAGGTTCTCGAATTACCCTTACATGTCATGGCTGTTGAGCTGGTAATGAATTGGTGTACCATCTTCTCCAATTCTGGGCTTGTTATAAAATTAATGCATGTGAGAACAGTCTCTACTCCTAAAGCTGTAGTGTTGTACTACTCAATTCAGAAACAATAGTTTCAAATACCCAGCGTAAGATGATCCATACCAAACAGCACACAACAACTACACCAGTCTTACTCTGGAATCTCTTTTCAACTTCCAGTGATAAAATTCAGGGCATCCATTTAACATAGCACAATTTCTACATGTTCCAGTCTCTGCATCTCAGGGAAGACACAGCAGAGTTAGAAGGGTACAGCCAAGGAGTGGAGCAGCTGTCCTACATATAAATAAAGAAATTTGGAACTCTCAGAAGTAGAAGTCTGCAGAGAATATGAGCAAGTTTTATAAGATTGTAACCACTGTGGCTTAAAGTGAACCAAAGGACTTTTCAACAAGCTTTGTGCAACACCAAAATACAGCATTGACTCGGTAACCAGCAAAAATACCTCATTTAGAAAGCAGGTAATGAACTTGGGAAATCTGTCATCAGAAGGGTTCTCCAGGCTGACAGCATTATCTGTATTACCAGTATTATTGAAAAGAGAAATTAGATTCAATAAAGTAAAACCGTTTCCAAAGTTAAAATATGGCTCAGCATCTTGCACTGTCACTATCAGAAACAGACTGGTGGGGTCAGACTGCAGCTCTGACCTCAGTAAAAACCTGCTTCTGTTTGAATTCTAAAGTTCAATTTTCTTATATTGCATTTGAAGTGCACTTAAAGGTACTGCAAATCCTGACCCCACAAAGATCAGTTTCCATCCTTGACTTCTGGCCTTCTTTGCAGGAAGACTGCTAGAAAAGCCTGAAAGATTAATTTTACGACAATATTTAAGAAGTGAGCAGCACTATGTGAAAAGCTTCATTCTATTATGCAGCTCACAATAAAGAAACTGGCAGATTATCTGCATCAGCCTTTGCTGAGCCTTAAAACATCACCACAGTACTGTAGAAATGCTCTTTGACAGACAAATGTTTGTAACTTGACTTTAGGTGCAGCTAACTTCAATTGTCAGGATTATTATGTCAACTCCTACAAACAATTTTCATAGGATTCATTCAACCAACTGTGTGGCAACTTTGCGCAGCAGAGGTTAAAATCTGTAAGAAACAGATCTTGTACACACATTCATATCTTCTACTGCTTATTTTACCTCACACAGAGACCTATGTATCAAATCTTGATCCTCAATCTGTTCTCCCGGCTGCTTTATCAGATTACTTCTTAGTCTCAGGCAAGTGTTCCATCTGGGGTTTTATTTGAGGGCATTACTGCAAAAGAAGACAGGAAGGCTGCTTCTCATTGAAAACTTTGCAAAGATGAAGAATTGAGAAAGCTCACGTAGTCATTATAATCCTAATTCCTTCCAAAAAAATGTAAGTTTATGACATGCAAAAGCCTTCTGACAATGGGAAGGAGCAAAAAAGTTTCCTTGCTGTGGGATGGATGGAATTAAATGTTGATTGGATTGGTACAACAAAGATAAAGCAAGAAAGTAAAATACTTGGAGGAAACTATAAAAATTACTCCCTGTACTCCCAATTATTCAGTGTGGAAAATGGTTCCATTAAAAATGTTTGGCTTTATATTGATTATTATTCTTGAAATGCCAAATATAACTCCATGAAAGCTAAATAAACTAAAAAAGTTTAAAAGATGCCTTTGAAGAGGAGAAAAAACCTAACCAAAAAACACATCCCCAACCAGGAATGCAAGAGAACTAGAAACATTCAAAAGTGTCCTCCACAGTGAAGAACATAATTTTTCAAGCCATTATTAGTAGGCTATATAAAATTTGTGAGATATTCAATTTTCTGCAATAGTCCCTTTGTGGAAGAAATATCTCTGCAGATCGAAGAAGACTATATGAAAGAGTTCTGAACTTCTGCAGGACAACATCAGAAAAAGAACAGAGTCAATAACAAAGATGTTTATTAATGATAGTTTTTGCTATGTGACAGAGCCAATGAATACAAATTCACTACCTTTCAATTGTCCATGCCTTCTCTAATTTTTTTTTTAATTTCATATTGTGCTTATAGCATACAGTATAATGTTTCTCAGCTAGAGGTAAGATGATTAAATAATTTTTGTTCCTATCTGTAGTACAATTCAAAAGTCTCAACAGTAAATCCAGTAAATCACAGTTAAGTCATTGTGATAACTGATTATTTCTTCTTTTTCTCAGAAACTCAGAATTCTGAGAATATTCATACCATAGATTACATTTCATGTAATTACATGTTCACATTTTCATTTGTTCCACTGAAACAATAAACATTTTACATGACCGTTTTATTCTCCTCAAAGTGTGCATTGACAGGTTCCATACTGTGTGCCCCCTGTATTATGTATATAATCCTCCTAAAAGCATATTTATGATATCATTAACTCTGAGTAACATACCAAATCCATTAGTCTTTTCTGATTACTGCAAAGCACACTATGTGCAACATGTATAATAAATGTAGCTATAAAATACTTACGGTACAAGGAGTTTTACTCACACTAGCATTCAATCTGTATTACCAAGAAGTGATACTATATTCCCTTACTGAACTAACAGCTATGACAAAGGCTACTAGGAGTGAAGCAAAGATTAAACATCAAGATGAAGCAAAAGAGTTGAGCAGAAAACTGACTGCCAAGCTCCCCTCAGTTTTTAACGCAAAACTCAACAACGTTCCAGAGATGTTTCTGCAGATGCCTAGTCTGTCTTAATGCTGTAATTTCATATTGAATACATGAGATGATACTAGCATGCCCATGAGGAAGATCCTTCTATCATACTGTATAACAAACATTTCCAAAATATTTGACATCATATGCTAATTTTACCTTGTAGAAATTGCCTGCAAAGATTTCCATCCCTCTTGCAAGTAAGTTTAGAAAGAAAACCATTTCCACTTAATCCATCTTCACTTGAAACTTATGTGATTGCACCTCTTTTCCAGTCCTTACCACACACAACATCAACCAAAAAATATTCAGACATGATCAGAACTGCAAACAAGGTAAGAAAATGGTTTAAAACATCCTACAGTAACTAGCATTGTAACAATGCACATGTAGATGTTAGGAGACACATGGAACACAGGCATGAGCACATATCTGCGATCCTTCTGCTACAGAATGCTACAAAACAGAATTTAAATAATCTCACACTAACTGTTTCTTTTTTTCC
>VZDJ01006028.1:4286261-4354625 GCA_008694505.1 Cyanoderma ruficeps | reverse complement strand
CCCCCCCCCCCCAATACACAGCCCGCATTGTATGCAAAGCAATTATCTAGGATGCTACTAAGGCATACAAGTCTATACATATAACCTCTGGTCTAAACCAGTAGCTTTAGGTAAACTCACACTTTTTAAAAATCTGATTACCATTTTGTCTCTTTTTCTCAAATATTCTCCCTCATCACTGTACTTTCCATTTCTCCCCCATGCTCTGCAAGCTCTCACTGTCTCCAGTGCACACCTTTTCCATGTTTTTGACTATTTGTCACATATTATCTCTCTGTATCGTCCTTCTGTCTGAGTCCAGGTCCACCTGCCTTACAGAGGAATTATCATAACTGCTTGCCCTATTCTTAATTTCTTTAGGTAGCAATAGAGAAGATGCTTGTAAATTAAGCCTATGATGGCTGGCCCTGCCAGTCATCCAGATTTACATAAACCCATGGCCATATATAAATACATACCAATATTTTGGTGAATTTAAAGAAGACAAATATGACTGCACAATATCAAGTTCAACTGTTTATCAGAATTTTTTCTAGTACTCGAACACTTGATTTTTGAAAAAAAAATATTATGACTATATACAACTTGAACTCTGTTTAGACCATATAATAGTAGAGTAAACCAACACTATGTTTAAATCAGTTCCTCTATGGGAGAAAGCATACGATGCAAATTTAAAAATGGTTGTCAATGCAATTATTAAAAGTAACTATACATAACTGCCACACAAATTATTTGGGCTTCCCTAACACACTGACTTTCACAAGGACTTGGCCCATAAAATACCCTTAAGAAAAGCTGAAACATTTTCCCATCAGGTTTCTTTCATCATAAATGCCTTCTCATTTGCTAAGAATATTTTGTTTCCCAGTCTTTGATAGAAGTGCCTAAAGGAATGTGGAGAAAAGGAGAGACTAGATGGACTATTGTGAGAATTTTTTATAACCAGTCCTTCTTTAAGGTTTTATTAATAGATAAGTAAGTTACATTGATAGATAAGTAAGTTTCTTAATATATCCTGAAATTATGAGCACACCATTCACAAATTAATTAAGTATTTTAATGTTAGCAGACAAGGCAGAAAAAATCAAAACTGATAGATTATTAACAAAAAACTCCTGGAAAGAACACGGTAGTGTAGTGTCCTACGCGAATGCAGGATGGTGAAAAAGTAACATGAATACATATGCATTTCAAAAGCACTCTTTCCAAGCATTGCAATGGGACACTTAAGTAAACAAGACATCAAGATTTAATTAAACCTTGTTTGGGGGCAAAGGCAATCCAAGAATCCAAACCAGCTCTCTGATACCCCAATTTGAAACCTCTTCAGTTACTTCAATGAAATTCTCTATGGGGCCAGGCCATAAATCAGCTTAATTAAAGGAAGTGGTTGGCAAAACTTAATTTCAACTTAGTTCCAAATGAAACAATGAGAAACTACACTTTCATGCTAAGATTATCCTTAACTTTTATATGTAGGTACATTCCTCCATAGCTGTGCCAAAGTTAAGCCAAGTCTTAGCTGCTGCCTTGGAATTTTTTCAAGCATCTCATTGCCCAGCCAACATCCTGCTGTCTCTTTCCATGGAGCAAGAAATTAACTACAACCAACCAAACAAGAAAACTGAGATCATGAAGCATTTAGAAATGAGGAAAACAAATCTTTTTTACTTCCTTGGTCTGCAATTCCACATACCATTTAACTTTAATATAATGGTATGCTTTATTATATTTTATATCTTGGATGCTTCTCTTTTTTTGAATTCCTAAAGCCAATTTTACTTCATTCCAAAGAATTCAATCCCTCCATGATCAGTAACCAAACATTTCTGAGCAGTTTATAGCTCTGGGATATGTGTGTGTCATCTTCTGTGCTCGCAACTTAATTGCTTTGCTGTCACTCTATGCCTCTGGTCGTCTGAGCTATACCTCTCTCCTATGGTCATAGCTCATCTTACATGGAGTTTGCAACTTATTATTACACTATTAGTCATAGAAGTGCATGGGAGTCTGTGGGAAAAATGACTCTTCAATACACAATCCTACAATACTAAACTAAAATCAAAATGGATAAGGGAACAATTTCCTGGTCATTATGCACTTGCTATTACAGTTGAAGAAGCTGTAAAAGAGCCCCAGGTAGGCCTAAGAAAAGTGAAAAGTGTGCCTGACAGGCCTTGTTGGGAAGCTAAGTGAGGTAAGAGAAGTCTGTAATCAGTGACAGACAATAAAAATATTTTTTGTGATATAGGCATGAGTCTGCTACCTGAATAGGGCTCCTGGTTTGGAACAGCAGCTGTGGGACTGCAAATAGCTGGTCTGCAGGCAGAGAAAACACAGAAAATGACACCAGAGACTTTCAACAACCCTGCTGGGCCAAAGTCAGTCTTATACACTTTTAACACTGGAGCTCTGTTAGATGTCCCACAGCTAAATTTTAGCTGGATGCACATCAACCCCTGGTCATTGGGTGTAGACCTATTTTTTTCAGCCAATGTTCAAAGCTCATCAGCTGTTCTGCCTGCAACACCAACCCCAGAGCACTTCCAGCAACTACTTTAAACTTGAATCTACAGTAACAAACCCAGGCTCACTTTTTGATTTTAGTGCTTGAAGGGGAAATACTTCCATAATCAAGGTTCTCTTCCTACACCCTCTTTACCACCCGTGTGTTCAGAACTAATCCACCTTTTAGCCAGGTATCTATTTGTGAGTGAATCAGCCACAGAAAACGTGATAAAATATTTCTTTACCAAGAGACAGGACATCACATTTCCTTACTAAGAACACTAATTTATTCCAAAATCCTGTTGGAAAAGTCTGACAACAGACAAGACTCCTGGAAAAAAAAGAAATCGCTAATGGGAGATGAACATCTCTACTACTTTTTTGAAATAAATAATATAAGAATACCTTTTCTTTCTTTCAACCACTTATATGGAAAAATTATAAAAATAGATATTTTGTAACCAGAAGTTGACAAGTGGAATGGCAAATTTCAAGTGAAGAGGAACACCTATGTATTCCTCTAAATTCTTCAGAACTTAATTTCTCTGTACTGTATCTGCTGAACACAAACAATGTTTCCTGTATGGATTTTGGCCCTCTTAATTTTTTAATCATATGATTAAAGGAGCTATGTACCCTTTTATTAAAAAAAAAAAAAAGGTACCCCTAGGAACTAGGAATAATGGATTAATCAGAAACCTAGTTCTACACCGAGAAAATCTGCCAAAATCTCAATAATTCACTGAGAGGTAGGTCTGCAAGGCAAGAAAAATCATCTTTTTGAAAGAGATTAATGTTTTCAGTCAATTATATATGCACTTTTCTCTTTTAAAACAGTTATGTTTCGTCTTCTAAGAAAGGCAAAGTAACAAAATCATCTAGTTCCATATACCGGAATAATTTTTAATACTTAAGAGTGTCAGTTAATACACTTGTGAAACTAAAACATATATCTATCTGTTTATAAACTTATAGTTCAAGAAATCGATTACTAGGTCAGCAATAGCCCACATAAGCAGGTACTAAATGAATCATTTTCCACATGAAAATACTGTTCAAGAAAACAATTTCTAAAGACTGCTCTTAAGTACAGGAAGTTTTCATGTTTCAGTAATTTAATTTTATCTGTTAGAACTATGCAAGTTGCCAAGAAGTAAGTTTTTTCCTTCAGCACAACATGGAATGTATTTACTGAATGCCTGAAGCCTTTCTATATTTCTGTTATTCAGAGGAGTTATTGCTCAGTAGTCAGGGGTATACACCATTGCATATGTAAGTCAAAAAGTGGGCTCTGAGAGGGTGCACAGTCCATGAATTTGGATAAGAAATTGCAGAATGGATGAAAAAGTTACATTCTTTTGAGAAACAAGTACTTTCATTATTGGAAATGTATTTCTCCAGATGATCACATGAACCTCATAACCCCCTGCAGTAGCACAGGAAACCTTCCTGCTCTCAGTTCCCATGCCCAATGCTAGAATAAAGTACTGCAACACCAGTAGATAAAAGCACATACAGATAGTTCCTTGCAATTTCAAGACTATTTAGAACGCTAAACTGACATTTAGAACTGAAAAAACAATTTTCTATTAAAAGTTTTTTTTACTCAATTAGATTTACTTTTTCATCATTTTCTATTCTAGTTCAGGGATTTTGCTGATATAAACACAAGCCATAACTTGACTGCCCTGCCCATACACACACAACCATAAAATAAACGTGAGTCTCTTCCTGATGCCTTCTCTTTACTTGCCTGCTCTTTATGTTACTGGTTTGGTAAATGGGTTCTTCGGTATTTGCGGTTTGCTAAGCAAGTAAAGGATATTTTGCTCAAAATATAAATTGCCAGTGACCAAGAGACAAAGCAAACTATATTTAAGAACAGTATTCACCCCTCCCCACATGCAATTCTGTGCATCATGTTTCCACAGGTTGCCTATCTGAAACTATAAGCCCAGTAGTGCCTCACCCATAAATTCCTGTTACTACTCAGGCAGTAGCAACCAAGGGAAAGGCAGACCAGCCCACTAGTAAATTGAAAAAAATAGTGAAATGAACTGTTTTTCTACTGGAAACATTGCAAGCCTCTGTAAGTCAGCTCTGATAAAGGAGCATTTGGGAGTACATGGCTTAGAAGGAGAGTGACCATGCTGGGCCCACTCCTTCCCATGGGAGGCCCCTGAGCAATAGGCTGAACTGAGTGACCACATGCTGGAGTCTGGCTGATCCACTCCAAAGTTAAGACACAGGACTGTGTCAATAAAAACCTCCGATGGTGCCCTGTATAATGTTGAGCTTTAAGTAGGAGAGCATCCAGCATCAAGTCATCAATTCAGGTGTTGCTCTGTCTAGCTAAGTCTTAAAAATCATTCCAGAAAAGGGGTTTTATAACCTTTAAACAACCTGCTCTCATGCTGCAGTACCCCATCCTCTAAAGGCAATTTTCTTCCCTGCTTCTAAGACAAACAACCCAAGCTGCATTTTGCACCCATGTTATAATATCTGGTAGTACTAAGGCGATTTTGTCTCCATCAACTTTGCAATTGCCCCTCAAATACCTAGAGACAGCTACTAGATCACCCTTTTGCTTCATCCTCACCAATGTTTAGAAGTACAACAGCAACACAACTGATGTTTTTCAGGAGCTTTAATTTAGACCCTTCAGAACGTGCCTGCTACAGAACCTAGGAACTTTTAAGTTATTTTAAAAGGTTTGGAAACTTCTACACCAAGTCTAGTAGCCAAAGTTACCAGGAAAAGGAAGGTAAGTGTCTCTTAGAGTAAAGGCTGCACAGTCTTGGAAGTGATTCATGCCAGAGCCATGGGAAAGCATGAGGGCAAACAGCAGAGTAACTCACAGCAGATGGTCTTAATTACTGGACACTTGAACAAATTACCACAACAATTTTCTCCAGCCACACAGGCTGTGCCTCCGTGGTGATCACCCTTTTCCACACTGCAGAAGCTTCTGCTGATTTCTTGTACCTTGCAAAGTCTCCTCCTGAGTTCCCCTGCAGAGACCCAGCTCTGCACTGCAGCTAGAGTAAGGCTGTACCTAACAAACTGCACGGCCTCAGGCAGTCTTTTCCACTGGAGTCACGGGCAGAGTTTCTGAAGTAAAAAGGAGTAAATAAACACATAAAATCATTGTTTGAAATAAACAGACTTTATATTACAAAATTCTAACTATAAACTTTGCAGAAAAGCTTACCAAAGAGTGTGAAAGCACACAGTTTAGCTGGTAGCTGTAGCAGATGTATCTAAAACACAGCTATAATTTCTCTTTTTGGGAGGGAGAGGACACTTCTGCCAAGGCATAAACAAAAGACTCAGCACATGTGTTGCTATGCTGGCACATAATTCAGGGTCTTTGTCACAAAGGGAACTAAAATTAATTACTGTAACATAATTAACACCCCATAAACTCAGGACCAAATGATAATTTCGGTTGAAAACACTGTTTAATGAGAGATTAAAAATTCCAAATCTGAACTGACTTTATGTAATTCAAATTAATACAGGATTAACTATGTAGCATGTACTGCCAAGTTTGAGCAAACTAGTTTTTTTAAGTGTTATCTGATGCTCTCTTTTTCCTGTGAAGGCTGTTTACATGGCAAAGAATGGTTTGTAGCTAAATCTAGAAACACCAGATAAAAGTGGAATCTTTACAGCACAGACTCTGTTATTTGTTATTCTAGGACATTTTGACACTCCTAGTAGGAAGGAGGTGATCCCTCAGTCATCTCTTCTATGGTAAGAAACTTTCTGAAGGAGAAGGGAATAAAGGTTAGCTGGCAATTAGCACTACTTGTTCTTATCTTTTGCACCCCCACAGGTGAATTTCCCTACACAGAACTAGAACAGATTTATTACATTAGTATTCTTTCACATCCTTCTTGCTGACCAGACATTTTTAAATTACAGGAACTTGGCTGAAATTCATAAGAAGTAAGATTCAGATATTCCACTGAAATTATTCCAAATTAATTTTTAAAGAACAAAATAGATTAGGAGTTTACATAGTTACAATGCATTAATCTTAGTATACAATTAGAAATATAGTAAAGATAATTTTTATGCTTTGGTATTACTGTGTTTTTACTGACTTCACTGGAATGCAGAAATAAAATTTTGGGTTACTAACATCCTAAGATGTGATATCTCTGAGAAAAAGTAGACAGACATGAAATGACATTTCTCTGAAAACATAAATTGGATAAATCCTCAAACACATTACTCATTTTAATTCACTGCCTGACTTTTGTTGCCAAAAAGGAACAATATTCATGTGATGAGATTTTTAGAGCATCATAAGGGACAATGGATAGGAAAAACAATTGTTGTAGACGAGAGGTGCTACCCTTCCCCTCTAAGAACTATTTCAAGGGTTTTTTCAGCATTGTCTACTTTAATACAAAGTTTTACATAAAACCTGCAAAGATCAACAACACCAATTACTTTATTAATCACAGTAATTAACTGATGCAGTTATTCAGTCAAAACCTCTTGAACCAAACATCACTCTTCCTTAAGACTGCAAAAAACACATTAAAGCATGTTCTGGATACTTGAAATTAGGTTCTTTAGATCTCTAAATGCATTCTTTCAGTCATTTATGGAAATCAGAATATGAGTTATTTATATGGAGTTAAGGATATATATTCCAATATTATTATTTCCTGAATATCGTAATTCTCCCGTAGTTTCTACTCCACTGTACGTTTTGTGGAAACAGAGAAATAACTCAAACCCAAGAGATGTTACTGCTTCTCCAGAAATATGTGGCAGCCCCAGGACAAGGCATTCTAGCATAGTCCTCTACCAGTCAATAATATCATCTAAACATTTTGATCAACTAAACTACCCTGGAGAGAAGGGCAAGTGTCAAATAGCCAGCAGCCCTCTCAGAGTGGCATACCACATTTTTACTAATTGTTTTCTTCTGAAAACAAATGCACCAGTACTTCAAATTCACTTCCTAGGCTTCTGGCTATTAAATAAAGAATTTTAATATGATCAGAAAAACATCACCCTTGTGTATCAACAAAATCTGCTTAGCACAGAAACAGGCCTCTCACATTCTGCAAATATTTTCAATAAACAATATTACTAAAGATCAATTCAGAACCTAATGGAAAAATAAATATTATTTTAACAGTGTAATGAAATTTTTTAGTTGAATACAAAGGTTGTCAGAAGACAATAATGTGCATTTATATTACTCTCACATACCCTTCAATATCACACACCTCTTCTGTTCAGGAACACAAACAATATAACGATGGGAAAATTCTATTACCACCATACTAATAAGGTTTTTTATACTCATTAGTGGTTTCATACAAACCCTAAATCAGGTTAAATATAAACACTACTGACATTTCATAAGAGCATACAGAGCAAAAGCTCTCAAGAACCTTCCCACTATTCCCACAACAAGCTAACAGACATGATGGGATAAAACCCAAAATAATTCAATGGAGCCATGATCATCCTCCATCACTGAGGCCAGTGGCAGGAACAGCTCAGATCCACCCTGATGATCTATTTTACCCCTCAGAAGAGGAGGCAAATACGCCTGTTGTGTATTACAGAGGGCCTCTGTCCCACCCAAATTCCACAGGATGACAGATGGAGAAAGCTGCACAGTCCACACCAAAAACATGCTCAAGAAACCTACAGAACCCTTGAGAGCAGAGGGCTGACCCATCTGACCAGAAGCATCTCCTGGGCCATCTCACCTTCCTGTAGCAGATGTCGTCAACAGTGTGGAGAGGTGACACTGTCAGAAATCACATGATATTCAAGCATTTTGTTTGGCAGTTTTTACAAACAACATCCATAATTTATACATTTTTCCTTTACCATAGTAATAGCTTCTTTGTATTTGTCAACCCATATCTTTTCTACCATATTATATAACCCACATGTAACTCCTGAGGAAGGGAATCTTAAATCCATATGATTACATCAACTGGCCTCCCTTGATCAACTACATGGGTTACGTTTCATATAAGGACAACAGCTTTGACAAGCAACACTTTCCACTCATGAAGCCCTGCTGGCTATGACCACTGACTACTACATTGTCTGTAAACATGTTTCAGCATCTCCCAGAATAATCTTCTTCATAATTTTACCAGCCAATGAAGGGAGACTGGTAGGCCTGTAGTTTCCAGGGTCATATTTCTTGACTTTCTTAAAAATTTGGACAAGGCTGGCCAGCTTCCAGCTGGAACCTCTCCATATTCCCAAGGCCATTCAAAAATTATTTAGAGAGGCCTCACAATGACATCAGCCAGATCTTTGAGTATTCTTGAATGAATCCCATCTATTACCTTTTGGGTGGAAATTGTCCAATGTTTTAATCTGTTTAGAGGAAAGCTGCTTAGAAAATATGCCAGGTGGTACAAGAACTTCATCTGTATTTCCAAGATACTTCAAATTGTTTTCTTACTTTCATAAGTAAATTTGAGTGCTAAAGCATTTCAGATAAACACTGAAATCTGATCTTTGAAAAAAGTTCTATGTCTCTCCTTGAAAATGATCTAGGGTTTTCTAAAGCAGATCTTACATCTAATTCATTGATGCCTATGTTTCAAAAGGATGTTTGAAGCAAGAGAAGATTTTATGAAGATGCTTATATACACTGAACTCACTTTGGAATGAGTTCAATGGTTGCCTCAAGCTCCTCACTGTTATAAAGACACAAATTAGATGAAGCCAAGTATTAAAATGTAGCATCAGCAGTGCTAGATAAGACATCTTACTGATCTCAGATTTTGTAATGTAGGAACATCTTATTTAATTCCTGGTGCTTTATCTGGGTAGCACCAGTAGTATAGCGCCATAAGCTAAATTCAGACAAACCTTTGTAAGAATAAAGTAGCATTTAACTGATGGAAAAGAATACAACCTTTCTCTGAAAAACTGACTCAAAAAGAGCTTGTCATTCAACTAATTAAAGTCAGGTTTCATTTGAGAAATATCACTGTCTGTTTTTAGTCATTTTAGCAGCACAAAAAGCTAGCTCAGAAAAATTAAATGTTCTCCAAAAATAGCCAGAAACAATGCTAACACACTGTGTGTCTAAGTGCAAGAACATGATTTACAAGACACTCTAGATTAGCATCCATACTCTGAAAGTTAATTAAATATTCAGGATGAAGATTCAAAAAAATGTTAAATTAGTTAATACATACAGACCACTTCCTACTAAAAATGCTGCAGTGGAGATTACTGGACAGAGCTTCGTAGCCTTTAAAATAACTTATTGTTAACTAAGTTTATGTATTCTTAGGGGCAAGAGTGAAAAGAATTAGCTGTGCACAATCACAAGCAATGATATTAACTGAAAAAAATTCAATTTGCCATGCATATTCTGAATCCCAAGACTGTAGTAAGATAAAATCTTTTCCAATAGCTACAGAAATTTAATGTGGATCTACTCTTGGAGTACACAAGAAATCATAAAATCATTTTAAACAAATTCTCATAGCTTACCAAGTACAACTCTCAAAGTGGTTCACACTACTTACTTCCATATATTAGCACCTATGAAATCATGTTCATTACTTGAGATATGACCAATAAAACACTACTGAATATTTTGAATCCATTCTCTGATAGAAAACAAACAAACAAACGAACCTAACAAACAAACAAACACGGCTAGGCATTATTTTCATCCATGCTCCTCAATCTATTTACTATAAGATCTCAAAGGAGAAGTGAAGCCCAACGGTGTTGTCTTCATAATTTTACTCAAGTAACACCAAATAGAAAAATATTCAAAATATTCAGCACCTATTTCTACAGAAATCTAGTTTTTCACATCCCACATTTTCTTTGTTTTGATATGTTCACCTAAGAAATATGACAGAGTAAAAGAACCACACATGAACATTGAACTGCACAACATAGTGTCACAGAATATAATCTAATGTGCTGCAGATCACCTACCACATGCTCTTTCATCCCACTAAATGATCTGTGTTAATTGTGTTTCTAATGCTCGTAAGTAGTCTTGATATTTAGACACAAAATGGTAAGGAAAAGTAAAAAAGATTGAAACTACTTTTTACTTTTCAGGTTGTATGAGGCATAGACACAGAAGACAGTACCCTTCTAACCGTTCTCTCTTCCATTCAAGAAAAGGTGCCTATGGAAATGCACATTTCTTCAAGAGGCACCAAAAATGTCAGAAAGAAAAAGGCTACAATAATACCATTATCTGAACAAAGAGTAAACCAAAACATACTCGAAGAAACTTAATTCACATTAGTTAAAAAATACCATGTGGAACACAGAACATTAATAGCCTGAAAGAAGATGTTCAGTATTTTTTCATTTTAATTGGTCACAGTAATAGTGGAACCTAACTTCCAACACAATACAAAGGCTCCAGGAGTTTTTCCACCAAACCAGAAGTAGTTGTCATGTAATGAAAGAAATCTGCTCTGCATCTTGCATTTGTGGTCAGTGAAATAACTGCTTATTAAGGGACAAACAAGTATATAAAGTGAAGGAAAGATTCTTCTCTCCTATAAGGCATTAATTCCTTTCTTCAGTGTCAAAACAATTTGTGACAGAAAAGACTTGTGAATTGCATTTGTGTTACCAAAATGAGGGAGTTCACAGTATCTATCAGACATTTAAAAAATGAAATTACCCTTTGTCAAAATTAGTATTATTTTCACCAGTGTCTGGCACAATGGATTACATCACTTAAAATATATACACTAGAATTAATGAAATCTCTGCATAAGTACAAGTAAGTAAAATCTCCAGAGAGATGCAATTTATAATCAGATTTGAATATGAACCCCCTTTTTTTCTTCTTTTTATTGACTTTTAGTAAGCTTTAGCTCAAACAGACTTCTTTTATGGCTCTATTTGTAACTTCTCTTTAAAGACCATGCTTCAGCTGGGCATGCAAGGCCACAGTCAGCCTTCACTACAGCTACCATGAGACAGTGGGGTTTATGATCTTGAAAAGAGGGAAGAAAGCAGAAAGCAGACTGTTAAATTTGAGCTTCAGGCAAGACGTCAGCCTGTTCAGAAATCAGCCTGGCAGAATTCTATAGTGTATTGTCACGGTAAGGGAAACCTAGAACAGCTGATGGATTTTTCAAGCTCAAGAGCAGGTTGATCTTAACAAGAAAGAAGTCAAAGGTGGCAAGATGCCTGCAGGGTAAATAAAGTATCCCTGACTGGACTGAGACAAAAGAAGGAAGTATTCAGGAGGTAGAAGCAGGGACAGGTAATCTAGAAGGAAGAAAAAGACACTATTCAAAGGTCAGGAAAGCCAAAGCCCACCTGGGCATCTGATACAAGAATAAGAGATGCAGAGAGATCTGGGACTGTCCAGCCCAGAAAAAAAAAACTACTCATGGAACCTCCTCGGCATATATAAATACTGATGGGCACAGCAAGAAAGACTGACTCAGATCCAGAAGAGACAAGAGGCAACAAGCACAAGTGGAAATACTGATATATGACCAGCATATGAAAGACTAGAAAAGAACACTGATTAGATCAGTGGACTGTGAGGTGGACTGAGAAGCAGAGGCTGAGTTCAAAGGGTAGTGGTGAACAAGTAGAAGAATTTCCAACTGTAGGCCAGTCACTAGTGGAATATCCAGGAAGTAGATACTGGGACCAGTACTAACATTGCAATTTATGACCTGGTAATGGGACAGAGAACACATTCTGAAAGGTTGCAGACTGGATAAAGCAAGCAGGAAGGGTGACACAAAGGATATTTGTGTTTCATTCCGATGAACCTGGAGAGGCTGGAGAAATAGGTCAACAAGAGTTTAATGAAGTCCAAAGAAAAGTGTTCAGTCCTGGGACGGAATAACCTCACACTCCAATGCAGGCTTGGGGCAATTGCCACTGGAAAACAACTTTGTAGAAAAGATCTGGGGCTCTGGATGGACACCATGTTGATCATGATCAGGAACTGTGAGCCAGCAATACACCACTGAAGTAAAGAAGGCTGGCAGCAGCCTGGGCTGCATGACAGAGATTGTTCTCTGCAGCTCAAGGGAGGTGATGCTTTCCCTCCCCACAGCACTACTGTGACGTGGAAATATTGGAGCAAGTGCAGGAAACTGCACAAGGAGACAAAGACAGCTGGGACTTTCCAGCCCAGAGAAGATAAACCTCTGGGGACATCCACTCACTGTATGCAAGTACCTGAAGGAAACAGTAAAGAAGACCAGTCCAGAGAGATCCAGAACAGGCAAGAGTCAATGAGCACAAACTGAATACATAAAATTGCATTTAAACATCAAAGAAACTGTTTTATTGGCAGGATAGTTGAACACTAGAACAGATTGCCCTGGGAGGCTGTGGAGTCTCCACTCTGAGAGATAATCAGACTTAACCAGCCACAGCCCTGAACAACCAGCTGCAATCAATCTTTTTTGGAGCAGAGAGGTTTGACTAGATGATCCTCAGAGGTCCCCTTCCAAACTGCAAAGTTCTGTGATCTTTTCATTATGTAGGTGTTTATTCTGTTTGTTACCACTTAATTTGCTTAGGCTAGAAACAGTATGTTTTGATTCTGGAAGCATGACTTTTACTATAGTACCTACGGTATTTTGAGGTGGAAAACATACTTTCTATACTCTATGAATATTTAATATATCTTTTATATAAATTATTAATTTAAAAATTTTTGCTGGGATTTTCAATCTAAGCCTTTCTGAAAAAATCATGATGCCAAAAAAGAACTCTACAGCTACTGCTTTTGAAATCCTCTGTTTTATTGACCGTAAAAGATGTTGGAGTGTTAAATCTGCAAGGAGAGTTTGCTCTTTTGCACATAACCATTTTTAAATATAAATCCATTGGAAAAAAAAAGAAAAAACTATTAAAGACCTATTAACCAATGTAGTGAATAAATATCCAGTTTATAATTATCAGCTACCACTACACTAGTTATTTCCTTGTTGTTTATAGCTATCAGATTTGTCTCATGCCGAAGACAATTTATGTTGTTCACTGTTTGAGATCCATAATTTGAGCTGCAGAAAACAAGCCCAAAGAAAACCCTTATCTAAACAATTATTACAGATTTTGTTTCAATTCAAGAGCATGTATGTTCTCAGCATACAATCCAATATCAACAAGCATATTTAAAGTGACAAAAATGCAGTAAGTTACAGAAGGCCAGTCATCTTAAGCAACAAGGCTTTAGCATGAGCAGTAACTACAGGCTAAAATGATCCGAGTCAGGTACATGCTAAAAGTGATGACAAACTCTAAGAAAAGCCTGTGACTTTTCCCAAAGCATATTCATTCTAATAAACAAGCCAGGCTGGGACATGGACAGAAATCACACATACTAATTAAATGTTAGCTTACTCCTTGGCACAGTTGGCCTGTACTTACTAGCATTGCCCAGCAAATGCACCAGAACAGGTCAGGAGACAGCAGTGACCACAGACTGTGTCCGACAGGAGGTACACATGGGGCAGGAAACTGATCAGTTCCTTTAACTGAGCTGTCACTTGTCCTGGGGTAGCATCCTCACAAAATTCCCTTTGCATCCCTTTCTCCCTGCTTAATACTTTCACTTTCACCTCATAACCATAGAAGGTTCAGCCACACACACAGTTGCACCAGCCCCAAACATAAGACAGAGAATAGTGAATGTAGTATCTATCATTCTTAATAGAAACTGTAAGTGTGCACTAACCACTTAATAAATTACAGAGCTAATTACCATTTAAAATAATTTTAATGAAATAACTGCTATTAAAAGAAACAAAAAACCAAAAATAAACAAAACAAAATCCCTAACAAAAAAGCAATCAAAACAAAAAAATTAAAAAAACCCCAAAAACCCCAAAAAACCAACAAGAAAAAAACCCCCAACCAAACAAACAAAAAAAAACCAACCCCAAGACCAAAAAAAAACTCCACAAAAATCACCAATCACCACCAGAAAACAATCATCTACAAAATATTAGTAACACTGCCTATCTGTGAAACAGTAATGGTAATAAACTGAAATTGCAATCTCTAATATGGTATATAGCTCAATAAATGTTTGCATGTTATCATTTAGATAAAATGTTAACAAACATTATGGTCCTTATTTATAAAAAGCCCTTGTTAGAAAACAATTACATCAGAGAATATAAGATCTAATTGCATCCTATTAGGAAAGTATATTGTGCTTAAAGATTATAAAAATGAACCTAACAATTTTCAAGTATCAGCGTGACAACTGACTGTGAAGAAACCTAGCAGGATCCAAAGCTAAAAAAAAACCCCAAACATAACCAACATAGAATGCTAGTCAAAACAGAATCCACTCACATTTTTAATATCTCACAGAGTTTTCTTCCAAACCCCAGGTCCTATTAATTAATGTATGCCCAATGTCCCAAAATCACTACAATCTGGTCTGATAAAGTTTACATAGTCATTTACCAAATGCATTCCTCAAAACTTCAACTAAGAATCAGGATAGAAGAATGCAGTGGCTTTGTTTGCAATTAGTTTTACTAAGGAAAACTCCAACCCCTATGTTCCACTTCATTTTAAGAGGAGTCTGTAAGCAAGGATCACTTTTCAGTTCTCAAATAAAGCGAGGTGTGCATACTTTGACAAGAAGGGAATTCAGTTTACCAAATAGCTGTGCAAAAGTCCATCTGCAGCGTCCCTTTGCCAATTAAGGCCAAGATACCTCTCGTCCTTTAGTCTGTTTGGGGACGTTTTCAGGCAGCCTTGCAAAATATTTATTATTATCTCTTAATTAGGCCAAATATTTCTCTTAGACTTGTGTAGTCCAAAGAAATTAAAAATTCCACTCTTGTACCCCGAACAACACAAAGCGCAATACAAATCCCCCTATCAGTCTTATGCTTTCAAACCTGTCCCTTCAAATAATAATTAAAAAAACCCAAAACTGAAAGAACAACAAAAAACCAAACCAAACAAACAACAAAAACAACAAACAAACAAAAACACCAAAAACCCAAACAAACAAGCAACCCCCCCAAGCCTATGGTGGAACTTGCATTCTGAAGCACAATATGCAAGTTTTTTTTGTTTCCATACTAAGCAACACAGCACAACATATGGCACAGGCATTATCATTTCAAGATTAAAAGAACAGATGATGCCTGCTGAAAACCAATGAATACAATGCAACATCCATTACAACAATATATATTCAATCTTTTATATTTAATATAATGCCACTCCTAATTAGCACCACTTTTCCATATATTACAGATGCCATTCCAACATATGATTCTCCCATCACTATGTTATACCTCCTAACTATAGGCTGTGATTTAATTCTATAGGACCCCTCCCTTTCCTATTACCATCTGCTTTAATTATCAGCTCTGTGAACAGAATGGCACTTCAAAAAGCCCTTTGAATATCTTAAACCCACACTGTAAGTCCAGAAGATAGAAAAAGCCTTATCATATTGCCATAGGGATTATGAAACCTAGAAATATGGAGTTTTTTATTGCTAGTAAGGCTCAGAAAATAGTTTGCAAGCACATTCATAAGCACTGCTCAAAGTATCCTACAAATACCTTTAGTCTACATGATCTTAAAGAAAAGAATGTAGTACTCAAAGAACTAATTAGTCAAGAAACAAGCCAGACACAGGGTAGTTTTATTGTGAGTGGCTGAGTAAAGTACAAGAGCGTCTTGGGTTACAATGGAAGGTATAACCAAAAGTATGTACTCTATTACCACTTACATAAGCTTTTAAAATAGGTGGGGCAGTGTTCTTTATCTTCTCCATAACTCAGCTCTTCTGGTAACTCCCTCTAGGGAAGCAGCAGCTACGCTGAGGGGGCCATCTCTGCTAATGGGCCATCCAGGTGTCTCATAGAATGACATCATCCCACTGTGAGATGTTCCACCCTTGGGGGAGGAACCAAACATTCCTACCTTTATGTAATCTGAGACATGGAACACCAGAGAAGCACTACCACTGGATTCCAGGACAGGAGCTCAGTAACTGCCACTGGACCTCCAAAGAAGGACTAGGCCCTGCTACAGGGTCACCTGACAAAACCACATCCATCACCCCAACGGGACTGTAGCCACCCTTTGATCAGACTGCTACCACCACCCTGACCAACAGGGTGTCAGGCTGTATTCTGACTTTGTCAGTTTAAGCATGGGATTCTGTACTATTGCCTTTATTTTAATTTTCCCATTAAATTGTAATTCTGACTTGGAATCTCTCATAAGATATTTGTGTGGAGTTAATTGCTCCTGCTAGTTTGCCTTTAAACCAGAACAAAGAGAAATATGCATATCTCAAGACAGAGTACTCCCTGTTAGCACATGACACCTGTCCTGGGTGGCTGGGCCAAGAGACCTGAAGAACAATCCAGCACAGTCAGAGCTGATCACCTTGGAGCCATTTTTTCCAGGCTCTCTTCTTAGTCCATCCCAGCCTAAGTTTTGCTCCATCATCCTTCCTCACTTCACTACACCACCAATAACTATTTTTTCAGGCCTTACTTAACATAAGGCCTGAACTCCCAAACCTGCAAAAAAGTGATGTGCAACCTACAGATGAAAAACTTAGCCTTTCCATATTCAGACCGTATCTACTTATTTTGCCCAATGCTTTTCCTGCTTTCGTTGGAACAAGCAACAGCTGACATTAAATTATCAGCTCACACTCTCAGCACCCCTGTTTCTTCACAGGAATGCCATCAGAGGTCAGGTGGGCAGGTGCCTGGGCACCTCTACACCCTCCTGGGAGGAAGGAAGAGATTTTAATCAGTGATGAGCAAACCCTCAAGACACAGCCCTGATACAGAGAAATTTGCTGTGCCAAAAAAGATGATGTTTGGCTTCCCAGCTTTCTGAATGCAGCACACCACTGCCCAATGAACAGATTCTGTTTGGCAAGTAGGAACTCACTTGCTCCAGTTCCCCAGCCAAGTACTTTGCAAGGTCAAGAGTGCAGTCAGCTCTCAGCTGAAGCTGGAGTGACACTGCAAAAGTCTGTGCATAACAAATCTACTTTCCTGGCTGCTGGCCCTAGTACGGCTTGAATCCAAAAACTATGTCTAGACTCATGAATTTAATGTGCCAGAACTGTTCTCTGGCCTGGAGCCCTCCCAAGAGCCCATTTCGTGACTGTTAACCTTTCCCTCTCCATCCCAGTCAAAGAGGCCTCACACACCTCCTCTGGTTCTTGCTAACCTGTGATTCTGCCTGAGGAGGCTTTGAGTCAGTAGTAGATATTTTGGATCAAACAGTGCTAGGCTTTATGGTGACAATATCGCAGTGTGGACTACCAAGGTGTGGTAACTATTCCACCCTGGAATAGTTATTTCTGCAGCATGATGCTGTACCTTGTACCCAAGGAAGGAGTAAGGTGTGTATGACTTGGCAAGATATCAAGACACTGCCTCTGCACCCACTATTATACTAAACAAAGAAAAAAACTAAATGGACCTTGCCTGAAAATGTTGCTAGCTCACAGTTTTCACCTTTACTGTCATTCTGTTTGGTACTTTTTTTATAACACTTTTATTACTGAGTCAGTGTTAAAAATAAAAGTAAATACGTAAAAAGGCAGCACTTTTCAAGGCCATATATAAGGCTTGAAAGTCACAGGGCTTTGAAAAGGAGGATAGTCTGCATCCAGGTATAGTGGCATCAGCAGCTGAACAACTTTGTTCTCTGGCCCAGACCCTCTACACTGAGAGCTCATAAACTGTAAAAAGACAAAATGAGACACTCACTGTCTGAGACCCATTAATCACCCTTCAGTCTCCTGGATCTAGAAAAAATTCAAAATGCTACAGTTTTCCGAGACAGCCCAGGAAAGAGGCTTTTGCCTTTCCTTTAAAAGGTCACAGGAAGGGTCTACACTGACGGTAACTGATCAGTTAAGAAGGGTCTAACTGATGGTGTTTAGTCTCTGCACTTCTGAGGATTTGGATTTATTTTAGCTGTGCTTACTGTCATCTACCATTCAGGTGGATACTGCCCCACTCCTCCAGGTTAACTTGGAATGGGTGTTTACAGCCAAGAGATCTAACAAACAAGAGAATCAGCCTTGGCATTGGCCAGCCCCTGAGCAGGTGAATGAACCTGGGACCATTCCCAAGAGACCACCAGACTGACTCTGGCCACAGGGGCATTCCAGGCAGGGACAATATCACCAATGCAAACACAGAAATGGTGTAATGATCTTGAATTATTTCCACTGCTTTGGAATATGAAAAACTGGGGGAAAAAAAATCCAAAATATTCTAAGGAATAATTTGTTCATATTTTAGCTAGAAATAATAAAAAAGTTGTATCCATTATTACAGTGAATTTTTTAAAGACCAAAACCATAATGACTAGTCATTTTAAAAAATCCAAACTCTAGCATAAAAAAACAATATGCACCTCTTGAGAGTCTTACATAGTGACACATTCTACAAATTCAAACATACCATGAAAACAAATATGGCCATATCTTCACCAACACCCAAGCAGACATGCATCCTTCACACCTTTTAACACCATCAGTAAATCTCACCAAAGTGTGAACGCCACAAAAAAAAGCTCACACTTGTGTTGGAATGTAAGGAGCAGGTGACTAAGCAATTTAATAAATGTGTTTTTCTTGACATTTTTATTTCTTATTTTTCAGTTTTGAAATCAATTCAGAAAAATTCTTTGTGTCTAATCCTGCTATATACAGAAAACACTGAGGTGCAGTGACAGCAAAACCCATTTAAAGCTCTGCAGGATGAGGTATTATTTGAAACTTGCTCAGAAAGCAAACTCTGCTGAGCATCTTCATAAAGATCAGAAAACAGTCAAAACCATACATGCCAGTTCAGCAGGATCTGTTTGATTTTAACAACTGTTCTGCTGGAATATATCCCAGGGAATCATTTTAATTTCATAATTATGGAGAGTAATGTAAGTGTTTAACGGAAAAAAGATTTCCAAAACATGTATTTTCAACACTCAAGGCATGATTTTGAATATAAGCCCCTTCAAAACATGTATTTGGTATTCTAGCCAGAAATGCTGCCTTGGAATGAGTAAAAGCCAACATTTGTGCTCTCAGTGAAACAGGAGAGAGCTACTTGAGGTAGGCTGGCTCTGAGAAGGACCATAATATTAGAGTGGCTCCAAAATGGCTGGAGCCTACTTCATTTCTCAGTAGATAATTGGTTAAAGGACACTAATGTATCTGCACTGCTTTGGGGGGCTAAAAATACCAGATTTAGCTAGGCCAAGTAGCTCTTCAGAAAATTGCCTTTGCTTCCATCAAAATTTCTTCAGAAGTGGAGTCCAGATTGGCTTTTCTGAGCTATGCCAAGATGCTAGAGACTGTTGGTATGTCAACATTTACAAATAAATGCTGTCCCTAAAGCCTGATCTTCCTTTCTTCTCCTACCTTCAATTACACTATTTTGTTCCTTAAAGAAACAGAAGGCTTTGGTCTATAGTATATTAAACAGTTCTAAATTGGTTGGAAATAAGAATCTGAACCTTAAATACATGGATGTGCAAAATATGCTCACACAGACTCTAACTAAAAAATGAAACTAAACAGTTTTTAATACACCTTTTTACTTAATAACTGATAGTTCTATCTCATCCCAGTCACTTCTCTTATCACTTCCCTGTCATTTTTCTTTCTTTCTACCCAGCTTATCTTCATATTTTTTATCAGTAATCCAGATGAAAATTCAAATAACAACTTTTCTCAAAATCAGTGATAACAATCTTATTCACTGAATTACTGTCTTTTCACTTACTGACAAGACTTTCCCTATCCTTCTTCTGTGTGTAGAGCTGTGTGTTAATAATCACTTTGCAATGCAATGATTTTTAATCATTTGTTCAAACAAACCAATTCAAACTAGTGAAAATCTTTTCACTTAGTACAGTTGGCTGAAATTAGGTGTACCCAAATAAAATATTTAATTAGGACTAATCAATCATAATATATTCCAGGTGGAAATAAACATGCCCTGAGGTCGCCAATTTATTTTTTATCTACTCTCAACCATATAATGGAAAATCATGCATATTTGGTTCTTGTTTAGAGCTGCTATACTGAATAAGGACTTTATCCACTCATTACAAAGTCATTCATCTGGCACAGCCATCCTCTTTGTTTTCAGTTTTATGTATGATTAAGCTAATTTTTGACAATCCTAGAGAATCAGCAGTATTAATTATCTTATTGATTTAGTGTGGTATGTAATTTGATACTTTCACATATTTATGTTCTCATGTAGAATTTATTTATAATGTGCATTACTCTTCTTATGTATCTTCAACACCTTTTAAGCAGTTCTGTGCAATGGAAGAGAAAAAATTATTTGTTTAGAAATTAAAAGTACAGTGCAACATAATTCTTTTTTGTAACATTCTATTTATTCTTTGTATTCATTGGCACTATTGCTCTCTGTATACACTCTTTTATTAGCCCTTGCTTTCTTTTTGGTAATATAATACAGAGTTAAACATACCCTATTAAGTACTCCCAGCCTTACTTTGCAGCCAAGAACAGCTGAAGGAATGGCACACTGCTGTACCCTATTATTACATTTAGAAATCCCAGGCAATTAATTGACTAATTTTCTTTTCCCTCTGGAGGTTTGACTGTTTTCAGAAGAGAAATGAAGATAAAAATAAAATTCATATATTGAATAAGGCATTTTTCATTAGGATTGCTTGAAAAGACTGGACACAGACTCAAGAATCCAGAGCTTAGGCATATACAATAAAACTTTCACCTGGGATAAAAATAATGGGAAAAAATAGCAGACTTTCTTGGTGAAAACATATTTTCCATTACACTGTAATTATTTTAGGCAATATCATTCAACAACCAACACAAACATTTCTAAATTTCAGTGATCTCATTCTTTTAAAGTCATGCTGAAATTATATTTTTAACACTGACACACAATACTCGGGGATTCATAGTCAAATCTCAAGAACAGATCAAGAATGTATTTATCTTGTGGTCATGTTCAGTGCCACTTTGAGGCTGCTCTCTCAGATACTTCAATACTGCATTCACTCACAACTGTCCCACACAACACTGACAATTAAAAGGCAACCTACAGGTTTGCCTACCTCCACTGTAATCCTTTTAACACAAAGATTTTCCCGTGCTGAAAGGGGGGAAAAAAGTAAAAGTGGTTTGCTTATTCTGGTTTTCAAAAAAACTCTGTATACCTCAAACTCTGAACATAGACAAAATAGCTGCATGAGCACGGCTACCTGAGCTTCACTTTAAGCTGTATTTCAGCCTACTGATTGTTCAGGCTGCAGGCTTACAAGTAGGTACATAACAGGTACGCTTTGTCTGACACAACTTGCCTTTGTGATTCCCTGCTCTTTAAAAATAACAGAGCTTCAAACACTGATATTTCTGGAAGGTTTCTTGATTGTGAAAGTTGTGAAGTAAAATATGAAGAAACACCATCCTGTCAGAGATTTTGCATTATGCTTCTTGAAGAGAAGGGTAATATTTTATAGAAGACTCCACTGATATGAAGAATAACTGAAAACATACAAAAATAGCATGCAAGTTTGTACCTTTTCCTCTTCTACACATACCACTGTAATTATATAGTTTGGTTATTGCAGCTCTCTTTCTTTTTGAGGTTCCTGGCACCCCAATTCCTTCCCCCAAGCATGTTGGAAACATTGTCTTTAAAGGTTTTTTATTTCCTTTAATTCTGACTTCCAAGTAACATTAAAGATTTCCAAATTCTTTTTTCCTTGGAGAAGAGTAAACATTTTGTCCTTATTCTTTACAGTCCTATTTTTTTACCTTCACAAACTCAGCCACTCAGACGTCTGTGCAGCCTCGCCTTGGTCTGCTCTAACAGAGCAGTAGCAGCAAGACACTGTTTGCATCCATGAACACAGAATAGTGTCATGTATTTTCCTATCTTATTCACAAGAAGGTCTTTCTGAGCAAAGCTGTTATTCTCTGTTGATGACCAAGAATATTTGACTAGTTTCACCCTACTGAATCCACTCTGTGGACATGAAATTAAGCATGAGACCCCACTAAGCCACACTTTAGACCTCTACCTAAACTTCAACTGAATACAGTAAGGGGAAGGCTTATTCTTTATGAAGGGGAGTAGAAAGTAGAGTCATAAATTGCTCTGGCTCTACTCTGGTCATACTAAGATGTACCACTGAGATTTACTGTGAGGGTGGGTCAAGCACTGGAAAAAGTTAAGAAGCTGTGGAGTGTCCAGCCTTAAAGACATTCAAGACCTGACTGGACAATACCCTGAGCAACCTCCTCCTGGTGAGTCCACTCTGAACAAGGGGTTGGACTGGACAAACTCCAAAAGTGCCTTTCCAGCCCAGTGGTTCTGTGACTCCAAGAACTGACACAGGCTACCTGAAAATGTTCATTGGAATGTCTCTCCAATGGCTTCCAATGGTCTTCAATTTAAATGTCTACAATGAGCCCCTTAGACACCTCTTCTTTCTGCAACACTTCTAAATCCTGAATCTTTACACCATCCTTTCATCCTTTGTCTTCTTAAAAGGTTTTGTTTACAGGCTACTAAGATTAAAAAAATAACTATAGCCAAGACCATATAATGAGCAATTTTCCTTTCCATAAAGATTTATTTTCAATTTAAATTTTTAATTTAAATTCTCATCTGTGAATGTATCACTCGGTAGTGAGGATCAGATTTTTATGGGGTTTGCATATAAAGAAACAACATGTAAAAAATTTAAAAAGTAACAAAATTTAAACAAAACTAGTGCTGAACAAGCAACATGAAAATGTTGCTGTATAACTCAAGTAATACAAGGAAATAAACATTCATTATGTATCTGGATGCAGGAAGTCTTTTAATCAGAAGTCACTCTAACTCAAGCATGGAGGATTTCCAGAAATCTGACCTACTTTCATCTTTAGAACAATTTGTGTAATGTGCATACATTTCAGTGCCTCGTATTTAAAATTCACAATGCAATCTAATAAAGTTGCAGAGTGATTTAAAAGTTTGCAAAAAGTTGCAGAGCAATGTGAGAACTTTTTTCTTAGTTTTAATTATTTGTGCTTACAGTCTGCAGTGACATACAGGTGACGATCTATCTTGAAAGTGGTGAAAAGCCAGTAACAGAAGATCTAAAAGCAAAGCACTATTGTGAAGTATTTTCTAAGAAAGAGTGAAGATGTTGAATTTTGTGTTTGATTGATAGAGCGGTCACATGAAAAATATAAACTAGCAACTTTATTCCACACGCATGTATTTTTATCATTTAGCAAACTGCACAGATCCCATGCTCTTTCCCTAAGACTGAAGACAGACTGTTTTCCTGGTTGCATCTTATGACTTGGTGAATTTTAGAGATGCTAAACTAGCACTGTAAAAATTAAAGCAAATAAAATTTGAGCACATCAGTTGCTTGACTGCATATTAGTTCCATACAACATTGACAAAAATCCCAAACAATTATATTTAGAGATTTTGATAATGTCACAAGGGCATTTACATATAACATGTAATAATACATTAATGGTTTTATAGAGGCCTCTGGTGATTTCCCAGCAGCAAGCATTAATTAATTGTTCCTGACAATTGTTACACAAAAATACATTGAATCATTTAATGGTCCATAGCTTCTCATTGTGCCTCTCCCTGTTAGCAGCAATCCCTTCAGTTCCCAGGGTTCTATAATCCCCAAGTCTCTGCCATCTCCAGGTATTATCAGTGTTTGTAGCACCTGCATGTTGAACTTCACATTTGACAGGAACAAAATCTACATTTCTGCATTTTATTTTGCATTTATGCAGCATCCCACCAAATAGCAGTTATTTGTCTGTTATCCTTTTATACTTCCAGATAATAATTAAAATTTTCGTATCTGAAACTTCCTTGTCTAGCAAGATGGCCAATCTACCTCCCTTTTCACAAAGCGAGAAACCATTTTGGAACAGCTGTAAATACCTCTGTTTCATGAGAATCAATGGTTATTTGAGTCAACACTAAGATTTACACTGATGTTAAACTGAATTTAGACCAAACTGGCAATGGTAAGTGTATTAAGCATCAGCAGTTTCATGTCACAGCAGACCTAGCATTAGAGACAGAAATGAGATGAGACACACTACTGTTCAACAGAGTGAAAGGTCCCGGTTTGTTCTTCCTCACAGCTCAGTCAACAGACTCCAACTGCAGGCTTCCCTTGCAGACTCTGACTGAAGATGCTGACTGACCTCACAGCAGAGCCTTCACAACAGCAATTCTATCTGCCATTTGGTCAGTCCTTCCCAACCAGCTAACCCACTCTTTTATCACACTCATCCTTATTGGATATAGTTGTGACCTATAAAGATCAAGGCTGGTTTTGGTAATTAGCACAGCTGTGACCTATGAGGGATGAAGCTGCCTGTCATCCATTCTCCTACAGTTTCATATCTCTAATCTTAACATTAAACATAATGACTTGTGAACAATGGAACATTTGGTTTTCCATCTTGTTTTTGCCTTTGTAGTTTATGTTATAGTAAGAGAACCACTGGTCATTAGGAAGCAGACAAAATAATTAGCACATACTGCAAGTGAAAAAAGAAAGAAATTTAAAAAATGCTAACTTCTGTAATAGTCATTCTTTTAAGTTGCCAGGTAGGAATATAAAATTTATAAAACATTTAATCTTAATATACAAAAGCCAGAGCAGAATGTGCACCAACACTATGTTTTAACTGACTTAAAGTTACTTTAAAAGGAGCATTTTCTTTTAAAACTGACTGAATAATAAAATATTTGTCCCACATTCATCAAACAATATAATTTCTCATGTTTAAATTGTTGTAAGTACAACGCAGCACATCCAAACTTCCATTCTGAAATCAAATTCAGTGGTGTTTGTGAGCATCTTAACAAAAATTGGTTCTCTCATAAAAACCATAAACTTAAAAAATGTAAGTAATTAATTTGCAGAATGCTACTAAACATACTTTCCCTTTCTTCTATAAAAATGACAGTTTAGTAGAAACTACATAAATAAAAATAAACCATACTATTTAGATACCATTTAACGTAAGTGCTTTTGGAGTTGCCCAAGCTGAAAGAAAACCAATCCAAAACATGCCTTGTGTGAAAAAACCCTCACATACTCCTGAAATTCCTTTTCATTAGAGACATTGAGTTGTCAAAGTTATAGACTAGTCATACAGAACAGAACAAACAAAAAATCCCTCCATGCCTTCTCTTTTTAGCTCATAGTTTAATATTTTCATCAACATAAAACAGGAGCTATCTTGGCTTATTTTAATTCACTACTAAAGAAAGAAAAATTGACAACAACCCTTCCTGAACTGACAAAGGCTTTCCTTTTCAAGAAAAAAAAAGAAACAAAACTGACAAGAAGTGACAGAATGCAGTTGTTTGTCATGTCATTCCCTGTGATAGAAAAAAACTGTTATTTTGAGAAAAAGCTTAGTTTTTAAAAGCTTGCAAAAAACTTTAAAACCTTTTTGCTGGGATGAACTAAAGTAGGTTTAGAAACAGAGTATTTGTGAAATAAATGTAAAAGCACTGGTTTCTACACAAAAAACATCATGAGAAGTTATTCCTAACAGAATACATTGTAAGGCAGTATTTTGGTGTGTATTAATCATAGAACTATAGACTCACTAAGGCTGTAAAAGACCTGCAAGAGCATAGAGTCCAACTTTGAGCAAAACCAGTTCTCCATAAACTTCTCCAATGTAATTCCATTCCATGAGCAACAGCTCTCTGTGAAGTGCTGCAACATGAGTCCATCCCATGGGCAACAGCTCCCACCAAACTGCTGCAGTGTGGGTCACTCTTCCATGGGGTGCAGTCCTCCAAGGACAGGCTGCTCCAGCCTGGGAGCAGGGCCCCTCTCTCCACGGGTTTCCCACAGGATCACTACCTCCTTTCAGGCATCCACCTGCTCTGGTGTGTGCTCCTCCATGGACTGCAGGTGGATCTCTATGGGCTGCAGGGGCACAGCTGCTTCACCATGGTCCTCACTATGGACTGCAGGGGAATCCCAGCTTTGGTGCCTGGAGCACCTCCTGCCCCTCCTTCTGCACTGACCTTGGTGTCTGCAGAGATGTTCTTCTCACATGTTCTCACTGTGCTTTTCTTGGCTGGAATTAAACTGCTTCTACAGCCTTTGTTTCGATTTCTCCCTAAATACGCTATCAACACAGGGGCTTCTGCTACGTCTAGTTGGCCCAGCCTTGGCAAGCAGCATGTCAATCCTCAGAGCCACCAGGGATTGACTTCTGTACATGGTGGAAGCTTCTGGAAGCTTCTCACAGAAGCCACCTCTGTGGCCCCCTGCTACCAAAAAACAGGCCATGCAATTCCAATACCTCACATATGTGTTGGTTTTTATTTGCAACATGTTAAATCTCTGCATATTTTTTTTCCATTTTGTGCTCTTTAACAGCTACCCAGGACCCCTGTCAATAAGGAACAGAGAATGATTTCACTGTGCCTTTCTTCCATCTCTGCAAGAACTGCATTGATGGAAGACTTAGAGAAGCAATGAATTAGGCTATGTATCTTTTTATTGGACTGTTTGTGAAAAGCAAACTGTTATTAAAATTTTCCAAAGTATTTCTTTATGAAAAATATTAATAGCATGAATATATATTTTCTTGTATAACATGTACATTCTGCTACTTTATCACTATTGAACAATACAAAAATGCTGTTTATTACAAGCATCTAGAGTATAACCCGTAAGCCCTGAGATGCATATTAACAAGTTTTGCCAAGACTTTATTCCTCTGTTCTCCCAAAAAGTACTATGATGTTCTCTTTCAAAAAGTAATTTAAATATAAAAGGAAATATTTTTAAAGCCTTATTCACTACAGATGTTATTTGTTTCTAAATGAAAAAAGGCTTTTTATCAACACAAACCAAGAATATTTTCAAAATTAATTTACTTTTGGTCATAATACGGCCTTAAAGGATTGCCAGAAGTATTGTACTTAATCATAAAAACTTAAGTCTTTCATTGGATTTGCAGGAAAAGCCTGAGTGACAGTCACAATAGTACAGCATTACAGAAATTGAAACATTCATATTTTTCATCTTCTTGGAAAAGTAAGACTGACCCATCAAAAATTAATTTATTTTATTTTAAGCCGATTAAGATTCATACCTGGAGCAGTCAGTTATTTTTCTGTCTATGCAATATCAGAAGGGCAGTTCACTAATCAAAAAAAAATCTAATTAAAAGGATGAAGATAGAGAAATCACTAAGAAAGATACTGTCTTCCTACATATGTGAAAAAAGTCCAAACGCAGTACATGTCATTAACCCTTCATGTAAAGTCCTTTATAATCCCCTTTCACACATCATCTAATTGTTTTAGAGTCTTGAAAGCATTGCACACAGTGGGCTCATGAGGCAGAACACTATTTGCTGGCTCTGTAGATACCCAGACAAGGAAGGCAAGGAAGGGCATGACTGCAGGCTACCAAGCAGATAGGAGCTTCCTATGCCTCACTCCACAAGGACCTGTAGGCCTGATATTTTTGGGTCTGAGAGATTTTAGCCTGCTAGCAGCTGCTAACTTTTCCCAAGGAAAAATTTCTCAAGAAAGTTTCTTCTCAAAACAATCTTAGCAAACAACTATCCTTTCTGAAAACAATCTTTCTCCAGGCAGTGTTTTGCTGTTTCTCTAGTTAACCAGTAGGATTAGAGAGATGTCGTTCCTACTCACCAATCATGTTAAGTCTGTATCAGAACACCTTATTAAAGGTAGTAAGAATTAGATAATAAAAGCCTTTTTTCTATGCCCTTTGCCTTCTGAAATGTTTTGAGTCTTTCGTCTTTCATGTCCTACAGCAACAAGGACCTACCACAAGCAAGTTCCAAGCACAAGGCAGTAGATATAAGATTAACTTCAGAACCATTCCCAAAATTCATAATAACCATGATTATAGTACAAGCACTAACATGGCTCTACATACAAATGTTTGTAATGGGAAAAAACTGTGATGGATAAAGCAGTTAACTCAGAGTTCTCTGAAGACACACTCAGCCAGCTGCAATTGTTCAGCCTGCAGAAGCAAAGGCTCCAGGAAGACCTAACTGTATCCTGAAGGGAGCCTACTAGAAAAGCTGGAGAGGGACTTCTACATTGCAGTGATAGGACAGGGGGGAATGATGCTTTAAGATGAAAGATGCTAGGTTTAGATTAGAGTCTATGAAGTACCCAGGCTATACATTCACCGAGAGGGCAACATTCTCACTTTCTTTTAAGTAGAAAGACCCAAGACCCCTGGACAACTATTACCAAGTTTGATTTCTAAAGCTCTTTTCAATGATTTTCAGACACATACAACTGATATGCAAGACTGATAAAACTGTTCACTGTGAAAAACTCCAAATGATTTGACAGAAATTATATGCAAGGAATACTAGAAATTTCAGTTTGCAAAAGACAATGACTTGCATGTTTTGATGTTCCTTTTACAAAATCAGTTCACTCAATTGCACTTTAATTTAAGATTGTGGAAACATTTTTCTCACTGTTCATCTCTGCCAATCAGATGTTCATGGCTACTGTATCTCTGCCACATATGTGTACATATATAGACAAAGCATACAAAATCTTGAGAGGAATGCAACAATGGTTAACCATATTTTTTTTCTGTTGTCTGCAATGGCAGCTGAAAATTTATTCTGCACATTAATTTTGATCACAAGTTCCAGAGGGCAATAAATCAAATTTTACCAGTAGAAATTTTGTAAGTAAAAGATATGACATTTAAGGCTTATTCTGTCTTTAATTTTCTTGAGAACAAAAATTCTTTCAAAGTCTTTCATGTTAAAAGCATTGTTGAGGGGCTAAAGGATGCCAATAGTATCTAGGAATGTAATTGCCTATGAATGTCTACGCACAACAGAAAGACAGTGAGAATGTAGGCTGTTCATATAGCCATGAATAGGACCTCCCTGTGATGGTGGCAATGAACTTCTGCATCTCACAGAAACTCCCTCAGACAGTCCAAAGGTAATTTCTTAAAAAAGACAGGTGAAAAATCTGCAGTTATACATGGCCAAGGTGGGAAGTATCAGTGAAGGAAGATTTGATGGCATGTGAGGAGTCCTGCAAAGATACGAGAATGTAGTTGGGCAGGGATATTTTCAACAAGCACTGTTAGAAGAGAAGTAACTGATGGTGAAATAGAAGAAGCTCATTGCAAATCACCTTATGCTCATTGCAAATCACCTTATATCAGTTATAATTGTATTGGAACTGGGATTTTATGACTAAGACAGAAAATAATGAAGTGTCCTAATTGTGCCTCAAGACAGTTAAATAGAAATTATATGTATGGCTTGTATAAATGTCACTTTACCAGATGTTGTAATTTTCATCAAAATTACTCTCTTTTAATTGTCTTACTTCCCCTGCTCCCCATAAAAGTACAGTTCCCAAATGACTATGCGAATATCAACCATTCTTATTTCACTGCATGAGTAATAAAGTTAATCTAGGAATATGCATTTACTCAGTTAAAACTAGTTGAATTCTGCTAAGATGTGTGTTATGGAAAGAAAACGGCTCCCAGGAAACACAGCTTAGAACATGCCCTGCTTCTTTCGATAGCCTTCAGCATATGCAATTACCCAGCAACTCACTGGGGACAGAAAACAAATAGAAAAGGTTCAGAACATTCTTGCTTCGGCTGCCTAAGAAACTATTTTTTCCTGAGAAATTATTTTCACTTATCAACCTTTGTCTCTTCAAGTAGTTGTTACCTGTGTTAGTATTACTTGCAAGTATTCTCCAAATAACTACACAATATAAGCACACAACCATGCCTCATACTTCTGATTTTGTGTTAGCTACTATGTAGTACATATGTTAAGAAGTCTCTCTCCAAAGACACTGAGTCAGCTTTAATTGTTTATGTAGAGTTTTAGTAACACACTTTGAAGCTAGACAGCAACTCTTTGATCTTTAAAAGCTTAAGTGAGAGACTGAAGTATATATCCTCAAACTTGCAGTTAATCTGAATTAAGACTCAAAAGGAGGGACTGATTCATAATTCAAATTAATCAGACATCTTAAGATGACAGTGGCTAACTGATTAGTGCCCAAAATATGTCATTCTTATAGAGAAATAAATCCTAAGAAACATTTACTCTGTAACTTTTATTGGTAACATCCTGATATGAAGACCTCACTCAACATGTAATACACTCATAGAGTAGCAATTTCAATTCTTCTTGGAGTCAACAGACACTGTACTCAACTATTCACATGACAGGAAGATTTAATAATTTAAGTTTTACTCTCAGAGCACAGCTAAAAGAAGGTAGTATTTCAACACTACATCACTGCATTTCACATCAATGTAGAAAATTCCACAGTAACTGAAGAGTGAAATGTAATACTAGGTGGGTTTTTTTTTCTTTTGCATAATGGTGGTTTGATTTTCTCCACAGTCTTTCCAAAAGGAGAGGCATTGGTTCACATCTTTTCCCTTCCACTTCCATAATTATATCCCAGCTGCCCTCCCAGCACAAACATCCAGACACACACACCTTTTTAAAATTATTAAATCAGCCACATCTAGGTTTGAAGAAAGATGAAAAGAATACTACTACAATCATTCCTGATGTTTCATAACACTCTTGCTTTAAAAGGACAACACATTTAGAACAGTTGTCCTAGTCTAATAACAATTATGCTTGGTAGTCTCAAAGAGACAACCTGGATTTACAAAGAGACCATGATTAAGTCTGAAAAAAAACTTTGTACAAGAAAGGGGAGCCTAAAAGTGTCTTGCTATGACTCAGCTCTTGAAGGCTGGGTACCCCACAGTCTCTAATCAGTATAAGAAGGAGACAAGTATGTTAGAGACAATTATGTTAGCAGGCAGGCAGCTGCAAACCAATCCCCCACACCCACCCAGCCACCCAGCTGAAACTGCAGAGATTCTGGCTCTCTCCCAGAGCCCAGAACTTAAGCAGTCTCTCTGCTCCACCATATGAGAAGATCATGTTTACTGACTCATACTGAACAACAGGAAAATTACAAAAACATTCATCTTAATATAGATACTAGGATCCTGTGATGCTATAACAAAAAGTAAATAGTTTGGAAGAAGGGAGAGTAGGGATCTGTGAAAACATCCAGCTCAGAATCCTTTTGAGTCTTTCATCTTCACTTGGAGAAATGTCACAGGACTTCTCTCAGATGCATTTAATAAACCTGCACCTACTTAACCCTATTCCTTCCTCACTGTGAGCGAATGCTGCTTGTTCTTATATCAAATAGGGAACAGTAATCCTAAAATCCTCAACTTAGTGTCAGCACAGAGGCAGCAGCTGACACTTATGTGTGCTACAGATGGCTTACATGCTCAGCACTGGCTGTAGTCTTCAGCTTTTAATCATACCACGACTGCAGGAGCCATGCTAATAGAAACTGTAGCCTTCAAAATCAGATATAATCCCTTAATTTGTCATTTATTGCACAAGTCCCAAGGAGTTGCTTCAAGTTTTCTTCTATTATAGCTGGTTTCCTATTTTCTCCTCTTTATTTTAATATTAAAGGCTTATGAGTCTGATAGAGGGAAATAAATGCTCCAATTGATTTTTCAACCAATTGACCACAGGAAGTTATGAAAAAACTTGCATGCACAGCATAAAATAAAGGCATATTATCAAGTACATGAAATATTATTCATATTTACACATAACCAATTTCAAAATATTAATAAATTTAAAAATGAGAACTATATAGCTTCTCCACACAGAATATAATAACTAATTCATTTACTATCCTTTGAGGCTTTTTGGGACCTCTATCTAGACTGCTAGCTGACAGTAAAGCACTGCAATCACATGGAGTGGCTGTGGCCTCAGATTCAGGATTTCCGTGCTACATCCCACAGTGGTAAGGAAAATCTGTCAGTCCAGTGCAAATATGTTTTGGATGTTCTCTGAATCACAGACAGTCTTAAAAAAGAAGTTTCAAAATAACATAGAAACATATATTGTTGTTGTGCATATAAAAAAGGGTTGAAACATTTTTCTAATGCATCATTTATTGGTTGAATTTATTTATTTATATATGTGGCCTACTGGTTCTAGAAGTTCAATTTCTATTTGTAACTGTGTCTAGTTTTCCAGCGGTTCTGACAGTTCTGTATAGTTACAAATGTTTGCAGTTGTAATATTGTTCAGTGATTGGGATTAGTGTTGCGATGTATAACTTCAAATGTTTATAGAGACTTTGGATGGTCGCACTTCCAACACAGTTAAAGGGATAATATCAGGGAGGAGGGAAGGGATCATCTGCTCTCCTTCCGGTAACCCAGGGACCACAATCCAGAGCCCTCATTGGAGGACATAATCAACCAATCAAACCATGGCGGGAAAGAATGATTGGTGTAGAGAGCACCCCGATAAAGACCAATGAGACCACAGAAAATGCACCAATCATATGAAGGATCAAAAATAGACCAATCGCTGAGGGGACTGAAGCTATAAGAAGAGACTGACCACCCTCACCCGTGCTTCACTCTCAAGGACAAACTGTTCTGAGAGGTGCCCCGTATATACGTGACTGGTTACTCTGGCTGGCCGTGAGGGGTTGAGATTAGCTCAGCCTCCTGTTCCTGTAGCCATCTTGTAACAATAAATGATTGGCCATTTTCTTTTCACCACCTTTGGATTTAAGGCCTCATCATTTTTTTTTTTGTTACATTTGTAACATTGTAATCACTGATCTTCTTAGTGGGAAAAGAGTTGGTAAGAAACTACTGTCACAGACATTACTAGGTTTCAGAATTAAATTTCTGCTAAAATAGTGAGATTATACATTCTAGTGTTGTCTTCAGCTAACTTTGAGCTCCAATAAGAACCAAATACTGCCCTATATTTGCCCTAATTTGCCCTTTCTCATTTGCATTTTCCACCTCACAACCTATTTCATGATGAACCTGTCAATTTTCAATTTAAAGTGTTACTATGTATGGAAACAATTCGAAAATACTGAAAGAGATATGCTGGATTATTTTCAAATTTCAATGAATACCAGTTTCCACTATTTAAACCCTCCATACATGTTGCTTTCTCTTGGAATTTGGTCAATCTTCCTCCAGAACACAGAAAATTTGCAACCAAAAATCACTTCTTCATGGAAACACACATATTAAATACTGCTCATTTGATTCTTTATTTCCAACTACTGCTGTCATTTATCACACCCTTTACTGGACAACACAGACACATTAGAAAGAAAACTCTGGTGGTAGAGATGACAACTATTTTGTAATGTACCATTAAAGATTTGAAAGAAAATCAGAATCAATTAATTTCATTTGTTCTTAATGACAGAACAAGAGGCAACACTTCAAGCTGCAGTAGGGTACATTAGCCGCCCTACCAGAGGAAAAAATTACAGTTACCAGATCATTAAACAAACTGCCAAGTGAAGTTACAGACTCATTATCACTTGAAACATGACACCTATCAGAGATGCCAGAAATAATAAATTTGCCTTGCCAAAATGGTAATGGGTTGTCCATAAATTCCAGAAGAAACATATTCCAAAACTAAAATGGCTTGATTACATTACAAGAATTACTTGTTATTACAGTCTGCATCATTTTGTTTAGTCAGTAAGAACGAACATAAGAAGTGCTTCAGCAAACAGCCTCTTGAAATATTACTTCACTAGCAGTGTATTTAATGAAGCTTTTTGTTATAAACCTTCACTTCTTTTTTTACTGTTTCAAAATTCATAACTTTGCACAACATAATGCAGTTTCGGGCAGGAAATAAAATCCCTTCAGTTTTTTGCATGTATTTTCTATACAAATAAAAACAATGCCAGATGCTCGGCATTTATCCCACTTTATGTGAGGAAAACCATCAGGTACAGGACTGAACGCAGCCTCGGGCAGCCACTGCGGCAGTGGCAGGGGCCCAGTGTCACAGGCAGCTCGGCACAGAGGGCACTTGGTGGCCAGGAGCAGAAGGAGCAAGGGGGACTCCCGAGGGAGCAGTGAGCTGGCAGCAAAGGTGTTTTGGGCACCAGATTCTGAGCACCAGGCAAAGGGGCCAGACAAGGCCAAGCCAGGAAGCCCAAACAAGTTGTGACGAAAGCTGGGGCCAGTGTGGGTCAGTCTGGGGGAAAAAGGTGTCAGGCTGGGCTGAAATGGGGCTCCTGGGCCTTGAGCAGAGAAGCTGCAGCCCAGTGGTGCTCTCAGAGTTCAGACAATGGACCTCCACCATCAAAATGCATTGGTTCTGGTTTTGAAGGCACAAGGGCTTTGTGAAATGCCATGCTGCAATTCAGATTTTACATTCTGCTTTGTTTCTCAGCTTTAAAGCAAATTTTATTTACAAGGACGAGCTAATTGTGAAAATGAAACCATTTCAGTACAGGTAGGGTAACCTCTGTCAGCATGGTACAGCTACTACTATACAGAGACACACCATACTTAAAATGAGCATCTCTGCAGACGTCTGCCACACTGCGAAGAGGCTTCCTGCCAGATTTAGTGACTTAAGTAAATGACACAGAAGTCTAAAAGTGAGAGCTGTGAAAACATTAAGTTCAGTAGCATGCATGTATTAACTTAGAGGGAATGGAATTAGCAAGGGCAGTAAAAAACACTACAGCAGTGACAAACACCACACCGTCTTATTAGCAAGCACTGTCTTTGAACAGGTTTCCACAGCTTAGGAGAGGGAATATGATATTTAACCCCAATACTCACGAATTTTCTTACAGATATCTCATTGTCCTAGGGTGACGATGATGCCTGTATCACCAATCGTCTGTTCTGTCTGTGCTGTGCTGTGTGTGTGTTCTGTACCTTTAAGACTGATCCTGAGAGGAGCAGAGAAGAAGACGCGCGCAGTTTGTTTTGGGAAAACAGTTTTCACTCCTACTCCTTCGTCATCGTCCTTGGGGGGTGTTCATCGGATGCACGGACAGCAGCAGGAGTTTTTTTTCCTTCGCTTTGGAGTTAGTCTAGCTAGCTGAGGCAAAAAAGTTTCCTGGACTGTTTTTTTTTTTTTTTTTTTTTCTTTCTTGGGACTGTTTAAATCTGTTCGGGACTGAAAACCCAGGGGAGCACCAGGAACTGCACCTGTGGCCCACCCCGGGCCTGGATCTGAGGATTTTCCAGCGCCGAAGGGGACCCAGACTGATCAGAGACTGAAAGAGCTGAGCTAACACACGGCAAGGACTTCCCTCAGTTTTGCCATCTCTTTTCGGACCAGCGAGAGGTTTTATTGTTTCATATTATTCATTCCTATGCTTGTGGGCAGCTTGTTTGTTAAATAAATAGTTTTTTCCACTTTTCTCTGAGGAAGTTCTTTTCCCGGACCAACTGGGGGAGGGGCCATTTAGGTTTTTTCTCTCCCGAGGAACCCCCATTTGGAGGTTTCCTCCCAAATTTGCCCTAAACCAGGACACTCATGCTACACATTAAATGGCTTTCTCAGACAAAACATAAAAACACATGCACAGAAGCTTTGACACAAGTCGCCTTCCAAACAGAAAAGTCATTGTCAGGCTGATAAAGAATTGATCTTGGTCCAGAAGGTCATGCACTTCACTTTCAAGGACAGGCCAGAATAACATTTTGTAAAGACCATGAAAAGGAAATACGTCAAAAAAATTTAAAAGATAGAATCCTGAGCATAGAGAAATGCTAGCTGTGAAATAGCAACCAAACTTAAAATGATTGACAATTTAGCAAGGTTCTTTTTCTTCTTAGATATTAAAGTTAATTAAAATTGGTGAAGTCATCAAGTCATTTGTGGCTTATCCTAAATGTAATATAATCTCATCTGAAAAGCATGAAATTGCTCTGCCTATATCTATTACTTCAATTCTTGGTAACTATTATAGTCATTTAATAATCCAATTACTATAAATTACATTGCAGAAGTAGGTCTATGCAATAGCCAAAATAGAAAAGAGTTGTGACATTGTCTGCACAACATTAATTGACCACAAGAAACTCATTAGGTAAAACAAACTGAAGAAAACAAAGCTTGTTTTGACTTCCCACAATACATATGTCTGAAAGTCTTCCAGCAGAACAGAACACTTTATGAACGTATATACATTTTCAAATGCAACAGTCAAAATTTCTATTTAAACTAGAATGTAATATTAATATTTGCTTTCAATGGAAGACACTGTTTGACATGAAATGGAAGATGCTGTCAATATATAGGCACTCTTGGATTGTTGCCCTGAGCTTTCTGTCTTTTTTGTCTTTCTGTAGAACTTTCTCACACAGCTTCATGAAAACAATGTCTATTCTCAGAATGTTTACATACTTCTCCTGTGAGAGAAGAAATGATTGATGGTGATGTCCACCATCCAGGCTGAAGAGGTGGCGACCTGTGTAGCCAATCTCTTGACCTCTGTACATAGGTATAAAAACTGGAGTCAGATTTGAATTAAAAATAGTTTATTCCTCACTGCCGTGGTGTGAGCTTCATTTCAGTGTTCCTGAAACTAGGACATGCCCAGCTTCGGCCCGCAACATTGGATGCTGATCAAACAAACATCCTAGAATACAGGAAGAACATACTTATCTATGTAAAGTTCCATTTTCTGGTGCCCAACACAAAAGGGCACCTTTTGACACAAAAGGGCACCTTTCATCACAAAAGGATGATCTAATCATCCTAAGTATGAAACCACTGAGATTCAAGACTTGCATGGAAGGAAAAAGTCCCCAGAAAAAGGGATATTTAATAAATACTGGTATTAATCATCTACTTCCATTGGTTTAAAATCTGTTTTCAGTTCAGAGCTTTTCAACACACAAAAAAAAAAAAATCTTAAGTTTATAAACACAAGGAATAGTTTATTTGGCTAGAGTCTTGCCAAAATGTCTGATAAAAATCTAGCATTTCAGTGTCAGTTTAGGAATAGAAGCCAAAACCACACATGTTAAGGGAAAAAAGATGATACATTCTGAAGAGTTCAAGGTTGCAAAAGGTTTGACTGAAAGGGTGAATGGAGAGTAAATCAAAACTGTTTCATTTTCCAAAAATTTCTAAAATGTTTGGAAAAATTTAAATGTAAATTTAATCTCCACTAAATTAGATAGTGAAAATGCTGCTTTGGAATATGAGCCCACCTCACAAACAGCGAGTTTAAAAAAATCATTAGCTGTTATGCGAAGTTAGAGAAATGCTAAATGCTAAGAAACAGCATTTGTATTTATCCTATTTTACACTCCAGTTTATGAGGATGCAACATTCAGATGAGCAGGTCACCAAGCCTGATGGAAACATACTGTCACTGATGTCCACAGCCAGCTGGGTTCTGTGGTCGGATGGCTCACAACTACAACCAGAATCAATACAACCCATGTCGCCAGCCAAAGCTACACAGGACTATCTTCCTTCATGATACAGAAAAAACATGTTAGAATTATCCTAAAGAAGTTAGGAACTTTTCCAATTTCCTTCACTGGTATTTACAGAAGAAAAACAGTTTACAGAACATTTAAAACAGTCCTGTGAAACAGAAAGCGTGGAGGGTTTATTTTGCAAATACTTGCAATATAATGATCATACAAATAACTTTTCACTACATATTTCACTATATGTAACTAATGAGTTTTGTAAAATCCATATCCAATAAAAGAAAACCTCCAACCAAACTAAGCATTAATTATCATCATTTGCAAAAGAAAAACAATTATTTCTTTTCCTTTTTGAAATTATGAAAAATACCACGCAAAAATCTGAAGTTTGTGAAAAAGTAACTCTTCAGAAATTGTTGATGTTGTTTTCTTCTATTGCTCTGGACTAAACAAGCCAGAAAAAAACTGTTCTCATACATTTCTTTAAGGTATTTAGCTTTCATATGTATCACAAATGAAATCTGTCTCATGGAACATGACAGCATATTCTCTGAAATTCTTCCTAAGTGCAAAGCACAATCTGGATCTGTAAATCTCCAGAACTACCAAAAAGTACTGCAGGTAAGAAAAAAAAATAATATACACACTCATGCACAAGGTAAAATAAGACTCAAACCCAATTCTCACAGAATAATTACAAAATTTCATATTGATTTATAAATTAAGCACCCTCACTAAGGTTAATGCATGCCACAGAAACTGTATTAGTATTAATGAGATCCACTGGATCTAAAGTTACTGTCATAAAAGTGTAACAACTCATGTGGAGTGAAAAATGAAAAAAATAAATAATTAAGCTACGGTATTTATATGAGTTGTGATATAACTGCAGATGTGATTTATTTGAATTTCTCCATGGAATTTCCTACACAAAGGAGATTTGCTTACTGTTCTAGTGTTTGGGACAAGTAAAATATTTCAGTTACATCTAGAAAGTGGTGACAACCACAGCTGTGGAAGAAAAGAAAGTTTAATTGAAAATAAATATTATGCTTCACTTTTTAGTTTGTTTTTTTTCCTAATATATCCCCTTATGTTTTGCTCGGTACACTTCTTTCTTTTTATACCAATGCATGTTTTAGTTAGTTAGTATTTCATCTTTTTAAATACATATAATTTTTCTCCATGGTTACAAACCAGGTTGATTGATTCTCTGTCCTAGTTGAGATTCCAATTTCTATTCAGCTGGTTCTTGATCTGAGTACTTCTATTATAATGAAAGTTCCTGAACAGCACAACACATTTTTATCAGCTACTATTCATTTAGTTTCAGCTATTTTTAAAAAAAATCTGATATTAAGTAATTAAAAACTGTAACAGCAAAGCTAAGTTTGAATTTGAAATGTAGTTGTGTCTGACCCAGTAATAAATCTCTAATATTTTGCCCACTTTAACTTGGTAATTTGCCATCATTTGCCAACAACACCAAGCTGTGTGGCGCAGTCAGCAAGCTGGATAGAAGCGATGTCATCCAGACAGACTTGACAGGTGGGCCTGTGCAGACCTCATGAAGTTCAACAAGGCCAAGTGCAACTGCACCTAGATTGAGGCAATCCCAAGCAAAAATACAGGCTGGGTGAAGAATGTATTCAGAGGAGCCTTGAAAAGACTTGAGGATGTTGAAGAGAAACTCAACGTATGTACACCCATTCGTGTGTACTTGCAGCCCAGAAATCCAGAAATTCAAACAATCCTGGGCTTCATCCAAAGGACCATGGCCAGCAGCTCAAGGGAGGAGATTCTGCCCCTCTATTCTGCTGGTGAGACCCCAGTTGGAGTGCTGCATCCAGTCTTGGGTGCCCAACAAAGAAGGACATGGACCTGCCAAAGTGAGTCCAGGGGAGCATTGGGGTCCCCACAGAAGACTCTGGGGAAACCTTAGAGCAGTTCACCCTAAACCTAACCCCTAAAAGGGTCCTACAAGAAAGCCAGACTTTTGACAAGAGTTAGCATGTGTTGGGGTTCAGGATTTTTCTATTTCTTTCCTTCTTTTAGGGAATTTTCTCCCTTTTTGTTGCCAAGAAACAATAACGACTGGTACTTAAGAGAGACAAAAGAAGTAACCACAGAAAAGGGAGAGGACTGCAGCTGGCTTTACCATCCTAGCTGAGGAACATTCTCCTGGGAAGGGCAGAGATACCACGAGATTTGGGCTGGGGGAAGGGGCTGGGTGCAGCTCCCAGCCCTCTCTCGATGTCGGCTTCAGAGGAGGATGGTTGAGTTGCTGCTTACTGAGCGGGGGAATTCACTGCCGCCACCGCCGGAGCCCAGTCCTGTCCTGTTTCTTCGCTCGTGAGAGCAGCCACTGAACTGGCACCTTATTAACACCCCACCTCACTAAAAAAAAGGAACTTTCACCATCTGCTGGGGTGCCTCAGGGGAAATCTCGGGACCCCGAGCCTTCTCCCCTTCAAGTGAGTCTCTCCTTGCCACGTTCAGGAGCCAGGCTGCTGTTGCCCTGCCCCACCATGCCTCTGCTACTGATCCAAGGCGTTTTGCTACACTGTAGTCATGCACATCTGCCTGCCAGAACCAAGTCCTGCTACAGCTGCGGAGACTGACACACCTCCTCTACTACTCCAGGACTTTCCTGGTCCCTGCCGTTCCAGCTTGCTGCTTCTGAGGTTTCTGCTACAGCTCCTTTTGCTATCCAGAGAGGGGACCAGGATCAGCGGCCCCTGGGGGTTCGTAAAGAAACCTCCTGCACCATCCATTTCTGCCAGCTGCACTCACCATGACGGCATGGAGAGATGGCCGAAACTCATGCCACAGCGCCCCCTGCAGCAACGGGGGAATCATCGCACCAGCCCGGCCCACAGGGAGCCACCATCGCCCCTGCTGGCTGTAACCGGAACTGCACCAAAAGGGAAAGTACCTGCAGCTGGGAGGGGGCTGTTACCGGGTTCCTCATTCTGTTTGTTGTTCCTGCTGTTGTTGACATCTGCTTGCCTTATTATACAGACTAATAAAGAACTATTATTCCCTTTCTCATACCTTTGCCTGAAAGCCTCTTAATTTCAAAGTTACAGTAATTCAGAGGGAAGGGGATCATATTCTCCATTCCAAGGGAGGTTCCCACCTTCCTCGGCAGACAGTTGTCTTTCAAACCAAGACAGCATGACTGGACAAGGGAGACCTTCAAGGGACTTCAAGTAGGGTAGATTTAGATTAGGTATTAAGAAAAAAAATCTTCACTATGAGGGTGGTGAGAGCTTGCTCAGAGAGGTTGTGGATGCCCTGTTCCTGGCAAGGCTTCCAAACCATTCTATGATTCTATGACATGAAAATAAAATCCATTACTGAATGCTGGAATTTTCAAGCTCTTAATAAATAATTTGTTGCAGAAAGGCATTATACATGTCACATTATCAAAAGAAGAAATCAAAAGCATTAGCTTTCAGAAGTCTCCTAAAAATGCTTTCTCCATCCCACTACTATATATCCATTAAGTTAAATCTTCCTGTCAGAAAACATAATATTCCTACTTGTTGCTTAGTAACACAGAGTGCCATGGCCATTTTACCACGTGTCTTTCACATATTTTGACCAGGTATTAGATCTCCTTCTGCCTTAATTAATTTTATATTCAGCATCTTCAAAGGAACAAGAGCTTTAATGTAACCTTTTTTTTCCCCTGACAAAATTCAAATGTTATTATATTAATTAGTACAACATCTGAAAAGAAAGTACTGGATACTGATTCTGTAATTCCATCCAGGTTATCTTACTTACATTTCACTTCTTGAAGTACCACAGACAGGCATCAGATCCTGGTATGACACAATGCACTGCAGGGACCCCTGGAGATGTCTAGTGCAGCCTTCTGCTCACAGCAGGGTCTTCTGTGACAAGTAGACCTACAACCAGTACCTCCAGAGTCCAGACATGTAACTCATGTCACCTATCCAGATCATAATGTACCTGTATCCTTGCTATAAGAATACTATAGAAGACAGTTTCAAAAGCCATACTAAAGTACAGCTGAACAAAATCTGCTACTCCCTCCTTGTACACGAATCCCATCATTTTGTTACAAAAGGCAACCAGGTCGGGCAGGCATGATCTACCCTGGCGAAGTCCACACTGACTGTTCATAATCACCTCCTCTTTTATGCACTCATGAAATCTCTGTCACATTCTGAAAGGACCCAACTCCACAATATTATGAGGGCCCAGCCTGTATTTCCCCATAACTAACTATAGGTCTGTTATTAAGATTCGTGCAAGGTATGCCTTTCTCTATTTATCCAGAATCTCCCCTAAAGCCTATGATCTTTAAAAGATGATAGAAAGCAGCCTTGCAAGGAAGGACATCACCCAGTGCTCTCAGCACTCCTGTATGCAGCTATATCAGGTCCCATGGACTTCTTGCAAGGACACTGTGTTTTGATCCTCACCCACTGCTGGCAGTTAGTTCTTTTCAGAGTGCCCTAAAAATCAGAGGCCTGGGACACCTGATACCTGAAGACTGAGAAAAAGAGACTTTAATTTGGACATGTTATGGCATGGTCATACAGACTGAACCCTCACTGGAGTCTGCAATTAATCAGATGCATCTATGAAGCAACTTTCAATTTAGCTCCATCTAAAAGCCTGGATGCTTCTCTACCAGCATTTTAGTTTGCACTAGAAGCAGATTTTTGAAGCAAGTCTCTTCCAGTCATGCCCACTTCTCATACCATGGTCTCCATCATAGCATAGTCCCAGAGCACATGAGCTGGAGGAGCTTCAGGGGCAAAGCTAGACAGACCAACCACTAACAGTCCACAAGATCAAGCCAGAGCTAATCTGAAATCAAACTGTTGATGTTTGATGACTGAATGTTAAGTCCCTCTGCCTTGTTCCACAGATCTACCTGTATTCAGATGTGCTACTTGCCAACACAGGATATAATTTTGATTCTTTCCAAAGCCACACCCATATCCAAAATAAAGTATTAATGCACATGTCCTAGGATGAAATAGACTACTTGGAATGGATTATTTTCCATCACCTTATGTTTCATTCTGCAAATCACACTTGTTTGTTTGAAAAAAAAGTCCTTTACTCAGATGACTAGTGGTAAATTTCCCTGAGTAAAAGGATCAGCAAGTCTCAAAGAATTCTGAGCACATCAGGTTATTACAAGGACAAACAGGCAGCTACAGCAGGCAGCTGAGGGCCTGAAGGTCAGATGGCACAACTTGTATGAGTGAATCTAAATGCTTTTGCCCTCTCTGAAGACATGGACCACAATCACACCTCCCACAAGAATGGTCGGTACCAATCACATTTTGGATACCATCTGGAAGACTGCTAACTAGCATAGGACAAAACTATGCAAAGGAAAATGCTAACATTTTAACAGTTGTGATGAAATGCATTTTAGTGCTTGGCATTCTTCCATGGCCACACTTGTGTACTCTTACTGACTGCATCTCTGTAGTGTAGGCAGTAGTAGTTCCCACCCACAGAAGGGTACCATTTAAATGGAATATTATTCTGCTTATACAGCAGTTACTCAACATCCAAAAAAACTTCCAGATCCCAAAGCAGGGACCTTTAAGTCATAGGTTACCCTTTACCATCAGTGGAAAAGTTGGAAACTATTAGATCTTGAAAAACTAAGGCAAGGTGTTATGTTCCAATTAACTGAAACAATCATAAAAAGTATCTCCAGAACTCATTAGTGAAAGCATCTTAATTTCAAATAAGAACATGAATTAGTTCCACAAGATATCTGATCTGTAAATATCAAGCAAGCTGATGAAAGACTGTTTAGACTGCAATTTATAACTAGCATAACTAATTTTTTATTCTGTGCAATAATGGTCAAGACGACAATTTTCCATTATATTTAAGCAAGAAAGTACTTTTCAGTATTTATTGCAGATTATATATAGAGAACATAGAATACTGCTTTGACTATTCTTTTAAGTCCCATCCAATTAAATGTAAGACAGAGAATTAGTTCTCTGTGAGCAGAAGCCCTCCTAATGAAACATCAACACCGCAAATAAAAGTCAGAGGTTATAATCAGACTAGTCAATTACAGAGAAATAGTATTCTTAGACCTAAAGAATGTTTCCTCATCTTTCATTTTGGAGAATGTTTTGATTACTTTATTTAAATGGAAAAGATACCTTCTCCATAGGACAAGAGATTTGCAATTTATATTGGTAATACTCTCTCAACTGGCCTCTATTTGCCAAAGTTTCACAGAAATACTTGAAAAATAATGATGCTCTGCAAAACAATCTACATTTTTACCAATTATAAATTCCATACAGAAGGAATTTATAGAACGTCATTATGTTAATCTCACACCTCAGTGCCGTACACTATGGTAATAGGTTGGTGGATTTGTTTCAGTTTTATTTCTTAGTTCTGCTAAATATGCTGGGCTAAGCCATAGTTTTTTTAAGGTAGAATAGTCTACCTTACAAAAAAAAAATTCTTATATTTCTCCCAGAGTAGACAACACTAACACTAATTGCTTAAAATTATACATGAAGCACTCTCTGTACTTCTTTGTGACACTTGGCAATGAATCACATATTGGACTAATAGATGGGAAATTTTATAAATTTTAAAATATTAAGTCTTAACTTTATGCTATAAATTGATGAAACAAGAGGTTTTTACAAAACAGAATTAGGTTGACCCTGGTCAGATTAAAATTACACTGGTATTATGAGAATTAGAGAGTCAACTCAAGCAGGTTTACTACATTTAGGTATTTTTTGCTATGAAAACTACAGCCAATTGACACTGATTTAGGCTCAGTAACATTTATAAAAGTCTGTCAAACTGCCAAAAGATGGAAAGAAGAAACAGAGATAGCAGAGACGTAAGTATGGACTTTCTCTATTACATGAAAATACAAATAATCCATTAAAAACAACCCAGTACTCCTTGAGGTCTAGGCAACACGTGTCTGCCTACTCACCCGTTTCACATCCGTTCTCTGTTTATAACTACCATATAATGTTTCTGGTTGTAGGAAAAAAAAATCCTCTCTTCATTTTTTTGTTAACTGAAATGCAGGACCCACAAGAATACATGTTCAGCTAATGAGAAAGCCTGATTTATTTTTATTAGATCTACATCTACAGCAAAGATTATGAAGAAAGAGCACAAACTAGTAAAGTACAGAACTAGAGGAGTAAATAAGCACAATAGCACATAAGCATGATTAGTCACAATAAACTAAAAATTGAAGAGATGATAAAATTCCCTACATCAGGTCAGCTTGTCAGCTGTGGTTGGTTTGGTTTTTTTCCGTACTGTCAGTAAACTATTACACATTTTTTTCTTCTTTCCTGACACTTGAAAGGAATATTCTTGAGGATTTAGTCACAGATGGTTCCAACTGCTACAGGACTGCCCTCAGTAAGAATTACAAATCTAATTTTTGTTTTCTTATTCAAAAGGTTCAATTACAGGTAGTAAACGTAAGAAGAATGAAGCAGTCCTTCAAGCTACAATTTATATTATCTTACTCTTTACTTAAATAAAAGAGAGCTCATTGGGATTATGCATGCAAATCAGATCTAAACTATTTCAGTGTAAGTTGAACCACTAGATTGTTGTGGTAGCATTTTAAAGAGGACACAGTCTTAAACTGCACCCGGGGAGGTTTAGGTTGGACATTAGGAATTTCTTCACAGAAGAGGTGATTGGGCAGTGGAATGGGCTGCCCAGGGAGATGATGGAGTCACAATCCCTGGAAGTGTTTAAGAAAATACTTGATGTGGCACTCAGTGCCATTGTCTAGTTGACAGGGTGGTGGTACAGGTCACAGCCTCCATGATCTCAAAGGTCTTTTCCAACCTAGTTAATTCTGTGACTTTGTGATTTTGACAACTCAGACATCATACCTTCCTCCTGGGCCATCTTCCTAAACCATCTACCTTTAGGAGTATCCACCTATTTCAAAGCCAAATATGTTTAAAGCAGACAGCTTTCTTATTAGATTAAGCACGTTTTATGAATATACCATGCTGCTTTTCAAAGTCCTTTGAGAACAACATATCCTGCTACATTCCCTACTTTGGTTGTTTAAACAGAGTTGTGACAATGCCATGCTTTTGTTAATGTCCCGTTTAATAAAAAACCTACAGCTGTTAAAACTTCTGAATGTCTAATTTCAATGAAGAAACTCATTTTTTTGTAATGGAAGGTACACTAAATAGATTTAAGTTTCATCTTCTGAAACATTTTAAGTAGAAAGTTTTGTATCAAATATTTTTTTTATTGAGAGCAAAGATGTGTAACTCTAAATACTGAATAAATTAGCCCATATACAATTTCTGTCATCTTTCCCTTGACACTATAGAAATGACACTATGGCATGAAGTGGTAAATCAGCCTTAAACTAATGTCAGACAATTATTTCATCTACAGTACATTTCAGTAATTTTCTAATGTAAAATGAGGGTGAAGTTTGTATTAAATATATGAAAGAAATTGGAGGTTTGTGTAGAGTTAGATACAGTGGGCTGAAGTCTATCTATTGCCTACAGGTTATCTGCAGACTGAGAAAGTCTTTGTTTAATGTTTGATAACCTTGGCAGACATATAATTTCTACAGATTGTAAGAATAATAAATTCTTGCCTTACAAATTGTAAATGGCACTAGCAAAATTTTTTCTGTGATTATCAGTCACAGAAGTGGAAGAAGTATCATATAGCTAGCCCATGTATAATACAATTTCTGTCAGAGAATAGTGTCTTTTTTACCCCTCTACTTTTCATATATTATGAATACAGACACATATAGATATGCACACATGTTCCACTAGAATCAAAGATTCCTTTAATGATCACAAAATCCTGTAAAACTGGCTTGGAGATTTTAGCACAGTAAAGTTACTCTTCAAAGCACACTAGGAAGTCTAATCCTTTTATGTAGTGTATTTTTTGCCTTATTATTCAAAAAAGAGCATTCTGTTTAGCACACCCAGCATATGCACCATATGATGCACCAGATGCCTTAGTAAATAATTCATCTCTTAATGAAAAGTACAATAAATAGTTGAATAAAACTGTGTGATGATGCAAGTGATAACTACCCTTTCAAAACTAGAAAAAGAGGAGATTTTATAAAGAGCAACAGCTATATCACAAAACAATACTGTCAGACTGAACTAGCAACATATGCTTAATTATGCTGCAACTGTATTCTGGAAATGAGCATGCAGTACAGATTACTGCATATCCTTATATTGCTGCTCCATGAGGGCTCATGAAGGGTGGCAGAGGAATGTCTAAATGTTGCATTTACAATGCCTAAGACAGCAGGATAGGTTGAGAACAAGACGAAAAGACACATGACGTAAAAAAAGATTGTAATGCCTGCCTGAAGTGAGTATTTTACTGGTATAGAAGACACTAGCATTTTATTAACACAATGACATCTATGAGTAATTCCTACAGCCTTTCTAAAAATGTGACTTAATACTGTTAAGATAGGATTTGTATGGCAAGATGTGCCCATGAATTTCCTTGCAGTATCTTATGTCTTAGCTGCAGCCAGTGAAACAAATAAAAAATGTATTTCTTTGACTGTTGATTTAACAGGCTTGCTGAAGAGGAAGATGGCAAAACACTTGTGACAAACAGCTTTCAAATATGCATGTGTCTCATGCATGTGTCTCAAATATGCATGATCTCATCCTATCACATATGAGATCAATTCTTTTGACACTTTCCTCCAATAAACGTACTATTTGCACATATACCTAGAGGAAAAACACAGCTTCAATAGAGAAAACAAAATAACATTCCTTACTATCTCCGATTTAGTTTAGCACTGTTTTGAATGTGTATTTTTGTTCCTCTCTATTTTTCATGTTGCATATTAGCATTATATAAGCTATGTAATGTATCTATTTTCATGGTAATCCTAAACATACTAGTCCTTAGTTAGACAAGTGGCAGCAACCAGTAAGTTAAATGAATGAGATTTCTCCAAAGTCTACACCCTTTACTGGATGGGACAGGATAGTGCATGATATAGTGAGGGAAAAAAAAAAAGGAGGTGCAAAAGAAAACTTTGAAAAACATTCTCCACATAATAAATGGGGAAGTTTTTTCAGGTATTAACAAAATGTAAAGTACTGAAAGACAATTTCCTCAATCCAAATTTACAAAGAAAACCCCAAAACCAACTCAAAACCTTAACTGAAATCTCCTTCCTTCAGTTTTTCCACTGGTAAAAGTAGGAACAATAATGCTCACCCACTTCATAATGTATTCTAAAACTTACCATGTTACTATTTACATTTTCCCTGGTGTACAGATGGATATTTACATCAGTTAGTAAGAACCAGTGTTGTATCACTGTGGAAGTGCTGTCTGCCAGCATGCACAGTGCAGCCAACACACAGTTTTTTACTGGCTGTGTGAGAACAGACCATCACAAAACAGAGGTTGAGCTACTCTGAGCCCCTTCAACTCATTCCATTGTAGTCAGGTCTCCTGCAAAACCCAGGCATAAACGAGAATTCCCATCAAAAGGTAAAACTATTGTTTTGCAGCAAGGAAGAATCATCAAAAGCTGATGATACAGATTTAACACCAAAATGTTTGGATTCCAACACTGGTTAAGACTGCTTCTGTGGTCCTCAACAAGTCAATTAAGCCTGTCTGCTACATCTTGCTGTAACTGCTGATTTCAATCAAGGAAGTGTTATGGAATTCAGCCACTCAGACTCTGGGAAGTCACTGTGTTTACAGTGTGGATGTTAAGCACCCATGAAAAAAAGCTACTCCAGATGCACTTTGCACAGCAGATGGCATTGCACAGAACTTGCCTGTTTAGGGAAAAAGTTTCTCCTTAGTTTTTAATCATCTGGTGACTTAAAATTCCCAGATAAGCTCTGCAAAGGTAAAAATCACAAAACAACAGGCACGAAACAGTCGTGCAAGTTTGGCATGGTGAAGGGAAGCATTATAAGGGTAATGATTTTAGACTATCATACAGCAGAAGCATGTACAATGCCTCTTTAAAATACAGTACAAAAAACCCTGATGTTTTGCATTGATTTTTCTGCCCACAACTTCTCTAAATACTAGAAATGTATTTTGTCCCTATAACAATCTGAACTTCACAAGGAGATGATAAATGAGATAATATTGATTAGATTGTGCTAAAGGGTTCCAGCTCTTCAAGGTTATATCCTTTAGTTTGTAAATCTCATTACAGAAATCTGCCTGTTGATATACATGAATAAAGAGTGGCAGGAGGGTTCCAGCATGACAGCTCTCACTGGAGTCACGCTGTTCTTCAGACAGAAAATTCAGACAAAGCAGGTACAGAAGAGCTTAAAACAGTAGAATCAGCTTCCCTATTTAAAAAACCCAGACCAGTAAAATTTAGATCATAACTGCTGTAAGAGTATTACTGACAAAGAGTGTCTGTAGTGAAACACAATTGTGGGACTCAGTTGGCTTTAACTGTCAGCTTCATCTGTAATGTGAAGGATGAGTAAGTCCATTAAATTGTTCCAGCAAGTTTAACATGCAGTTCTTATAGTGAATGAATCATAACTTCAGGTGAAAGACAACATGAGCCTTTTCTTACTTTTGGTGGTGAAAAAAATAAAAAAAAAAGTCAAGGAGCACAGCAAAAAGCAAGTGCAATAATCTGCTACATTCCCCTGGAGTTCTGCATTCACTCTCAACTAAAGGAGGAACAAGAAGAGGCACTTAAACTGGTTATATGCTTTTTAAAAACTTCAGATTTCTCCCTGAGACATGGCAGGGGAGAGGGGGGTAGGTGCATATGTGAGAGAAAGAGTATATGAAAAGAACTAAGGGTCGTTCTGTCCTGATGGTTAGGAGTCACCAGGGCACGATGCCAGCCACAAAGGCTGACAGCATTAGCCACAACAGAGAGCAATCCATGTAATCATTACCCTTTACCTGCCACTCAGTATATTGCACCCAGGTTTGGGCCCTGCCACACAAGAAACACTCTGACAAATGAACAAGTCCCATCAAAACCCACTGAAATAGGCCAGCAGCTGAAGCACTTCCCCTGTGAGAAGTGGCTGAGGAAGCTGGGCCTGCTGGAACCTAAGGAAGTAGGGGCTTTGAGGGAGGAGCTGACAGCACACTCCCAATTCACCAGGAAAACAACCGAGCAGGGAGCAGCTTGCACAGAAAGGTCGAGCAGTCTCCAGCCTTGGAGGTTTTGAAGATGCACTGGGAAAAGACCTGAGCAACTCAATCTGAATTCCACCTGGTCACTGGGAAGGTAATGCTTGTGGACCTCCCAAGGTCCATTTCAACCTGAATGAATCTGATGTGTGTTTGCTGCCTCCACTATTGTGATGCCACTGACAAGCAATATTAGGTGTCAGTTTTGTAGGAACATGGTCATGCTCTGTTCCTTTCTGTCGAGCTCTACTACCATTTCTATTCTAAGCAGTCTCTGAATTCTCAAGTGAAAATGATTCTATTTATATTCATCTCATAAAATGTTTAAAACATCAGAAAAAAAAAAGACTGCTTACAATATGAAACACAGATGTGAGGTGTAAAAAGAATACCAATGCTCTTCTTTTTCTGAGTGGCAGGGGCACAAGTCTTATTTCCATTAAGATGTTAAAGCTATATGCACAAATATGTTTGGGGTTTTTTTTTATCACTTTGATAAGTGTTTTCATGGAGATATGTACAGGTAAAAGCCATATTCAGATTTGGTTTGTGAAAGCAAGTAAGCCAAGTGAGGAAAAATGAAACATTTGATCACTCCGATATTTAGTAACTCGTAAAGTTCTTTAATAGGATGTTGAAACTATTAATTCCACAGATTTTTAGGGGGAAAAAATCTCAAATAAGTGGGAAGACAACAAAATTTACACTAGAAAGTAATTATTAGGCTTCACACAACAGAGTACATGGACACCTCCCTGTCATGAAGCTCCACCATCTGTTTTCTTGTGTTTGCCATTGCAAATCAGAAGAAACATTCTCTTCACTTTACAGAAAAAGTTTCTGAAATCAGCTTTTAACAGGCAAGGAATGTTAATAGAAAATAGTATCTCGGAGAAAAAGCTTCAATTAGTAACCATATCCTATTGATTTGTATTATGGCATAGACAGATCATGGAAATAATCTTGAAAACCATGCCACCTCAGTATTGACTTCTCATAAAAATCAAAGGAAATTGAAGCATCTGACAGTCACATACAGTATGACTGAATGGATTCCAAACTTACTAAAATGCTGGTGTGGGATGTAATGGTGGTCATCTGTTTCACAAAATGTCAAATTAACGCTTGACCCTGAAAACATACAGAGAAGACAGGACATCGATGCTTGTGGTAACATGACACCTAGTGTTCACTTTCAGGAAGCTCCAGTATTGGTGGGTGCCAAATGCGGAGGAAACATCAATGCCCCAGGACCTCTTTCCAAAAATAGGTAGATATTTATACCAGCATCTCTAAGCAAATGCCTACATCACACAGATGCTGTGAAAACCGAGGGTTGGAAAGGAACAGAAGACCTGCCTGTGCTGCACTTGCCCTTCCTATTGAGTACACAGTTTGGGTAACTTCAGAGAAAAGTGCTATTCAAAGAAGTTTTACGTTGCTGATTTTTTTTTTTTNTTTTTTTTTTTTGGGGGGGGGGGGTTTGCTGCAAAAATAAACCATCTACCTATCACTCATTTTCTGCTTGAGTATGGGAGTTAATAGAAAACTGGATCTACTACACATAATATGCACGAATTTAAGAGAAGAGTCCCTATAAAAAAGAAAAAAAAACAAAAAAAAGAGGTTTATTTATACATAGCAATGCACTGTACATTTATTTCTTCATTTAAAATCGTGGTGTATCAACAATACAAGTGCCTGTTGCATTATCATTCCCTTCCAAGCTTCTAGCAACACAATGAAAACCGCAGTAACTAAGGCATACTAGATCAATGAGACCATAAAATCCATGTAAGAACATGGCACAAGCACTCTAACACAGTAACAATTACTAAGAGATATGACCTCTTGAGTATATCCAAGGGCAAAAGGGGGAAAGGATTGTATAAGAAATTAGAACATAAAGTTCACTACAGATAGAAGAAACATATACTGGCTTTTGAAATCAGATGAATAAGAATCCATGTCTGATACTGAATGAAACAGGTGTCAGGAATTACACTGAAATTGGCAAAACATTAGAGACAGGGTCTGACTAAGACTTCAGTTCTACAGAACTGAACATAAACAATTGCACTTCAAGAAGTTTAGAGCTACACTGTGGGAAACATTCTTAAAAGAGAATTAATGTTAAGAATACATGCATGCAAAACAAATTAGTGTTGTATTTCAAAACCAGCATTGTCTTTAATTTAAAAGTATGCTGAGTTATTTTCCAGGGAGTGGTATTTAACTGTTATCCTTCTGAAGAGAAAAAACCTCACAAAGACAGCCTATCTATCTTTTAGTATTAATATTGTCTAGCTACCATAATCCCAAACAATTAATTTGACTCAGCAAGCAATATTTAGTAAACACTAACTACTGTTATTATATCTTATTTCTGAGAAAAATGTGCACGTGGTCAATACACAGGTATTAAAATACACATTTTTCTTTTATCAAGGTAAACAGATCTAGATTCCAAATTACTCAAGAAGATGCAAGTCAAGCACTTGTCACACTGTGAATTATAAATCAAGTTCTTATTTTTCAATATATTTTGAGCATAATTTTCTTCAGAAATTTAGTATGTGGCATAACTGGGAAGTCAAGCAATTATGAACTCACCTAAATAAACACCTGCCATAACAGGTCCCTGCTGAACTTGAGTCTAAATGGCTTTTTTACTAAGACTATATATTCATTCCTTCTTTCAATCACATACCTTTATTTGAAATAGCCAGGAAAGTGAGGCTAAATTTGTCTGTTTGTTGGAAACAGACAGCTTGCCAAAGCCTTAGATTCATAGCACTATTTCTCATTTAGGGTCAAGGTCAATTGTGTAGTCACATGCCTTTAGTTCCTATTGCTCTTGTCCAAATGATAAAAAGTGTCTAGTTTGGTCCCAAGCAGAAGTCCCATGAGTAACAGCAGAAATGACATGTCCTATTGGTCTTAAACATACACATTTGACACAACTACAAGAATACCAGTCATAAATTTCACCTAATGGTAGTGATTATCCCTCACCTTTAATGCTGAAATATCCTGAACTGCCATGCAACCTACTCAGCTGTTAATATTTTAGATAATTGCTGCACAGATTATTTTTGCAGCTCCTAAACTGGTCTTACAAGTTAAAAACTGTGAAACAACTTTAAAACACAGAAGATTCCACAGCAGGCTTAATTCCATTATTTCTTTTTGAATTATAGACATTCTAAAAGCCCAAAGGTTAAATTTATGCATCTCCTCACGCACAGTCAAAAGACAGATGCAAATACAGGCTGTGAAAGCTTCTCAGACAAGACAACAGTTTGTTTCCACATATTTATGTGCAGCTGTCACACATGCTTATGATGTCAGGTATCCTATACCGCTTTCTTCTACACTTGAATTTCCAAATATTACTTTCATTTTTATGATTACAGAAGCTTGAAGCAGTTACAAATTCACTGTGAGGGAGAATGCGTCCCTAAGTCAGCTTTCATGCAGCTGAGACACCTTCCAAACAACACTCCGGATAAAATATCAAGAAGATAAACACACTTTTTCTTTTAAAAATTGCAAGGCTGTGGTCACCGAAACAGCTCAAAGGACAGGGACAAAAAAAAAAAAAAAGTTTATTTTAACACNNNNAAAAAAAAAAAAAAAGTTTATTTTAACACCGGTACATATTTTATATAAATACAATAAATAATTTTGCAGCTGGTGACTGAAAACGATTACGATGACGCTTCAACAAAACAACTTTACATGCCAAAAAGAGCGGCATGTTAAACCACAGAGACTGTAATGATTTTAAAAGGTCCGCAGGGCAGACCTACTACATTTTATACAAACCAGGACAGCGGAGAACTGCCGTCAGAGGGCATCATTCATGAATGATTTGCCAAATACGCTGCCGTGAAGTAGCAAGTTATTTTCTAACTCCCTCACGGGCTTCTCCTAAAAGTGTATAAGGTGCTAAATACAGCCAAGTAGCTGACTCTTTTTTTTTTTTTNTTTTTTTTTTTTTAATTTATCATCGCAGGCTTGTAGCTGGGTTTCAAACTGAGTGATTCAACGCGGTCCCCGGGAAACTCGCCCCTCACGCTGCAGCCTGTCACGCCGACCAGGATCAACCGGGACACGTCCCGCCCGGCCGCGCTCGGGCCCCGGTGCCATCCGGCTGCGGGAGGCAGGCGGGACAGCCGCCGTCCCGCCCGGGGAGCCGCGGCACCTGCCGCCCCGTCCCTGCGAAGCCCCGCCGGCAGCCCGAGCCGCACCGCCCCGCTTGCGGTCACCTCACGCAGGCGCCTCCCTCCCTCCCTCCGGGCAGCGCCGCCGGCGGGACCCTCCCCACCCCCGCCCCGCCGCGGGAGTTGGCACCGGGACGGGCTGAGGGGGAGCGGTACTTGCCCAGGTGGGGACGAGGAGGCTGCCGGGCCGCTCGAGCGGTGCTGGAGAAGGCTGCTTCCCCGCCACGCTCATCTCCTCCCATGCAGCTGGCGTAGTCCTCTCAGACGGGCGGCTCGGCGGGACGCGGCGCCTCCGGCACCGACTCCCAAGCGCCCGCCCCTCCCGGCAGCGCCGGCGTCCCGGCTCCGCGGGGCAGGCTGGCTCGGCGCTGCCCTTCGCCGCCCGCGGCCCGGGCGGGGCGGGGTGCGACGGGGGGCCGTTCGCCGAGGGCTCGGAGCCGGGAGGGGAGAGGAAGGCGGCGGCGTGGCGCTGGCTATTTAACTTGGCTCTTCGCCGGGGGAAGGTGCCGCCGCTCCTGCTCCCCTCCCCTCCGTGGCCGCATCCCGACGGCCGAGCTGTGGGTGCTCCTGCGAGCGCTGCCGCGCTCCTCCCCGACACCGCACGGCTCCGCTCGGCCCGCCCGCGCCGCCCCGCGGGGCAAAGGCGGGCGGGGGCTGCGGCCTCCTGCGTCGCTCCGCTGGGGCAGGAGAGCTGCCGCCGGGGGAAGGTGGCCGACGTGGCGAGGTTGTGCGGGTGAGGATGTTGCCGCTCCGAGTGCAGCCCCCCTCGCCTTGTCCGCGTCCGCAGCAAGCAGCTGTGCCTCGTGTTGGGTCACAAGCAACAGCCTCACATGGCCCTCGCTCGTTCATCTCTGAATCAAAACCAAGAGTAGTTTCACCCTCGAATATGCTTCTGTAACACTTGGCCAGGAAAAGTCCCCGATCCTCAACATTGTCATGAGATTTTACTCTTCCGTAGATCTTTAGCTTCCATCCAATTCCTGGCCATGGGCCGTGGTCCAGACTATCAGTTTTGGGGAGCTTCTTGCAGTCCAGTGATAGCAATGTTGAAGCTGATCCTAAGGCAAAGAAGTTCCTGGTCCTTAACATACTACTTTATTAGTATTTCTATTTATGCATTTCTATTTATGCATTTCTTTATGTATTTTTATTCTTGAGAGAGATGGGAAAGGTTTTATTTTTTCCTATCAGTTGATTTAAAAACGCGCTTCATCCAGATACTTTTCTGTTTTCTTACCTAAATGTCAGCTAGACTTCATAAAAAGTTACTTTTAGAGCTGGGGTTTTTTCCCCCTGCTAAAGTGCATGCTTAAAGCAGGAAAGAAACATGCATCATTTTTTTCTTGAAGGTAAAGCCATACAAAATATTGGTTGTCACTGCTGTATTTTACTCTGGAATGAATTTCTCTCTTCCCAGGTTTCCCTGGTCAAAAAAAATACCTGACATCATCCCTGTCTACTCTTTGACCTCCATACGCACCAGAGCCCTGGAGAAGATGGGGAGAGGTGGACAAGAAGGCAGTTTGCTCTGTGGGATTATGGAATTTCATTTGTTCTCCAGTGCTGCTTGGGGCCCTCCACCTGTGCTTGAGTTGTTTTCGTTACCAAGCACAGAGGTGTGGAGTTTGACATGCAGCAAGGAGTCAATGCCATCCTGCTAAAGAGTTGGAGTTTGTACTCAAGCCAATCTGCCCCAACGCATCCTGTGCACAAAAGGCTTTTATCTTACTCCGTCCCTGTAGAAAAGTGTATGACAACGCACCAGAATGTGGAATGTTGGAAGAGATGAGACTGGGCTGCTGCCTGGCATGACCATCCAAACTTGGGTGTGTGCAGATGCTGTGAGAGGTGTGAGTCTGCTTCAGGCTCAAGACAATCAAAGAAAGCAAAGCCACACAGATGAGCTGCACTCACTTTGGAGGTGGACTGCTCCAGGCTTCATGGGAGTTGCCAGGAACCAGCAAATAACAGCAGCAGTCCTGGCAGTTATTTGCTAGTATGGAAAATAGTTTTCCTGTGACTACAAACTTGTTACCTCATCCAGCATTGCTTCTCATGGTTATTCTTCATAAATATGGCACATAAGTGGGGATTAAAAACTGGAGATGAAAGTTAGCGAAAATATAAAATAAATGGCATAGCTGTATGATAATGTGCAGGGAATATATATGGGAAATTAGTGACAGAGGAGAGTAAAATAGAAAGAATTTAGTTTCTAAAATGTTTATCTACAAGCTGTGCTTTTTAAACTTAAAAATTTTTGTCAGTTGATATAATTAAACCTTTTACACAATATAAAACTTTCTGAGTGGCGTATCTTAACACTGACAATTACATAAATGATTTCTAGAATTCATCAGAAACTGGATAGAATCAGACATCCAAGGAACTATTAATGTTTATTTATTTTTGGAATTAACAAATGCCCTTCACTGAATTGTATTTTCCTGTGGTATTGCTGTACTGTACGTAAGTGGGTGCATATAATTTGGGGGAGGATTAGGAAAGAATAAATTAAATATTTTTTACTTAAGTTGACCTAAGTCAATTTGTGATAGCCTCATCTAATGCTTTACTTCAAGGGGTTTCAAGTTTAATAGCTTAAGAAACACATGAGTTTCTTTAAGAGTTGCTATCTTGTCCAGTTTGTTACTAGTTGAAAGCATGTATGCATTTTTCCCTTTCTTCATTTTGTACTTTTTCAGTTTCACGGCATCTCTGATCCTGCAAAATCTTTTGCCTTTGCCATTTCTGAAATAAAGCAAATGGAAGCTAGCAGTCAGATAGCTAATTTAGTGGTGACAGTTTTTGTTTTTCTGGATTACATTAAATCCTCTAATTTGAAAAAAGGCAATTATTTGAAAATTTCATAAAAATCAATGAAATATCAAGAAAGTAATCGTGCAAAGAGATGGCAGTTCAAAACAATGTGTAATGTTTTCAATAAGATGACTTTAAGCCAAACTCATTATCTTGGGGTGTTACATTAGATAATTGCCAAGAAGTTTCATACTGATCTAACTTGGCTCACAACTGGAAAACTGAAAATTGTGCAAAACATTTGAATAAAATCAGCATGCATGAGAACAGATGCAAACTGCTGATTCTGGAAGGTATCGTATTACAGACCTGTCTTTATTTCCTTCTGTTTTTGTAGACATGCTTTGCGTTTGTACATATAAGCACACACACACAGATGATACTTGGCTTAGAGAATGGAAGCAGAAGACTATTAGCACTAAAACAATAAATAATTTCTAAGATGTCAAGGATAAAGACTTTTTCCGGAGAAGTGGATGAAAGAATATAATTTGGTTTTCCAGGAAATGTAGGTATGTAGACATTAAAACATAGCTCTGTCTACACAAAAACCTACACAAAACTATAGAAGTCAATTGGTTGTCTTAATACAAACTCCAAAATTTGAAGATGCCATTTTAGTTTTTAGATATTTCCTATATTAATCAGGAAGCAGGCTTTTAAAAAAACTTTTTCATTACACTTAATATTTTACTACCAAAACAAATGCTCTGCTACTTAATTTTGTTTTGTGGAAAGAGATCAAAGATATGGGGAAGCAAAGAAAACTTTTTAAAATATGTTGGGTTTGCATGGCCAAGCTTTGGTAGTGGGGGGGCTGCAAAGGTGGCTTCTGTGAGCAGCTGCCAGAAGCCTCGTCCATATCCAGCAGAGCCAATGCCAGACAGCTCCAGGGTGGACGTGCCCCTTGCCAAGGCTGGGCCAATTAGAAATGATGGTAACACCTATGGGATAACAGAGTTAAGAAGAAGAAAAAGAAAAGTGATTGTGCAGGTGTAGTTGTGGCCAGACATGAGCTGGGTGATGAGAGGAACAGCCCTGCAGACACCAGGGCCAGTGCAGAAGGAGGGGCAGGAGGTGCTCCAGGCGCCAGAGCTGAGATTCCCCTGCAGCCCATAGTGCAGCCCAGGGTGAGGCAGCTGTGCCCCTGCAGCCCATGGAGAACCCACAGGGATGCAGAGATCGACCTGCAGCCCATGGAGGAGACCCACACCAGAGCAGGTGGATGGCTGAGAGGAGGCTGTGACCCTGTGTGAGGCCTGTGCTGGAGCAGGGTCCTGGCAGGGACCTGCAGAGCTGTGGAGAGAGGAGAAACAATGGGTGATAAACTGACCACACCCCCCATTCCCATATCCCTGTGCAATTGGGGGAGGAGGTAGAGCTGGTAAAAAGGGTGGGGTCAGGGTAAGGTAAACATCTTTTAAGGTCTTATTTTACTTCTCATTATCTTGCCCTGATTTTGTTGGTAATAAATTTAGTATCTCTAATTGGCATCTGTTTTGCCTGTGACAGTATTTGGTGAGTGACTCTCCCAGTCCTTATTTCAGCCTATGAACTCTTTGTTGTATTATCTCTCCCCTGTCCAGCTGCAAAGGGGAGTGAGAGAGCAGCTTTGGTGGGTGCCTAGAATTCAGCCAGAGTCAACCAACTACAAAAAAGAATTTTTGACTTGGAAATTGTAGGTAAGGCATTGTAAAAATGCCATATGTCCCAAGGAAACTGCTGCCTATCCTATGCTGCCATTTGCTTACCAGTATTTTCCAATTTAGGAGGAGTAAGGAAGGCATTATTATGTTGACAATCAGCCTTAGATCCCTATCTCAGTCTGCTCTCCATTTGCCACTTTTATTGTGTCAAACTCAGGAATAAGGGATAAATTACAGGAAAAAACAACTGGACAGCCTATCAGAGGACAGTAATGTGTGAGTCTTCTTAAAATATACACTGGTAAAATTTCACAGATAAGTTCTTTTGCTTCAAAAGAACAACATTCCCTTGCTTTCCCAAAACTATAATGTGCATCAAATACCTTTAAGTTGTCCCAGAAATTTCTTCAGTTCATTGAGTAGGGTAAAAAACTGTAACTATACATATGGCAGTAGCAAACAGGAAAGAAACAGTAAAATTGTCTGTAACATTAAAGGAAGGGAAGAGACTGTTCTATTTCAAAGAAAGAAACCAAAACTTTCCTTGAACAACTTTCATTGAGAAAGGGTGATTGAAATAATCTTCTCAGCCTTTGGGGCAGGAGGCTTGAACAGCATGTGAGAGAGACTTAAAAAGTTTGTTGAACTATCTTTTCCCATTCCTTATTGAGGCATAGGTACACATTACCAGGGCACCCTGCTGCCAAAGTTAAGGATTGGCTAGGGCATGCCACACTGGCTGTCGGTATCACAGGAGTGAGTATTGACTGCATCAATCAGGAATTCAGCATCCCAGGCTATTCAAGGGAGCAACTCATCACTGCTGTCCTGAGCAAGTTACTACAAAAGATGACCAAAAATGGGTAACTGAGTGACTGAACATATAAAAGATTTATTCCCAGTGGGTGTTTATAGAGGAACATTGAATTGATCAGTATGTATTGTTCAAAATCAGACAGTTTTGATAACACTGAAAACATCAGTGTAGACTTCCAGTGCTTATCACCAGCTGAGGAAAAGTAGCAAGTGGCAAGCAATTGGCTAAATGGAACTGTGGAACCAAGTAGGATTTTAGTGCTGCTTCTTGAGCTGCTGATAAAATATTCATTCTTGCCTGTCCTTGAAATCTGCCTTGTGTTACCAAGCGGAGGAGCTGATGTTCTGCAAATTGAGTATTTCGTGTGTGCTGGTTCTTTGCAGACAGCAGTATGCCAAGACATTCTGTGGAAGCTCTGCCAATATGCAAAAGGGAATATGGTATTTCGTGGCCAAAGGAAGAACAAACAAGTATTCAGCTTGTGAGAGGGGGAATAAGTTCTGGAAACCTACTGTCATTACTCAGTTTTATCCAGAAATTTCTTGGCACCAAAATTCTGGGAAGAGACAGTAGAATATAGAAAATCCCTGCTTCTTGGGAAGTGCCTGTCTCACTGAGATAGGATGTGATGCTCTTTTCAGCTTTCCATTTCACACTGGTTTCTGCTTGTTACATTTGGTAACCAATGTATAAGCCTCATTGTGAGCTATTTATCATATCACATAGTTTCTTTGCATAGATTCTTCATTTGTGCTTCAACATTACTTGACCAAAATTGCTCTTATCCAATAAATATATGCAAGTAACCAAGATTATTTAATTAAGAAAGAAAATGTATTTCACAAAAAAAAGTAAAATTGATTGTAGGTCAAAGCACTGGTAAGTTATAATCAGTGAACCAAGGCAATGTTATGTAGTTTGTGTCACAAATAAATAAATAAGATAGGAACTTATGAGTACATAATTCATGGCCAATTTCTGTCAAAAACTTGTCTATTAATAATTTCATTACACATGGACATAATTTTAATGGATTTGTTGCTTCATTTGTAATTCATTAGCAGAAGCAAGGGCACAGTTTAGTTCTTAAATTGTTCAAGTAGCTGCATTCCTATCCCATCCCATCCCATCCTATCCCATTCCATTCCATCCTTATACTGTTTTGAATAAATTTATACCTAATTTTCAAAGGGTTTCATTCAAGACAGACGTTCTTTGTTAAGAAAAAAAGTAAAATGGACAATTAGAAGAAAGTAAGATTTTTTTTTTAACTGTGTGGAAAATGCTAGGAGAATCTATACTAAATAGTACTTAATAGAAACACAAGAAAATGTTCACTGCAATGGTAATATCCCTTTTCTCTCATCCTTCTATAACAGTACAAAATTTTGCTCTCTGTACTGGCACCAGAAAATATTTATTGTTTTAAACCAGTTTTTCTCTTGCTTTTAATCTCCTAACCTTTAGAGTCATACTTGTGTATTATAAGATATAGAAAAAATATGCCAAATTTTCATACCAAATTAATTTTCAAAGACATTTAGCTACCAAGTTATTTTCTAATCTTATTTTATTTCTGCATATTCAGTCATAGTCATAGGTTGGACAAAGTGCTGATTAAGCTAATTTCCTCACTTTACAGAGGAATTAAATGCAAGTATTAGGTGAACCTAAATAAAAGCAACCAGTGGTTTTTTTACACCCTTGACCACAGACCTTCTAATAAATTTAACAACTGACTTCAGTAATTTTCACTGATGTCTTGGGCAACTGTTGGTGTGGAACAACAACATGTCATAGGAGGCTATTATCCCGCTGCAATAAGTTTTGCATTTGTATTTGGCTGCAGTTGTATGTATGGCCTCAGGAGGTGTAGCAATGAAAAAGTGAGTGACTGTTGTGTAACTTAGCTGAGGGGAATAGGAATAGGCAAGCCAATCAAACAGACCTGTATAAAATAACCCTAAGAAGACCCAAGAGCAGAGAGAACAGCAAGAGCAAACTTCTAGCCAAGAACTTGGAGGTCTTCTGAAATGGGCCTCACAGTGGCAATTTTAGTATCCTGAAGATCATGGGGAAGGTAAGCATAACACAAAAAGACAGGGTTAGATTGGAGAAAGTCAGCATACAACTGAAAGAATCAAATTAATGGGGATTAGCAATAAGTGGATAATTTGGAAAACATGTGTTAGTATCACTGTAAGTGGATTAATATATGTCTTTTTTGTATTAGGCTGCCAAAACACTAATTAGATTACTAATAAATTCATGGCTCTGCATATGATGAGTGTTCTGTTAAGCCAAAACAAATTGCTCATGGTTAATGCAGCAAAATGGTGTATATGAAGACAATGTGGGTGAATGTTGCAGAGAGGACTTGCTTAAAATTTGAGAGTAATCTGTGGAATGTGCGTGTTGTTGATGAGAAGGAGAAATCTGAAGAACTCCCTTTACATGTCCTTGGCCAAGGAGCAGTCTTCTGCTTCTTCCCTAGAGTAGAGTAGTTCTGAATTTATAGGGTAGACATGAAAGCTCAAAGAGTTAAGGAATGAAACCCTATAGCTCTACAGAGGGGATAAATATTAAAAGGGGGAAGGGAAGAGGAAATGAAACCCTTCTGGATCAGGATTTCTGAAGAAGTTTCTAGGAGATTCACTCTGTCTCGCATCCATGCTTACCCAGGCACACCTGGATGACCCAGTTCAGTCCTGGTTTGGTGGAAGAAGGGGAGGTTCTGATTATGGAGAACAGGCTTTTTCTTTAAAGTGATGTAAAGACCAGAAAGCTAAATACCAGTTGAAGACACTAAATGTATTCTACTAGTACTAATTGGGGAAGCATGTGTGGAGCTACCAAAATAAATTACATGCAAACAAGATGCATTTGGTTTAGATGCATTAAAAATACTGTAGGCCCAGTATGTCCCAAATGACCGTAGTACCTCAGTGAAGGTGGTTATTCAATCAAAACCGTGTAAAGTATAAATAACTTTGATATACTATCAGGAACAAAGGTCCCCCTCAAATTTAGAGTATTTTAAATAACTTTATGTTCTCAGACTTTTACCAGTTGAAGTGTGAGGACTGTATCTAATATGCTACAGACATCCTGTATGAGGAATGTAAAATTATATGAGTTTTCTAAATCCCAGGTAGGATTTATGAAGTAGGGGTAGGGATTAAATACAATTTTTAGTGCATGTCACAGCAGAAGTTCTAAATTTAATCAATATATAGAAGTGTGTCTATAATCCCGATACCTGTTTCCCCACGCACACATTTCTGTGATTTTTTTATGGACTTGCATATTCAATAAGAGACTTACTTGTTCCATTCATTTACTTCAAATCCTTAGGATTTTCTTAACAGTTTTGTTTTAATGTACTGAAAGACAGTACAAAAAACTAGCCACTAATTCCATTGCTACTCTTTCTGTCAAAGGTGAGCTGTTTGCTCTAAATGCTTATTAACATCTCTGTCCAAAGGAGTTTGCAATGGGCTTCACTGAGATGCAGATCCAGTTGTAAATGTCATACTTTGTGTAAAAATGCTGTTACTATTCTGATCAGGTCAACAGCCTCTTCTCCATATGCTCAGACCTAGTTTTTATTAAGCAGGGACAATCACTTAGTTAAAATAATCTGCATATAACTATTAAATCACGTTTTATACATACTTTAATTGATCAGTCATGACTTTGAATTCTTCTGGTTTTTCTTGTAATCATCATTAAATTTTGTGGTTTCTTGCCAATTGTTAGCCTCTTATTTTTTACACCAATTATCATTTATGGTTTTAGGTGGATCTGAAATTCAATCCAATTATATATATATGGATAGGCTACACACTGTAAACAGATCAGCTGAAGAATTGTCTATGCACCAAGGTTGTATTGCAAAATACATTTTTTATTTTTTATGCAATAGGATTGTTTGGGCAAAAGATAATTAATATAAATAGGGTTCTTTTTTTATTTAGAGTTATCTACTGAAGAATAAGAGGATTGTATGGGTTGCTATTTGTATAGTAAGCAGAAAAACTATTTCTGAAAAAGTGTTGACAGGTCTTTTTTGTTTGTTGGTTTACTTGCTTCTAGCATTTTTCATTCTATTTATTTTTGTTTGTTCTCCTTTGAAAGTGAACTATTCTATTTTAGGTTCTATAAATTAAGGAAGTGCTTTAGTTTTCTATTGCAATATTTAAAAAGAATGCAGTGATACATGTACCTGCACTATTTTTGTGATGGAAATAGAAAGTATTTTTCAAAAGTTCAAATATATTTTTGGCCCTGAAGATACCACTGTTAATTTTGGCCAGAGAAAAGCAGCATCAAGAAAAAGGAATATGAACTTAAAAATGAACAATTTTAGTATTATTTTCAGTAAGGAGTGTTTTAATATTGTGTTTCAGTATAGAGTATAGAACTTGAGAAACAGTCTAGGTTATTGAATAGTTCAAGGAGATCCAGAGATTCCAGCCACATTTCAAAGTGCCAAAGTGAAATTCAGATCCAGGCTCTCACAAAGAACAAGAAAGGAGGCTACAATTCAGGTTTTAATGGTATTAATACAGAGTAACAAAACAGTATAGAATTTGAATTGGAATTTTTTTTCTGATGTGTAAGGGAGGGTTGAGTAAATAACATTGCAATGCAAGGAGAGCTGAAGAAGAATAACAAAGAAAGCTCACTTAGAAAAGTGTCATTGATCCTTAAGTGTCAGTGAGCAAAGTTTATTGTCTCTATTTCCACTATTTCCCCTCATATAATTAGGCTTAGTTATTATTAAAGGAATGTTTTGGGGCAAGCAAACTAGAAACATTGAGAAATAAAACTAACTTCAGGACATAAATAACAAAATTAGGTCAAGACACTCGCTCCATTTACTAGTAGAGAAACTAATCTGATCTGAGGTAGTGCCTGGAATTTTACGTTTGTGGGAGAATGGGAAAAAAAATCAATAACAGATTATGTAAAGAGAAGAGGCATTAGCTTAGTCTGTTTAAAATTTAGGAGTAAAAAAAAATATTAAATAGGATGAATCACCAGATGAAGTCATATGATTCATTGGAAACTGAAGGAGGAATGTATTTATTTTGGCAGTTGATTAAGAAATTTTCACATCATCCCTATGTGTGCTACTCCTTGACTTGTGCTGTAGACCATGAACAAATCAATGTTCAAAATTACCTAGTATGGGGAATAAGCTGCTAGGGTACCAGATATAACAGAGTCTCCAAAGCCAGTATTGCTTGTGAATCCCTCATAAATCAAACTTGAGACAACTTATTTGAGTATATCCTGGGAAACAAAAGACTTGAGCTGCTGAAAATAAAAACTAAGCAACCAACCCAAAATGTCCCCTAATGTTCCATCACTCCTTGAATTTATCAGCTATGACTACCCAAACAATAATGTAATTAGTATGGTTCAAAAATATGATGTGGAAAGAGAGAACAGGTGTGAGGGCCTTATGCCTACACAATGCACATTTCAAGGAGAGTAATTTTTGTCTGGCCTCCTGAGCTGAATACCCCAGCCTTTCAATTTATTTCCAAACAACACATTATCATTATCCTGGAAGAATACCCAAAGGCAGTTTAAGCACTGAGAGTTCACACCATGGTGCCAACCCAAGCATGGTACGTCAAGAGATGCACTTCAAAAGTGAATCCAAACTAAAACTCTAATATAGGTGTATTTTTTTTCATTCTAGCTGTCTCCTGAGAAAGGGAAAAGATGGAAAAGATCCTAAAATTTGCTTATTTTATTTGCTTTATTCCCTCTGTGGTAGGAACAAAGATCCGCAAGAATAACCCAGTGTGGGGACCACATGAATGGGAACAGTTCATGCTTAATATCATCTCAGTGCAAAGACCTTTGATTACTAAACCTATAAACTTTTCTGAAACTTTATGATGACCTAAAAGCCAAAACTGTGCCCTCCCCTTGATTAGGAAGAGAATTCCAGAAAAAAAGGGGCCTGTTCTCGGTCTTCTCACCAGTATAGCATTTGACCATAGGCCATCTCCAATTTTGCAATGTTTCATAGAAAGCGTGAGATGAATTGATTCTGTTACTTAAGGCTTCTAAATCTTAGGCATTTTAATAAAAATGCTTGAGGTAAAGTCAGGGTGTTGGGCTATGACTTTTACCCACACAACAGAAAAAGTTGTTGAACAATCTTGCTACTCTGCTCTGTATTGTCAGCAACCTGTATTTGAGTTTAAAAATATGATATCACACTAAATGAAACAGAGACCATCACTTCAAAGAAATGGTAAGTCACCTCCTGAAAAGCCATGTCTGTAAAACTACTTCCCCATATATCTGTGCAGTAGCTATAGGGTACTGATTAGGCAACCTACCTGCCCAGGTTAATATAGCAAGAATTTACATGAACCATAAATTTATTTGTTGTGAGTCAGTCATCTGCACTTTTAAGAAATTATTCGTGCAATATGGTAATTCATCAACACTATTCCTGTCACTGGGATTTTCCTAATTTATTTGTGTAACTGCCAACATCAAAGATTACTAATGAAATAAAAGATCATCCCATTTCATAGCAGAAAGAATTTAAACATCAAAGTTTGCTAGTGGTTCAGTGAATTTGTATGTTAATTCCTAGTTCCTGACAGAAATGCCTCACTAGGTTAGAATTATAAAGCTTTTCCAGACAGAAACAATCTGCCTTACAGAAATATAGAATAATTAGTGCTCTCATAATTAACCTATTAGGTAAATATTTTACCTGAAAGAGTTGATATCAACATATTCCAAAGTGCTTTGATGTACTAAAAAAAAAAATAGTTTTAAACTAAGAAAAACTTGTTCTCAGAAGTGTGTTATTTATAGTATAACAGGAGCTCAGAGTATCCATAAAGTTCAAGACACAAAGACTGTCTTCTTATAGAAAGGTCAGATGCTTTTTTTAAAACAAAAGAGAACAAAACCAAAATCCATGTCCCCACCTTTTCCTCTAATGTAAAGATATCTATGGTTGTCAAGCATATTTCTCCATTGTATCATAGAATGGGAACTCAACCGTTGTTCCAACATATGGTAACCTGGTTGATGATTTTTTTCCCTGCTTGTGTTTCAGGGTCACTTAAATCTAAGAACTTTAAAGCAAGTTACAACTAAAATTGTCAAGGTTTTTTTTTCCCCAACCTATTTCTTTCTTTTGAAGCTATTCTAAAGGATCCATCTTCTACCTTGCTGGGATCACAAAGAAGTAAAAACTAAAATCTGAAGCCAATGATCAGCTGCTACTCTCTTTTTATCAAAAGGTTTGTAAGGAACTGGTATTTTCCTTCAATATTAGAAATAAATATTTGACAATTCTACTAAAATTCATCAAGCTTGAACACTATGAATAGATTTTAATGTGGGACAAATTTTTAAAAGGGTAATTTGTAAGCCCAGTTTTGTATATACCATTGATAGTACGTCTGTTTGAATCTGCAAATTATGTTTTGAATTGTGAAAGCCTGTGTCTAATTTGCATTATTACTCTTTTCATAGAATCGTAGAATACCAGGTCAGAAGAGACCTTGAGGATCATCTATTTACACCTTCCTTGACAAAATTACAGTCCTTGGATCACCTTTTTGGCCCTTCTCTGGACTTTTTCCAACTTGTCTACATCTTTTGGCCTAGTGTGAGCCTAAACTGATCACCGTGTTCCAGGTGTGGCCTGACAAGCACTGAGTGGGACAATGACTTCTGTGTCTCTGTGGTGATGCCCTTGTTGATGCAGCCCAGTGTCCCGCTGGCTCCTGTGTCACAACAGCTCCACTCACTTACACTGAGCTTGTCTTCCCCAGGACCCCCAGGTCCCTTTCCACAACCAGGTAGGTCCCAGCCTGTGCTGCACTCCTGGGTTGTGTTTTCCCGGGTTGTGTTTTCCCCGGTGCATGACTTTAGACTTTTGAGTAAGTGGTCATAATATTGTTCATAAAAAAACCTTCCAGGAGCTGTGTTTGGGAACAAGGTGTGGTATAATGTCACAGGTAATCAATTTGATATTAACATTTCTTACAATTTCTCTTCTATTTATCTTGAAATAGGTCTTTCATGGTTAAAAAAGTATGAACAGGTGGCTCCTCTTTTGAAATTCCAGTGTTATTTTTAAAAATACTTTGGGCTTCTGTGTTCATTTACTGACATTGTCACAGTTCAGTGGGAATTGCAATTTAAATTTAAAATGTAATGACCAGTTGTCATTATTCCATTTTCCACATTCTGCCACTGCTGACATAATATATTAATTTGAATAAACTAAAATAATGTGTCTTACAGAAATTTACAAATAGACCACTAAACTGTGTAGCTTTAAAACAATCTGGATATTAAAAAACCCACCATAAGCTGTCATCATATTGGCTAGTATAGTTGAGTAATCACCCCAAGCATGATTGCTCCTGTGATTTAAGCAAGTATTTTCTGTGGACATACTATCCCATCTAGCTCCCATTGCCTGGTCAGGGTAGTTGACAAAGAGAATTGCAGCCCCTCCAAGGACTTTGTCCTCTTCATCCTTGGTGAATGCAAGGCACCTTGACATATACAGGTGGAATCATAACTTTAAATTTAGCTGTGGGTAAAACTGGCATTAAAAACAGAAAATGTATGTGCAATCTCTGAGCCTTGCAGTCTGTTGCTGTGGCAGAATATTGTTAAAAAACACTATCATTTTTTAGGGGAGATAGTAAGCAGAAAACACCAGGGGGGGTTTTCTTTTTTTTTTTTTTTT
>VZDJ01006028.1:4246672-4285414 GCA_008694505.1 Cyanoderma ruficeps | reverse complement strand
TTTTAACAGAACCACTCCCACAGTGGCTGGCATAAAGTGATGAACTCTGGCATTGAAAGATCTCTTGCTTTGGAAAAGTGGATCTGCATCTTCTAGTAAACATTTGTTTTGAATTGACCAAGTTGTGAGTTCACAAATCACACACTGGGTATATAAAATAGATTTACTTTGCACATTTTTGCTAAGTTTCTAATGTATTAAGGCTATCCCCTACTCTGGATAATGAAATATGTTCTGCAGGTGCATAGATCTGAGGAAAAACTTCAGCAGGAGTCCTGCCTGCTGTTGTTAATATTCGTCAAAGAAAACCCATCTACTACAATGCAGAATCTGAGATCATAGACAAGAAACAGAGAATCATTTAGATTGGAAAAGTCCTTTCTCATTATTGAATCCAACGGTAAGCCTAACACTTCCAGGTCTGCCATTAAACCACTTCCCTAAATGCTATATCCACATGTCTTTGAAATACCTCCAGGGATGAAGACTCAACCATTTGCCTGGGTATCCAGTGCTTGAGAGTCCTTTCACAGAGAGGCACAACTTGAGGACTCCTCTTGCTATCACTTGTTACTTGGGAAAGAGACTGACCCCAAGTTGCTACAACCTCCTTTTGGGTAGTCAGAGAGAGCAAACTCTCTGTGCCTCCTTTTCTCCAGGATAAACCACCCCTCAGCTGCTCCTCACAGACCTGTTCTCTGCAAGAATCAAAAGCTCCATTTTCTTTTCTTCCCAGGAAGCCTCAAAACTCACAGAGCTGTCATTTTGTTCCCTTCCCCTCTTACATAATTTGGAAGTCCCATGCATGAGAACTGGTCTTGGGGTCCTTTGCTCTGTGGAAATAGTTTCCATCTTTTGGGCATGAGGGTCTGGATCCTCGTTGCATATGAATGGCTTGCGTATGAGGGTTTATTAGAGATCCAAACCTAAAATTCCAAACCCAACTGCCGTGGAGGAGAATGCCACCTGCTACATCAGGTTTTCCAGGCTCACCCCTGGCCTTGAACACTTCCAGGGATAGGGCATTCACAACATGCCTCCAGGTGGGACACTCAGCAAGTATGTCAACACTAGCCAAGGCTGGGCACCTATTTCAGATAAACAGAATGTGTCCAGGTATTTTTTTTCCTGTTACATTAAGAAATACACCTGAAGTCTCTGCCTTGGGATAGACTTCGTTCAAAGCTACATACATTCTGTGATAAGTGTGACTATGAGACAATATTCAAAATATATTGTAGTGATATCTGACACAAAGGCAGAGGCAGAGAACACCGTACATACCACCACAATGCTAATGAATGCTTTTTAATTAATAAGCATTTCTTGTCAATGGTTTTATTCTGCAAGATTTCTTATTTCAAAACGTTTAATTCTTTGATATTTCTTAACTGGAATTCATTGTTTTATATGTAACTGGTGTTGCAAGGTAGTTGAAATTTTTCAGCAAAACCATAAAAATTTCAAGTAGCTGTTTGAATGTATGATTTGTTCAAACTGCTTTAGACATGCTCTTATTATTTTTTCAAGGACAGGCAGTGTTTAACAAATGCAGTCTCTAATGAGTGAGAACATACATGAGATATGGAAGACATTAAAATATGGAAGCCACTGGCCACCTTTTTGCTGAGTATTTATTGGAAATTTTTACATGTCAATTTTGAAGAGTATGCTGATATTTAATAAATTTTACAAAAATGTTTCATCATTTAAATTTTTAAAGTCCTATCGGGACAATATGTATTGTAAGGGGATGAATACCTCTGTTTCTAAAAGTATAGGAGAAGTTTAATTTTATCTTTTGTAAACAAAGTTGCAAACTTTTATTCTGCTCTAAGAACAGACACATTCCACAAAATAACTATAATCTTTTTGGATATTAGGATTTTATTTTAATTATTTGTATTAAGGTAGTGTATAGGAGATCCCAATCCTATACATAGACATGTTTATAAAAATATCATGTGGGAAAATGCTGCTCTTGAAACTTAAAGAAAAGGCAGACAGACTTGGGAGGAAAAACTTTCAGTAAGTACTTAATTGACTTAGGATGAGAAGTCCATTAGTAGTGAAAGGCTTATGCATTTTTGGAAATTACAGACGTGGCAATTCCCCTAAGGTTAAACAGAAGGATAAAAAAAGTTTTGAAGTATATCCAATCCTTTTAATAGGCATTAAAGTGGTACTTTGACTGGAAAACTCAGATTATCTCATTACCCACTAAATTTAAATAGGTGCTGTCCTTATCTCCTTTTTGCTTGTTCACATGATCTATAAAAATAGCAAGGAATCTTGTGCAGATTATTCCCAGATAATCAATCCTTCAGCATAAATTCTTCTGGGTTTATGGCAGCTTTATATACCTGGAGTGGGAATAGAAAAAGCAATGTTTATATTCCTGGCCTGTAATCCAACCTGGAAGCAAACAAAGATGACTGCTCACCAGTAAGTCACATGTTTGAGGCTTTTTGCAGGTCCTTTTTTACCTGCTGGAGAATAAACCAACAATCCAAGAGTTCTGCATTTTCTTTATATTACTACTTCTATTGCAACACACATAACATTCACATTCTATATTAATCAGATATCAAACTGAAGTGATGGCAGGCACTCACCTTCTCAGGCATCTGTGCTGATACACTGGGGGTTGGATGAGCAGACACTGTCTACAAAATTAGCTCAAACATGTTGAATGCAAAGGTGAAATTATTAATCTTGGAGGCATCTGCTCTTCCTTATAAAATACCTCAGAAAGCTAATGAAATAATTTATTATGAGTTAATTATTGTCTATAACTTTTAAAAGTCTAAAGGCTACTGTAACAGAATATATGATGAGATAAGGAGAAGATATGATCTGAAATTAATATAAAATTTTATATAAGGGAGTGCTTTATATACATTATTAGTTTTTTTTAAAAAAGATAAATTCAAGTATTTTAATGTTTTGTATAAAGAAATATTATGTTGAGAAAATTGTCTTAAACAGAAATAGAGAAGCAGAAACAATAACTGAATCACCAAAAAAGCCTAAAAAGAGTAATCATAAAGCACCATCAATGTGAATTCATTATAACCTCAGTGTCTCAGCAACAGGATGCCTTTAATCATGCTGGGATAGGTGCCATCAAGAGATTATTACTCACACTCAGAACTGGGAAGGCTAAAGTAATGTTCAGAGCACTAGAATGTTTAAGATAAGGGAAAAAAGAAAACAAACAAAGAAACCCAAAAAGAGGCAAGTGAGATTAGTGCTGTGAAAAACCTGCATTTTCTAGTTTTATAATGTTGATTCATGAGGAAGCATGAACTGCCCAGAGCATATGCCAAGAAGAGGAAAACAGAATGAATTAGGAAAGAAAGATGAGATGTAGTTATTGTAAGTCTGCGACCAGTCTGCATTTGTATTTCCATTAAAGTAAACAGCAAACAGGTGATGTTTGGGGAGAAAAGGTAATGGAAACTACAAATAACAGTGTAAAGACTAAGAATTCTGAGACTATAAATTAATGCCTTTTCTGATATTTGGGGCACAATTAAATTATAAGTAGTTTTGAGATGTTCTGTTTAAATATTTGGAACTGAAGAACTCTTAAATACACTGGGAAAACCGCACTCATCTGAGAGTACTTTCACTTTTTGTATGTTTATTTTTAAAGTTGAATGTTTTCTGTAAGTATTCCTAAGACTGCAACAGACCCATACATAATTAAATTTAGCTCCTCTCTGCCATAGCTGATACAGTAAATAGAATGACGTAGACAGGTTAAAACAGTAAGACTAAATTTGACAGCAAGCTTGATAGGATTGAAAGAAGAACACAAGCACTATCTCACAGTTCCTCCCTTCAAAATGCTTAGCTGTTCTCTACCTTCTCTGTCCACCAGCTTGCTCTAATTTCTTACCGGTTTTTTATCCTGAAAAAAAAAATAGCACAAAGTTAAAGTATCAGATTAAAACCCTTGAGTAGTAAAATGCAAGTGCTGCTTAGTTCAAAAGTGTATTATTAGACCAAAAAGAGAAGAAACAGAGTGAAGGTTATAGTTCATGATTTGGATAGCTGTCAAGCTATCCAATTTCATGGCATCTTTTAATGTTACGTTCCACTGGAACTACAGAGATGCACATTTTCACATCAGTGTAAAAAGTTGGAAGGGTCAAAGCATATTCAATATTTAAAGGTGAGTATAAGCTGATGTGAATGTTGATGGTTTTGACTATGTTCATGGTTGTAAGGTATCTCTTATTAGTCAAAAGAATGTTAAAATCCAGGGATATAGTAATTTCTTTAAAATGTAACTGAAATGTTATTCTCTAAATTGAAAATTCATTCATTGAGGATTATGTACAACTAAAAAGTTTGGGGTGCTCAGGATTTTTAATTTTAGAGCATTAACTGTTTCACAATAGGATTTGCCTTTAGGAAAACTCTTCCTTTGTTCTTTATCAGTGTGCAGAGAAATGGCAAATCTTCGAAGATAAGTAACTCCCTAAGAAGTCAGTTTTGGATATAATTCTTATATGTGTGATATATACATATCTTTGCTGTGGAAAAAGCAATGTCCCTGAAAGGGTTTTATGTATTGTTTTGACATATATTATTTTGGCAAGGTTTCATCCTGCTTCAACATTCTAAAAGCTTGGTATTTATTCCAGGCCTATACAAGCCATTTTGGTAGTCAAAAGAGAAAAGACATATAATTGCCAAGGTATGAAACTCCTTAACAGTTAATACATTTGATGTTTGCTTGGTACAGTCTGATGTTTGCAGTGTCACTGGAGAGTTGCCCTCAGACAGCTACAGGTAGGCTGGACGGACTATTTTAAACTTCTTTCTCTGGCAACTGATTGAGCTAGGGAGACACACAGATCACAACCAGAGTTTTTAGAATCTCCTTTAATCATTAAGTTATTGTTAACAAAATCAAGCTGCTCTTGTTAGTGGTAGGCAGCTGCTCACACACTTCTTTGCTCATGGCCTTCACCAGCACACTTTGCACCACCACACCCTGGGTTACGTGCTGGTGCCCAGCAGGGAGGACAGCCCCAGCTCAAAGGACTGTTTGCTTAGAAGCTCAGGGTTAGATGTTGTTCTGTAGCAGGTAGCAGAAAATAGCCTTAATAATGCAAGATGACCTCATGAAAGAAAGATGGAGGCCTACACTTTTCTTTTGATACCTGCAGAGGATACGTGTACTGCCACCTATGTGTCTTCAAGACAAATGCCTGATCACTGCTAGATGTATGACAGTATCTTTCACAGTCAATATTATTTAAAGAGCATGCAAGATTAATGATCCAGCAGGTTTAGTCTATAGCAGCTGGCCCAAACTTTTTTACTTCAAAATCTGTGTAGCAATTACAATGCTTTTACAGAAGAGTACTTTGGGAGGATTATAGGGTGAGTGTAGGGTGCTAAGCACCACGATTTTCCTTATGAACCTGATTCCCACTTGCCAATACAGGCACAATGTACTTAAAACCATCCTCTTTTGCAAAATATTTAAGTTCTTAACAATTACTTGGGGTTTCGTTCCTGTCATTGTCAAAGTTGGAATCCATGTCTAGTCTAGATATCAACAGTGCAGACTAGCTTTCTTGTTTCAGGTTCCTGAATGTAATAATGAGAATAATAATCCAGAAGCAGGGAAAAATTATTTATTCAGTATAAATAAACCTATGCAAAACTTGCAGCATAAATTGGACAATTCTTCTTGGGCAATGTATTTTCACAGAGAGCTTAAGATTCTGATTTCTTCTTTGTTATATTATTGTCTTTATATTTTTTTAGGCTTTAAATTTCTTTCATTTGCTTTTTTTTATTATTCTCTTACACTGTATTTTTTTATATATGTCTTTTATTTCTGTCTTCTTAAGTGTTTGTGATGCCTGACTTTGAATACATTTAACTAATGTTGTACAACTTACCTACATCTGAGTGATTCATATGGACTTTTTCAGCTGTGGCAAAGATGGGAAGAAAATTAACCTCTAAGGTAAAATTCATATTTTCATAGGATTGTCATTTTGAAGGAGTCACATGAATATATTTTTAGGATTAGATATTTCTCCAGCAATGACTGCCTGAGTGAGTAACCTGGAGGAACCATCTCAGAGATCTAGCAAGTATAAGCCTAAAATTAATGAGATAGATCCAACGTTAAAAGTTTCCCGAACAAATTCTATGAAGAAGTGCTGTCTATGCTGATGCATCTAAAATCATTCCTAATGATCAGAACCTTCGTTGATTGCTGCTTCCATCTTTATGCAGCCTGTGGCTGTTCTGGACTGTGCTGCTTCCTCTCTTCAAAAAACTTAGCTTTCGTTCTTTTGCACTCTAGTTCAAGCATTTACTGCAGTTCCAGTTTAAAACAGACACTGTAATGGTGTTTTATTCTGTATCTACTTTGGTACTTCTCACTTGCAAAAAAGGCTGAGATGTTAGTATTTTGGGCACTTACTGGAGTAAATGGCTGTGTGGGAGCCTGATTTTCTGTTCTGCAGTGCAATGCTCCCTCTTACCCTGCCAGAACATGCAATCCAGGCTGCACTGGCTTCTAATTCACTATGGTTTAGTGCCTTTCATCAGCCTCTCCTAGTGCCACTCTCACTCTTGGGTTATTGAGGCCCATCAAAATCTGATCCCATGCAGAGCTTAAAGATTCATCAAAGCTCAATGTTAAACTCAATCACAAAAAAATCTGACTGAAATATTTTATACTCTTATTTTTTCTTGCTTTATGAGATTAAAGATGGATCTTACAAAAGCTTTGTTCTTATTAGGAGTGCAATGATCTGAAAAATTCTGTGGCATTATCTGATAATTTGTTCTTCCTGACCTAATGGAAGGTAGTTACATGTCTCCAAGATAGCAGTTTATTTTTGAAAATAATTTATGCAATTGCTTTCCGTGACTCTTCTTACTTTCAGAAAGAAATTAATGTTTGGGTTTTTTTCAAGTCTTATTTCACATTCACAGTTATGTATTTGAATTCTGAATTGCTTCCACATTTTAGTTGGTTTTTTTTCCATGCCAGCATTTCAAGGTTCTCTCTTACGTTCTGCCCATTCTGTGATTTTTGCTCTACTATCACAGTTACTGAGGATTTTTGAGGTGTTTATGGATGAAAAAGGACTGTAATGTACAAACAGTTAAGCTACCAACATGAATAGCAACATTTTAAAATGGAGAGATAAGATCAGTGAACCAAGTCTTTGGATATTACATCTTGTGTAAACCAGGAGGCTAATTTTAAGCAGCCATTCAAATACTTTGACTACATATTGCCTCCTCAGGTCCCTGATGCTGCCTAAGCTTACTTTTCAAAAATCCATTATCCTTATTTTCTACGCACTATTAAACAAAATTACCAATTGTTGTATGTCTATGTATTATAAATACTTGAGGGATTATTTCTTCAGCACAATTAAATGAAAATACTTTAATTTTGGGAAAATACAGTATCTCTATGCTTTAAGCAGCTCCAAAAATATTAAGCCAATTTATTTTACTCCAGAGGGACATTGTTCTGAGCTCACTAATGACCTTATTTTCCTAGAAAAAATAAGGTAGTAGAAAATTAAAGTTGTAAGTATTAGTAAGCCTATTGCTGCTTTTGTTATTGCTTTATGTTTGTATGAGGATAATTCATTGGCTGAAGTACAATTAAAATCTGATCTATAAAAAAATGAGCATGATATAGGGGATATGTACTTACAATGCTATAAAATTCTCTGCCAAATTACTGGACTTCTACTTTGTTTTAGTTTAAAGTCGTGTTCCTCTGGTTTATAATGAATATATAGAGATTTTGAAATAAATCAGTAGAATGCTTTCAATCTGTATTACACATTTTCTTATGTACAATTACTGGCAGTCTGTACTACAATCTTTATGAGCCTAAAGAATCACAGTAGTTCAGCTGTCTCAAATCTGCTGTGCTGCTGACAACGCTCTTCATAGACCCTCTGGCTATATCGATACTAGCAAATTAAATGTGCCAAGTACCATTCTCTGCCACTGAAGCTGTTAGCAAGCAACAATTAAAAGTTTAGCCTTGAAATTTGGAGGGGGAGATGGCGGAGGCACACTTCTTTCAAGCAATCATGAATTCTTTGGGAGATCTGTTATGTGACCTGCACCTAAAATCTGACAGGGTCTAGTAGATGGTTCTCTCCTGACTCATACAGAAACACAGAGACCTGGAATATTTTCTGATGTGGTATAGATTACAGCTCTGAAATTCAGCTGCAAACATGTTGGGCCCTTTCCTCACTTTCTCAAAGCCAGGAAAAAAATGTACTCTAAATATGTAATTTCCTGTTTCCTGGCTTTGAGAAGGCTTCCCATCAGTCTGTTTCTCTTTAACCTCCTGCTCAGAAGGAGTGCCAGTGGCTGTGAAACATGGACTGGGGCTAAATCTGGTATATTCAGAGATTTTTACATACTTTTGCAGAACTCCTCTGATCCATCCTTTAACAGCTATAGGCTTCTGAAGAAGCTATAGATAGCAGGATAGAATCTTCTTTCAGAAATTTCTGCTATGTGCAGCTGCTGTACATGTATGCAATACTGGTTTAGCAGGAGAAAGTGCAAGTTTGGATGTTTTACCTCATATAGTCATGCTAAGAAAGGCAGAAGCAGGCATTAAAAACTCTAAACCTAGGAATTTCAATTGAAAAATTTATATCATTCTAATCACGCTAAGGTAAATATCACTGAAACTTTGACTCCAGACGTCTTTAGCTGGTGGGCATTCCCACTAGCCAGTACAATGTACTTTTGGCAGTGTGAACCTCTTGTCTTGCAGCGTCATGGTCCTGGGCTCAGTGCTGACATGGGACATCCAGGCATAGCAAGAGGGAAAGGCAAAAGTCAGAAAGGTTTTATTAAGGGTTAGGAAGTTCATGTGGGACTGGACTCCACTGCTGCCTCGGGGAGAACTGCCCCTGCATTTGAGTGAATGTCTGAAAAATAGTCCTGGAGGTTCCAGTGAAATGTAAAGAATTTACTGTTACATACCAGCTAACTACTAGTTATGAAACACAACAAATGGTGCTCTTAGGCTACCTGCTTTATTCCTTATGACACCTCATTATTAGTGATAATGTGTTCTGGAAGAAGGGAAAGTGCTGAAGAAATGTTGTGGGAGTCACTCATATAACTGAGTATTACATATTACAACTTTACCATTTCAAGCACAGTCATTGGATATGTTTGTCCAACTGCTGAAGTCAGCCAACTTCCTAAAATGCCAGTGCTCTACTGGTGGCATAAAAGTGTTTGTATTTTTAGATTAATCCTTTGCAGCTAGTAGTAGCTAATAGTAGCTAATAGTAGGAGTAGCAGTTTCTCCTGGAATATCAACTATAGAGCAAGTATCTAGTCTGAAATTACCCTAACTCCAAGTAGCACTAGAAGAATGATTCTGAGTAGGTGCTCTGGGAACTCCCTCTCTCTAACAAGTCCAATTCCTGAGATAGGTTAAAAGCACTTTTGTGATAATGTCTGTCCAATCCTTTAAACACCAAATTGGAAATATATATATTTTGAATATATTATACACACATATATATACACACACATATTTCAAATATATTTGAGACATAATCTCAAAATATATTATGTATTTCAAATTCAGTGAGTAAATTGAATATATTCCACATATATATACACTTACGTGTATTTATATTTTTATCTTTATCATATTTATTTATTCAGCTTTTTTCTGTAATAGGTGTGTATTTTTTAAACAGATACAGCAGCTGGTCTCTTGAGAAGAGAAACACTATGCTATTTATAGAAAAATATTAAACAGCAACTCCTTTCATTTAATGCCCTTGGCTAATTTTTGCAAGCATCTCTGTTTTCAGTAATGGGATTTTCTTTAAAAGAGCAGTGTCAAAGCAGAAAATTTTCAAACCATAGAATTCACAGCTGAACAGTCAAACCTGCAGCAGTAACTCAGAAATATGGGTGTAAGGAGGATCCTATCTGCCACTAGTTCTCTAAAAATAAAGTACACAAGAAATAGCTGTGAACACTTATTTTAAACAAAAGTACACAAAAGTGGCAAATATGTATAAAGAAATAGGAAACCTTGTTAAAAAAATGCTTTATTCTTGAGGGATGAGAAATTTGTAATCTTTCTGCCTCTAAATCTGAGCCTAGATATTTCTTCTCCTGTTATTCCTGCTTCCTCACTTCTCCCAATCTAGTCTGTGTGCTCTGCCCCTTCCTTTCCTTGCCTGCCGACCACTGTCATTGCCATTCTACTCTCTGCCTACCTTGCACTTCGGCTCACATCACTGTTGCATGTCAAGCTGCCACATTAAATTCACATTGGTAGCATGAATTTTTTATTAAATGCTTTTATGGATTAGCAATAAGTTTTCTTTGAATTTTTTATGTATCTCATTTTTCTTAATTGTTACATTATAATAAGATGAATACAACAACTGAAGGGGATAAAATGAAATTTTAGATCACACCGTAACACTGACATTCTTGTGTTTCATAAAAGAAAGTTGGATAGGTGGTTTGGTCACCCTTATAGAAGCAAGTTTGATTTTCTTCTATGCATCTGCAATACTTAAATGCCATATTATATACCTGCCAATATTGCTTATTTTTGGTGACAGTTTTGGAGATAAATAGAGAACTTTGTGTCTCATTACTTATTGAAGTCCTCTTTTTCACCTTGGTGAGAAGCATAGGCAAAATGACTACAGTACCTCAGTTGAAGCAAGGATTAATTAGATGCATCAATGTTTTATGAAGAGGAATGAACAAAACCAAAGTCTGAATGAGAAATCCCAAACAACAAATCATGTTGCATAACAAACTTGTACTAAGAAAAGCAGTCATCTAAATTTCTTCTTTGAGCAGAACATCTCATGTTTCAAAACTCTGTGGGGGACAGGTCAGAAACCACAACAGGCTTCACCCACTGTATTTGGTCCCCAGTTCATGATAAGGAATGAGACAGTCAGAGACAGCTTCTCCTTATCCACATAATTTATTCAGGGCAGAATGAATTGCAAGGAATGACTTACCTGACTTTCCTTTTTCAAGGTCACAGCAGTTTTCATCAGTTCTGGCTTTTCACAAGCTTGCTGGCCTGCAGGTAAACTATGCCAAAGCAGTTTTTATTTCTTACTGAAATAATTAGTTCACAACTATGTCAGTGACTGCAATAGTAGTTAAATATATGCTCTGGAAGTTGCATGCTCTGGAATTACTTAATTCATAAAACAAGGCTAAATGTGGTCCCATTTAACTTCAGACTTCAAAAAGGATTTGATTCTTAAAAGTGAAAAATCTTAAAAATTTCTTATGAAATTTCTCTTTACTGGTGGACTGTGATCACCACCCAAGAACCAATTTAATACAAAATTTCTTTAATATTCAAGAATATAAATTAAAAATTGCACAATTTGTTAATTTTCTTTTTCAGCACATCTGTTATGAGTCTCAGAGATTACATATGAAACTGTATCTGAAACTATGGGGTGAGAGTGAAAAATATAATCAAAGTTGCATTGTGTCTATAGAGACAATTGCTTCAATGTAAGCATCTATGGTACAATACAGTGTATATGGCTCCATTTTTCTAGTGATCATTCAATATAATTATTTTTTCCAGGTTTGTATACATTTTTAATAGATTACTTTTTATCTTTTTATGTGTCTTGAGTACTGCCAAGATAAGATGATGGAGGGCTGCAAAAGCCCAATAATAGCAAAGGAACAGAAAGGCCTGGGGAAATGAAGACTTGACCTTGTCTTTTCCTTTCAGGCTCCTTGAAGTGCTCAGTGAATTCCCTGCCCAGCTGCTCTCAGAATGGCAGCAGGAAAGCTGTGCTGGGAGAATCTGGGATGGAGAGGTCTTCACTCATTTCTGGAGTGTGAAACTGCTGTCTACCTCATGGCCTATTCACACCATTCATCTCACAGCCTCAGATGCAAACTTTTTATGATTTTCTCTGAAGAATGATAATTTCATTGTGTAGCACGGGAGTTGAAGGAGGAAATTCAGGGAATAAAGGCGGTATTATCAATGCCAAGCTGGAGGAGAAAGGAATTTGGCTGGGAAAGGGTAACTGCAGCTTGTGCCTTTTCCTTTGAAATCTCCTTCCTTCAGGGATCACCGCAAAAGGGCGGCATGAAACATGACTGTGCTGACTAAAGTCCCACACAAGGTTGTACCTCAGCTGGTCAGAGCACACAGGAAGGCAGTCGTGTCTCTGTTTCCTTCTCCAGTGACCAGAGAGCAGTTGAGAAGTGAGGGGACACCTCGCTGCCAGCTGAGCCTCACAAATTGATTCATTAGCTGGGATTGATGGGTCTTGAATGATTAGTAGTGTAACAACTGCTCTGCAACTTCTCAAAAGATGCTAAAGTAATTCTTCAGAGCAAAATTGTTCTTACTTTGAGATCTAAGCTCTTCTTCACATGGAGCTACATGGACCCTGGCTAAAATAAGATAATCTACTGTTGTTTTCATGACTCCACTTTACTACACAAAGAACCTAAAATGCAGTGTTGTAGTCATTCCAATATCTGGGAAGATCTCATTTGGACCAGGAGGAGACCATGAAGAATCAAATAAAATAAGCAAAGACATGGTATAACTGAGGAAAATTGGCTATTAAAGGTCATGTACTTAGCACTGAAGGAGATTATCACTGAAAGAGTATTTTGTTCACAATATTTTCTTGTCTTTTATACATTTAGTGCCTGCTGACCTTGTTAGGGTACCTATGCAAATGTATATATCTATGTCAAGAATATATAAAACCAGCTGAGCATTTATTCACTAATACGGCTGCCAGAATAAACAGAATTTTCTACCAAAAGCAGTTATTTCAGCAAGACATTTAACTGTCTGGCAATCTTATCTCTTTGGGTTTCAATAGAAGAGTAAAATAAATTACATTTCTAAAGTATAAGTTTGCATAAATTGATAGAATCATCTTAGTTCAGGCAGGAAAAACTTCAGAAATCACATCCCTGTGGAACCAAAATCTCTGAACCAAATCTGCCTGGGAGCACATGAAAATAGAACTAATTATTTTTTCTTTCCTTTTCCCATATGTTGTTCAGCTTTTCATAAAATAGAATTCAACATTTCTGAGTCTTTGATGAGAGCAAACATATATCTGAAATTTAGAGTACTGCTATATTTGTCTCAATGGTGTGCTAATTCTGAAAACAAATGGTGACAGACCCACTGCCAATATTGCTTATGTATATTAGATTGATTTAGACAAAACTGAATAATTACTAAATGTTGAGAATCATTTAAAAGCATAATTCAAGTCAATCAAATCGAACATACAAATCTGTTTTAAATGGCTGTAATTTAATATTGAATTATTTTGTCTTAGAGATCAGATCACAGTCTCTGTTTTATTTGGGTAGAATTGTTTCAGAATGTTTGAAATTTCTTAGGTATCCAGGTAGTGGCTGTGAACAGTCAAAAGAAAGAAAAAATGCTAGATATGTGTCACTGAGCAGTTGCTACAGATTATTACAGTAAGCAAGGGCAAAGGATGTTAAAAGGATTGCCACAGCATAGTAAGAAAGAAAAAAACCCAAGCTAACAATGGAATAAAGAAAAGAACTACTACTCTCATAACTGAAGAATGGTTAGACATCAATGATCTGATGCGTTATAATGCCACACATTGTGTGGCAATTGCCAATGGCCGATACTGCTGATGGTCAATATTTTTCTAAGTTCAAAGCTGACCAGGAGATACAACTCTAAAGGAAGTCAAACATCATTAGTTCCACTGTTCATGGAAATATATATTTTTATTATAACAAAAATTGAGGGAAATAACTGTTTTTATTGGATCTGGGGGCCACAAATTTAGGGTATGCATCTGCAGGACAGAAGTAAAATTCCTGTGGTGCAGGCTTTCTCTGGCTACATTCTCCAGCTCTATTCTCTAGCTACAGCCTTTGATCTGAACATGTACGTCAAATATCCATACAAAATACTTTTTTGACTACCTCAGATCTGGTCAGCATCAGATATTTAGGGAAAGAGTATAAGAACTATGTGGTATCTAGAACTCAATAAAACTTCCTGTCTTTGAACAAGTTGTGTTTTAGTGAATTAGCAATCCAAAGGTTACTCTGGCCCATTATCCTTCAGAGACATGACTGAATACCATCTTCTATGAGTGTCCCATCCCCTTAAACACCATATATGCTTTTGGGCGAGAACCTGTGAAAGAGTTCTGCAAGTTAGTCATGCACTAATTGAAAAAAAGAAACAAGTATGGAAACCTAATGAGTATTGATACTGAGTATTCTCTTCATCTTTTACTTTTTCTATATTTTCATTGTATCCCAGATTTAGGGCTTTTTTCTGGGTGAAGAAGTTTGCTTCAATGATGGTCTTTCCACATATTACTGATGGTCTTTCCAGCTATTGAGTCTGCTCTGTAGCACTGACCACTTTTGCTAACATTTAGAAGTTAAAGAATTTTCTTTTGTATAATATTGATTGTTGAAGTTGCCCTTTTTTGTGGAGGATTGGATTAGAGAGTGGCTAGAGATTTAACACTCATAAATCCGTGGGTCCTGATGGGATGCACCGATTGGTGCTGCGGCAAATATTTTTGCTAAGCTCCATCATCTTTGAAAAAGTGTAACAGGAGAGGTGCTCGATTAACGGAGGAAGACCAATGTTACTCCCATCTTCAAAAAGGGCAAGAATGAGAACCTGGTAAAATGCAGTTCAGTCAGCCTAACCTCAATTCTTGAAAAGGTGATGGAACTGATCCTTCTAGAGGTCATCACCAAGCATGTAGAAGAACAGAATGTCATGAGGAGTAGCCAGCATGAATTCACCAAGGGGAAATGATGCTTGAACAATTTGATAGCCTTCTGTGATGGCATGGCAAGGATGGGTTGACAAGAGGAGAGCAGAGGATGTAGTCTACCTTGACTTCAGTGAGGCTTTGACTGTCTCCCATAACATCTTCATATATAGGTAAACTCAGGAAGTGTGGGCTGGATGAATGGACAGTGAGGTGGATCAAGAACTGGCTGAATGGCAGAACTCTGAAAGTAATGATCAGTAGAGCAAATCAAGTTGCAAGCCTATAGTCACTGGCATTATCCAGGGATCAATACTGGGGTCTAGCTTTATTCAACTTGTTTATCAGCAACTTGGATGAAGAGATAGAATGCACCCTCAGCAGGTCTGCTGATGATATGAAACTGGGGGAGTGTCTGATGCATCTGAAAGGGTCTGGTGCTTGTTTCTTATGAGGAGAGGCTGTGGAATGTGGGTCTGTTTAGTCTGGAGAAGAGAAGACTGAGAGGAGATCTCATTAATGCCTGTAAATATCTAAAAGACAGGTGCCAGGCTACTTTTAGTAGTTTCCAGCAAGAGGATGAGGAGCAATGGCTGTAAACTAAAACTCAAGAAGTTCCACCTCAACATGAGGAAGAATATTTTACACTGAGGGTGTCAGAGCATTGGGACAGCTGCCCAGGGAGGTCATGGATCTTCCTCTCCAGAGATATTCAAAACCCACCTGGATGCATTTCTATGTCTCCTTTTCCAGGTGACCCTGCCTTGGCTTGGGATTGGACTGGATAATCACCAGAGGTCCCTTCTAACTCTAAATATTCTGTGATCTAGCTCCTGCTACATTACACAAGGATTCTAGTAGGGAGAAATGAGAAGGATGAGATATGACTCAAAATAAAATGCTGATGGGCCACCTGCCTCAGAACAGAAGCAAAGGTAGAGAAACTGAAGTTTCTTCTTGAAAAATATATACTTTCCAGTCCCATTCATCTGGATGTAGGTGAGGTGCCATGGAGTACTCACACTTCATATAGCCACTTTGCTGAAAGGGAATTGAAGTCCAGCTGTCATTGCTGGCCAATGCCAAAGTTAACTCTTGTACTTGCTTTCAAACGTTTTTTTTACTCTGTACTGCAGAAGACAAGTTTCTACTTGAGACTACCTTTGATCACTAACCAAAGTAATTCATAGTTAACTCTCAATAGCTATCATATTTTAAACTGTTGTGGTTTATCTTCTATTTTTATCTGCTTTGATTTGAAACAAATATTATTTACCTACATTGGTCCTGTGAATTTGTAACATCTGTACAGTTATTTAAGTCAGTGTAATTGGTCAAGGTATTATTATTAATTACCATTGAAATTTCAGTTATATTGCATTCAGTCCAAACTGATACTGTATCCCAGAGAAGATCTTCCTGCACTTATCAGCTATGCCAGAATTTTTGAATCTGGAGCACATCAGAAATACTTTACAAATAATACAGAAAGAAGCCCTAATTATTGAATTTAAAAAGAAGAAAATATAAATATTTGAAGCACTGAGTACATTTACACAAGAGCCTGAAACACAAATGTTTCAGTGGCTTTAATTTGCACAGCAGTTGACACTGCAACCCCCCAACTAACTAAAATTTTATTCGCCATGAAACTTGCAGTCATGTACATCCTAAAATATGTGTTTGGATTAAGTTGCTGATGATTTGCTGATAAGCTTGTATTAGCTATTGCTGATACTTGCAAGACAGGGGGAGAATGGATGTAAATTGTATTATAGGAAGGGGGAATGCAAAATCTGGATACTATTCCTTTTCATGCAACCAAGTTAAATTTCAGGACAGTTCAATTATAACTTGTCTAGGCATGGCATTCAGTCTTCTGTGTTCTGCAACAAAGGCCCAAAATAAGTGGCATTTCCAGATCACTGGATTTCATTATAATAGAATTTCAGGAGCAGAGAATCAGTACTAGATCTATATAAATACCATTAATTGTAATAGAGTAAAAGAGTATTTATATTGAGGTCTTTAAGATATGTTAATTAAAATAATAGAAATAACTTCTACTATACTTTTAAACTATCAAAAACTTTACCACATTGAGTACCAAGGCAAGACCCTTACAAAGCTGTAACACATCTTAAGACTTGTCATAACGTGTGTGTGTTTTCAAGGGTAGTCATTTAAATTAAAATTGATTTGCCAGACTATATAGCTTTTCAGAAAGCTGACTGAATCACAGCCCAAACTTATTCATGGTGAAGAAAAAGGACAGTGAGTAGTTAAAAAAAAAATCATTGGATAATTTAGTTTGTAAGGGACATCTGGATATTGTCTAATAAAACCTCCTGCTTGAAGAGGGGTCAGTTAGAGCAGGTTGGTCAGGACCTCATCCTGATGAGCTTTGGTTGTCCCCAACGTCGGAGGTCGGATGAGACTTCTGGACCATCTGTGACAATGCTTAACCACACTCAGGGTGGAAAGAGGTCTAGTCAAAATTTCCCTTCTTGCAGCTTGGGTCCACTGCCCCCCGTCACATTGCTACAAACTTCACAGAAATACCTGCCTATTTTTCTCTATAATCTCCCTTTCAATAGAGGAGGACCAAAGTAAGATACCACTGATTGCATAGATATTTATTTATAGTCCCATTGCAATAACTGCAACTGCTTTGAAGTTTTTTGGTTTATATTTGTAATTTAGCTCATTGGCCTTTGTTGGCGAGAGATACTATGAAATTTGCAGTTCAGAAATCATTCTGCCTATAAATGAAGAAAGCAAAATAGTCTTTCAGATTCCTTCTCATTAACTAAGTATTCTGGGGTAGAAACCCTAGAACAGTACTTCTTCTGGTTAGCCTGCTTGCATCCAACATGACAAAAAGTAAAAGTAGGCTGCTCTGGAAGACTGCGTTTAGAAAGGAGGAAAAGAAAGAAGTATGGGAGACCTACATACCTCTTAGCAGTGACAAAGAGCCATGTCCCCTCACCAAACAGCCACTAGTCAGTCAGCCACAGCAAACATTTCTCCTATTGCTAACCCTTTAGGTGGAAACTTTTCATAATGCTTTTTGAAGATACATATATATAAAGACCTTGTTTTTATATGATAACCTTGTCTATAAAATACTACTGCTCAGTTATAGTGTACTAGTAATTGTTGGCAAAACATCCCTCTATCTGAAAAAGAAATCCTTATAGCATGATTAAACAAATATTAAATTCATTATAAAACAAGTCTTATACATCCATGGATTAGCAGAAATTCTTCTTAAAAATAAGAAACCAAACATAAATAGACAAAGTATATATGCACATTGTACTGTGAAAATAATATGATATTTGAAACCATGTTAGAAGCACACAGACAGTGTATCATAACTCTTGTCCTTTGTCACATATACTCAGTAGTAATTTAACACAGAAGTCATATTTTGCTCAGAAAAAAAGAACTACAGCGTCTCTGTGCATCTCTGTGAACCTGAGCCAGTTGCCAGTGTCTGAACATTCAATGATTTGGCAGTTATAGATACAGCCCAGGAACTGAGAATGTCAGGGTATATAAATGAAATAACTCACATATAATGTCGACCAAAGATGTCCACTATAATCTCAACCCTGCAATGCACTACAAAAATTATATCAATTTTCCATTACCACCATCTTGTTGATAACAGGTATACTTTGGGTGGATGCATGATTCATGAAATTGAGTAATTAATTATGAAGGACTCTCTCAAGATGCACTTAGCAGATGTCATCACAATTATTTAAGTGCTACTTCAAACTGAGTAACATCAGCAGTCTAATTATGCCATGGAATAAACTTTCTATGTTAAACTAAGAAGTACCATATATAGAACTTTGCAGAGCCTGGATGCTGGGTTGTAAATATATTCTTTCACTAACCCTAAGATAGATGGTTGCATAATGTACCTAGATGCTACACATAATGCTAAGAAATCTGCATCTTGGAATTGCTTTTCAGGAGCAGAGAGAAGAGGGAAAGGTACTGGAAATTCCCTCATTCTGAGTTCTTGAAAAATATCGTGGGACTTCAAGATAGTATTTGTTCAGCCTTAATACAAGAACTTGGTGAAACAAACAAAAGTTGCCTACTAATTTTAGTGCCCATGTGATCTGCACTGATTAGACGTCATGCCACTGTTCTGTACTGGGGTGGAGGTGAGAGGGGATGGAGTGAGGGTGGGGAGAGAGAGAGAGAGAGAGAGAGAGAGAGAGAGAGAGCACACTGGTGCAGGGCTCCTAATGATTCTCAGTAACAAAGGCCCAAAACCAAAAGCTAATAAGTTTGTAAGCTATACTGAGACAGAATAAGAAGAGGAATACAAAAAGTCAGTCTTATGACACTTTAGATGCTGGGCATCTGTACTTGCACAGCATCAGTTGGACCCCATGTGGACTTTCCCATGTCACGCTGCAGACCCTGTCCATGGGAACAGGTTCCTCCTTTTTGGTCATTTGAGGTATTATATAATTTTGTTAGAAAAGAAATAACTGTTCAGAAAAGATGTTCACAGGAGAACTTGCTGCTGCACTTTTAGATAAAGGCAAGACTATGGAGGTGGCATAATTGCTGGTACCAAGTGGGAGCTATCCTCAGGTTCATCTGTTACAAGAAGACAGCTGAGGGTGTCATGCAGCCAGAGGGTTTGTGCAGCTCAACACAATGCAAAGGTGCTAGAGACTTACTCTGTGAGGATCAGGCTTATACAATGGTTTTCTGGTCAGGATCACTGCCAATCACCTAATGGACTTTTATTTTGTGCAATAACAAAAGAGAACAACTCTGGAACTGTAGTCTGATGACCGTGATACAATATTATTCCCTGGTTAATTGCCAAAAGATCAATTTAAGACTTTTTGGATTGTGGAGCGTATGGTGAAGGCTAAAGAACTGTCCCCACCATGATGTTAAGTGCTTTGTCTTCTTATGTATATCATGTTATTGACACATTGTCACGTTTTATTGAAGTGTACACATAGAAGTAAACCTTTTGTAGGGGCTAAACACCTTGCATAATGATCCTAATTCTTCTGTCAAGTAACTGCTAAATAAGACCCAGAATATTCCAGTGTATTGACTATTCAAGTAAGCATCAACTCCATTAATGAATACCCAAGAAATAGTGCGAAAGTGCACCTTATTGAATATTTCACCATTAACATTGTGAGGAAAATAGATACACAGTGAAAGTTACATTTTCATATATGTAAAAGAAATTCAACTAAAATTTTTAAGTCAAAGCTTTAGGTACAGTGCATTCATGAAGAACAATTGATGGTGCAATATTGAACAATTCAAGTGCACTTACTATGAGACAATTAAAGATAGCTGCTGATGAGATATTGATTATTAGTATATCTAAAGAACCTGCAAAGTAGGGAAGTTATTCGGAGAACTGTTCTGACACCAGGTTGCTTAAGAAGAAAATTGTAGGGTATGATGGCAACAATGTTTTATGATGGAGGGCACCCTTTTTTCTCCAATAGGAGAACCATATGTGGTCATTGTGAATGTAACTGGTCAATATTCACTGCATTGAGAGGAAATAGATGCTTATTTTAATGGTGGACTTTGGCTTGCTGAGAAGTGAGAAAGGAAAAAGAAATTGAAATCTGGCATAGGCAAGTTTGCATAGCTTTGCCACAAAATCTATTAATGAAAATTAATTTCCTCTAGTGCTGTTTCTGAGTGAGTAGAAGTCCCTAATCTAATGAAAAAATATATACTAGAAGACAGCCTGAAGGCTGAACATGACGAGAGCACTATATGCTAAATTTCTTTTCATGCAGTCAATTTATAAGATTAGACTATGTCACAAATTAGGTCACATGATGTTACAGATCTTTCTGACTTTAAAGTAGTTCCCTTCTCCCTTTCTCTCCTTAGTATTTGTTTATTTAGTCATACCATATAATTTTTAACTGCTTAAGAAGTCCAATGTAGTTTAAAGCTGATATACTGAAATATGTTACACCAGCCTAAAAAAATATTTAAAAACAAAGACCTATTTTACTATATGGAGAAAGAAAAAAAGGTTATCTAAGTTTCAGAGTCATGAGTGCTGGTGAGCCAGCAGTGTGTCCTTGCCACAAGGAAGGCTTAGGGTATCTGGGCTGCCTTAGACAACACATTGTGACTAGATCACAAGAAGTGATCCTTCTCCTTTATTCAGCAGTGAGGCCTCGCCTGGAGTGCTGTCCCCTGTACAGCAGAGAAAGATACTGGAGAGAGTCCATTGAAGGGCTGCAAAGATGATGAAAGGATGTGATCATGTGAGGAAAGGGTGGGAGAGCGGGGACTGTTCAGCCTGGAGAAGAGAAGGCTCAGGGGAATCTCATTAATGTATATAAATAGCTGAGAGGATGGAGCCAGCCTGCTTTCAGTGGTGCCTCCTGACATGACCACAAGTAATGGGCACAAGTTGAAACACAGGTATCATCAGAACATCAGGAAACACTTTGTTACTGTGAGGGTGATCTAGCACTGTCACAGGTTGCCCAGAGAGGTTGTGCACCCTCCCTCCTTGGAAGATATTCCAAAGCCATCAGTGTCATGGCACTCTTCAATATTACTGCTCCTTTATGGGGGTGTAGCACGTTCTCTGGGGCCCTGTGTGTCCCAGGCAGTCACTGGCAGATCAGCGTAAGGAAAGTGGGATGGGCCGAGCTTGCAGCTCCGAGATTTGTTTATTATAAAAGCATAACATAAAACACAACCTAACTTGAAGACAGAGCAGAGGCAAGGGCCTAAAAATCTCTGAAAAAAAAGTGAAAGCAAAAGGTCTCTCTAAAAGAAAAATGAAAGCAGAAGTCAAAGTCGGTAAGCTCCCCCCTCTCAGGGCAGGACAGTGGGTTTTAAGGGGTTGCTTTGGGGGCAGAGTTCAGGGCAAGGATCCAATAGGGAGAGGGGAACAAGGTGGGGATTACAATACTGAAACCAATAAAGAAGCATAGAGGGAGGGGAACAATCTAAACAACTAATAAGGCAGTGAAAACTGGGAGATTGATAGGGAACAGTCTGGAAGAAAAGGCAGGGTTCGGGAAGGATTGACAGCTACATAGGTGAATACAATGTAGGCAGTACTAACAGTAGAGGGAAGGGAGGGGGTACAAATTAGGACTAACTTATTCATATAGGGGACAGCAAAACAACCCATTTAACATAAAAACATGCTGCAACACATCCAGTCATGGTCCTTTGATACTGGCTGTAGGTAGCCCTGTTCAAGTAGGAGGGCTGACCTCTAAAGACCCCTTCCAATCTCAACGATTCCCCAATTCTGTGATGCTGTGTTTCTAAACTGAGCATCCACATTGAGATAAATTCCCTTGATGAACAAATTCAAAATGTACTACTTTCTCCAAGATCTTTTCTGATCCTATGCTAATGCCACAAAGAATTGAAATCTATTTAATCACTAAATTTTGTATGTAAAATGTGGAAGAGATGATAAAACTCACATGTTGAGTGATAGGAGCATTCAATTGATGACAGCAACCCTAATTCTGAATGGAAAACTAATGTCTTTTTGAATTGTTCATTTATCATTTGTTTTAAATGACCCAGCAGAGAATATGTGACTGAAGTAACAGCATCATAATTATACAGCATCAGGAATCTTCTCTCACCTTAGTGGTAGTGCCAGAGGCACCTCTTTTGGACGTGCAAACTGCCTGCAGAGGACAGTGCTTTCCAGTCTACAAACTCAAGGAGCTGGATATCTGTGTTTTTGTTTTTTGGCTCTTTAATGGACATAAATGCAGCATGGCTCTTGTTGCGGTGCGCGTTTTGGGTTTTCTAGAGTTCTGTATGTTTTGTTATATGTTTATAATGGCTTGTTCTTACACCCCCCTCCCCAAACCCCCCGATGGTGTTTCCACCTTGTCAATCACCTTGTAAGATCTGGAAGATTCTGGGGAAAAAGCCCTAGGATTCGGCAAGGTACCCTGATACCACCTTCTTTTATTGTTCTGTTAAGTTTCCCCATTCTGGGTCACACCCCCCCTCCCCTTGGATTGGTTCCAAGTTCTCCCCTACTCAGTGTACGCCCTCTGTACTTAAGGTGGGGACAGGGTGGTCTGCTCCTGGCTTTTGCACGTGGGCAGGTAACCGGGTGGAATAAAGCCAGCTGAAACCCAAGCAAGGGTCCACTCTTTCTTCCACGCCGTTGACCACGCTTCAGCCTGAGGTTCAGACCCACCAAGCCTTCCTTACATAGCTGCCAGAGAGTGAGCTAGTCGGTGAGGCAGCTCCGAGACACAACTGTAGGCTCTAGAATGTACTCTTGGCATAGGAGGGCCTTCTTTGTGGTAAGAGTTGCACAGCAGCACCACAACATGAGTAATAAAAGCAACAAGCAGTGAAGCCTTACCACATATTCATTAAAAAATATCAACATATCAGTGGAAAGCAGTTTCTGCCTACCGCCTACTTTTACTTGCCATAAATTGCCCAAAGATATATTGTTTTGTGAATTTCTGAAAAGTTTGCATTACATTGATGCAGAAAAAGCCAAATGTGTATTTTTCTGTAATGATTCAAGTAAAAAAAAATGCCCTGTGTGTGTCAAGAACAGAATATCTATAAAAGCATAAGCAGTTGCAAAGTCTAATCCTACTACCGAGTTTTACACAGCGATGTGCAAAGTTTCTACCTTTACTGTGAAAATTTTCCCTAGGAAATAAAAAGAAGAGTGGAATTCTTAAAATTTTCATTTTCCTTTAAAAAAGGAATGTTCTTTCTAGAAGATTTCTTCAAATACACCTAATTTCATGCTGGATTTGTGTCAATCTTACTTCAGACATGAATGTAGTCTCAGTCAGTCAATCTGTCCGTGTGTATACAGGACGTTGGTAATTACTTAAAGTGTTTTGCTGAATTGAGGTCACATAACAGCAAACCAATAAGAGCCCAACCTTATAACTAGGAACCCTTTAAAAGTTGATTTGCGGTTGCAGCTGACAGAAACGGGTTAGAAATTGAAAAATCATTAGTGAAAGCTTAACATTTAAAAAAAAAAAAATTGAACAAAATCCCTAAGGCAGATAACTGTGGAAACAAGGAGAGTCGAAGACATGATTCTGTTTCATCACTAAGGACAGCAGTAAAACTGTAAGCCTTATGCTGGTATGGCATAGCATAATATATTAAAAAGAATTCTAATGTCTTTTTCTCTTTCATCTTTTTTTCATGTTTTCAAAGATAAGCACTGTATGAGATTAATATTAGAATGACAGGGACACTGAATTGGAAATTCACCAGGGGTTTGAAATACCACATTTCAGAATTTACTGAAGGGATGAGAAAAATAAAACAGGAAATGGCAAATTCAATGCAGTAGAGTGGTGAGCTGCTGATATATCACTATTTAGCTTGAAATAATAGACAAATCTAAGTAGTTATTAATAATAAAAACAATAGAAAGGTCTCCTGAAGGACTTTAAATTAATTGTATTTCTAGAAATATATATATTCCCAGAATATTTTGAACAGTGATAATAATTCAAAGTAATTGAAGAAAACCTTTCAAAGAAATCAGAAATTCCAATTGCATTTGAATAGACAAGTTTGACTTTTTCCATAGGTTGCAGTAGTTGTTTTTTTTTTACAATTTCTTTAACAGTTTTCATAAGAAGAGGGTATTTTAGAAGCATTCATAGAAATAAAGAATAATAAACAAAAACAGTGGAAGAAAAATAGTGGGGCCAGATAAAGGGACATATGCCTTACTGTCTGCAGCAGCTCTTGAAACTGGCTGTGTGGGAGGCATAAGGATGAAATAATATGAACCATGCTCTGCTATGGGTAGATAATTAATGTTTTTCATTCCCATACCCATCAGAAGACAAACAGAAACTCTAAAGGTAACTCAGCTTAGCTTACAAGAGCCTCAGCTCCTGCTCATCATCATCACCACCATCAATAATTTATGGCATTGTGTCTGTCCTTTCTGCTGACTTACACTGTCTGTAATACAGAGGTGTAAAAATATCCTCACATAAATTCAAGGCCTTTATTACTGGAGTTCTTAATGAATATAGTTTGTAGCCAGAGCTTTAGGTAGAAATTCTCTGAAGATGTGAAAAGGCAAAAAGAAAAATTACAATGAAGTAAAAACAGCTAATAGACGCTGAAGACAAATATATTCCATAAATATATTCTGAATTTATATATCCACACATATTTGTACATATATACATGCTTAAGAGTTTTGATAGTGTTTGAACAGACAAACATAGTACTGAGGTGAACACCACTGAATTACCATGTGCTGCAATCCTTGAAGAATCATTAGTGCTCCTGGTTAAATTATTCTTTGGAAATCAGTTCTTGGCTGTATTTAAGTCTGCTATTTTTGTTCCTTTTTATAAAGATTATGTATAACTATCCTCTCTTTCTGGCTGAAGTATTCATTATTCAGACAGACAAAATGAGTGACTTCTCAAAAATTTTCCAGCTATGTATTCTTTACAAACCATTTATATTGACTACTCAGTGAGTGTGATATGTCTCATAAATCAAATTGCACATTGTTTCTTTAGTTAGATGACTGAAACTCTTTAAAAAATAGAGAATAATAAATAGCAAATAGTGAAGGAAAACAAAACGTAGCTAGATTGACACGTCCTTGTTTACGCTTAACTTTGTAATCCTTTAAGGATTTATGAATATTTTCATGAATAAATAACCAGTCATAAATAACAACTAATATGAGCTAACATATAACAGTAAGATATTTCTTTTGTATAATATTAGTGAATGAGTTCATCCTGCATTTGACCAATCCAATTTACACACAGAGAATGAAACTTAAATATCCCAAACCTTTAGGCAAAAACCGTTAAATTTGTTGTGACTGTGGCATATGAGGAAAGTTTGACATGATAAACAGAGACTATTTTTTGTATTGCAGGTATTAGTGCCATAATTTTTAACTTCTTAAAACTCCACATTTAAAGTTTATAGCACAAGAAGTCTTTCCTAAGATATCTTTAACTGGTACACTGGATCAATTAAAATGTTGACACCGTGATATATTTGGCATGTTTGGTGTTTGTTATGTTTTGGAGTTGGGTTTTGATATTGGGTTTGAGTTTTGACTTGGAGGGAGGGTGGTTTGATTGCTTTTTTTTTTTTTTTCCTTGAAATGTGAATTCCTGGACTACGTTGGATGATTTTTCAGAGCTATTCTTGAATTGCCGGATCAAAAAATAGCGCTGCTTCCAAAAATGGAATAAATGTAACAAAGAAGGAAAAGTGTATATCTGTAAAATGCAGTTCAAAGATTGAGTTTTTCATGGCCCAGTCCTTCACAACTTCAGAGATCACTTCTTTTTCCATTCAGCTCTATTTGTTGGCACAGCTGGATAGGTCAACCAGTCATGGGAGGCTCATGATCTTCTGAGAACAAGATTTCATTTTGGACAAGGACTGATGTCCACTGATGCAGCAGAAAAGAATCACTTAAATTCTCACATGTACTATAATAAAACCAACATTTATTTCTTTTGCTTATTTTCCCTTTGTAACTTCCTGACATGGCCATCCAGCTGTGTCTCCTTCAGAATAGAAACAAGAAGAGAAATTCAGCTAGATATGTTGCTCTGTTTAAATAGTTGGGAGAAAGATAAATACTGAGATGATAATGGCTACATGAATGTTTGCACATACAAATAGTTGATACTTTAAAAATGTAAAAGTTATACATGATTATTTTTTATATTTAACAGTAACACTGCTGTTCTTCCTCCCGGGAGTTATAGATTGAAAGACTGATAGATTGAGTTCAAATCCTGAATCCAGGGTAGCAGATCTTTTTGACCTCAAAATAAAATATTAATGTAAGATTTTCAAACTACAAGCTGTCTGCTAAGTAGACATAAGACTGATCAGAAAAATACTAAAAGGAGAATCAGGGACATAAAATACACTTATCATTGAATTGCAGAGTGCTTTTCAGCTAATAGTAAATTGTTCTGCAAATATATTTACAGGAGACTGAAGATAAAATGAAAATTGCTGCACTGAAATTGTATCTGAAAAGGGATAGAAAGGATAAAAGAACACCAGATTTGCTGAACTGATGCTTTATTTATGTCTTTTCAGAGGAAAAGGAGGATGGAGCACAGAGACAGGAATCATTTTTCTTGATGTAGCCAAGAACAAAGGTATTAGACACAGTGTGGATAATAATAGAAATAATGTCAGATATGAGACAGATGACTTTACAATTTACATATTTTTGGTTTTCTTTTCACATACACATATTTTATTTGTCACTGTCCTTCAAAACCTTCACTAATTTAAATTTGATTAATATTTACAGCTGAAATAATGGTAAAATTAAAAATTTTATAAGCAAAGAATTAACAAGGATTATATAGATGAGATCCTAATGAAATTTTGAAAAAGAGTAAAATTCCAGCTTTGTTATTTGATAACATTCACATATAAATTTTATTTGTCAGGATCAGAATAAAATGCATATGCATAAAAACAGTTCAACACAATACAGTGCAATCTTGGAGTCTTTGAGCAAATGATTTGTTGAATTTGAACTGCATCTCATTTTGTATGCAAATCTACTCTTAACTTATTGTTCTGAAAGATAGTAAGCTTGTGGTTTGGCTATACATTTAGAGAATAAACATGTACAATTGAATAGGTAACAGTATCTTCCTACTTATCCGATAACTTAAGAAAAGAGATTAGTCCCCTTAAAAGGAGTATGTAAGATACAGAAAATAATAGCTATATAATTTTTAAAGTATCTTATCTCAAACTTTTTTTCCCAGTTTCTGGATGGTTGGTTGGTTGGTTGGTTGGCTGTAGGATTTTAAATCTTTTTCTCTGCTAAAAGGAAGCATGAAAAATTTACTTTTGGTTGGGGAGTAGTGTTCTGAAATTCATTTTAGGCTTGCCAAAGGAAAATTACTAAAAGTACAAAGCAAAAGATTGATGGTTTCAACAGCCTAATTTTCAGAGAAAAATTTAGAAAAAGGTATATTATTAAGATCCAAACTAGACCATATAATCTAATAATATAATAATCTGCACAGGATAATCAGACATATGTCTTGTATTATACCTACTGATAAAACAACCTTTGATTTGCTTCTGTTGCAGTATAGCATCACTGATTGTATAGATACTGAATTGTATAATGAAAAATATCAAACATATACAGGTTGAAAAAATATTCACCGGTGTTGAACATCATACTTTTTTTATGTGTAAGGTCCTTACATGTATCTTTAGCAATGTAAAGCATAGGTCCAAATACTTTGCTAAAACAGTTTTGAGACACCTTTTTTTTTTCCGTCATTATAGTACCCCTGTTATAGCAGCTTCAGTATTAAAGGGATGTCCCATAGACAAGAGGGAGGAAGGTGGGGAATGGTCAGAGAAATAGCATTTGTTTTTTGAATCACCACTACATGTGATAGAGCCCTGCTTCCCTGGGCTTGGCTGAACACCTGCCTGCCCAGGAGAAAATGATCTACAAAGTCCTTGTTTTGCTTTGCATGCACACACAGCTTCTGCTTTACTTATTGCACTGTCTTTACCTTGACCCATGAGTTTTGTCACATTTGCCTTTCTGATTCTCTCCCCCATCCCACTATGATGAGGAGAGAGCAGATGTGTGGGGCTGAGCTACCAGCTTGGGTTAACACACAACACCACAGAAAAGATATTTCTGTGGTATCCATTCACACAGGGGTTAGAGAGTCCTAAAACAGATGCTGAGCTCTAAGTTTGGGGGGTTTATTTCACGGATCTGTACAATAATACACATGTTTCAGGGCCAAAGTTTGTTGATACTGATCCCTGGCTAAAGTCTGTATCTGCTCCCTGTCGTGACTTCCTGGACTCCATGAGGAGCAGAGCATTTGAATCATGACTTTACCCCTGTGCTGAAATCCCAGCGTCTTTCTGGTGATCATGTTGGAGTAGCAACATCTGTGTGGATGCTGCACAGCCCCATTGTATAGCAGTTCAAAGTGAGGGGTCACTGTAAGTGCATATATGTGTAGATGCAAATAGATTAGTTGGAGAGCTAGTAGAGCTTTTTGGACAGCAGAAGGAATTTGAGGGGCAAGAAGAGACAATGTAAAACAGACACACTTATGATTTTCTGGGATTTAAGAGCCTAGAGTGTGGGCAGGAATACTGACAGTTGAAATTTCTATAAGGTTCTGTTGCTGTAGAATAGCTAAGAAAAATGTTAAAAAAATTTTAAAAAAAGAATAACTTGTTTCATGTTCAAAGACTTTATGAACTATTTATGAAAATACAATATATAATGAAACATGACTAATCATACAAGTTTCAGAGAAAAAAAAATAGAAAAGCTTTTGATAGTGATAAAGACCCCTGAAGATCAGGTATAAAGAGCACTGCATATTCTGGATAGTTGTCCAAGTTATCTAAATTCTTAACATGTAAGATGAATGGTTTGAATAGATGGCAAAAAAAACTTTCACAACTTCTCATTTTATATTTGCATAAACAACATAATAAACTAGACATAATAATGGGGTTTTTATTTTGTTTTGTTTTCTTGAAAACTGGTAGAATACAAAGGATGAGTCAGAGATTTAAAATATAGATAGATTTGCACTTGAACACTGACATATACAGAGCAATAAAGTAAACTTAGAGTACCCTGGATTACAGCACATCGGAAGTCGCCAGTTTATAATATTCAGGTTATGGCTGAACAAGGTGTAAAGGTATTTCCTCTGCAAACTACTTGAATATTATGATGACAGCTATGCTTCATTGTAGGCAGAAAATTAAACTCAAAGAGCTGTGTCATTTTAGGCATGGCTGCATGCTGAAAACTTTTAGTAAATATTGACTTTCCAAATTACATGCTTTATTTACCTGAGAAAGAGAATCTCAGTAATTTAAACATGTATCTCCTAGTCATTTATTCAAGTTGGTTTTAGTGCAAAGCAGGAAGATATCTTTAGGAATAAAGATCAAACTTCGTTGTAAATTAAGCACCAAGATTTAGTGCAGGGTTATGGAGTTCTAGTGACTCTTCTTTTGGCTTACTGTGGGACTTTCAGAAAACACCTCATTTATTCATTTTCCATTCTGTTGCCAGCTTTTCAGTTGAGTTAGATTTAACTGGGATCATGAGGATTTTCACCCCACTTTTCCAAAAATCCATTAATTCTTTTGGCAGCTCTATAATATTCGGTGTTCAGTATTTTGTATTCTCTCTAGCGCCTAAAACCTGTGAGGAGCCAAGGAGACCCTGCATCCATGTGGAGAGAACACTTTACCAAGTGTGGAAATTTAGAAATTGTATTGAAAATCATTTGCTAGAATTTCATCTCAAATCTCTTCTCACAGTTTTCCAAGAGAAGAATTCCATTTAAATAACTAGTCTGGATTGTTTAGAAAGGGTATTAGGTGTGCTATATGACCTTTTAAATTAAAATTTCTTTTAACTAGAAGTGTTACAACTTTTTATAAATTCTATTTTCCAGTAATATGGCAGTAATATGACATGGCTGATACATTGCTGGATGATTCAATTTTTGTTACTATCTTTAAAGAAAAATGTAAAACCAGCCTAATGGAAAAAAACATGATTATTCATATTTAGGAGCTTTTAAATTAATTTAGATTCTATGAATAATTTCAAGCCACATAGTGAATACATTAAAATATTTTAATTCTGAACTTCATTGCCAGAAAAGGTGCTAATTTCATTTGATACAAGAGATGAACTATCCTTGCATAATAATACACTACAATAACTTTCATGGCATACCATATAAACTGAAATATATTTTTGTCTAAAATGAATGAACCAATTTATTTATTTTATATAAGGTCTTGATTGAATTATTAATATTCTTTTATTTTTTAATATTGTTTATTCTGAGTAAAAAAAGTCCAAAGATGTTCAGCTCTGTTTCTGGTTTTTTTGGGGTTTTTTTTCCATGAAAAACAAGCTTGCAGAAGAAAAAGGAATGTCAAAACATGTTTAAAGCAAAGTTAAAGCTCCATCTCCAGAATCTCTGTCTTTTTTTAATAGCCAAATAGTATGCTATATCTGCAGAGAAGAAATCACACAGCTGCTCTTTTCTGGACAGTAATCTTTCCTGACAGTTCAACATGAATATTTTCAGAGAAAGATAGGTAGAATCTTACTTTTAACTTTCAAAACCAATGATGCATTACACTCCCAAAAATATATTCTCATCATCCAGAAACAAGGACATGCTACACATCTAGTGCTGTTCAAAGAATTTTTCACTATTTTCATAACAAATAGATAATATGGACTACTATATAGTCCAGCTTGCACATCATATACAATAATATTGCAAATGTGAGAAAAATGGATAAAAATGTATAATTTTTTTCTATTCAGTGCAAATGTAATATTAATCCTCTGAATTTTAGGAATGTCCACAGTCCACTGTCCTTTCAAATCCATTAGTATTATATCTTCAGTGGAATAATTAAGGTAAAATTAGTGAAGAAGTGTGTGCAGGAAGATATCTCTCTGGACTTATTATGACAGGGTGCATGATGTTTCTTTTCATCACTTTTTAGAGGAAAGGGAATCGGCTACTATTGAAAAAGGTAGTGCAGACATCAGAATTAAATTTGTCGTTGCCATGAGAATTTAAAAGGATTTTTTTTTTCCTGAAGTCAGGATTAAAAACTCTCTGTAATGACCAAATCTTAACTGTTATTTTAATTTAATTGGTTTTTGGGCTATGTTTAAAGATGAACAATTTCTTTGTTGAAAGATGAACAATTTGAATTTTGTTAATAAGAAGAAATTTTTTAAACCTCACCCTGCACTGACAACAACTGAAGACAAACCAAGTAGTTATAGCATTTTTCTTATCACTTCCACAAGGACTGCAGCTGGTGGCAGCAGTGAACATGAGACTAATGGGAGATCTTCTACCAGACAGACTGTGCAGTGTTTCAATATCTGAGATACTTGTTCTGTGTGAGGGGTAGAGTTTTGTGGCCTGTGGCAGCAGTCTTATCTTTGGCCCCTTTTCTGATCCATGCGTACCTCTTTGCCTCTTGGCACTTGCTTTCCAAGATTTCCTACAGTGAAACATTGCTTTTAAGGGTTCTCTTGGGCTGTATAATCTTGAATAATGAGTGAGATTAAAAATCAAGTGAAATATAGTGGATAAAAATAAAAGTGGGAAAGGAGTTGGAGAATATAGACAACAAGGACAGCAGTGGCATATGGCTACCTTCCCTTCATGAGAGGCATCGTCTGTGTTTGGCTTGGGCAGAATGATTGAAGAAACTGTTTCTCTGGGAAGTTTTTATATACTACTGTAATTCTCTTTCTGTATGAAACTGTGGATCCTTTAAACAACATGTTGATAATAATATCTATATCCTCTACTAAGCAATGAATATGTACCAAAAGGGATTGCACAGAGAAGCTTGCAGTTAAAAACCAAACATGAATATGGATACAAGAGACTGATATTACAGAAGATAATAAGGCCTGTGTTGATTTTCCACACTTGATACTTTCTGCCTTTGTCAAACAGAGATGTTCAGAAATTAATTTTTTTCTTTCCATAAAACTTGTTCACAAGACTATCAATATCTTAACAGCCTCAAGTAACATTTTTTAAAATTAAAATGTGATATGGTATAATAAGAACTGTCTTAACACAGGCATTCCACTGCTACAGCCAGAGCAGGCTGTGCAATTAAAATTGTATTGCTATTCCTTCAGTATTTCTTTCACCCTGATTAGCAATTCAGCTCATACTGTGTGACAGGTGAGTTTGTTATGGCCTATGATACTGTGAAACTGGTGACAAAAAGAAACCAGATGTAAGTATATGCTGCGTAAGTTCAACATGTCACTTAGCAGTTATCAACTGTCTATAGAATCTAAGCAGAATTAGGGATCAGTTTAGGCAGAAATTACATCCTCAATATGTGAGCTACTCTTGCTGCACATTATTAGATGTTTCATTTCTCTGTGTAATTATTTTCACCTGAGAGGGAAAACCTTCACTGCATCAGTGAAGGTTCACATACAGGCATGCTGTAAAGAACACATAAGAGATAAAAAGAAAGAGTAGTTGATTGATGAAAGAAGTATTGCCTTGGATAAGCAGTATATACAAGCACTAATATGTTATAAGACTACAAAATATTGATTTATATTGCCCCTTCTTGCAGAGGTGCTATTTCAGATCTTACTGTCCTCAGGAAAGTGAGTAGTAAGTGATAGATACCATAAGCAAGAGAATATTTCCTTGCTTTTGTTAACCAAAAAGTCTAGGAGTTAGGGGTGTATACTTCTTGGTAAACCATGAAGGCAGGTGGATTAAAACTTTGTCAGAGAAGAAGCCTGCAGTTGCTAGGGACACTAAGGGCAAATTTAGTATGAATAATCTTTCCAGTGATTCAGTCCTACCCCCTTCTCCAGTAGGACAAATCAGAACATTATTCATGCAGTGAGGTTTACAGTACCAATAATAAAGTGTATGATACCACAATTTAACAGCAGAAAGGAAGAATTTCTGGTGTCAAAGCTAAAATTCAAGCCATAGCAGAGAATGCCCAGCTGGTCATAGAAGGGAAAGTGCAGTGACATGTCTCAACCACCCAGTGAGTGCAGTTGATCCTGCCATTACCTCTGCCATCCTCTCAGCTCTATCCAATCCATAGCTGGTTGAGACATTGAAGAACTGTGAAACATTGAAGAACTGTGAGAAGGAAGAGTACCCTTTGGCACCTGGAGGTTGACCATCCCTTCTTCATATTCTGCTTACTTTCCAGTATTTCTCACATCTACAACCACCACCACCACCAAAAAAAGAGTAACAGTCCTGTTTATTTCACCCAACAAGGCTATTTCAGAACAATTCTAGGCAACAAGGATAAGGTTCTCAGGAAAGAATTTCTGCAGCTGGAGATACCATAGAGGCTCCTGCACTACCACCGTAAACCCTTGCAAAATATACTGGATCTGTTTTTTTTCAGAACTTTGAACATCACTGAGTATGTTCTGATCTATTGCCTTCCTGGTAATGAGAACAGCAATAAAGGGGAAACTGTATTGTGTTGAAAACTGACAAATACAAGTCACTAGTTCTAAGTGTGGAATGCAGAAATGGCATTTGGCTAAGTGAAAAACAGCAGTTTGGAAGTGATAGAAAATGGGTTGAGGCAATGAAATAGTGTGCAGAAGGTAGTTTTGAAGATAGGAAATTTGAAAACAACACAGCACATAAGAGGAAAACAAGAAGAAGATATAACATGTAAATAACACAAATGAGTTTTGCAGATTACATTCTGGAAATTACAAGAGATTTCAGTAATGACCACCACCAAGAAGAATCTTAATAGACTAAGAAATAAAATAATAAAATATCCAGTCATAACTAATTTTATTTGGAGTTTCTGCATTCCCTTCATTCATCTTATCACATTGGTCTGTCCTACTTTTAAAACTGCTTATTTAAGAAAACAGTATACATATCCTCAACCTTCATTAACAAAACTACTGATTACCAGTAAGTGAAAGAGTTTTCAGGTAACAGATCCATTCTTTGAACTGGGCAAAGTTCTAGGAAATACCTGTCTTTTATAGAAAACTGAAAAATGGATGGAACAAATGCAGAGATGTCTGTGCCTTGAAGTCAAGATAACTTTATGCTGTCTCACGGTAGTGTGCTGCAGAACAGAAATCAAGATTGGCATTCTGGAACAATAACATGACAGTTCAGCTTGTAAAAGACAATTGCCTTTAACCAATTTAACTTCAAAGATGAAAAAAATTACTGAGTATAAATGAATTTAAAAAGCCTTTAGAGAGAAGTAACATATAAATATGCTATAAACCTGTACACCTCACATGTGAAATCCAGTTTAGTCTGGATTCCACTGAGGTACAGGAGACCATAGATGAATGTTCCAGAAGAATAGACTTGGCCACCAATGAATGAAGGTTGATATGTCATTCCATTGCAAAGGGATATCTGGGAGATTGTAATAGATTATTAGCTGAACAAGGAATGTCTGTATGTTGCTAGAGTGCACAGGAGCTTTAAGAGAACAGGAAAAAAGCCTTTTTTGATTACATCACTGCAAATATTTAATCCAGTTCTATAAATCTTAAGTTTGAAAGATTTTGAAAAAAATTGGAAAGTATTCAAAACAGGTAGAAGGAGGAATATGGAAAAAAGTGAGAGACAAGGAAGAGTAAGATGCTCAGTTCAAAAGCCGATATGTGAACAAAATATTTCCATAGAGAAACATAGAATAGTCAAGTATCAAAATGTTTTGTGAGGAATCTAAAGTAATTTTTAGACTGTTGGAGGAATAAGACAGGAACGGACCTTAGGTGCTGGCAAGGTTCTCCCTAAGTGATATGGCCCCTGACAGGGAAAGACAGTTTTTGTGAGGCAGTTTGGTACTCCTTGAATTTACGTGTTCCTTAATATGAAATAGGGCCTTCCAGCAAGGGATAACATTGGAGGCAGTACTAAAAAAATAGGGCACAGCTTCTAATATTGATGATAATAAACACAATTTGACCTACATGGGAGATCACAGAGATTCATTTTGTAGCAATTACAAGTCATTAAAGAATCATGAAACTGCAACCCAGTAATCAGATTGCAGTGATCAAAAAAAAAAAAAAAATTTTCAAGATAACTATGACAAAAGTTCATTGTGTAGCCTTTTAGGCTGTCGCAAATGAAAGAATAATCTTTTGTATTTCTGTTTTGCTATGTTAGTGAGTAGAAGTATAGTAATTACTTTTTTTTTTTGTTAGATGTGCATAACTTTGGGAGAGCACATAAGGAACTAATATTAGATGGAATAGAATAATACAGCATGCTTATGTTGAGAAAAATGTGTTTTCTCCTACCTTCTTTAATTCTTAGTATTGAAGAAAAGAACCTTGGGGGGGTTAAACAAATAATTTTCTCTAAAATTCTTTTCATAATGGCCTTTGTCTTCTTGTATCTTTACCAATGAGATATCATCACTGATAGATGCTCTGGAAGCTACGTGTTGCAGTAAATTCAAGAAAGTACTGCTTTGCTTTGTGTTTTGTTATGACAGTGCATTTCAACTTTGTAATGTACTTTCATTAATTGTGCATTAGTTCATATCTGCCAAATGGATCATTCAGCTAAACCACACCAGTCCTGGACAAACAAGGACCATCCCCTTTTCTGACTGGGGGAGTTCTCACAGCTTGATACCTTTAACAGTTGCATAGAGCAGTTATCTTCAATTAGGTAAAGCCAAAAGGAAATAAAGTTGATTGTAAAGGAACTCCAGAGATCTACAGATGTAGAAGTGAGAACCATTAATCTACACAGTGTGTAAATACCATGCCAGCAAGGATTATAAAAGTTAATCTTGTTGACATAAATCTTTAATATTTAGATCAGACCGCTGAATGCCTTTACCGTTTGATTAGTGTTTGTTACAAGTAAGGAGAATTTGTTATGTGGAGTGCATAATGGGCAATAATGTCAGAGCAATGCCTAACAGGTTGAATAAATTACTAAGCTATTAAATATATGGTCTATTAGGACACTAAATAAGTTTTTAGAATTCTGCTAAAGTCAATTAAAAGGATCAATATACATAGAAACAGCTAATTAGTGGAACTGACGAAGGTGCCAGTGAAATCAGTGGGTATGTAATATGTTATGGATGCAGAGCCTTATTGTCTAACAGTGTCTTGTACTATTTTAAGAGGACTCACTCCATATGAACTGTTGTAACACATTAGACAAAACGTTACAACAAAATGTTACAACAAAAAAACTGTTGTAACAGATAGACAAAAAAATGTCAAAAGTAGTTCTAAAAACTAAAAAAGCATAGTGAAAAGTAATGTCAGTTCTAATTATACAAACTGGTGCATGTACAAAGCATGCTGATATGCCACTTGAGTGGTGACGCTGTTCCTACTGTTACATGAAAAACCTGAAATTTTATATGCACAGATACCATTCCCCTTTGCCTTCACATCTGAAGTGCTGTGTCCAGTTCTATGCTCTGTGGTACATGGAACATATAGAATTAATGAAGTGTGCCCAGCACAGAGCCACAAGGGTGATGAAAGGCATCTGCTCTGTGAGGGAAGTCTGAGAGCTGGGAGTTGTTGAAGAGGAGTCAGGGGTATCTCATGGATGTGTGTAAGTACCTGGTAGGGGAGGATGAAGCAGAAACCAGCCCCTTAGTGTGCCCCCTTGCATGTCAATGGGCAATGGGCACAAATGGAAACACACCCCTGGAGATAGTCAAAACCTGACTGGATATGGTCAAATGGTGACCATTTGATTCAAACCAGCTTGTTTATGTGAACTGTATAAGTTCTTATTCCCTCTAGAAAAGAATTTTTATTTGAATGGTAATTGTAGTTTTAGATCAGGACTTCATAAAGATTTGCATGTGTGCTGGACATTTTTCTTGCATCTTTTTTCCTTAATTATTATTGTGGATGCCCACAGCTATTCAATTGAATCAGTATGTTTTATGATTTATACTATTCAGTGTCTGCTGCTAATTTTATTCACAATTCCATGTGACAAAATAATTTCTTCAAAGTATAATTAAGTTTTTCTACAGTAAACATTTCAGTCTAGTTAATTAATGGAGAGCTGATCTGCATACACTCCTTAACATGACTGAAAATCAAAAGCTGGCATTGCCCAACAGGCTTATTCATATATATTTGACTTTGTAAATGAGTGAGCATCATCATTTCTGTATCAAGTAAATGTAGACTGTGGCTGTCCACCACCATAAAAAAATCAACCTCAGTATTATCAATCTCTGTATTATACTACAGTGTTCTCTATATCATTAAACAAAGACCATAGAGGTAATTAGATGGACCTCTGATCTTTGAATCGTTTTTTTCTTTGTAAGCAAAAAAACCCCACATTATTTTTAGTCCATTACACCCCAAACTAGCTTTGAAGCCACTGTTAAAGACAGTCACTCATTTGTAATGGAGACTGAAAAACTAAATCAGCTGTGAGTTACCTGGTCTTGTTCTGGTTTTCTTTGTTTGTGACTCGCTGTCCTGTGTGAAGGGACAGGGCCATTGAGTGAGAGCCAGGAGCACACTGAATGTTAAAGGTCTAAAAGTAGGAGTGGGGCAGCAGAAGGCATCCCACCAAAATCAATGATACCTTCAGGCATTCTGGCTACCCTATAAGGAGTTGTGGGCTGCAGTGACCAGTAGGGTAGTAGAGAATTAGAAAGGTGTCCCTGCAGAAGGATTGTCTTGAGCAAAGCTAACTGAAAAATTTTCAGGAAAATACAAGTTTTGTACTAGAAATGTCAGATGACTTTGCACCTCAGGGGTCTAATATGGTTCAGCTGAGACACAGGTGGGCTTCTGACAGAAGCAAGTGCATGAAGTCAAGGCACCCCAAACCCACCTTGGTCCTACAATGGAAACAGTGCATCAAGTCATGGCACACCAGAATTTGTGGCTCCGGGATATGCTTGCCATATTTTATGTAGTAACTTCATGGAAATCTTCAGATTCAACTGTCACTTGAATTGTCTCTAAGGAGCATGAATATTCATAAAAATAATGCATAAATATGTCTTTATGTGTATGAAATTAATGTAGAATACAAACAATATTCATTTACTGGTAAAATGCTGCACTAAAAAGTGCATTTACAGCTCGTTTACGAACTAATAATTATGGTACTTCAAAGAACAACCTAACTCTAATGATTTTCTTAAATATATCAATAAAGCTGAATTTAAGCAAAGTGTTTTCAAATGCTTCCAATTTTAAAATTTACAGGAATGCACTGGTTTTTAAGAATGCTTGCTTGGGTTTTTTTTTTTTTTTTTTTTTTTT
>VZDJ01006028.1:4161631-4246661 GCA_008694505.1 Cyanoderma ruficeps | reverse complement strand
TTTTTTTTTTTCATGATTACTACATGCTCTTGTGAAATGAAGCCACTATCTTTTATGCAATTCTATCTAAAGCAGCTGGGATGATCAGTCTTCTTTCAACAGCAGTAGAATTAATTCAGACTGAACAACTGATTAAACCAAAATTAGACTTTTTTCATTAATTGTTAGGGAATCAGAATTGCTTGTTATCCATATCATTTGTTGAACATGTATTTACTGGAACAAAGAACAGACTAGATAATTTTAAGTTTATCTACCTTTCTTTTGATCATTTACTGTTTATTCTTAGAAATATTTTTTCAAAATGCAGTCAGTATATTCTGGTTCTTAGCTCATAAATATTTCCTTTGTTAAAAGAAGAAAGAAAAAAGAAAAAAATCTATGTGATAAATCCATGATAAATCCAAGATAAACTATTTCATTTCAACTTAAATAAGACTTATCTGTTTCCTTAATTTACTACTTGGGTTGTACCAGTGTTCTGGTCACCTGTTATATACTACTTTGGAAATAAATCAGAATATTCATTCTTAGATAATTACTAATATTTTTTGACTAGTCCTAATTCCAGTTTGGAAATTATGTCTGGTTTCATGGCTAGATGGATTATTTCTTGATCTTTGAAAAATTTCTGAACCTTGGCTAAGAATAAACAGCTCCAGGCAGCAACATACAACAATAATTCAAGTGATTTTGATACTTATTATTATTTTAGTTTAATAAATGTATGAGATAGAGACATGCACAAGTCCTTATAGGACATCCTTTATGGTTTAAATAGGAAAATAATGCAAAGTTAAAGTTGACCTCAGTCACAAGCCTGGAAAATAGCAAATGAGAGATTTTAAAGTTCTGTATAGATTTTTAAAAACAAAATTATTTACTCACTTGCTCAGAAATTGTATTTTTTTTACTTCCTAAGATCATCAATACACATTTTTCATTTATTTTTAGTCAATTGTCCTGGCTGGGAGGGATACTGCATCCGAAATTCAAACGCATTTTAGTGTAAATAACTGTCATCAACATGGCACTCTGGGAATGTGACATTGTGTGATTTTCATAACAGGATAATTACCCATTTGTAGAGCAGAAACCATCACACATGACTGAATGCATACTGAATCTGACTAAGAGAAAATACCCAAAGCCCACAAGCCATCTCTGAAAAACACTAATCTACTGGTTTAGTGGATGCCCATGAATAATGGATACAATCAAGCCTGGTTTAAGTGGACTGCATATGATTTGCTAACTGAAGGAAAGGAGGTAAGTTGATAAAAACTAATCACCTCTGAACAACTCAAATTGTTATCCCTTCTCTCAGAAACTAGAGATGGAAAACTGTCAAGCATGTCTTCTAGTCTCTTGGGTCTCTTGATTGCTTCTTTACAAGAACCTCTTGTCTGCTTAAACAAAGTGAGTTTCTTTGAGGGAATGGAATCAACCTACTGAGTAGAGAGAATGGTAAAAATGTGAGTTAACAGTTAATTATGTGAACTTCAGTCATTTTATTTCTGCTACAGCTCTCCTTGAATACCTTGTTTCTAAATCTTATATGAAGAACTTCCATATTCCTACTTAATTTTCAGCTGTCTGCCCTAAGGTTTTAAATACTTCATATTTTAGACTCTTACTCGCATCTCACTATTTATAGTCATAGCTTATCATGTAACCTGGTATTAGTTTCATTTTAAAGAGGACTAAATTTGAAGGTAGGCTCAATTTCTGTGAAATTTGCATAGGAAAATGAGAAATCTAAATATAAATTAATTATCTGGAAATCTCATTTATTGGATTCTTCTGAAAGTTTTGAGTTTTAAAATTTAGAATTCTGAAATTCCTACAGTAAAACATTCAAGGAATTTTAGCTTTCCTATAAGCCAGATGTCTTATTTTATTGTTTATATTTCATAACAACAGAGAGCATATGTGGAAAAGAGCAAATCTGCCTACTCTTCTGATATAGACATGTAAACAAGTGATTGCATGTGTTACTATTAGAGAACACTGGGACAATCTAATAGTATTGTAAGTTGGTGGATTGTTTGTGTTTGGGTTTTTGTTCAGATAAAGATGCTTTGGTAACTATAAAGAACAAGAAAAACTCCAGAACTTTTATGTATTATTCACTATCCATGTTAGTATCTTAGGTTGCAATGCAAGATGTAACCAAAAGTATTCTATTAACATCTGTTAAAACCAGGTGGGGCAGTGTTCTTTATCTCTTCCATGACCCATCCTCCACCCAGGGAGACACCTTCTGTTAATGGGCCATTGAGTCTCACTGCAGAACTGATAAAGTTACACCATCTCATTGTGAGATGCTCCACCCAGGGTGAGGAGCCCAGCATTCCTACCTGAATGGAATCTGAGAGTCAGAACACCAGGACAGCCTGTTCCACTGGATTCCCAGAGGACAACTGGACCCATCTACACCACCACTGGACCTGCAGAGGAAAACTACACCCTTCTACAGGATTATTGCTTTAACAGAACCACATCTGTCACTCCGGGAGAACTGCAGCCACGATTTAATCGGACTGCTACCAACACCCTGAACAACAGAATGGCAGGTTGTATTCTGACTCTGTCAATGGTTTACTTTTTTTACTACTGCATTTTTAGTTTAATTTTCCTAGTAAAGAACTGTTATTCCTATTCCCATATCTTTGCCTGAGAACCTTTCAAAACTACAATAAATTGGAGGGAGGGAATTTATTTTATATTATATATTTTTTCCATTTCAAGGGAGGCTCCTGCCTTCCTTAGCAGACACCTGTCTTTCCAGACCAAAACAGTTAGCTAAAGCAAAAATGCGTTCATCAGTGTTTGTTACTACACTCTTCTTCGAAACCTGAAGGTTTTATCTCTGAAAATATTTCTTATAAACTCATTATGATTGAAAAAGAAAAAAAATTAAACATCTCTCAATACAACCAAAACAGAAATGTAAGCATTGTAATATGTTTATGAATGACCTTCACAGGTCATTCTTACAAATCTCTTCTTGACAGTTCTTGAGGATGAGGGAGGTAAGTTCTTTAACTTTTATCAGATACTATTGCAGTGATTTGGATATAATTACTTGGGTGATAAAAACTGCTGAGATTTACTGAATTGCAACTTTTTAAAGTTAATAAATAATAAGAAACTCATACATTACAGTTGAGTGTAATTGAACTGATCACACTAATTAATCTGCTCCTATTAGTCTGAAATACTATTGATTCAAATTTTTAAAAATATTGAGATACCTGCTATTCACAAGATAGCATGGAGAAAATTGCGCGTTTGCTTGGCAAAGAAATAAAATTATAAATTAATAACATGTCTAACATAAACTATTTGGTGTGCAAAAACAATATAATACCCTGTATCCCTGATTCCTCCTGAATCATCTTGCATATTCAGAGACTTGATTGCCCACTGGTGTTATAAAGGAGGATCATGGTCATGCAACTGATTTTCATTGAGACTGTGTTGCACAATATATTCTATAGAAGCGACTCCCATATGCTGCAATGCTTTATGACAGAAGAAAGCATAAATGCTCTCATAGATTTTGAAAGATTAACTCTACAGGCTTGTGATGAGAAAGTGTTGAAAACACTGTATTCAGGTAATAATATTCAGGTAATAAAATTACACATGTAAAATATGGCGTATATGAAGCTTGAAAAAGTGTATGCAACTTCTACATGAAGAACTAAGTGTGTACAATTTGAAGGGGGTGTAGAGCTCATTTGAGAATATCACTTGAGAGGAAGTGGAGACATTATTCAGAACAGGTAAATACAATCTTTCTATATTCAGGTCCTAGAGATGTGTATGTTTATTGCAATGTGTGATTCTGAATTCTCTGTGGGTATGTTTACTAGTTTTTCAGACATAATTTGCACATTCTCCTTATTTTTACTTTTCCCCTCATAGGATAAGCTTTTTTTTTTAATGCAATGTGAGATAATTTATACTCTGGTCACAAAGACAATTCACTGTTACAGCAGCATATACCTTTCATCATGAGTTGAACATGCAGAATTCTCCCAATGCAATTTAATGAGCCCCTCTGCCTTTGGGTCCCATGGAGTTTTCCTCTGCCAGTTGCTGATTAAAGCTATTCTGGCTGAATGAGAAAAAAAAACCCCAACTAATTATAATAATATAATAATTTTGTCTTTTATGTTTTACAAAAACTGTCTGGAATACTTTCCTGGTTGTTAATGAACTTTAATAGAGCAGATGGAATTCTCCAGTCTGAGCAGAAGCTACAAAAGAGTCTCTGAGGTTTATGATGTGTCATTTGGTTCACATCTGGCAGAGTAAGCCAGAATAAATCTAAAAAAAGGAGAATGTTGAGGGGCTTTGATTCTGTTGCTGAGCTATTCGCTATATAACATGTTGTGTTGCTAATTTGCTGACTTGGAAACACCAGCAAGGAATTATATTGGGAGTTTTAAATTTTAAGCACTGAAATATTAAAGGGCATGATGAGACACAAAACTTAAAAAGAAAAAAAGTAGAAAATCTCCATCTAAAATGTAGCTTTAATGCACTCTAAGGGCTAATACCCAAAATCATTCCAAAGACCAGTTGCCTTCGTAAATAGCTGAAATTGCTTCATATTAAAGAAAATAAAATAGTAGAACTCATTTTGGCAAATTCTGACACTTCCAAAAATTATGACCTCTAAATCTTTGTAGGCCATAATCTGTCATTGAGTATAGACCCAGATTCTTAGTCTGTGTCTGCCTTGTTAGATACCTAGATGCTTAGACATCATCTATAATATAACCTCTATGAAGTTCTGTTTCTAAAGACCCATGAAGCTAACTTACCTAGGCAGCTCCTTTTCCCTGTCCAGTCCCACAAGTTACACAGAGTTTCTGTGGGGCATAAAAGAAATCTTGAAAAACTATCCTTCACACCATGAAGAGAGATCTCAAAATTGGGATTTCTGCTCCATCTGGACACACGCCGCAGGAAAGCTTACTCTCCCACACAAAAACTGCATTTGTTGTTGGGATCTTTCGTGTAATATTTGAGATGCTGATAGCCAAATCTTTGCTATATAAACCTGACCTAGGGCTCTCATATTCTGACAAACTTTGTTCCTGGTCATGAGATATTAGCTAATGGTGCATCTTAACCCTTTCAGGCATCTTCAAATGTATCAGCAGTTACAGATGTACTAAGCCAAACACAGACCCCAAGACAGTACTTTTTTCAGTGTTTGACCATCCTCAGAGTAAAAAAAAAAATTCTTCTGCTCAGATAGAACATGTATTTTCACAAACGTATTTTCATTCGTTCCTGATTTGTTCCTGTTGCTTCTTGTCCTGTCAGTTGGTACCAGTGAGAAGAGTGATTCCCTTTTCTTTTCTCATTTCCTTCCCTCCCATCAGGTAGTTACAGAAATTGGTAAGATCCCCCTGACCATTTTTGTTATGAAGCTGGACATTCCCAGTTCTCTCAGCCTTTGTTCATGTGAGAGATGCTCCAGTCCCTTTGTTAGCTTTGTGGCCTTGTGCTGGGCTTCCCCTAATAAGTGCATATACTTACTGTGCTGGGGATGCACCAGATACAAGCACATTAGGGCTGAGGGGACTGATCCTCTCCTCTGGCCTGCAGGCAATGCTCTGCCTAATGCAGCCCGGAAGGCTGTTGGCCTTTTGTGCCCCTTATGGACAGCTGTCCACCAGGATCTCAAGGTCTTCCATTCATCTGCTTTGCTAGTGGTCAAGCTCCAGCATGCTGAGCCACATAGGCTGATCTCTCCTCAGGTGCAGGACTTCTCATTTACCCTTGGTGAATGTCACGAAAGCTGTCTCTTCCCAGTTCTCCAGACCACCCATGTCACTTTGAAAAGCAGCACAACCATCTGGTGCTCCTCCTACTTTTGTGTCATCTGTAGACTTACTGAGGGTGTATTATGTTCCCTAGCACAGGTCTAATGAAGATACTGAACTATACAGGATCCAGTACCAACCCCTTGGTACAGTGTTTGTGGCTTTCCCCCAAGTGCACCTTTTACCAGTGTTCAAACCTTCTCAACCTGTTTTATCAGTAAGTTTTCAATGTACCTCACAGTCCCCTTATGTAACCCATACCTTATTTATGGCGATTGTTAAGGGAGACAGTGGTAAATGACTGGAGGCAGGGTCAAAGGCTTCACCAAACTCTTGGAAAACAACAGCCACTGCTCTCCCCTCATCCACCAATCCATTCACCTCATAATAGAAGGCTTTCAGGTTGGTCAAGCATGATTTTGCCTTCATAAATTCACACTCTTGCCAAGCTCTGCAAATCAATGATGTAGGTTTAGGAGGATTTTTAATGTCTTTCCACGAGGAAATTACTTAAGTATCTTTGATACTGAACATTTGCAATGGTTTCCACCAAGAGTGATGTGAAGACCATAAAGTTCCACAGTAACATCTGCTCTTGTCCCTTGTCAGAGGCAGGACCCTGCAGCACATAAACCTTTAGCCTGGTCTTTTTTGTGTTCTTATAAATTTAAAAAAACACTGGGTGTTTTCCTTATAGTGTTCTTTAATCCAATTTTGTTTTGTTAGAAATTATGAAAAAAGTGCTTTTATGTGAGGAACAAATCTTCATATATTTCACTGAACCTGAATCACTGCATCTTATTCTTGAATAATGTATTTTTTCAACCAGTCAGCCATTACATTTTTTTTTATAATGAATTAAAATATATTCAAGGCTGAAAACCTGTTTTGTTTTCAAATGTGTCGCTGGTAACAGCTGATATCCTTAGCCAGAGTAATCAAGGCTTATAATAGAAATGTTAATGAGCCCTGAACTATAGCAGAGCAATTTGAAGAGTCAACGGTTATTGAAAGCAAAGTTAAAATACCATACCTGAGTAAGCTTTATTCTTCTTGCATACCTCTCTGATAAAGAATCTTAAGTCATAAACACTGTCAGAAGAAAGGATTTTGAAAATATTTACTGTATGCAAAAAGTTTCTCTTTAATATTGGTTTTGTGTGAGTATTCTGAAGTAGTATCATGAATCTTAGAAGGCTCTGTAAATTTGGCTCCAAGGTAGAAATATAAAACTTCAGTTATCTGGAGTAGTCTTTAGTCTTCCAGTAGTGACCTGGCCATGAATATATGAATCCTATTATTTTAAAATATGAGAAGGAAGACAGAGCTTGGAAAATCTAGGCATACCTGTTCCTGCCATACAAGCTTTGACCTGCAAGACCTATCTGTGGGAATTTGTGTTGCTTCCTGCAGAAAGCAAAAAATGAAAAAATATAGTATTTAATAATGTTGTTGTAGAAAGATGGCTGGGAAGAAAAAAATCTGAGGAAACCAAGGAATTACATTTACATCCTAAGAAATTATAATGGTACAGAAATTTTAGGGTAAAATACAGTTGCTGCTCCCTGTCTGGAATGCATTTGGCATGCTCAAAACCTATTCCACAGTGATTCCCTGTACACACACGCCTGCTAAGGGGATGGAACAGAGGGTGGAGCAGAGTGGAGATGCAGTGGCCAGGCTCTGCTGAAATCCTTGAAGGGAAAGGAACCTGATGGTACTTTGCAGCTGATAAACCACATAACACCTGTCACCCAGGACAGATAGGGGAGGAGAGTCCTCCTGCTGCTGAGCCAACAACTGTGGTGAAATCTCTCTCCTGAGATGAACTTGGTTCATTGTTCCCCAACTGTAATGTTAACACACACTTCCATCCCAAAGTTACTCATCTCCATGGTACAACCACCCCTCACTGGGCATGTGCTCTAAATTCTTTTTGACTGTATCTTTAAAAGCACAGCAAGAAAATTTCACACCAATCATTAACAAAGACACGCAAGACTAGAGTCACTCAAGCTCCACCTAAACACAGAGAAGTAGTATAAAATCAAGTTGAGAATGGGGGAATGTTAGGGAAGAGTCCATTTTAACTGCTGGGTTCAGTCGATGTGCTGTACCTGTCTTCTCCCCTGTAGGGTTGCCTGTTGGGTAAGAATCACACTCTGTGCAACCTAAATATTTTTATTGGGGATTAGAGCTTGTCTGTGTATTGTTAAATACATTTTTGCAGTCAGAGACTATCACCAGCACCTATCAAAACTTTATCTGTACAATTTTATATTCATTAAGAGTGTTGGTGTGAGTCCTTTATGGGCACTGGCAGTCACTGGCAGTAACATACTCAAATACAGTGAAAGACCCACTGAAGAGGCTCTTTTTTGCTGCTGGTGCATTTCCCTGAACGAGCCAGTCCTGCCCTCCCATCCAGCAGCCCTGCTCAGTGGAGGGCCCCCATTACAGACACTGACAGACAGGTCAGGCACAAGGGTCTCAGCTTTCCTGGGGTGCTGACAGACAAATTAAACCCTAAGGGTCAAGAAAATCTCCTCAGACTAAGGGTTGAAGAAAACTCCCCTTTTCACATGACAGCTGTTTAACCATTAAATACTCTGAAAGAACAAGATGCTCATATGGCTCTTTTCCTTCTCAGACTCTGCCCATTTGGAACTTCTGAAGGATCAGCTGGAGCAGAAAACAATTATTTCTGCAATCTCACACATTCTCTCTGTGATATCTCTAAATTCATGTCACAAGGGAACCACCTGGTGACTTAGGTGTAGGAAACCTTCTCCAGAAAGTTCTTACCTGGATTAAAGGAATGGCTACAATAATTTTTAAAACCATAATTCCATACAATGCTGAAGGAAACTCAAAGCCATCATGAGTTAAAAAATGTTCACATAATATTTTGTGAATCCAGAAGCTTAACTAACATCTCTGCAGGGAAATGGAGCTAACCAAGGAAGTTTTTCTTTTTCAACCAACTAAATAATAAAATCACTATTATTCAAAATATGATAAAAAATATTTAATTACTTTTTAAAAAATATTTCTCCTGAGCACAAAAATATTCCAAAGAAAAGAATCTATTCAGAAAGGTGAGGTAAAAAGATAAAACTGGTGATCTGATATCCAGAAAGCATCATCTGGTTTTACATTCCCTAAAATCAAGGGCTTTCAGAAAAAAAAGAAAATCAATCAAATGTTATAAATCAAAAAAATGGAGAAAGGAAAGGAGATACACAGGACGAAGCGTGAAGCATTCTCCACTAACGTACAGTTAATTTCTGAAATTATGCAATTTATAACATAAAATATCAAAAGAAATACGCTTTTTTACAAAAATCCTGGTTTACTTTTCTTATAGTATCTACTAGCCTGAGGTGTAGGAATACATGTACACAGTACTAGAAGTAAACAGTGTAAAACATTTGTAGTTTGACATGACTTTTGGTCTTTTAAACAAAATTTGGTCTTCTTTCAAACAGCATGTGTAGAAGTAAGTAAGACTGAAAAAAATGTCATTTAAGTAAATCCCTTTTGATGAAGAAAATAAACTTGCCTCGTGAGCCAAACTCTTGAGAGGAACCAAGAAGACTCCTCTGGGTGATGGACTGGGGTATTGGGTAGGTGCTGGAAGGTGAGGAGGAGATGGAAACAGCTGCAGGTGTTGTGCAGGAGGTCTACAGGGTGATAGTGCAATGAAATCCACTAGGAAAACAAGTTTTCTATTGAAATGGAGCAGGAATACAAGAAATGTCTGTCTGACATTAGCCTGCAGCTAGAAGATGGGTCTCTGGAGACTCATCTCTGTCAAACTTACCTCAAGGATAAATTCTGTAAATTCCCCAAGGCAGGTTCTGTAGCTTGTTTTGTGCTCTGAGCACAATGGCTCCCTGATCACAGAACCAATTTTGATTTTAGTGTTTTTCAGTGGTTTATGGCAAATGACCCAATTTTCACAATGTCTTTGTACCATGTAAGCAAAATAGAACTATTTTCTTACTGTTCAGGTAACAGAAGGGTAAAGGAATAAAATAATCCAATACAGTGAGTACATATGTTTGTACACATAGATGTGTAGATAAAATATATCAATAGATAGAATGTAATCTATAAATACCAACATACCCCTACTCTAGAGCAGTAAAAATATAAGTGAATGTGGCTTTTTAAAAGGTGTTTTGCATAATCTTCTTTCAGATTTTAAGTAAAATAAGTATTTTTGGTTCAATTTTAGAAAGTAGAAGAACAGTGAACTTTGGAAAACATGTTGTTTCCATTTGTCAGATATAGTGGCATTGCATCTTAATAGGTTTTGCTTCATGATATGGTGCAGAGCTGTCTGACAAAGAAAAAAGAGGGTCATATGAGAAATGTTAATTTTAGTAGACATATGCGTACCTTCTCCAGTCACTTAAAATAAAAATAGTTTAAAGCAACAGTATATGCTTGCAAATTGGTCAGTGAATAATAACGCTTTATATCTCTTAGTAAAAGGCCTCAAAAGGCTTTGAACTTCGCAACAGCTCTGAAGCTGGTATTTTGATATTCCTTTTGCAGACAGATAAATGGTTCTCAGGGGTTTTCAAACCCATCAATTTTAGGGTCTCAGTTGAGAAATGCTGCAGCATTTGCTTGCTTACCTTTATTCTTAAAGGAAAAGAGAGAGGAGAATGATTCTGATCTTTCGCTATTCTGCTTTGCTCATAAACTATTCCCAGTCTAAGAGTTGTCTCACGCCTAATTAAAAAAACCCCAACATATATTAAGAATTTGCAGTTTTAAAAATAGCATGTTCAAATTAGGAATCTTGAACAGTTTTACTAAAACTTGTTCCAGAAATAATTTTCATTATACCCTTTCTGAGAAAATTATATAATGCCTTTAAATAAAAAATATCATTAGAAATCGAACAAAATATGTATGCACACATATAATTAATGAAATTATTATGTAGAATTCTATATCTTCTAGTTTTGTTGGGAAAAAAGAAAACTTTCTCAAAATTATGCAGAAGGACGGAAGAAGAGACAGAAAGTTTTTGCAATCAATAGAAGCTATGATATGTAAAGTAGATGATGAATAATCTATTCAGCTATTGACAAAATCTGAAAAAAGTCTGAAAAAACAGATATTAATCTCTGGAACATAAGGGCAGAATCATTGAATGGCTTAGGTTATAAGGGATTTCAAATAAAACCTAGTTCCAACCCCTGTGCTGTGGTCAGGGACAACTTCCACTAGATCAGGTTGCTCAGAGCTCCATTCAGCCTGGTCTTGAACACTGCCAGGGATGAAGCACCCACAGCTTCTCTGGGCAGCCTTTGCAGTGCCTCACCAACCTCAAAGGGAAGAGTTTCTTCCTAATGTCTAATCTAGACCTGACCTCTGCCTGTTTGAAGCCATTCCCTCATGTCCTATTACCACTTGCCCTCATAAAAATTCCCTCTCCAGCTTACTTGTAAGCTCACTTCATAATAATATAAAGGTTCTCTGAGAAGTTCACGTAAGGGCTACATGTTTTGTATTTGTAAGTTTCCTTTGAACTTCACAAAATTTAGCAGTACATTTAGACATGTGGGTTCCTGCTGTCCACCCTGTAGCTGGCCCTCCCATGAGACATCTAGATGTTTGAAAATGCATCTTGTTCTTGAAATCTAGTAAATGTATCTTCAATGCTGTTTTCCCTCAAAACCACAACACATAGCATAGCATCCTTAAACAAAACAAAACAAAACAAAAAACCCAAATAAACAAACTCCCCCCAAACAAAACAAATATACAAACAACCAGTTAGACCAAAAAAGAAGAAAAATATAAAATAATGATGATTTTTACTATATTTCTTCACTTTTGAGTACTTCTGAAACAGACCTCTTATTTCTCTTTCCAAACTAAATATTTTTGGTTTTGGTATTTTTCGTTATTGCCCCTCTGTCTGGCTCTTACCAGAGCAGATAATTTGTTTCTTACCATTACCAGTTAAGAATCACTAGGCAGAAAGAGGTGTTACTAAAAATCATCTTGGACCCACAAGCTCTGCTGTAAATACACACAGAAACTGCTCTTTGTGGTGAGAAAGTAACAAATAGAAGTTTTCACTTCACTGCTTCAATTGCCATTTTCCAAGGGGAAACCTACAGTGTCCGTGCCTCATTGAACATGGATTTGGTGTATTTCTATTACAAGGAACAAGAACTTCATTATTCCTACTACTACTACAAATTGATGAGATAAAACACTGTGTTTCTGAAAAGATGCTTTCTAAAATAAACCTGTAGGTCATTCTGAAATAAAAACCTCTGTCACTATTTCTGTCAGTGAGTGTCAGCAGACTGTTAAGTATAATTGCCTTGTTGTTTTTTGTGATGGCATTTATTATTTCCTACCTGATAAAACAGACTGCTTTCCTCTAGAGATTAATGGTCCTCCTGGAGTTTGCATCGATGTAATGTTAAAGAAAATGATAAATGCTTCTAGTTTTCTGAATAAGAAATGTGCTGCAATTTTGATAGCACAATTAGTTCATTTCCTTGAAAAAAATCCTTCATCCAAGAAGTTTGAAATCGGTATATATGATTTTTTCCTTGAAAATTACATCCAGTCAGCATTTTAGTTTCTCTTAATAGAACATGACTTTTTTTTCTTACTTTCCTGTGATGGATCTGATTTTACAATACAGTGGTCCAAAGTTTCCTGTATAACTCTCATTAATATAATACATCCTTTTAACAAGACACTACATAAAAGTGTAGTGACTAGTTTGCTCATTACACTCTCATTTATTGTCCTCTAAATTGGTAAATTGCATGCTCAATGAGATGTAGGTTAAAAAAAAGACATCCACACTTTTATGTTTTTGTTCGGATCCTCTGTCTCTACTATTGGACCAACACTTGGTGATCTTTTGTAATGAAAATACATTATGCCTATAAAAGGGTCCTTAAAAATTTTCTCACACACATAATCAAGCAGCATGGAAGAGGAATTCTGTTAGGGATTCAGGTTGCTGATCCAGTTCCTATTTCCTTTGTGACTTTGTACACGCATCTCTGTCTGTTCCTCTGTGCTGTTCAGATCAGGATCTATGCCTGACAAGGGCTGTTTGTTGCTCTGTGTGTGTGAATTGACTGCCCAATACAATGGAGCAATGAGGTGTTTTTGCATATCTACTCTACTGTAATACAATAATTAATTATAATTAGGCTGGACTTAATGGCCCAAGAGATTTCTACAGCTCTTCCCTTGTAGGAAATGTCTTGGTAATAGAAAAAATCTTTTTGTCAAAAGCAAATAATGCTTTACTATGACTGGGGTATTATTTTGAGAATCTTTGAGCTATCAAATCAGAAATACTGGTTCTACTCAAAAACAAGAATTACAGTTTTTAATATATAAGATTTTCTTATGGATGTTGAGATTTTAGTATATAATTCATTTTCAAAGGCTTTTATTTAGCCTCTGTTAAAGACAGAAGGAAAAGAGAATTTTAGTCATTTTTTCTAGAGTTACATAACAATTAACTTTTCTTATATTGCATTTTTCATCTGATTTCTGATTCCAAGGATCTGAGATTATAAATACTGTTCGGGTTTCTGTTTTCTCATACATGTTGGTGGTAATAGAAGGAAAGATCCTCATCCTCTTCTGTGGTCAGCATCACCCACCAGCGATGAACCAGATGAAGGGAGATAAGCAGGAGTAATCAGTGACAAGTGAGGACATCAGATTCCTGGGAGCAAAAGCAACCATGGGAGAGGGGAATGTTGGGGGAAGGGGAGGGGAGATAGGGGTGGGAGTGTAAAGGCAGGGTCCTAGGGCTTTTAGAGGAAAGGAGAATGGATATTCAGTGAGATCCCTGGAATGTTCTCTCCAGCCTGCTCACAGCCTGGGGTCATGCAGAGATCTGGTTTTGAGTTCATGAAATGGAAAGTTAGTGTTAGATGTCTGGGTCAAAGTTTTATTCAGTCAGTCATCACAGCTCTACTGATGACAGTGGAACGTTGCCAGATAAACTGTCCTACATTTCTTTTGATTATCTCATGTTTCAAAAGTCTTTGTCCTGCAGTGCTGAGTATCTTCCCTCCCACCTGACCACATTAGTGATGCTTAGAAGATTCAGCCATAACTCTGCCCCATGTTACTTTTCCATCTCTATCATCTCATATAAGGGCAGCCCAAGGAGAGGGAGCAAGATGGGTAGATGGAACAAGCACATTATTAAATAGTTTTCTTCTGTGTTAGCTCCCATAAAATTTTTCTCTTGTCATCTGCAAAAACAGAGTGTACAAACATTTTAGGAAACTTTTAAGCATTCATTCTCACAACAATGCTTATTAAAAATATTGAACTTTTGCACCCTGTTCCATTTAAGGCTTGTCAAGTATTTTTTGAGTACCCAGTTTCTGTAATAAAATTCCAGAATGATAACTGAATACTTTTTTCTTCCAAAAGGGGCAGTTCCACAGTAATCAAGTAAAGAAAGATTTCTCAGGTTCAGAATAGATTTTTATGGTCCCAATGACAAAGTGTAGCACTCCAATAAATTGGAGTGCATAACCATTAGCTCCCTATCCAGTATATGGGAGAGACACGTTCAGAATGCAAGCAGGGTCAAGTCAATTATATTTAAGCAGCATATTATTTGTACAAGAAGCACTCTCTCTCTTGTTTGGGAAATATTCTATGGTATAAATATAAAAGTTAGATATTTAAGAGCTCAGAGAAACTGCCACTGATACAAGTGATATCTCACACTACAGCCCTGACTCCTTTCTCAGTTTTTAATGGAGAACTGAGAAACTGCAGTGTGAGAGACTGTTGATGATACCAGCCTGTACCTGAAGGTAAGTGCATGCCATCATGCCACTAGAGAGTGATTGGAGGCTTTGATATTCTACATCCCAGAGAAATAATGAAAGCATCACTACCATGAGATTAATTCTTTTAACAGTCCCTGGGATAGGACAACTGCTGAGATACATGACATATTATATGTTATGAGCCCCATTGAAGTGTACTTCAATATACTTACTAACACTTAAAAGGCTGCCCAAGGCTAACTGGGCTGATTTATTTGTCACAACAACATGTGTGGTGTAGGTAAACTTAAATGTGGATACTGAATGCAAATAGAAACATGGGCACAGGAAGAAATTAAACTCCACACTCCCTCAGAGTGAAAGATTGTTTGCAGCAGTCATTTTTTGTTGTTTATGAGCCTTAAAATATTTACTATTTCACCATGTTGTGTTGACAAACTAGGCTGTCAGACATGATCAGTCAGGTGACAAAAACTAATATTCTTTTCTTCCATTGCATACCTTTCCTTAAGCCAGAGTAGCTGAGAGATTTGCTTTATAATGAGAAGCACTTCTTAGTAGCATTTTCCTTGACAGCTATTTTTACTCTTTCTTTTCATAAAGCCACTTATGATATCCCCACCCTCTGGTTTTCCTTTTTTATTCTTACTTTTAATAACTGAGTTGATCTTTTTACTGAATCAATTAGCATATAAAATATAAATTTTTCATTCAAGGGAATTTTTAAAACTAGTGATGCTATGCCCTCTGGAAACAAGCTTGGTTTTAGAGCTTCATCACCTGAGATGTTCAGCAGAGTGAATGTTGCTTTGCTGTTGCTTCTGTAGCAAGGTGAGCTGTCTGTCCTGCACCTTCTTGGACAGAAGTGATAACCTGGGCTCCCTCTGTCCTTTTAATTTTAATGAGTTCTTCATTAAAAAAGAAATCTGATTCCCTCCTTTAGGGTAACTGAATATTTTCTTTTACTAATATCTGACTTTCTACTGTAAACTAAAAAGAAAAGGCAACAGAGAAAACAGAAATAAATAATGCTCAGCCATGTTTTAGCTCTTTCCCCTAGTTATTCTGGTTCCTACCTCAGCTTTGTGGAATTCATAAGCTTCTAATTTGAAAGTTAGGATTATTTTTAACACTGAATATTGAAATAAACAGAATTGATAAACACATTTTGTCACTTTTAAAATGCATTATTATTAATTCAGGAGATCTTAAATAATTTGCAGTGTAACAAAAAAGTTGTGGTTTTTTGTTTGTTAGTTTGTTTGGGTTTTTTTTTTTAAAAGAGCTTGCATTTTTGCATTTCTATTCAAGAAATATCACTTAACTGGCAAAAACTGATAAAGGTAGGATTAAGCCACTGATATATTTTAAGTGCATAATCCTGATGGCATGAATTTCTAGAATTATCAGACAGTGCAAAGGAGAATAGGAAAAATTACTCTCAATACAGCAATTTCTTTTAAAAGCATCATTTGTAGTCTTTGTAAAATGGTCAAACTAAGCCAGAAGCTATAATTTTGGGAAGAGGTACACGCAGACATCAAATCTTATCCTCATTAAAGTTGAAAGCAAAGTAATAATTGCTGGACACAAAACATTGCTGGAAGGGTACATCTTGAGAAGCCCACAGGAAGAACAAAAGTTCTACTTGTTAAATCAACAGTTTGTAACACCTAAGCAAAGAATGAAGAACGAGGATGTGAAGAGTTGTCTCTGTTACTGGAGCTGCATAAGTGTATGAGAAAGTGATCTGAAAGATCATCTTGGAGACAGCAAGAATTCTGTATTTGAGAAACTGAGGAGAAGGTGTAAGAGCTTTAGCTGCCCTAGAGTCAAGGAGATTAAAGTATTATGAGGTTGGCGTGATGTTGAACACGCAGAACTCCGTGTTGGTTTAATTTTGGCAAAACCTGGAACAGATAGAGGGAAATCCGTTGGCTAAGAATAACGAAAAACCCAAAAAAACCCACAACAAATCAGAAAACAAAGATCAAATTCTTTGGTTTATTTTCCTTTTTCTAGTTTACCAAAGTTTATTATCTTCCAGAATGTTCAGAAACATAACCTCTTCCTTCTAAATCAAAACATAGCTTAATTTTAAGCTTAACTTGCATTTAAAATGAACCTGAGAAATCTAGACTTCTGTTCTGTGGGGGGAAAAATAAAAAAGGGAAAATCTAAATTAAGTGAACTGTGAAGACAAATAGGTTTTAAAGTTTCAATTGAAAATTTAGAATATCTTTGTCGGCTGGTTGTACATGTCCTGATATTGAGGTGGATGAAATGGGCCCTTAATTATAGCAAAAAGATGTTTCATGTTATGTGGAAAACCACTGAGATTTAATAGATCCCCACAAAGCTGAACATGATCAAACCAAATGATTAGCAGGAAAGCTATTAGGAAATAACAGTGCAAAATTAAAATAACAACGTAAAACAATGTATACAAAAGGGATTTTTTCTAATGTGTGCATAATTTCACTTAATCAAATGAATTTTGCTAAATCGAATGGATTCCATGGTAAAATTCATACTGCCTATTACTCAATTCTAGTTCTTTCCCTGAAAATCTTTAGTATCTACTGTTAGAATGAAATACTAACAAAAACCTGAATTAAAAATTCTTATATTGAGTTTGTATTCATCCACCTCCTTTGGTTAGTCATCCAAGGTGTGCCTAATTTATGTGGTCAGCCACTGGAATGTGGTCTTTTTCCTATTGCTGAAATTCAGGTTAAGCCTTGAGTATTTCATTCCTTGCCTACTCATTTTCTTGACTCCTCCAAACTCTTTTTGCATAAATCTTCCAAATTTTTTTTTTAATCTCACCATTGTTTCTCAGTTTGGTTAATTATATTGTATTTAAATTATCTGACAATTTTGCCTGCTGCCATAAACTCAGGTTTCTTCTTCCTACTGTAAATTCTTATTGGTATTAGTAGTGGTAGTAGGAGACCTATAATTCTTTGTTAAGCAGACAGGCTATTTTTAATAAAAGCTATTTATGAAACATTGCATAATTCACTTGTAGAGAATATTTATCGGTGTCTTACCTATAGTAATAGAAAGGAAATGTCATATATGTGTCCTTTTACTCTTATCTATAAAAGTCACTTAGGAAACCTATATCTGATCTTTTAAATAAAACACTGGAACAGCTCCATCTTGTCTGAAATATTAATTCCTTTTAGAGATTTATTTTTATGTAATCTAGTCTGGATGATTTTACTTGTAATATTGTAGGATTATTCCACTTTTTGTTCAAACCCTGAAGAAAGACTATTTTTCTTATATGTCATGGAGCTTTTAATCATGACTTATGGAAACAGTAAAAGCAGAGTCACTGAGTTATACTGAGTTTATATTTATCACATCTGTTGTAAAGATAGATTATTATATTCAATGAATGTGCTCTGAAAACACTACTGTAAATGGTTTCTGTTCTAATTGCCTGTTATGATAACAAGTCTCTGATAAGCTCTACAAAAAGACCCATTTTGAATTATATAATCAATACACTAATTCCAGTTTTCTGGTAGATCTAGCATAATTTGTGATGGACATCATGCATTGAGCTCAAACACTGAACTATGGGGCTTGCCAGAACAATATTTTGTTGGTTTATTTTATTTTATTTTATTTTATTTTATTTTATTTTATTTTATTTTATTTTATTTTATTTTATTTTATTNCTCCCCTCCCCTCCCTTTTCGTTTTTATTTTATTTTATTTTATTTTAATCCCCCCTCCACGTTAATCCCCCCCCTTCAATTTAACATAAACTTTTCTGCACAGAGCTTTATCTGCTTCCTCTGCCCATCCCCTCATCTTGGCACTCCAGAGTAGCAGTGCACTGTACCCATATGCACAGAGACAGGTGCTTTGTGCACTCCCAGGATACCAGACTTATCAATATTAAGGACAGTAGTGCTATACATCTTCTTGTTCTTGTAAGCTTGGGCTTTTTTGGCTGGAGAGATAACATATCGGTCTTAGTGATATAGCTTATAAGAGGAGCAATGGGTGTAAAATTGTTTTGCTCAGTGAAAATATGGGACATGCAGCATTGCCTGAGACAACTATTAATGTTCTGTTTACAGGCTTCTGGGAGATGCAGCATCTTCATCCTCTCTAAAGATAGCTTAATGCACAACATCTAAGACATTAACCAGGAAAGGCTAGGAACAAATGACAAATGACCATACAATGAGAAATGTAAGACAGACTACAAAAATTAAGCCAGCTGTGAAAGAAAAACTTGAAAGGGAAATAAACAGAGGAAGAAAGGCACCACAAACATTGAGAATTCAGATATGTGTTAAAACTCGGAGGTGTATGATATCCAGCTGAGTGTCAGTAATGCAATATACATTTATATCCTTGCTTTCCTTTCAAAAGGTTCCACTGAACAAGCATGTTCTCTTGACTGTACACTGCGACTGACAGTGCTTCTTTCTTCTCTTCTGCAGCTTCTTTTTCTTTCGGCACTTAAAAGCACTATTTTTAGTAAATTGAAGCAAATAACTCATGCTTCTGAGATACCTCGGGGTGGGAAAGTTTTTTCCTGTCCTGAGCAGGAGGGAAGGGGCTAGCTTCGCAAATATCCCTTCAGCTATCACAAAAATCACCATCATAGAGTTACAATTTTCTAGTTGCTACATGTGACCCATGTAGCTCCTGTGCTTGGTGGAGCTTGTGATTTTTGACATTTTTAGCTTGACTTTATTAGGCTACATAATGTATGAGCAAGTTGTTGCAACAACTTGTAAAGAGCTAATATTTTATATCCATGGTCTTAATTTACAGGAAAAACTATTCCCTTCCACCAGTGAATAACACAGAGGAACAAGTTTTCCTCTAGATGGAACATTGCCAGGATCACACCAGCAAAGTGAAGTGATCAATAATTAACTAATCAATACACAATGACTGGACTGAGATTCTTTGCTTTAGATCTCTGCAGACATGAATTTCTTTCTTAATTTATGTCTTTCCATAAAATACCTATATCACATGTACATGCATGTGTATGTACACATGCACACATAAGTATAAACATAGGCAGTTACTAAATTTAACATTTAAAACATTTTTTGTATATAATCTTTAGCTCAATTCACATGCTGGTGCCTAAATATCTGTTTAATTTAGCTGCATGCTGTCCCCAACAGCAATTGAAACAAGCTATTGCTTTTTCTACATCTACAAATTCAAGCAAAACAGAAATTACCTAGAAAGCCAACCCAAAATCTGATTTGTAGTAAACTTAATAGTAGTATGTGGCTAGATACCTGGAAATTTAGATAGTCCAGGACAGGGTTGGCCCTCCTGGCTGCCAGGGCACTGCTGGCTCATAGTCAGCTTGCCATCGACCAGGACCCCAAGGTCCCTCTCTCCAGGGCTGCTTTCCAGCCTCTTGTTCCCTAGTGTAAGACTGTGTCAGAGGAGATTTAGGTTAGAGTTTAGAAAAAGGTTCTTCATCCAGAGGGTGTTTGGACACTGGCATAGGCTCCCCAGGGAAGTGGTCACAGCACTGAGCCTGACAGAGCTCAAGAAGCAAAGCTTCTTGGAAAGTGCTCTCAGGCACAGGGTGTGACTCTTGGGGATGGTGCTGTGTACGGACAAGAGTTGGGCGATGATCCTTGTGAGTCCCTTCCAGCTCAGTTTCTTCTATGGTTCTGTGATCCTATGTTGAAAATGAGGATGCTCAGAAATCTCAAGAATCTCTCTGAGTAGGTAAGATTATACGTGTGTTTTGAACCTGGTTCCCTAACCTGGTATGTTATATTTGGGTTCCTGCAGTTCAAGAGCTGTTCAGTGTAAATTCTCTTGACACTTTTTACTACTTTTATGTTTAAAGTATTTTTTAAAAGTAATCAGGATTTTTTAAATTGTTATTCTCTAACTTATTAAAGTCTCAATGTGATGATGAATGATTCTCCTGATATAACAAGCTAATTGCATAATTTTCAGTAAACATGATATTTCATTTCACAGCACTAGCATCCAGCTATCCAAGAGCAAGGAACTCAAGGTCTTGGAGCCAAATTATTTTAAAATGTCAGTCTAATGAAAATGGCATGCTAAAAATAAACAAAACATTGTTGTTCCATGGGTTTCTTACTTTGTATTCAAATATTTTAAACTCCTGGGTACCAGAATTCTGACTCTAAGACACAGTAATGAGGTCTGGCATAAGTAGACAGCTACACTGTTATGTGGAATAACTGGTTGTAATATGCACTCAGTGCAAATTGCAATTGTAGAGAATAAAATGCATTTTGCATTCAATAGAGTATTAGCACTGAAAAATTTGAAATCTCTGAAATGACATGTAGAGCCACAAGACACCACAAACAACATCAAAAAAACTATGCAACATTCATTATAAAGAAAAATCTTAAATAAGTTGACACGAATAAAAATGGTTACTATATTAAACCAGTACATAATACAACATCCATGTGATTTATGAATGCAACTCTTTTGAAAATATGATCAAAGAAAAAAAGGTGGATTATACTCTGCAATAAATCTCATCTACATTTTTTAATCTGACAGAAGAAGTTCAAAAAACAATCAATGCAGTCAAGATACTAGCATTTCTTTGGTTTTTATATTGGACTAGAATAACAGGATGTCTCAAGGTCACTGATGGTTTACTGTTCTGCTACTACCAGTTCTGAGCTGCTTTCAGAGAAAGTTTTCCTGGCTCAAACCCTATTCAGTCATGTCACTGAGGGGGAGATTCATCTGGCCAAATCTAGACATCTCTTTGTACGTGTGGCTAGTGATCTAAAACTCTTTATAATCAAAGGAGAGATTGACACCTCTAGGGTGCAATTCATCTCCTCCCAAAGTAGATGCCTAAAGTAGGTCATATGAATCATGCCCCAGAGTGTCTATTTCTTTCTACTAATTATGAAGGTAACATAAAGGGGGAAGGTCACAGGTAGGTATCTCTGCAGTAGATATCTAAAGATAGGTCAGATGAAAAGCACCCAAATAAGTGAAATAAGTGAATAGAGGAAAACCTCAGGAATACGTGACTGTAGTAGATGGCAATTTATCACTCTTTCCTCTGTGAACAGATTTTCAATTAAGTTGGCCCAGCCTTTACAATCATCCTGCAGAAGTCCTTTTGTGTAACAGGGTGTTTAAAAACTGGTAAGAAACACATGACAGTGCTTCTAACTATAAGCACCATTTTGATGTAAGTCCTGTTGTAATGAAAAAGGTAACACTATCATACTATGGGTATTTTTGAATACCAACAACTAATTGCTGATACATGAAAGACTAAACCCTGTTGTTGACTCATGAAAGCTTTACAAGATTGAACAACAACCCTATAGCTCACATTGATCATTAAGTTTTCTAAAACTGCTGGCTTTATTGTTTGAAACAATAAAATCACTTGTATTTTAAAATTGTACTGTATTCTCTTAAAGACAGAATTTAAGGCCTTTTGACCCATTCATTCCTTCTAAAAGCAGAAGAAATACAAAGGCTTGTGGAAATACAGAAGTATTTAAAAGGTCAGTAATCCATTTTATTCCCAGAACTCTTAGTAAAATGAACCAAAGGATGGGTTAGCACTGTGCTGACAGTAGACTGAAATTATAAGGATTTACAAATGATGAGAGACTGTGTATGTATTTGGCAGCAACCTGTGGCTATGGTTCTGCCACACATGTTTATATTTCTCTGGTGAATGATGTTAAGGAACACATGCAAGTTCATACAGAGCAGTAAGGTGGAATGAACTCCTATCTCCTACTCTGCTCCACACTGTTTATTTGGTTCTAGAGGTTTACACTGCAGTTCCCTCCATGTGTATATTTTCAGGGAGCAGTGCATTCTCCCCAGGGTGGCCAATGGGGCACATCCCACCTCCCATCCAGGAGCAGGGCAGCTGGGGCACCAGTGCAGAGCTGAAATGGGGTTCTGGGCTATGGGCAGGGTAGGAGGACCATATTAAAGGGCAGATGGACTGTCAGGGCAGGTGGTGCCCTCAGAGCCCTGACATGTTACTGTTGTTTTGAACTCACTTCATTAATTTACTGCACTAACTGTTTGTCTAAACTCAGTTTTAAGTTTCTTGTAACTGATGAATCAGTTTAGCAGCATGCTAAATATTTTTGCCTATAATTATCTCAAATTAAATTTAATTACCTTTGATAACCATAATGGGATTAATCTATCTTCTTACCCGGATTTCAAATTTCTCCACCTTTTTTTCCTTTTTGATGGAGTTTGCACACACAAAGGTTGCAGTTACTCAAACATAGTAAACTCAGTCTATTACTTATACTGAAGATGTTCCCTACATGTTTTACTACACAATTTTTAGCTTTCAATATTTACAAGGGAGTATCCTCTAATATTAATCTACCATTCCACAAGCAGCTTAAGGAAGCTCTGCAACCAGAACAGAAATGTGTCGCAACCTTTCAAAACAGGCCTTTGCAAAAAGGGTGAGGTCAAAAGGAGTCCTTGCTGGTTCCCATGTTACATTTTCATAACCAATCTCTTCTACATTTAAAAAGTCATGAGGCAATTTTTTTCTTATTTAATGTGAAGTGCAGTGTTTTCTTTTATTTGCTTCACAACTAATGTTTTCTTAAAATAACTTTAAGCATAGTGACACCAGCCTGAAAAGTATACCAGACTGAAAAGTCATATTTTAATTAAAAACTTAATGTTAATCTTACATTTAATACTAATCTATTTTTGTAGATATTTAAATTTTAGTATTATGAATTATGTTTCCATAATTATTATGTTTTTCAATATTTCATTGATAAGTAGATTCCAAAATCAGGAGAGTAAACTGTGACAGATAAGAAAGACTGAAAATCAGTCTTTCAGTTGGATTTGGGAAAAAAAAAAAAGGTGCACAATATCAAGGACAAAAATAGAGTCAGAAAATGAGAAATTTATACCGCCACCAATAGGCCTAACATTTTTTATAGTGCTATGAAAGTATTTTTCAGGATTTTACAGGCAGTGTGATAGCAGTCTATTATGGGTGTCAAACATGGAACAAATTCAATATAGAGAAGATAACACAGTGACTCTGATGACGTCCAGATCTTCTGAGTCTATGGTTCTGTTGTCTATTTTTGTTGTCTATTTTTTAGATATAAATTTTTAAAAATTAGGAAGATATCTAACATTGCATATCAAAACCTAATGTAATTTATAATTGTCAAATACTTTAAATACTTCTTCTACTATCTGGTTACATATATATCTTTAAATATTTGTAAAATACTCTTGATTTTTCTATGAATAGTCTCTTTTCCATCACTTCCTATGAGATCTGTTACTTAAACTTCCTAAAAGCCTTGCCCTGCCCTTCTCTGAACTTGTCCTAATATATACTTTTCAGAAAGACAGATTCCACAAGACTGTAATTTTTTAAAGTGATATCTGTTGTACTTAAATTGATGGTAAGAACATCCATTATAAAGCCAGAATACAGCAGAAGATGGGGTTTCAGTGGAGAAATAGAAATAAAAAGAAAAAATAACCACCAGAAAAAAAATGGAGAATGAATGTAATCAAGCTAATGAGAGTGATGCATTTTTTTTCACTGGCAACTGTTTGGAATTTTTTTTGTTTTTTTGACTTTCATAAGTCAATTCTATTATAAACTAATTTGGAGAGAGAACATCTGATTCTTGGAGATAATCTTTCAGCACAGCATGTAAGAATTTGCTCTACATTTCTCTGGGACAGTAGCAGGAGCTGTATGTCAAAATCCCCATTTGCAATCTATAGTCATTACTAAGCACTATAAATCACACAGCACTTGTGTGTCTACTGCACTGACTCTTCAGCCAGGAAACTACTTCTACTTTTACTTAAATATTTTAATTATAAACTTGTTTGTAAACACAAGCATCTGATTTTAAGCAGAATCCCCCTAAAATGACAATGAGAAATGTTTTCTAAACAGGCATTTTTTGAATTCTCATCATTGTTCAGATGGAGCTTGGTAATTTAAAATGAAAAGAAATAGGACTTATTTTGCCAAGAAAAAAGGAAGCAGAGTTCCCCAACCCCACTGGAGTAGCAATGACAGCAGAAAAATTCACTTTGGGTGAGGAAAAGCATAGCATGCACTATTTAATTCTCTTTCTAATTAATTATATATGAGTATCATCAAGGCAGTTATAGTACTGCCTTCTCTTCATGATTTTCCTGCCCTCTTCAAAAGGCAGCAGGCTTCAGTTTTGGCTTAGTAGATATTGTACACTCAATTCCTCATAAGGACTCACTGTATTACTTTGTAGTTTCTAGTCAAAACCCAGTTTGATGGCTTCTTGTGCTGCTTTCCAGAGCAATAGAAGTGTTTAGCATGACAGTGCTGTCAGAGCCCAAATTCTAGAAATTCCCTCTAGGACTCATCTGTGTCTCTCTTGCTTTCAAAGATGCATAAAGCTGTAAAGACAATATTTAATATTCAGTACACACTGCCTGATTACAATATTGGGATACTAGTGAGATTAACTTCAGCATCTAAGGTTAGGCATCTCGTCTGACTTAGACTTACTCATATTTCCTATGCTCACTTTAGAATACGTTTACCTGGTGGGTAAGTAATATCACAAAAAAACATGTCTTGGTTGCTTAGAGACCACACACAGTGTTTAGTTATAAGTGTAACTTTTAAATAGCTAAAGTTTATTTTAGGTGAGATGAGTTTCCTTCAAGTTCCCCAAAGAAATTAAGACAACAATGAGACAGAAAAATCTATCAAGACTGGTTTTATTTGCAAAAGAATCTGTTTCCAGAAAGTTAGAAAAAGTGACATTGTCTCTCTGCAAGCTCAATGGCTTTATGAGAACTCTTGAGAACTCTTAAAGAACTGTTCTCTTCAAGAGCATAAGATGCGTAGAGGCAATCTGAAAGCAAAAACATATAATACATAAAGGTGGTCTCTTGTTTATGAATTATGAAAAATTGTAGGAGAGGAAGAAAGGTATTTAGGATTTTTCCTCATTTATTAACATACTGAAACATTGGTTTCAAAGCCGTGACTCTTGGTCTACAAGGATAACACTGGTCTCTAACAGCAGCACATGTCTCTTCTGACTTGGTATTTCAAGTTGAGGCTGCAACACACAGAGAAGGACATTGATGAGGCTTCGCAAACCACAGATTAGGTAGATAAAAAGTAAACAAAATAGGCAGAGGCAATGAAAACCGGATCAAATTTGTACTTTACATCAGCAGGGTGATCAAGGGTGGAATTATGCCAAATATTCCACTTAGGGTTGTGAAGCTGAAACTCACACACTTAGGGAATGCCCTAGAGAATCTACAGATTTTCTTCACTGGTCACGTGAATATTAATATTCATAATTTTTGCTTGGGGGAATATGACACAGAAAGTTTCTGATGCAAAAAGCTATCTTTACCTCAAGAGCATGAAAAATAGGAAAGACCCACAGCTTTCAAAGGATGAATTTTTTAAAAAAATGAAAATATGTGTTCAGAATTATTTGTCCAAACAATGTTTACTTATCTGTTTACTCCACTCTACCCAGATAGAACATCCTCTGGTGAATGCTAAGGAATGTAAAAACTGCTAAGTGCAAGCAGAGGCTTCTTTAAGTAGAGGTAGCTGACCACTTTATTGCAAATTACTGGTGATGGAAGGTTACTATAATATTGAAATTCTGAATGTAAAGGTCCCAAAAAATATTTTATGTAGCCATATAACCTCATATTTAGTTGTATTTTTTAGTTAGTTAGTTAGTTAGTTTGTTTTGTGGTTTTCTTTCTCTGTTATATATGATTCTGAGGGTTTTTCCATTGCAAAAACTGTTCTTTTTACTGCTCTAATTACACCCATTTCAGTATGAATTGCTTCCTGTGGTGCTGTAAATGGACTTACTGTAAATTAAAAATACAGGAAGATCTGGGATTGAGCTTCATGAATTCCGATCATCATACAAGAGCAAAAGGTATAAATTGTGAGTAAATTCGTTCTTCAATATGTTAGAGACTGACTCTGAACATCCTTTACAAGATCTAAAGTGAAGTCTGGCATACAGTGTTACACAAGTTTGCAAAATTATGCTTTAGAGTAATTTGGAACAATCTCTTACTAAAATCAGAGTATGAAGTTGTGGTATAATACATGAAAGCAGAGAAAAATCTTTAGACATGCATGAAAGTTGTTGGGTTTGTTCAGGGTGTTCAGGGTATTTTTTTTCTTTGCCAAAAATTGCCTCTTCCCCACCCATTGAGAGAGCACATAATTTTTGCAAGTATGATAATTTTAGTGGGAACTATGATAATATCACTAATATAAGGAAAAAAAAGAAGAAGATGATGAAGAAGACAAAGACAAAGAAGAAGAAGAAGAAGAAGAAGAAAGAGAAAAAGAAAAAGAAAAAGAAAAANGAAAAAGAAAAAGAAAAAGGGAAAGAATTTTTTTTTTACATGTGTCCCTAAGATGCTTTGATTCTCCAAAATATTGTCATCTTGCTGCACATGGAATTAATAAATAAATAAATTGGTAACTGTTTACCAAAGGTGCTATTGTCATAGAATCACAGAATAAGCTGAGTTGGAAAGGATCCACAAGGATCATTGACTCCAACTCCTGGCTCTGCACAGGACCACCCAGTCGATAGTGACTCTTTGGAAACATTAGCATCTTCTGTATTTGAGAAAAAATAAACTGAGTTTTTCACCTGATCAAGTTTTCAATCGGAGTTACTAAAAGCTGTTTTGCCTTTATTTTTCAGTGGGCTAGACCACATATTTTGTTTTCAGCTTCAGACAACATGGTTTATTCAATACTACATTTTGGATTACCTCATTGTCCCCTTTCTTGCTTTGTCATTTGAAGGAGTTTGTAACATTCTAATCATGAATTTGCTGACAATTACCATATCTCATCCCAGCTGCATTGGGACTAACTGCAAACTGTTCTGTTTGAATTTGTCTCAGTAGATTCATATGATCATTCAGACTTCTGCAAACCTTTTAATAGCCTACCTCTTCTTTATTCCTCACATACATACCTTCCTTTTACTTTTCTCTTACTTTTTATTGCAAATGTAAAACTCGCTTCCTTCTTCAAGAAACCTCCTGTGAATTTAGTCTGATTTGGCCTTTTTGTGGTAAAAGAAAAATAGGAAAGTTGTGTTGACATGGCTTGATATCTGTGTGAGGAAGGACAAAAAGAGATGATGACTCTGGAATTTTCTCAGCTGAATACTGTGCAATAGCACTCTGGTTTAGGGTGAATAACTGGTGAGTTTAAGGAAATTGTGCTGGGCAATGGTTTCTTTGCAAAACATCTGTGCTCTCCAGCAAAGAAAGGCAGGGAGTCACAGAATCTAATTTTGGAAATCCATGGCAGGAGGATGGTTGCAGTAACATCTGTGTGCAGCCACACAGAGGAGAATATGCACTTCCATAGTTCAGTTTAGGGCAGAAGACCTTTTATGTCTCCTGAATTGCCTCTGGATGAGCTCCTGGTTCTCTGCTGATCACAGAGGGAGGTGCCTGTGCCACAAAGTTTAGATGGCAAAAGACAGGCAGCATGAATGTTCCTTAGGAGAACATATGGACTGCTTTCTAAAACAATGTGTCCTGTGCTACAAGCACAGTCTATTTGTGTGTCCTGTGGATACCACAGCTTTTGTCATCATCAACTCTCATTTTCATACTGAAGTTGTTTTGTCTGGGTAAGTTAGTTTAGGATCCTACTTCTGAAATAATATTAAGGTCTGATTATTAAAAGATACCTCTGCTTGAAGTAAGGTACAAATGAGACCATATGCCAAAGTCGATAGCAAGGATTTTATTTAACACTGTGTGTGAGAGACAAAGAAATAAGAAGAGGGGATAGAAGAAAGACAGTGAGAGGAGAAAGAGATTATAATCACCACCACATGTGTGCCTGCAACATCCCACTGGCCCATCTTCTTTTGATCTTCTTGGTGGTGGGAGTCTCCAGAGTGTCCGTCTGGAAGTACCATCCATGTCCCAGGTATCCAGAGACATAACGTGTCATTCCCACAACTTGGAATGTTGTCTTTAACCAGCTGCTTCTTTTCCTGGAGTTTGCCATGGTGGGATTTTTTATCTGTATAAGTTATCCAGATCTGCTTCTCCCTGTTTTTGCTGTCTGCATTCCCACAGCCTGCACATTGGAATTTTGTCCAGTGTGTTAATCCTAAACCTGTCACCTCTGTGTAGGCCTGAAATTAACACCTTCCTGTTTTCCACCTGCACCTTTTGTGGTGGTTTATGTTATAGGCACAGTTTTTGAGATGCTTTAGCTGCTTTCTTTAAGTCCTGACTGTGGTGGTGTGTTTTTCTTTACGCCTATTTTTGTAAACCCTTTTGTATGGTTTGTTCCTAGTTTTTCCCTCAGGTGGATGATTTTACCCAAAGTTTTCTCCTCTCTCGCCCAGTTGTTCATCACTCCCTAGACCTGCCTTTTTACCCTATCTACATAAATGTCAATCCTCCCTAATCCCTGCTCTTTGTTCTAGAAAGTTCCCTGTCAGTCCTTGTTGTCCCAACCCCCTGCCTAAAGTCCTCCCCGGAATTCCCCTATTCCACAAAGCCCCATTGGTCCATGTGACCCTTTCCACTCCCATTGTCTTTCCTATTGGGTGTCATACCGTGAGCCCCTCCTTAATTTCCTCCCTGTTGTATCGCTGATTGGTTGAAGAATTGTACCCTCCCCCTGTACCTCCCCCATTTAAAAGACTGTGCCGAATGCTGATTTTTGGCTTTCTGTCCCTGCCCATCTCGGGGAGTAAACTCCTTTGAGCAGCACACAGATACCTCCTCCCTGCTCTCTGCCCTAATCCTAGACTCTGTCCCACCGGCTGCCATTGAGAGCAGCAGCAGCCCTGCTCTGCAGCACTACTCGGGTCACAGCCAGACCTGGGGACAGCCACTCCTGGCCTGGGCTGGGGTGAGGGCTGGCTTGGGGGATTTCTCCGGTACCACGTCACTGGACATCTGAGGCAGCTCTGCTGGGCTTAGTAGAGATGTGCTAATTCATGTAAAGTACATCTCTAACCCATGGAGCACTGAGATTACTTTTAGCTTTTTTGTGGGTACTCTGAATGTTCAGATATTTTTCTCAATCATTTGTAATGTTAGAACAAGGCTGGATCTGGCCACGGGCTTGAAGGGACCTACATTTGTGATGGCTGCTTGATATCAGCCATTTCTCTAAGTCTATTTTGCTGCTGCAGGCAGCATCTTCACTTGTTCTTTTTAGAGATCCTCATTGCCTCTGTGACATTGCTGTTCATGCTCTTGAACACTTGAGTTTTCCCTAAATCTTCAAGCCTTGGAAAACCTTATCTCACTGATGCCTTGAAAAAGCTGAAGAAAATTTCATTGAAGATACTTATTTGCAAGTTTTTAAAGTTATCTCTGTGGCCTGTTTAGAACCATCAGACATTACAAGAAAAAGATATGTAAGATTTTAAAAGCTGTCTAGGATCATTAAAACATTCAGTACTCATTAAAATTAATCATATTTATTTCTCTAGTAGAGTAATTTCTGAAAATCACAATCATATCTACTTTTAAGGTTCATTAAGGTTAAGGCTCGTTCCCCAGAACTGTTTTGTGTTGTGGTCGGAATAAACTTTTCTTCCCTTTCTCTGTCCCCTATTACAGCTATAAATAATAGAATAATTTTTTTCTGGATACATTATTTTTGTATCAATTGACAAGTTCCCAGATTCACAAATTACTTTTGCAAAATTTGTGACATCTGATTTATTCACATTCTTTTCAGAAATACTGGGCATATTTTTCTATTCATCAGAGGACCAGAGCCTGCTGAAGAATTTGTATACTGCATATTTGCATATCTACTGATCCCTTTGCATCCTACTTTAGATATAATAAGAGATATTTTATATTATCTTATTTCATCTTTTTTTTTCTTTTTTTTTTGGTGTTTGCCTCCCTGTACCTGTTTTTCTCCTCATATTAACACTGTGGTTGATTTACATTTTAAAAGCAAGTTTTCTTTTGAAACTCTCTATGGGAACAGAAGAGGATTTTTGGCATTTCTGAGTTTCATTTTCTTTGTAGGCAGATAAATGGCAAATGTGAAGAAACTGGAAAAAAAGAGAAGGCAATGACTTTGATTTGTTTTGCAGTTTCTAAATCCCCCCAAAAGGTTTTGATCTTTCTGTTCCAGTGAAAGGGTTGGCTGCCTTTCAGTAAACACATTGGTACTTTAAGGGAAGGCATAACACTACACAGCGTTCAGACTAGCATTTTGAGTGCTCTGGGGTGCTTTGCAAAAACGTCACAGGATAATGAACAACTACAGTGTTTTCTATATGTAGGAGGTTATGCTTTCTATCATTTGGGGTACCATCTTAAAACCTATCCGTTTAGGGTCGAATCTTGCAATTAATACAGAACCAAAGGCTACCCAATCTGATTCTTAGAATTCCCATCAGCGATTAAGTGTGTTAGGGGCAATGGGTGACAAGCAGTTTTAGCTTGTTACTGCATTGCTTTCCTCACTTTTCCACTCTTCCCTCTTCCATCCATGTTCACACATTGTCTCAGTCTGTAAGCTCTTTGGGACATCAAGAGTCTTTTTACATTGGGGAAGGTATGAAATGCAGTGGGGGGTTAGGGTTTGTGGTACCTGATATCTTAGTAAAAATAACAAAGAAAATGTTCCTTGTGGAAAGACAGGTCACCAATTTTGTTATTATACCTAAAGATAATTATGGCCCTGTGTTTTCCTAGAACTTTGACTACTTTTCCCTATTTACCTTTTATGCCTGATTTTACTTTTTATAGTCAATTAATAGCTTGTAATGTGTTCTTTTAGTAAAATTTAATTTTACGTAATAGTCCTAAGTGCCTAATGCTCATTTTTTTTAAAGTATCACAAATTGAGATGCTTAAACATTAACTTGGCTTTTGTCTGTGTTAAAGTGGTTTTATGAGATCTGTCAAACAGATTTGATTCAAGAGGAAAACTGACACTGTTTATAAACATATTGCATTTTAAGAAGTTTAACTAAATTAATTGTGTTGCCTCATCTCCTGTGCCTCACTTTAGACTGGTAAAAGTTCTGAAATTAAATGTTTCCATCAAAATCAAAACTTCTAACATGAATCAAATTAACATCAGACATTAATAACAAGCCCTTCTGTTTAGACTGCTAAACTGTGAATCAGACTTGAGCAGCTACATGTCGCTGGCATGAATGTTCAAAGGCTTTCTTTTCTGGAGTGTATTGGCCTGTGAAATCTATGTATCTCTGGTTTCCATAATGAACTTCATACACCTTGCTAGCAGTTCATTTGGTGTAAAAACTGCAAACCCTGGAGATCTGGATTACAGTAAATGTTTCAAATTTCTTTTATATCCTAAAAAGACTCTTCTGGTCTCACTGGTAATAAAAACTGTAGTATTTGTGCCTTTGGAGCTGCTCTGTTTACCTATTATCTAGTCTCCTATGTTGACAAGTATGGTACAGAAGGGGAATTACAAGTATTGTATGTGCTACATTCCTGTTGAGCATCAGTGCAATTGCTTTCACAATTGTGAAGTAGATGGAGATATAGAAGCAGACCATTTTCACAGGCTGATAGAGTAACTTTGGGTTAATGAGACACAAGAGGTTTCTAACCCAGCCTTGTTCAAGGCAAGGTCATCTATGAGGTCAGAGCAGGCTGCTGGGGCAGGGCTCTATCCATTGTGGTCTTGCAGACTTCCAGGACGGAGACACAACATCTCTGAACAACCTTCTCAGTTGCTCTCAGCTGTCTTCATGAGGAAAAATATTCTTCTTATATATCAAGTGTATCTCTCATTTCAAACTGTGCTCATCATCACCCATACTTCTAGAACATCCAATAGGCTTTGTGGAGAGTCTGGCTCCATTTTCATAAGACCTCTGTGTAGATACTGAGGGCTTCCCTCAGAGCACCCTCAAAGCCTTCATTTCTCTAAGCTGAGTTGTTTGGAGAAGTCTTTTTGAGCTTCCCCACACCTCTGAGGTGATCAGTGATACACTCCCTCCAAGGCATCACCCTCAGTGGCGTCTCCTCTGATCTGACCCACGAGTTACTGCTCAGCTAGTTCCCTACAAGCGGTCCACAAGCCCAAGCTGTTCCTTCACATAGAGGAAAACTCCTGTCCTATCCCTGCTTCCTCATCCTGCCCTTCCTGGAGGTCTTGTACCCACCCATACTAGCACAGCAGTCAGGTGAGCTGTCCTATCTCATCCCAAATGTTCCTCTCCTTGCTGCATTGTGGGAGCTGTGCTTTTGTCTGTTTCTTGTGTGACCCCTTGCCCTGTCATCCCCCACGGCAGCTTGAGGCTACCTCATCAGTGGTCATGTGCAGACAGAAGGTATAGACACCCTCTGACCAGCATTGTTAATGCTTTTAATAGTGATAGTGTTCTGGGAATATGACGACAATTGACAGAGAGACATGGACTCCATGGGTTGTGCACATGAAGCTGTTTGTTGATACACCCAGCTGAGTTTATATACCTTTTCATTATATAACAAGTAATATTGCCAAGTACATTGCTTAAGTCATGCCTCACACTAACTAACACAGGTATGTGCTGTTTTATCTAAGTTCTGCTTGCTAAGCACATATCGTACCAAGCACATTGCTGTCTCTTGCATTCCTTTCTCAAACTTCTGCTTTCAACTGCCAAGGCTTGCGGCCTACTAATGCTAACGTCCATTTCTGTCATGAGCTGAGCAATGCTCCCAGCTCAGCTCTCTAGCTGTATTCCCACAGGAATACAGTCCAAGAGCGGCTCAATTTGAAGTGAGCAGACAATGTATGGAAAAAACTCTATTTTTACTTGTGATTGTATTCTGTTTTCCAGATTTTAGAGGCCATTGTGCTAATCCCATCAGATGTATGATTCTTCAAATGTGAAAATATTTCCATCTGTAAATGTCATTTTTCTAGAAAGACAATTCTTTAAGGGTTTGGTTTTTTTTTCCACACTGAATATAGTGTATTGATGTAAATAAAACCCAGATAATGTTTACCTTAGTAGGCAATAGGGTTTTGGTATACATATGGATCAATAAGGTCATTAGATGGTATTGTAGTGTTCCATGGTGCTACGCATCACAGGGCACACCATCAAATAGTTACAGCTGAAACAGATACTTTCATACTTCTGGAATCACACAGAAAAGATGGTGAAGTTTTGTAATCCCTGTTACTAATCTTTATCTCCAGGGAATGGAAATGTCTGTTTTGATGAGATATTAAAAGTCTGTCCTTATTGCTCATTTATTACACTTATTTAAAAAAAAATCAACTAGGTAATATTTTTGGGTTTTAAAATATATTGCCTAAAATCTTATACTTTATATTAAATCTAATACTGTATATAAAAGTACTGTCATGGTTTAAGCCAAGCTATCTACTAAGCACCACACAGCCACTCACCCACAGACACACTTCCCCCACAGCAGTGGAATGGGGAGGAGAATACAAGGTGAAACTTGTAGTTTGAGAGCAAAACAATTTAAAATTTGAAACAAAGTAAAATGTAGTAGTAATAACAACAATAATAACAACAATAAGAAGAAACAACCAAGAAAAAAAACAAGGAATTCACAATGCAATTGCTTACCACTTGCTGACTGATGCCAGACCCTGTTTCTGAACCCTGATCAACCCCCTCATGTAGAAACAGAAAGATCATACTGAACAGACAGTGATCAAACTACACCCTCAGTAGTCTTAAGGTGTTTTAGTGCAAACCAGAATCATTAATTAGAAACTACTTTACACTTGTCCAAATTTTACTGACATTTATCTGAGCTCATATTTTAGTGGAACTGCAGAAATGAGGGCTGTTACATCATTTCCAGAAAACAGCAAAATGTAAGCTTTTAACATGCTTACAGATTTCAGACAAGGAAAAGCTTTTAATTATTAGATCTACATTGCTTATCCGCAGCTTTGTAAATTCAACATCTATGACGACTGCACATATTATGTACATATGTTGAGGAGCAGGTGGGACACCTGGGGTTGTTTAGCCTGAAGAACAGGAGGCTGAGGGAGAACCTTATTCCTCTCTACAACTGCCTGCAAGGAGGTTGTAGTCAGATGAGGGTTAGTTTTTCTCTCTCTGATAACAAATGACAGGATAATAGGAAATGGTCTCCAGTTGCATCAAGGGAGGTTTAGATGGATATTAGGAAAAATTTCTTCACTGAAAGAATGGTCAGGCATTGGAATAGGCTGCCCAGGAAAGCAGTGAAATCACTGTTTTTAAACCTTTTTCTACTGATACCTTTGCTGATGATTCTTTAAACAACCTTAAAACACCTACTTTTGACACTTGGATGTGTTTAAAACCATCCAGATGTGGCACCTGAGGACATATTTTAGTGGTGAACACGGTGGTGTACGTGATGTCTGTAAAACACATTTTCAAGGAACATTATATGCATCTTATTTGCTTTTACTTATTTTTTAATGACTTCAGTTTTTTGCTTTAGTTTAAGAAAAAGTATCTCTGTGTGCCGATATCTCAGCGTGCAGATATCTCAAAAACATCTCAGTCTGGAACAGATACTGGAATGTGAAGTAGGACAAGTTGTAAACCAGTGTTGGCTAGAATTCTTTTTAAGTAAGTCTGTGAGGGTAGGCTTGTGCATGTGCTATAACAGAGACAGGACTAGCCTGGGAAGCATTTTGACTCTGATACACAACTCTGAAACACAACCTCTGCTTTGGTGTTTCATTGATTTACATTTAATGCTGGCAATAATTTGTTTTTGATTGGGGCCATAATTCCTACCCAAATATTTGGTTCCTACAAACTCATACATCTAGAAATCTACTACATCTCTTTCATGCAACTCATTCCGAGGTGATAATACATTTTTTCCCGTCCCTTTTCATTAGGATAGAGTAATGTATTTTGCTGCTGGTTTGTTCTTTTGTTGGTTTGGGGGTTTTTTTCTTTGGAAGGTGCAAGAAATTAGTTCAATGTGGGGGAAAAAATACAAAACTGAATGTCCCATTTCATGTAGCTTTTAAATCCTGATGGAAGTGAAATGAGAGAGGATTTTACATAAACCAGTGAAGGGGCAACGTGATGGTAGATAAAGGTCATAAAACGCTGACCTCCTCTGACACTAGGTTAAATCACTTGAATCTACAACTCTCTCTCCCCTTCAGTTGCCTAGATGATGACACACAAATTTTCAATTCTTTCACTTGGCAACCTTTTCCTGAAAATCTGTTCTGCTCTAAGGAAAGCGTAAAAAATGACTGGCAACATTGTCTACCTTTTGTTCTGGCAAATAGTTTCTTTAGAAGCCGTGATACTCCCTGAGCAGCACTTGTGTCCCAATGCAGGAAGCATTAGCATGAAGCTGGGGCTGCACAGGGCACAGGCAGTCAAGGCAGGAACAGTAGGATACAGAGTAGGTTTTCTATGCCACTTGTGATGGTGGAGTAAGAACACAAGGAGGGCTTGGTAGAGTCAGATTTTAACATAAGTTCATGAATCAAAGTGAAATGATTTTTTTTGGCTTCAGTCTCTTTGATCAACAGATTGTGATCAACTCCTCATTGTTGCATGGTCTTCTTATTCGCAGTTGCAAAAGGGTATTTACAATGTGGTTTCACTGATTTTTAATTTGTGCAACATCAGTGTGCAGCTCTGTGGTGTTAGAATACAATATTTCCCCATACCTTGCTAACATATGCAAATTATTTGTGGGTCTATAATTGTAATGTCTATCAAAAGAGGTTAGTGGGCATCCAAAGTTTTTTCCTGCTATTGGAACCTTGCCCTTATTTTTTTTATTTCTATTATCTCTGTAGTCCAGAAATTGTACCCAACAATCATCAGTTCTTGTGCATTTTGGTTGGTAAGTGGATTTTACATTGGTGCGGTAGATGTAAATGTTCTGGAAAGAGACCATGGTCTTATAAATAGCTAATAGTGGCCACTAAATTTCATAAACTTGTACATCAGGAATTAAAATACAGCAAGTAAGACTCGTATAACTATGTCAATTCAGTAAGCCATATATTTAATTCAAGCTTTCAAGTAGATTTGTGCTAGTCTGCACTTCTTTTACAAAAATGAGAAACATTTTATTGCCTTTCAGGCAGTACTGAAATTACAGTCCAAGTGAGATACAAATTGATTTTCTTTTTTTTATATGGTGCTGCTTTTATCTCTTTTTCAGAAACATGGCCAGAGAGTTGTACAAATTTTAAAATAATGTTAAAGAAAAAAACATTTAATTAAAGTCACACCATAAACATTAATGTAAACAAACATTTGTTAAATACAGCTTTTTCACTGGCTGTCTAAAGTATGAAACAGGATTACCTTACTGCAAGAAGACAGTTCAGGGGTGAGAATGAGCTTTTTTTAATATATCTGCTTGAAATATTTCAGTATGAAGTAATCTTATTGGTAGTGTGTTGTTTTTATGAAAATATTCTAAGCTGAAAATATTTGTAAATCTATGTTAATCCCAAACTTTACTACTTTTTATGAAGTAAAATTGAAATTTTGTAAATGTGAATAAAAGATAAATTATAAGTTTAGATGCTCCTTTTATATTTGCTTGACAAAAGTATTTTAATTAAAAGGTGTTTTAAAAATGTATTTAAGTTTCTTATAACCTAATATGAGTTTATCTTTTTAGCCATTTAGTTCATGGTCTTGCACCACGTTCTGTGAAACTTTTTACATAGCTGAAATAAATCTCTGCTGATACAGTATAAAGGCTATAAGAAGCCATTTCCAATAGACGCACAGTGATCTATCCAAATCTGTTTTACTTGAAACATGCCTGTTAATCCTCTGTGTATTAATGGAAGAATAGACTTTTTGTCACAGAGCGATGGCCGTTCTCCTTAATATTTTGTAATAAGGACCTTATATAAAACCAATTTTGTCTTTTTGACAAAGTTCCTTGAATTTCCTAGAATTGTTGTTAAATTTATTATGATCTAAAAGAAAATATTTGAGTAGCATTAAGTCATTTTAGCATGAAATCAGTCAGGCCAGTTTAGCATTACTTTTTAGACAGGTCTATTATGCTCTGTTTTGTATAAGAATTTGCGTGTAAATTTTTAATATTTTCCTAGACATTGCTGGCAGAAAACATGTAATAGAGGCATAGAACAAAACTTTATTCTGTACTTGGAAGGCGATATTCTTACTGATGCAGTCTGGAAATGTTGTTTAGGCAGATACTGAAAAGCACATTTTCCTTTTTTTGATGCTAATATGATCTTGCAAGAAAAATGTTCCAGTTTACAACTTCCTGATACGCAATTTTTCATGTACTCTAAAATCACACTGAGCAACTACTTGAATGGGCTGGGCAAAGATGAAGGACTTGAAAGAACCTGCTACTAACATTAGAAGCAAGAGGGATTTTCTAGCACCCAGGTACTAAACATGGTTCCTAGGAAACTTGAGCTTTTGTTGAATGAAGAAAGGAAAGTAGAGAAGCTCTTGGAGAAAGAAAAAATTTGAGGGAGATGTTCTTAGGGTGCAGAAAAAAAAAATCAGCAACGACCTTGAGTTTAATAAAGTTCTGTCACTACACAGCATGGTTGTATGTCCCTGTCACACAGACAATAAATACTTGCTTTTACTGGGCAGAAGATATTTTGCACAGCTGTTATAAGCCACACATGGAGGCCCTGTTACATCAGTCACTGAAGGTGTAAGAAGTCACCTTAGGTATAAGGAGAGAACTGGAGAGCTGAAGGGCTCTCAGAAGGTTACCTAATACTTGGTCTGGATCTTAAGACTGCCTCAGTACCACATCAATGATGCTATTTGTAAAAGAGGCAATTCTGCAGATTAGAGAGGTCTTTATGAATGGCATAGACCATCTTCTCCAGAGTTTCACTATAAGTTTCCTGTTGATATAAAATTCCACGAACCTCTGGTAATAGTGAAACAGGTTCATATGAAACACTTGGAGATTGGTCTGATCTCAAATGTATGGAATCAAATTTCATTGTCAAAGACTTGTCCTTCTGCCAGATGGATTATAGAAGATATGACAAAGTTTCAGGATAGGAAAAAACCATTTGCCACACCATCTGGATTTGATTTACAAATCATGCTTAGCATTTCAATGTCTCTGATCTCGTTGAACTTTATCATATGATACACTTTGGTGAAATACTATTTACTAATCCTGTCAAAGTGACATCAGCAGGAGATGGATTATTCATATAAGTGAATTTTCTTGTGAATTTGCATGCAGCTCATGAGAAGATCAGGATCCTATCACACCAATTTAAGGTAGCACGGAGACTTTTAGAACAAGGGGATCCATCTTGCCATTTGTTACTTCAAAATGATATTAAAAGTTATGTAGATAAACATTTCCTTTTGAGGCTAGACATGTTAACAGAGGGCTGCAAGTAACTGCTGCTGTGATGCCACACAGTTTCTCTCAACAGTGGTAGTGTAAGAATAAAATTAGTTTTGAAAACCCATTTCTCTCTCTCCAAAGAGAGATTTGGTCTTTTCTCAAAAACTGATTTTTTGTTAAGATCAGGATATTATATTAGATACACCACCAAAACACAACTATTTCCTTCAAACTATAACTTCAGTGTGTAAAGTCCAAAAGACTAATTCTGCTGTGAATGACAGAGGCATTTTAAATAAAATTCTAGGTTTGATTTGGGTTTTTAATATTTTTCTCTCCATTTTAGATATAGTTATTATATGTGTCAGACTTGGGTCAGTCACTGGCTTTAGAATTGTATAATTTGGAATGATATTTTTAATGTATAATTTGGAATGATATTTTTAAAAACAAGTGCAAAAACCACTGCATGCAGTATTGTGCAAGTCTTGCTGCTATTTCTGTCTAGAGAAATCTACCCAGAAGAAATGAGCTGTGGCTGAAGTGAAGGTAACTATTGGAACACCTCTGAGCCATGCTTGAGATAACAGAAAGGTGGGGTAATGGCTCCCAGTTCAGCAAAAGTTGGGCTTTCACAGCACTCCACAGGAGTTGAAAACAGGAAGGACTGCATTTTGAAGACTCTATTTGGCTCTATGAGATTCCAAGTCTCCTGCTGAGTTCTGAACTGTATTACTGCCTTCCTGAGCTCTTACAGCTCCTGCTGAATTCAGAACAAACTGGGAATTTTTGTGTGGGAGCCATTCACTCTTAAGAGGAAAGATACTGAAACTGCCATCTTCCTGCAGGGAGGGATTCTGAGTAGAGAATTCACTTCTGAAGAAGTTAAGACATGAATTTCGATCTTTTAAAAGTATGTGGGGAATAGCAGATGTGGGAGGCAGGAATACCGTGCCTTCTCAGATATCTCCATTTGGAACACAGGCTGAAAACACATTTAACAGAAATCCTGTGCAGAACTGAATGTAGTCTTGATGTTAATACCCAAACTGGACAGCATTGTGAGTGTTTTTATAGTGTCACTGTCAGTTACCAGCAATGATAATATAGAGACTAAGTGACCCTAATACAACCTCTTCATAGTCTTTCAGTCCTGCAGTAAACCTGTGTCTGGAACAAGTAGATATATGTACTTTATTTAAAAAAAAAATAATAATAAGAGAAAGAAAGAAGGCCTCTTCAATTTATCTTAGAACTGTTCAGAAAGTTTTTTAAATTAATCAGACCGTGTTACACTTTATATGGAATGAAAGTGTCTAAATATGTGTTTGATACCTGTCTAGATAAAAACAGGTTAAGGTTAAACCACTTCAACATACATGAAGTCAGACTCAATTTAAAAAGCTAGATGACTCAATAGTTGTCCCTGCCAATGGTTTTTTCCAATTTGTCACAACTGAATGAGATAAGAGAGGAGACAGACGTGCCAGTGGAGAAGATCTGGCTGGTCACCAGTGTGTATTTCTTGAATTAAAGCATAGCTTTTCAGTACCCCAGCTCATTTAACTCAGAATAGTATATCTATCCTGGCAGCTGCTAATGTGATTTCCTCTGAGACCAAATAATCCTTGCTCATCTGACATACTCTTGCTTTCGGGCATTCTGCCTTTTGCTCAGAATCTCCTCTTATTACTCTGCCAGCAATGTGGTGGAATTTAAATTGGCAAAGGTGATTGCAGAAAAGATTGTTATGCTTCGCAGCGATAGCACATCTTCACTGCCTCTTCTGAATGGTGAATGGAGACCAACATATTTTTGACATAGCAGTATAACATTTCCTGAAGAAAAGGACAGCATTCTTGTCCTTCTGCAGCACACTTAAAAATGCTAGACTGGGACCATTATTTTATTCCTTATTTTTAGTTAATTAGAAAGAAAGTAAATATTTTTTACACACAGAGAGTTTAGAGTCAAAGGGCCAAAATCAGACTATGGTAACAACTGTGGGAGAACTAAATAGCCATGTGATGTAAATGAGTAAGAATAGGGTTGCCAGAATCTGTAGAAGATAGTGTGAGTACTGCCATGGACTCCAGTAGAGGTGTGTGCAGTTTGGTTGGTATCTGCAGCTTTAGAGAACTAGTCATAATCCAGGAGGGGATTCAGAAGAAACTGGCACCAAAGAACTTATTACTTAGTCTCTGTGCAAAGCTGCACTTCTTTTCCTCAAGAGGAAAAATACTTCTTTCTGGACAGGTCTCACATATTCCCATCTGCTTATCATTTGCTGATTCTTAAGCACTGCTTTTGTAAAAGGTGTTGCCAGCAGTACGCCAGGAATCTTAACTGCAAATATGGAAGTTTAGGATATGCAGCTTTTCCAGAGGTTGTTTGGACCCAAGGACAGATTTGGATCCAAGGACTCAATAGCAAATGTCTTAGGTCTTATGCTTTACAATTTAGGGGTACAGATTCTGTGATGAGAAAGAGATGAGGTTTCTTGCTTATAGCTGTTCTAGTCATCACTGAAGAGAGATGGAAATCTAAATGAACTTAGTAAAGCAAAAGAGTGTTAACATGCCAACATGTCATCAAGGTGAGAAATTTCTAAGATAAAGAGGTGCCATCAGCTAAACATTTTGCCTTCAGTATTTACTTTCTTGATGTTTCCTTCAACATTTTGCTGGCTTATATGAGCTTTTAAAAACTCCTACTGGTGACTTTATCCTTCTTCTGAAGTTTTAGTTGAACATGTTTTGGTTGTGTTATGCCTGGAAGCACTCTGAAACAAAGTGTTTACCAACCACACTTCTTCGTCTCCAAATACTTCTTGCATTAGATGAACACTTGAATTAACATGCCTTAAAATATTAACATACATCTTTTCACATCTACTTCACTACTGAGCTGAAAAATATATATTTACATAAGTATAAAGAGAAAGAATAAGTGAACCTTAGTAATATGCTAGTTTTTATTTTTACGCTGTCATTAGAAAATTGGAAAGAATAGAGTCGGGATAGGGCAAGGATTTACAGAATATTTCAGGCTTAGTGCAAGAGGGTCAAAACCCTTCTGGTTGGTATACATTAATGGCTATTTCTCTCTGATCATAATAATGCAATTTATATGCAATCTAATTGGTAATATTATTTGCTTTTTGACTGGCCAAGTTGCGTAAAAGAAAAAAAACCAGATGGTGTCATTTACATTATGAGATGGATTTTCATTCTCAGAAAAATGATCCAACAGCCGCTGAAAAAGTCTGATTTCTATCACACAGATGACCTTTGGAAATCAAGTTTAAAGCAGGTTATCCCAGAGAGTTTTATACAATTTGGTTTTCTTGCTCTACTCCTCTGTGGACAGAAAATAGCTTTTCTATACAGGTCTATTTAATTTGTGCTAAATAATACTGGTTTTTAATGTTTAAGAAAGTGATGGGAAATCCATTCACATACAGAAATTTCAAAAACCTCTTTATATTTCCTGAGGGAACCTTCATTGTTCAGTTCAACCTCTAGCTTCCTAATAACTGCATTTCCTATCTACTGATTTTTTTCATTCACATACCTCTAAGATTCAGTATTTTAAAAATATTTTGGTCTTATTAGCCTTGGATTTTTTTTTTAACCTGGTAAAATATGTAGCACTTGGAACTTAAAAAAGTAATTTCTATTTGATTTTTTGAGAAAGTTGTTATACTCTAGGTATTCAAAAAAAAAGGGACGGGAAAATAAAATAGTAAAAGATGTTACCATGCACGTGTATATTTATTCTATTAAGAATTGACAGACTTTATACTAATACTTATCTGTTTACAAATATTTAGGTGGTGTGGGGGAAGGGAAAGAAGTTGTTGTTGAATAGCTTGAAAAAATATACCATTAATTTTCTATTGATTAAACTCTTTCTCTGTCATAAACAATATCTTAATGAAAAATGTGCATCTTTAATTTTCTTGAAATGCTTTTACTATAGTGTCAGGAAAAAGGCTTAACTGAAACCTAATAATTATTCAGGTATTTGGGGGGTTTTTTGTTTGTTTTGTTGGTTTTTTTTAATAGATGTGGTTTTACAGATGGTGAAAATGTAACAGGTAGCATTCAAGACCTCATAACTTGCAAAAGGAAATCTCTAAATTGGAACAATAAGGATGAGAATGGTGGGCTATTCAGTGGACAAGGAATAGGCTGGATTGAGTAGCCAGAGACTTGTGATCAGTGGTTCTGTGTCCAGGTGGAGGCTGGTGATGGAGTGGTGTCTCTCAGGGCTCTCTCCTGTGGTCTTTATGCATTCCCTAGATGTTTATTATCATCATCAATGGCACAAGCAATGAGATCAAGTGTGTCCTCAGCAAGTTTGTCAATGACACAAACTGAGTGGTGCTCACAGAAGAGATACCATCCAGGGAGACCTGTACAGGTTTGGAAAGTGGGCCCAGAAGAATTTCATGAGGTTCAACAAGTCCAGGTGCAAGGTGGTGCACCTGGGTTGGGGCAAACTGGGAGAAGAATCCACTGAGAGCAGCCTTGCAGAGGACTTGGGTGTTCAGGTGGATGAAAAGCCAGACATGACCTGGTAAAAAAATACTTGGAGCCCAGAAAGCAACCACATAAAAAGAAGTGTGACCAGCAAGTAAAGGGAGGTGATTCTGTGCCTCTACTCTGCCCTCATGAGACCCTGATTGGAGCGCTGTGTTTCAGCTCTGGGGATCCTAGCACAAAAAAAGACATGGACCTGTTAAATCAGGTCCAGTGAATGAACACAAAGGTGATCACAGAGCTGGAGCACCTCTCCTAAAATGACACTTTGTGGGAGCTGGGGTTGATCGTCCTGGAACAGAGAAGGTGCCAGGGAGACCCTTCCAGGGAGAGTTCCTAAAAGGGGGCCTGTGAAAAGGCTGGAGAGCAACTTAATATGAGGGCATGTAGTGACAGAACAAGAGAAGAACAGCTTCAAACTGACAAAGGGCAGGTTTAGATCAGATATTAGGAAGAAATTCTTTACTGTGAGGGTAATAAGGCACTGGCACAGGTTGGCCAGAGAAACTGTGAATGCCCCACCCCTGGAAGTGTTTAAGGCCAGGTTGGATGGAGCTCTAAGCAACCTGGTCCAGTGAGTGGTATCCCTGCACAGGGCAGGGAGGTTAAAATGACATGATTTCTAAGGCCCCATTAACCCAAACTGTTCTATGATCTATGATTAGTGCTATCTAAATTTCAGGCAAGAATTGAAAAACAAAGGTGTTAATAAGTCCCCTTGCCTACACAGTATAGAAGGCACCCATTGCAGGCTTTACCATATTTTTCTTATACTTACTAAAGGTGGGTATATTTTTCTTATACTTATTAAAGACTATATTAAAGGCGGGTTTTGTGACATAGAGAAATTTTCATTTGCTCCCTGCGAAAGTGTTGATTTTGAGCAGTGACATAGTATGATTGCCCCTTACTCAGGTAAAATGCAAACCAGCACTGACTAATGGGCAGGTGTTAGCAAGCCAGAAACAGTCTCACATAGTTTTCCCTATCTTCCCTCCCAGCCCTTGAGTTCTCCACCCTGCAGTTCAATGCATTTACTCTGTCTTTAGATCTCAGTCACATAAAGACTGTGCCAGTGTGGAACTTCACATTTATGCATTTATGGAGAATTTAGGTAAAATTTCTGTTAAAATTCAGTGCTGTCTTAATGCTAAGTTTGCAGATCCCTGAGAAAATTCAGGGAACAAAAAGTTTGGTCTTCTGAAAAATTTATACCTTGAATAAATCCATTCAGGATTTGTTTTACAAGTCTTAGAGAAATGGAATATTATTCCAAAACATTGTATTTTGGATTAGTAGGTAATACATATTTTTTTATTCCACAAATGGAATAATGTTTAAGCAGTAATACATTTCGGGGTTTGAATATAGTCAAACATGGTTTGTAGGGAAGGATAAGATTTTTTTTTTTTTTAATACTGAAGGAGATATGCCTAAAAGCTTTTCTATTTTTTTCTGAATGCAACCGTTGATTTAGTTACCTAAGTAGATGTAACCTCCACACAGAAATCTCTTTTTTTGTCTAATGCTGAGACAAGCTTATTAAAAAAAAGCTTATCAAGCTCATTGAAATGAGCAAAGTAACCAGAAAGATAAATGGGTCTCACTTAACATTTCTTGTTCCAGAACTTCAGGCTGATGCCTTTCATGCCTGCTTTAACTGTCAAGATTGGCACAATGGAGCTCTCAGCACTCTCTGGTTATGTGGGTGGCTTCAGAGCTACAGTAAGCCAAAATTTTTATGAGCAATGAATTCAGCAGTGAAAAGCAGCTGAGAGAAGCAGTTGTACCAAGATGGTTACATATATTTTTCCTACATTTAAATGGCAAATTGACTCCGTTAGGGATTTTAGGATATTTCTAATGTAGCCACAAAGGATGACAGCCAAGAATACTGTCTGAACAAGTAAAATAAAATATCATCCAAGAGATGCATATGATTAACGCATAACTGCACTTTAACTATATCTGTACCATTTTTATTTTTGCTTTGGACAGTTATAAGGGTTTCTGTTTTATTCACAAGAATATCACAGAATCACAGGATAATTCAGGGTGAAAATGACCGCAGGAGGTCTCTAGTCCAGCTTTCTGCTCAGAACAGGATTAACTATGAGATCAGACTAGGTTGCTCAGAAGATAATCCAGTCATGTTTTGAAAACCTCCAGGGTGGAGACTACACAACCTCTCTGAATAACTTGCTCTGCTGCCTGACTGTCATTATGGACAAAATGTTTCTCCTTATGTCCTGTCAGAAGCTCTCATATGACAATTTGTGCTTGCTGCCAAGGACCAAAGGGCCTGACTTTGTCTTCCTAATAATCTTGTAGATTATTAGGAAGCTGCAGAGTTGCTGTTTGCTCCTACCCAGAACTGTCTCTTCTTCAGGCTGGATGTGTCCAAGTCCCTCAGCTTCTTCTCACAGGGCAATATATCACCATCCCAGTGGTTCTGTACTGAATTTTACCTTTCTTAGCAACGATTTTCTTGAACTATGGGATTTAATTGCATGTGGTATTACAGACATAGTCCCAAACCTTGACCATGCTTCTGTTATCACAGCCCAGAATGCTGTTGGCCATCTCTGCTGCCAGGGCTCCCAGCTGGCTCAGCTCAGTATCTGCCCAGCAGGACCCCAGGCCCTCTTCATCAGAGCTGTTCCCCAGGCAGACAGGCCGCAGTCAGTCCTGTTGCAAGCAGCTCTTCCTTCCCAGGTGCAGCACTTGACATTTTTTACTGCTGAATTACCATTTCCATTGTCCCATTCCTCCAGCCTCTCCAGGGCTGTCTGTGTGGCAGTCCTGTCCTCAAGGATGTCACCTGTGTTCCCCAGAGTGTGTCCTCTGCCAGTCTGATCAGAGTGTGCTCCAGTGCCCACCGCCTGCTCCAGCCCTAGGTCACTGATGGCTTTACTAGGACAAGTCCCAGGATGGACCCCTGTGCAATCTCACTGGTTAGACTCCTCTGAGTGTGACCCATGTGCTACTCGGGGATACACAAGAAACTTTGTATTTTATTTTTATATAAAAAGGGAAACAAAATTAAAGACAAAGGCTCTTTCAAGGACACAGCCAAAACTGCTTCGGCAGGTTTTGTAAAACTGAGAAAGGTCTCTAATAGCTTTCTCCATTGCTATCTGGATCTGCTCAGTAAGCTGTTTGTAAAAACATGTGAAATAAAAAAAACCAATCCGAGTCCAATCAACTAACCAACCAAAAAAACCTCAAAGAAATCTAGAAATAAATTTTACATTAAAAAAAAAAACCCACAACCTCCNCCCCAAACCACAACTAGTTATGGTCGAGCTTTAACTATTAAAAAAAAAATAAAAGTAGTCTGCAAGAAAGTACTGTTGTCATCAACTTTATGTGACTGGTACTCAAGTTTTGTGTTGAAAGGAAGTAATACCTGTTGGACAGGATGAGAGTTTGTGTTACTGATAGGTAAGGCTTTATAAATTATTGGCTCTCACATGACTTTAGAGTGACTGAGACTCATTTTTAAAGGGTAGTAACTTTCCAAAGCCCCCAGTTTAATGATTTATCTGTGTTGATGGCTAAATAGCCTGTGGAGTTATTTTAACCTCACATTACATTTTCAAAAGTCTTATATTCCTCTCGCAAGCCTGGGCACTTCTTTGTCAAAATATGTTTCCACTGTAATTTCAAGTTTCTCTCTATGTCATTTACTCCCTTCCCACTCAGTTTAATGAATAGAACTATTTAAAAAACACAGCACAGATTCTCTTTATTCTCTTTCTCTTAGTAGAGAAGCTTGTTCTCGAAGGAGTGTGAAGAATTGTAGGTCAACACCTTGAAAAAAACCAACCAGGAACTTTCAAACATTATTTTATCCATTAGAATAAAATATATCCAACTATATGTAAGACAGAATAATATACAGTATTATTACTGTATATCAAGGCTTAGAGTAATCAAGGACAGGCAGAGTGAAAAAAGCTTTTGATAAGGGAAAAATATAGGAAATGTAATGTCAAAATGAAAGTCAATTTGGCATCAGTATAAAACCCTTGCTAGGAAACAGCTCATCTCTGTCAGTCTGCTCACACTGAAAAATGAAAGTGAAGGGGCAATACAGGGTAAATACTTTTGCAAAAGGCAGCAGGCCAACAGTGGTGCGTGATTATGAAAGTGAATATTTAAAAACTGCTTTAAATTATCAAAGAAAGGCAGTTTTAGTTTAGAGATGCAAAAAATCTGATGACATAGTAAGATTCAGGATCTATGGGAAAATGTATCTTAAGTAAACAGACAAGTTTTCAGAAAGGCACTGAGGTATCCATTTATCATTTAAATGTCAGTTTTGTACTCTCCCTCAAGTGCAACAAAGAAAATATTTATTTGGTTTTACTTTTCAAGATTGGTGTCTCAAATATACATAATTCCATGCCTTGATAAACATAATTCTAGACATAAATCATCCCAAAATCTTTTATCTACTGAGAATCTTCCTGAATTTCTAATGCAGTTTAAATTCCTGTTTATTTTTTTTGGTGCAAAAACTGGGAAATAGCTTTCATATTTTCCAGATTCTGTACTGCTTGAGTATATAATTTTAAATTTTATATAAAATGTTAGCAAGTTCTCCTCACAGTTTAGTTAAGACAAACCAGTCCTTTTCAAGCCCGAGAAACAAGGACACTGTTGCAGCTGCAGGCCCAAAAAGTATGAACAATAGTGAATTGAGGAGAGAAAATTGGGAGGATGGGACTTCATAACCTGAAGCTGTAATTGGACAATTAACCCCAATATGCAAAAGGACCAAAATTATAAAAAGTATGAAAACGTGTGACCCGTTGTCCGTCTTGGGTGTAGACTCAGCTGGGCTCTTGTACTGCCCAAGGTGCACCCTTTGAAGGCCTTTTAATAAATACCTACTTTATTCTTGTAACTCTGTCTAGCCTCTGTCCTAGGTATCCTCTCGAGGCATCAACAGGACATAAGGTATAATGAGAAATGACATGAGAAATTGCCAGACATGATGGATAACCATGCAAGAAACTGACGGAAATTACAAATAGTGCTGCGAGTGATTCCTGAATTTCAAAAGTGGTTACAGGGAAGTGTCGATTGCCGAGGCTGGGAGTGTCCCAACTTCAGCGACAGAAAGATGAGCAGGCACAGCAGTAGTTCAAGGGAACAAACTCTTTTATTCAAAAATCTGACTCCATTTATATACATTTGTACAAAGGTCAAGAGATTGGCTACACACATCACCACCTCTCTAACCTGGATTGTGGACAGCACCATCAATTAATGCTTCTCTTAGAGGAGAAGAATGTAAACATTCTAAAAATACACATTGTTTACATGAAGCTCCGTGAGAATTTGCAGCATGAAGACAGCAGGCAGAAAATTCAAAGCGACAGGGAAGTTCTATGAGAAGCAGTTGTACTTCCGGAGCAGTTGAAGAGGAGTACTGAGGACCTGCAGGGTAGTAGGCACCTGTGAGGCTAATACTACTTAGCCAGAAAAGTAGTGCTTTTTATATATATAAACAAGATTATTTTTTGATTATATAAAAAGTATCAAACTTTGGTACAGGTGAAGCAAAATTAGGAACAATGGGAAAAATACTTAGAGGACATTTTGTTTGTTTGTGAGGGACCTGATGTGGCGGAAGGGAGATACAAGTGTGCTGGAAAGGAGGATGAAAGAAAGGGCAAATGGCATGATAATGTGGTGGGATGGGTTGCTTCCCTGCCCAGCAAGGAAACTGCTGGCATGGTGAGAACAAACACTGTGGCAGCACTTGTCCCAGACCTTGTGATGTTGGCATCTGTCGTGGTCTGAGATAAAATTGACAGTGTAGGAATTAGATGAGTCCAGGTACCAAAGTACATTTAGTCATGGCTATCTTTAATGTTGATGAGACTCAGCATCCAGGTCCCACAGTGAGAAGGTGCCCACTTCAGGAGGGGAGAGAGCCCAACCTTGACATGTTGCAGGGAAATAGGGCAGCCCAGGGAGGTGCTGGTAGAGTCAGCAAAGGTTTCTCAGCTCCTGGAATCCTCTGCCATGAACCCTTGGACATTGACATTCACTCCCCATGGGCTCTTTGCTGGATCTCCGCAGTAACCCCAAACCCCACCACTTCTGGAATGGGGCAGAGAACACCCATTATGCAGGTTCTGACTGGTTGAAATTCCCTTGGCACCTGGTGGCTGCAAGAGGGCATTCCCAGACTATTCTCCATAAGGTTCTCTGCTCTGTGGCAACCACCCTGCTGTTGAGGCCTTAGTAATGGGTGGGGCATTGCAGTGAAACACTGTGAAAGCCATCCTAGCCCTGTGCCCAACTGGCACAGCACCTCCCCATCTGCCTTCAAATGTGCCCTGTCTCGCAGCTGACCTGGAAGCTGTTGCCATGTGTGATTTTAGAACATCCCCCACAAGGTTTTAAAATGGGGACATTGTTGTAGAATTACAGGCATCCCCTATTTTTCCAAGATTAGCTAATTGACCATTTAGCTAGTAGGAACCTTGGACTTAAGAATATATGTCTAATAAATTGCAAGGTTAGTTCATTAATTTTTCAAATGCATTTTGAAGACCAGTAACTGCCCACTCCGGTGGGGCCCTGTGCAACTCCTGGAGAGCAATCTCTGGCTTCTCCCTCTACCTGCCACCCTCTGAAGGACAGGAATGTTCACAAAAGATTAGTTATTCCTGGGCAGACATTTATTTTAAAGTGTCCATGAGATATCCCAAGATGCCACATCTGGCTTGAGAGAGAATGACCTTGTTTTCCCAGCTCACTCAGCTTTGGGTGCCCAGACAATGGTGTGTGATGCCAGGAGTGTAAGGCTTGAAGGGCTGGCTCTGCTACATCACCTTTGCCTTCCTGTGACATACAGGTCAGCTCAGCACAGTGATACCAATGCAGGGAGAGAGAGAACTGCTGCCTTCCCCCTGGTAAATGTGCTCCTGAACACCATATATTAGGATTCTCTAGGAGGATTTTGCAGTGCCTGTGTGACGGGATGACATCCTGATTAGTCTGTTGTAATGTTATTTTGGGCAGGTTTTTCTTGGCACTGCCTCCTTAACTTGAATTCACACTTTCTGCTTCTTCCTCTGATTGTGGAGTAGAAAGATTTAAACTTGTTATAATTTTCTCAACTCATTTTACTAATAATGAAAAGAGTATCATCCTCTTCATTCTCTTTCTTTGCTATCTATTTTGATAACTGTCAATTTTTTTCTTGCAGTGTTTGGAATATCATTTAAATCCCTATCTCCTGCAATTACACAACGATGTAATAACCTTGCCTCTCCTTTAAAAATAGTAAGATACAGCTGATTTCCCATTCCCTTGTGACTGTAAGAGGAATATTGAAGTGCTTAAGATATGCTGAATTGTTGTATGACAAAAAGGAGAATTTTGTATAAAATGCCCTTAACACATGATAGTTCAAGGAATGTGTCCTGATTTCCAAATACTCAATGTTGCCAATACTCTAAACATCTGATCAATCATGCAGGCTAAAAATATAAAACAATTTTAAAATAAATTATGAGCTGTTAATTCGTGGGACGAATAATAATTGATTGGTATTTCAGTTCAGGTCATTAGGTGGAGAAGCAGGTGCAAGTCATCAAAAAGCTCAGGTCATGCCGGTATGCTAGTCTGACACATATTTCTGTATCTGTGTGCATGTGTGCGTGTCTTCAAAGCAGATAGTGTGATAGCAGCAATCAGTGAATATAAATGTTCCCCAGCCAAACTGTCAGAATCAGGATGTTGTGGTTTCAGGTATCTGATCTGCTCCTTCACAAGAGGTATGAGAGCTCGTGTAATTGACAGCAAGTGTGGCATTTTGACAAGATGTGAGACATGCCTACCTTCTGTATCTGAACTATGGATGTGTGCCTTGTAAATAATGTGTGTGATAAACAACAAATAGCTTAAACTCGTTTCCAGTCAGAGCTAGCTCAGATCCATTGAGCAGTGTTGAAAAGCAAAACAAAACAATACAAGAAAACTCAAACAGATGAGACGTGGTTTTGATGCTATTCTCATAAAAAATATAGCAAGAAGGGTAGAAAAAGATGCAGCAGCAATCCCTAGTGAATGAAGAAAGGACACAGGTTTCCTTAGGCAAACTGTCTATTTTAAAAAGTACACAGTAGTGTAAAGAGTGACTTTTTTTTTAAGAATAGTCAATTTTTACAGCAGTTTATAATGCTGTTATAATACACCTTTTAATACAGTTCATAATGCTGGCATTCTGGTCTAATTCTTCAGAGTGCTTAATGACATCACAGAAAGTGATCAGGGTTACAGAGACATCGCATATATTTTACCAAAATGTTTAGCTGTGCATCAATTTGCCAAATAAGGTGTCAGAATTAAAACCCTTAATGAACTGACCTAATTATCAGGAAATAATAGAACGGTTTAAATTGGAAGGGACCTGAAACATGATCTAGTTCCAATCCCCTGCTATGGGCAGGGAACCTCCCACTATACCAGGTTGCTCAAAGCCCCATTCAGCCTGGGCTGGAACACTTCTTGGGATGGGTTATCCACAGCTTCTCTGGACTACCTGTTCTAGTGCCTCACCACTCACACAGTAAGGAATGTCTTCCAAATATCTAGTCTTAACCTACTTTTTTTTTTGGTTTAAAGCCATTTCCCTTTGTCTTATCATTGCATGTCCTTGTAAAAAGTCTCTCTCTGGCTTTCTTCTTGGCACCTTTATATAGTGGAAGGTGCTCTAAGGTCTAAATAACCTAATGCACCATACATTCTGGTACAGGACACGTTTGATAGACAGTATAGCTAATTACAGACTAATTCCCAGCTGCCGTAATTCCTACTGAAAATACATATGCCAAAGGCCTTTTTTTTTTTTTGTGAAAGCACTGATAAAACAATACATGATACTGCCATTGCAGTCTGAAGTAAATAGGCTTTTCCCCAAATTTGCCAATTTTGCTTTTGCATTATTTGCCATTTTCATTTCAGTTACACATAACATTTACATGAAGAGCTATCTGCCTAGTACAGCAAACTAATTTTAAAAGGACTCTAAATGTAAAATGTGGTTTGAACAGGGGAATGGTTTTCTTAGAGTCTTACACTAATTATCAGAAGGCAGAAGCTCTGCCTTTTCAACTCATTCCTATACTGCTATTTGTTTTCATTAAATCTAGCAAGCCCTGGAGTAAACAGCCTCAGAGCATGACTCTGTCCCTGCTTCTGCCATTGTGTTGAACAGGTGTGCTGGTTTTAGCTGGGGTAGAGCTAATTTTCATTACGAACAATGACAACAGGTCTATCACCAAGGTCATGGTACACAGCACCTTGCAGTGCTAGTCCCTGGAATGAGATCTACTTCTACAGCTAAAAGGAGGAGATCAGCTTTCTTTGGCTTACTTGAAGAAGGAATGCTATGTCATTAACTTTTCCATTCCATGTGCCATTGGAAAATGCTTTTGCTAATGGTTATTTAGCTGTTAGATAAAACAGTTTCTTTTATCAAAAGACAATAAAATCTGATTATTCAATACTATTAATAATTAGTGTTCTCCTTTGTCCCTCCATATAAATAGACTGTTAAAATAGCTAACCTTACTTGTGTAACATCATGTATTCCTTTGACACCTATTACACAATGGAACTTGATAAAAATGCATACTAAGGTTCCCAGTAGCCCTTCCCTCTACAAATACTAAATTATAATTTTTTCACTTAAAATTTCCCCTGGGAACCTAGATTTCTTCCATACCTTTAACAATCTCCAAATTTCTTCAGTTACTTATAGGTACACATGCAGTCATTGACTGTCACTAGAGGACACAAAATGAAGGACATGCACATAGTCAGTTGTCAGGGCAAAAAGAGGGGCATTTATTTCTCAACCTTGATTTATATAGATTTTGGACAATGACCAGGGATTGGAGGATGAAGGTTGCCACCTCTCCAACCACACTGGCCAAACTAGAAGTCCATCAATTGTCCCTCCTCAAGAGAGGTATGAAAAAACAATCACTTTGTTTACATGACAATCCGTGAGAAACGCCACTACAAAAATGCAAACATCAGAAGGCTGAAAAAGGTCAGGGCAACAATTGACAGTGAATGTTTCATTCATTTCATGGTTAAAGTAGCACAGTGTCTGGTTGGGCTACTAACTTTTTCCAGGATTGCTTATATATCTTACATTCTTCCAAGTCAGTGATCTTCTGGCCATAAGCAATAACACTGGAGAAGTAGCAGTCCTTAGACAACAACATATTTTGATCAGACTTTATACCTGCTCAGTGACACTGTTGTCAGTTTTATGGTTTTAGTGTTCTGCAGTCTGAGCAAACTCAGAATTTCACAGGTATCTGCAGGCCAAGGTTAGTCTTTGCTCTTCCAGGGTAAGAAAGATTGGCTTCTGTGTCAGTTTGAAACTAGACAGCTTTTTTACTTTTGGAAAGTTTGGTTGTGCAGTACAGACATTTTCAAATCAATTTTTGCAATCACTCACCTCACTATGTAGGTGTGTAGATTGGGTAAAGGAGTCTCCATTTGTTTAGGAATTTGGCTTATGGAAATGACACCTTCTCAAACTTTAAATATTCAATGACTTAAAAGCTTATTCCTTCAACTTGGCTCATTAGGTTTTCCCTCTGGTGTTCCTATCTCAGAACTTTTTTTTTCCAAGTGAGGCTTTGGGAAAAACCCTGGGCTTCTTATCAGAAATCTACTACTGCATACTACTGTTGAATTCTTTCATGGTCTCCTGTACCACTTTCCATATCCACCAGGAGCTGAGTATCTGTGATACAAGCATCTAGCCAGCAGGGCACAGGATGTTGGGATTTGGGGCAACAGTGAGAATGAGAGTCTGGAACAGCAGATGTGTTGTGATTCTGTTCTCACTCTGTATCTTCTACTTTTATCTATTTTGTAGCATGTATCTTTTTGCAATACCTGGAGCGTCCCCATCAGGATCTACAAAATAAGAGAGAGAACTTTTCACCTTTTTATTATTCCACCTAAATGAAAGTTATGTCAGTTTCCATACGGAAAACAAGAGAATATAATTTGAGATAAGAGATTGATATTTTGCCCATCCTCCTGCATGGTGGCAGAATGGACTTGATTCATTTTAGAATACAGCTGCCAGATGCCTTTACTAGATTGCACTTATGTGCCTAATGAAAATTTTAAAATAAGTTTAGAAAGTTGTTTTGCTGCTTGAAGCACTAATAAAGAGATTACCACCCTTCCAACTCCCCCCCCACTCCTGTGAAAATACATAACCTAAACATAGCTGACTAAAGCTTTGTATTGTCATAGTCAAGACAGCCACTGCACTCAGAGTGCTTCATTATAAATTTCAGGGGGCTTCAAGCATCAGGACCAGGTTATCTAGAAGTCCTTCATACCTTTTCTATGTAGCAAGCCTATGGGCAATTCCACACAGCTCTGGCTCCCTCTCTTCTCTCTTCCTTCTGCAGTTCCAGCTCACTGCTTCTTGTCCTTGGCACTGCCACCTAACCCTGTCTGTCCCTCACACAACCTCCTGTCCCTTCCTCCTCACAGCACAGCCAGCAGACTCCAACTGACTCTGTACCAACTAATTCACTCTTTTATCACACCCAGCTGTGAGGGCAAGACTGTTCCCACTCTTTGGTCATTAACACAGCTGCAATATATCAGAGGCAGGATTGCCTTTAGCACTATCTCTCTTACCACATTGTTTCTGCTATTGGCAGCCCAGTAGCAGAATTACCTAAACCTTGTCATGGAAACCGTTTTCTATCTTTGTGATTAATTATTTTGCATCTTTTGTCTCTCATCTTCTATTCTCAATTGAATCTTCTCATGTCCCCCCACTTGTCTTACTTTCTAGATTATTTTATAGTATCTCAATTACAGTTCAGCTGCACATACACAGATCTTCAGTTTATAACCCCAAGGGAGAGAATATGAAATATGTTTTTGCTTCTATAGAAAAGAGTAAAAAATTCCAGTATTTTAAAATATGAAAGTAAATGTATTGTTTCCCCCCAAAGCATTTTTTCTTCATAACAGAATCTGATTCCACTTTGCTAATTAATAATCAGAGTGTTGTTTGAACTTTGTAAAACTAACTAGGACCACGTGGCAGATATAACTTTATTTACCATCTCTGTGCAACAATAATCAGGCATCAGCAGCTTTGAACTCTAATCATAGCAACATTCATTTACCATTTGCCAGTTACTGGGATAGAAGTTAAAGAACATGATTTTAAATCTTCTAAAAGGGTCAAGAGTATTAAATGTGATAGTAAAAGTTAAGAAAGAATCATAGCTGCTAAAAAGCATATATTTTATTGTTCACTACTTTTCAACTCATTATACTTCCATATTTCTTTCTTACTATGATAGTAAGAGACTATACATAAATAAATATTTTTCTATTTAATTTTATAATCCTTTTTTAATCTTTATTTGTAGTCTTATTTTGGTAAGATAGAATTTGCGTTCTATTCAGAATTAGTTCAAATAATTTAAGTATCTCAGTACTGATGGGCAGTTAAATAGATTGCTCTTGAAAAAATGCCATGTAAAGGTAGTTTGCAGATGGCATAAGGAAGGGAAACCCAATCTTCAGTAATAATATAGTTCAAAATTTAGTTGTGTCTTAGTTGCTTTTTAGGGTGATCAGTTGCTGCTATTATAGAGTTGATACATAGGTTTGACAGTTGTCACAAATGAATGCCTTAGGTTGTTTAAAGGATTGCTGACAAAGGTATTAACAAAAGTAGGTTTAATAGAAATATATGAAAGCACAACTTAATAAAGTTCAAGGGCAAAATGCCCTCTATTACAACAAGGATGAAACATATAAAGAACAATCAGGTAAGAATCAATTTAGAATGACTTAGACAGAAAGCAAAGACACAAAAGGGTAAGGCAGACCCTCTTCTTTAGTCACAAGGTTTAGTGTGGACCCTTTGCCTGATGGGTCTTAGGTGAGGCTAAATCCATTCTTAGTCTCAGACTTGGCCAACATTTTATATCTAAAGGATTTAACAGCACTTAATGATTAACTAATTTAACATTTGCCAAGTGATTAAATGGGATTTAGTACAATTACAACAGTGACTTAATTATAGATGTGAGATGGCAACATTCATAGTGTACTTGCTAAAAAGTGTTTAAATAATTCACGGTCGTGTAGACTAACATGCAGTTATTTATAAATATATATATATATACACAAAGCTATATACCAGTTAAAAATGCCCCTTGAGTTCATTGAAATATTCACATTGAATGCCTTTGCATTTCTCAGTGGGCAAGGGTGGAGCCTTTAGGAGTGAGGGGGATTGGTCCAGGCCCCATCCCCAGCTCAGCGATGGTGCTCCGATGATCACGTGTGTGGGTGCACAGGGTCTGAGGGAGAGGGTTGCTGGTTGCAGCCTGCTGAGGGCCAGGAGAGCACAAAAGGCCTCACTTAAGAGTGCTGTTTATAGGGTCATTAATTGAATTGATTTAGTCATCAGTGAATTTCCATCCTGGCCACAATACAAGTCAGTATTTATGGAATTTTTTCAGAAGTCCAGTAACAATGGTACAATTCCACTCAGGCTGCAATTCAGGTAAGTATTTTTCTTTGGCTCTAGGGGAAAAGGAATTCTCTCTCTTTTCCCACCTTGGTCAGGTGACCAGAGCTCCTGATATGGATAGTGTCATTCCTACCTTTGTCATGCAAGGGTTCCTGGTATGGTCAAGGGATGCTTCTTTCCCTGCCCAAACCATTATGCAAAGGCCAAGGCCTAATGGGAATTCCCAAGGTCATGGAGTGCGCCCAAGGAGCAGGTGGAGGGGAATACCCCACCACTACTAGGAGGCTCAATTGAAATAGAAGAAATTGAGGAAATTATGGAATTTAATCCAAAGGGGTTTTCTGTGAAAACTTCTATCTTTTAAAAACACTGTCTGTAGTTCATGCATATACTGAGACATCCCACAGTACCTGAAAACATTCTCAGTGTCCTACAGTTCATGTAAAGGTTTAGATATTATAGATTGAAGCTCTCAATTTAGAAATTTGCATTTAATTTTTTAAAGTTTTGAGGAACTGACTTTGATCCAGGGAAGATCCTATGGGTATCCTTGCCGGCACACAAACAGTGTGAGTCAGATTTATAGGACTATTTATTTGCACATATTTTGGAGACAAAGCCATAGAAAAAAAATCCAACTTTGTTTTTATTTGACAAAATGTTATCTATTTTTTTTTAATTGTCATAGAAGCATGTAAAAGATAGCTTTAATGAAATACCACAGCAGTCCAGGTTCATATTTTTTCCCAGATTCTAAAAATAGATGAAAGGGTAATTAATGGGTAATTAATGGATATGGGTATGAGACAGCAGCAGCAACTCAGGGCTAAATTTTTAATATTTGGGAAAAGGATTCCCTCCCAAAGTGGAAATTGCCCATGCAACTAGAGGCTGCATGGAATATAACAGAAGTCAACACAGAACAGCAAAACCTGAAATAAGAGAGTAATATGAACTAACTCAATAGTGCAATATGTTACATCTTCAAATTGTAAGAGAAAAAGAAAATTTATTCACTGATGTCATGGGTTGTCACTGGCCCAATGCCAGACAGCTGCAAAAGCCACTCACTCCCCTCTGCAGCTGGACAGAGGAGAGAAAATTCAACAAAGGGTCCACGGGTTGAGATAAGGCCCGGGACAGATCATTCACCAAATGCCACCACAGGCAAAACAGGCTCAACTTAGAGATGTAAAGTGAATTTATTGCTAACAAAAGCAGGATTATGAGAAGTAAAATAAGCCCTTAAAAACACCTTCCTCCCATACCTCCCTTCTTCCAGCTCTACCTCCTACCCAGTGGTGCAGGGAGACAGGGAATGGGGATTATGGTCAGTCCATCACCTGTGGCTTCCCCTGCTGCTCAGGGAGAGGAGTCCTTCCCCTGCTGCACCGTGGGGTCCCTCCCACAGGAGACAGTTCTCCATGAACTTCTTCAGTGTGAGTTCCTCCCACAGACAACAGCTCCTGGGACTCCTGGAAAGTGAGTCCCTCCCACAGGCAACAGCACCTCCCAAACTGCTGTGGCATGGGTCACTCTTCCAGGGAGTGCCGTCCTCCAAGGACAGGCTGCTGCAGCTTGGGAGCAGGGCCCCTTTCTCCACGGGTGTCCACGGGGTCACAGCGCTTTTCAGTTTTGTGTGAAATGTATTTTTTTTATTCTTAAATAAAACACAGAGAGGAAAAAAAATTGAAAACATATTTCTAATATTAAGTATTTTTTTTGAATATATGTAGTTATGAAAATTCCTGTAGAATATGTAGAAGTTTTTTTTGTTTTACATGGAAATAAGAACATATAAAATAAATGCTTCTTCTATTGATGATTAGTTTTCTTTATTTGATGCAATCTTACTAGGAAGATATTTAAAGGGTTTATTTTGTGCTAAAGAAATTACATTTAACCTTGCTTATTATCAGGGTGAAGGAGTTTTATTATGCAATTCAATAGTATTGAAATGTTATTTCAGGTGCTAATTACATGGACTATGGACAGTGAGCTGAACAACCTCCTTTTAATTATAACCAGGAAAGCTACTGAGCAATTTTTCTATTTGAACTAAAGCTTTCTGTTTCTGGTGTTTAAAGCTCTTTATTACAGGTTCTTCTTATAGAAAAGTTTGTGCTACACCACAGAAACACAGCAAGTGGTCTAAAATGGGATTTTATCTAATGGTTGGGTGCTTTTTTTTTCAAGCCTAGTAATTTTCTAGCTATTTTCATGCTTTATTCTGATTATTGTGTACTCATTTTGAAAGAAGGATACCTCTTTCAAGGTGTTAAAAAGACTGAAGTTCTAGTGTCTCATTAAATGAGATTTAATACCAAATTCAATTCTAGAAAGGCATGCTGGGAAGTAATGTTATATTCCCCTTAAAAGAGAGTTGATAATTACAGCAGTGTAATAACATCTAGAAAAACCTATATGCACTAGCAGGTGTTTTCTAAATTTACTGTTACGACAACTGTACATTTTTGCAAGGGTCTGAGTCTGCTTGATCTTCAAATCTTCAAATGCTGTAAGAGAGCCTGTCACATCTGATGAAAAATTAGTACAGTAAAACTGTTACTCTTTGCCATGACATGACACCTTTTAAAGAATCTCTGTGTTACTAAGCTATCATACAGTATGCTTTATTTAGTTTTCAGAACTTCAAAGTACTGAAACCAACATAATTTTATGCAAGCCCAGAGCTAGAAATGCCATGCACTAAACAAATGTAGAGGTGATGGTGTGCATCTTATCCTCCATTAACAGATCTAGAGAAGAAAGCTTATGAGCCTCTTTCGTTACAAATGAAGCTTGTGCACTGAGTTTTGTCCTAATTTTTCAGAAAGCCTAAAGAAATGATGCACATTGGCAATACTTCTGTTTTGCTTAGCATATTACACCTTCGTTGTCCCATGAAGTCAGTAATGCTTTAGGCAGAAGTAGATTTCCACCCACATGGAGTTTGCAGGAGTGTCAGTATGAGAACAGCAGTATTTCAGTATTACTTCCATAAACATATTGTCTCCTGGAGAAGGTAGCACTGAATAGGCTTGGAAAAGGTAAGATGAGAAAAAAGGATTGTATGGCAACTTTGAAAATGTTTACAAAAACGAAATAAAGAGAGAAGGACAGAAAGAAAGGGAAAATAAAAGTGAGTTTTAGAAGAAAACCCCACATTAATTTTACAAGTGCAAAGCAATCCTTCAGAAGCCACATCTGCCCCTCCTCATTTTATTCACATGAACGTAATTTTTTTAATTCAGACCTAGATCATATTAGACAGGAAGACAGAAATATTTTTGGAGGGCTGATTACCTACAGTCAAGACTTTGGTCTTTTTTTGGTTATTGTAGGACCAGTGTACCCTTGTGATGGTAAGTTAGAAAAATATCCCAGCCCCAAAGTCCAGTCTGGAAAAGTCTGGGCTTTATTTCTATCCTACCTAATTTTTTATTTAGTCAAGTTGTGAATTGCAAAATTCTCAAATGTTTTGAATTTGAGGGAGAACAAAAAAAGAAAGATATTTTTATAAAATAATATTTGGCATTGAAAACTAATATTCAGCATTGAGGTACTATTGTAGAACATGCCTCACAAGCCAATTTTAAATATCTTTAAAAATTTCTGTATTTGAAAATGGGCATAATCAATCTCAGAAAAGGGAGTTTCTGGGTAAATCTTGAGATAGTACAAACAGTGTTTGATTAAACACTGTTTGTTCATTTAGCTTTTTATAGGGCACAATAGGGATAGATTAAAAAAACCTGAAAAGTTTTTGTATGTTTACAATAAAGTTTACTACTGAATCAAAAAAAAAAAAGAAAAAAAAAAAGTTGTTACGGGCTAGGCTTTGATTTCCAATGTGAATTTGTCTCTTCAGGAGAGAAACTGGCAGTATGTTCCACCTACCTTCTTTTGAATTCCCCAACAGCATCAGATTAATTCTTATTATACCACTTGTGGCCCCAAATCTGATTCGAATTTATTTCTCTCTACAAGTGACCCTTCACTGCTGTAGCCAAGATGTAACTGTGATACAGTCATATTTCTTCCTCCAAGAAGTTGCTCCTCATGTGGTTGTTCTAGTCTTAATGGTATGTAATACATGGCAGTGCTTTATGAGGGGGAGTCACATTTTGTTTCAGGCTTCCTAGAAGTCTGCTATGTTTTTGCCAGCTTCTTGTAAAAGTGTTGTGGCATCCTGGCTCTAGAACTGTGACTTTGCTTCCAAGAAAAGACTTGGTAATATCTTCCTCTCTCTCTGTAAAGCATTACCTGCAGTACCTCATACAATAATTCCTTTTCTTTCATATTGAAAGGGGAGTGGCTGGACATGCTTGTTTACACTTCTGTGAATGGAAGACTAACTGTACATTCTCAGTTCCCAAGTTCCATTCTTCCTACTTCATTGTAGTGCATATTTTCTATTTCTCTGCCTTTATTAGCTTGTTCATATTCACCTACTTCTCCTGTTTGGATCCAAATGGACTGTGAAATTTCTACAACAAAGATTTTTATTGGTCTTCAATTCTAAATTAAGGAACTGCAGCTATTCTTCACTCCTAGGACATCTGTAGTATGCACATTCTTTCCTTACTACAGTTCTACCTGTATAGGCATTCTTATTTGGTAGCTTAGATATTTATCAGTCCCCGAGGAAGAAAATACAGGGGAAAAAATATGATATAATTTATTTCACAGATGAAACATTCAGCCCTCATTCTACACAAATAAAAATGCTCAACTTCATTAAATAGCTTTTCTTAATAGTGTTGATTTTTCACAGTTCTTCATCAAAGGGTGCAGAGAAAAAGAGATGAATAGTGGCAGCAGCAGAGAGGGATGTCCTAATTTCAAGGTATGTTTTTTACATAATGTAAAGAATTTCAATAATTCTATATGCATGAAGGCTTTATAGATTTTGGTGAAATTTAAGCTTATATTTTATGATACTTTTGGTTTTACAACCTCATGACATATAAGAGAAGTTTCAAGATTTCCAAAACATTTATGCAATGTTTGAAAAAGATACTGCTTTTCCCTGTGAATGCAGCCTATCACATAGTTTCAAAACTTGCAGGTACTGGGATCAAACTATTAGATGGAATATTAGTGAAGAACAGAATGTTGCTGGTAATGCTAATGAGGCAGACTTGAAAATTTAACCTCCCAGTTTTTCTCAGTGGCAAAGTTTGTGATTTTCTCAGGCACGACTGGTCTTTTAAGTGCTTTGTATTCATTTTTGATGTCTGACAACTGGAAATACTGGATTCCCTCACAAAAATTCCTAAAACCATTTCAAAACCAAACAAAATCCAAAACCAAGAGTCCAAACTAAAAACTTTTGTACAGAAGCCACTTGAAACATTAAACTCTAAAACACAGGGAAAATTTCTGAACATTCCTTTTGGAATCTTACTTCTTCCTACTCAATTGGACTGAAACGAAATCACAGTTTATATTTCAGTGTTGTCTTCTGAATAAATTTCAACAAGATCCATCCACCTCCATAAAGCAATGAAGATTTATGTCAGCATTACATAGGTTTGATGTTAAAATTATGAACTTTAAATCTCAGATACACATGCCTTAATAGATTTAACACTTATAAACCTTTTAGAATGTCACAAAATGGCATCATGATTATACAATTATATCTTCAAAGTCGGGGGATTTCTTCCTTAAAAAATAACCCTTTGAGGCAGGATCTATAATTGTTAAAATTTTATTCAAATAATTTCCATATTATCTGGATTTGGAACTCATAAAACAACTAATGTACTTCTGACTATTGTAAACTTTTGACATATTTACAAACTATTCCATATTTACATATGCAGTCGCTTCCATATTTTTTTTTAATTTACTACCATGAAGTGTGATTTACATGTTTTAATATAAAATATACATGTAAATCCAGACACATATCAGAAGTCTTTATAAGATACAAATTAAGTCATGGTGACTTTTTTTTAGCATAATATGGTGTTGTGGATGCAGCAAAATGAAATTAGCACGGCATACTTGTTGGTAAAGCATAATTGCAATAACTCCACAGACTGATAAATAAGTAAATTGTAAACAGGCATTTTGTTACCTGGTTAACTCTTGACAATGTTGTGAATGACTGAAATCCATTTAAATGCCTTTTAAAAGGTGTTGATTGCATGGGATAACCCTGCCTGTTTTATCTGCCATTTTTGGTCTACTTTCATTTGCCTGAAATTTGTGGGTTTGCTAATTGTTGTATTTTTCAGACTGTTTTACTGCTCTTCACCTGGTTCATGTCAATGTTTATGCTGTGCTGGTACAACATGCAGCGCTTTAAAGTGTTCTGCTCTTCATGACTAGAAGCTCTAAACAATTGTGACTTAACAAACACATCTACAGAGACAGTAAAATGTTCAGCCACTAAAAGTTCATCATTACTGATGACAGATGGAATCTTTGTGCACTTGTGGTATTTTTCACGTGTCTATGAAGTTTTTTCCTTTAGCCTCTTTTGTTAAGGGTGAAGTTGTTTCATAACCTATAAATACATGGCATATCAGGTACTGCAATATGAATAGCAGTATGTTATTTATATTAATAAATTAGAAGGTTTTTTCCATGTCAAATGTAATGGATAGTTTTTTAAAAGAGATATCAGCTTCAATATTAAAGCTTACTAAATAAAAACCAACCACATACGAGCACAGTTCAGTCTTTTACTTTGGTCTTTATTCTGTCTATACTAAAGTATATCAACATTTCCTTCCATATTAGGCATTTTATATGCTTTGTATGCATGAGCATAATATCTTTTAACTAGATGGGATGCAGTTTAACTACTGTTTTAAATCTCTCAAATTTCAGCTGAATAGCGTTGCCTGTATCACTGTGATGAAGACCACTTCCAGTCAGTTTGGTTTTTATAATTTGTTTTCTAGACAACTATCTGTGAAATATTCATGTGATACCTCTGAGGATAGTCTGATTCATAAACATCAAAATATAATACTGAATCTCATAATGGTTTGCCACTATGCATTGAAGCAGAGCACAGCTTTGTTTGATGTGTAATCCTGAGTGTCATATGGCTGCTGAAGTCACAGGATATAGATAACTGTATGCCGTGAAATACAGTATCAGAGAGAAAAGGATAACACCTTGGTATTTCATCAGATCAACTTTATTGCCTTGTCACCTTCTTTATACTGACAAGGCAGGAACAATCTCTGGAATAAAGCAACATCTTTCTTAAGGTGAGGTTCATGACAGCTCTTTTTTTAGTTAACTTGTTAAAAGAACTAAATATACATGTATTGTTTCTGACAATTCTGGAAAAAGTTATCCTTTCAAAGCCTTTATTACGTTTTTGACTAACACCAGCAATTGCCCTTAGACATTATACATTGTTCATACATTTTACTGAGAATGACAGAAAAGATTGGTATTGGGAAAATATTAATCACAATTTTTACATTTAAATACTACATTTAAATACTTTTAACATTTAAATACTACAAAAAGAAGTTTGATATAAAACTTCAGAATGGCATTCAGTATGTGTGCATCACAATAATAAGATTGTTTTCAAAAAGGAACTGAGAATTTGTAAGTGTATTCAGATTTTAAGCAATGAACCATATGAAGCATATTAAATTGTTTATGATTTAGATGAGTACTCAGAAGCATTCATAAATGGATTCCAACAGGCATCTATGAATAATCACTGCTGGTGTTGTGGTGGAATGAATCAAAGTAATCGGCATGACAGGTTCTCCCTATTTTATAATTTCATTGTCATTTATTCCTCCCCACCCCAGTCTTGTTTTATCTTGAATATTTGTGGCAAAACTGAAACATGACATTCAGTATCAGCTGTTCCTATTGACTTGAAAAGTTGTCTCAGAGAATTGCCATAAGAAAAGGACTTTTTTCTTAAACGCATTTTTCTTAATGACATCATCACTAAGAGCAACATTTGAGAGTGCAGAGGGGTATTCTTCTCAGGTGACCCAGGGCACACTTAATATCTTTTCAGTGTAGATGAATTCATAAGACATCTTGATCTGATCATGAACAAGATGGCCTCTACCTCATTTTCACCACTTAGCCAAAGTTGAAGGAGCTGGCATTCTCAGTCCACTATTTACACAAAGCTTCACTACAAGTTACAGGGATTCATCTTCATAATTTTTTAGGTTGCTCACCTCTTACTGTCCAACAAAAAACCTCAAAGATTCATTTGACTATAAACCAGATATATAAGAAGTATTGCCAGTTCTCTCAAATAAAGCAATTAGAACTGCTATAGATCAATCTATCAGTTTCATCCTATGTAACATATTTCATACTTCACGCATTGCTTATATTTCACTTAATTTTTGATAGATTTCCCATCTACTGGGTATAGGTTTTGAATAGCATATTTGATAATTCATGCTACACTGAACAGTGATGTGGTGCTTGTCAGAGGGATTTTTCACAATAGCACCTAATGACAGAACAAGGATAAATGCATTCAAACAGAACAAGAGAAGTTTTTGATTAGATATTAGGAAAAAAAAATATTTATTGTAAGGGTGGTGAGGCACTGAAACAGGTCATCCAGAGAAGCTCTGGATGCCCAATCCCTGGAAGTGTTCAAGGCCAGGTTGGATTGGGCTGTGAGCAACCTGCTCTCATGAAAAGTGTCCCTCTCCACATTGAGGGGCTTGGAACTGGATGATCTTTATGGTCCCTTTCAATTCAGGCCATCCTATGGTTCTGTGATCTTACTCAGCCTGTAACAGAAGAGCAAAAAATCTAGGGGAAAAAACAGTTTAAAGCAGACAGGGGAACTTATTCCTTCTTCTCCTTCTCTTTCCCTTCTAATGAAGTTAATATGAAATATATTTTAATTCATTTTGTTTTTAATACTTTCTCGCATACAAATAGTTTGGATAGAAAAATTTTTCCCATGTAGGATTGAAAAACTATTTAATTTCAAGAATTACCCTTCATAAATGAAAATATCAAAGTCCCTTGGAGTTTCAGACCATAAACATTTCATGGGAACATAGAATGGGCAAGGCTGGAAGGTACCTCAGATGGTCATTGGGTGCAAGCTCCTGCTCAAGGCAGTTTTCCAGGACCATGTTCAGTCATTTTTTCATATCTCCAATGATGGAGACTCCACCATCTCTTTGGGCAATATTTTCCTTTCACGTGGACTGAACATCCTATGTTCCTACTTAAGAGGTTGCATACTTTTTTCCTCCAAAACACTGATTTCCCCTAACACAAAAACAAATAACTCTGCCTGGAAAAACATATTACTAACAGCCAGTTATTTCCTGGATGTACCACGATAAACAACTTTTCTAACTTATGTGTATAGAATTGTTTTGTTTTACTTTTTTAGACACGGATGGAACTGAACTGAGAGATGTTCTGTTAATGGAAATACAAGTTGGTGTGCAGTTTTTCTGGAGAGAGAAATTTGTCCCTCCCAGACTGTCCAGTAAAACTAAGTGAAATGATGAAATCATTGATGCATGAAATAAGTATATTTGCCTATGATATCAGTTATTTGTGCAAATGAAGGTTTTGTTAAAATTTTTTTCCCGAATTATAATAATTCATACAGGGAAAAAGGCAAAATGTATAAAATTTAAGTTACTAGAAGGCAGTGCACTGTTCTAAAACTGTGAAGGAATAGGAATAGGAATAGGAATAGGAATAGGAATAGGCATGGAATAGGCATGGAAACCCGAAAAGTATGGAAATAAGGATGAGGTGGCAATAATTCTCTAGGTATGAAACTATTTTCTTCAGTAAGTCAATCAATACAAAACATGCATTCTGTCCATTTGTTTTTAGTTTAATTTAATATTACCAGATGGAAAGCCAAGAGACTTTTATCATCCAGGGAGTGTAAAGTAAATGAATAGACATGCACTGTCATGTCTGACTTTTTAATTAAGACAATTCCTTTAAAAGGTCCCCACTGTGTTTTCAATTATTTTTAACAAGAAAGGTTTGGTTTTTTTCAGAATTGCATTATTAAGCACATTATGAATTACAGTAATAACATTAAAATATTTAAAAAGCTGTAGGAATTGTCCCATATGGTTAGAAATGTCATCATTTTTTTATAGTGATGTGGAGTTAGAAGACAGTTTTATAGAAAACTGGAAGTATATTATCAAAAGCCATAAGAAAAAAAACCAAAAATTAAAATAAATGCTAACATTATTAGAGAGTAGAGCAGGATTTCTGCAATGAGTTTAACCGATGCTTGAGAAGATACATGATGCTGTGAAGGAACTGCAACAACTCATTCTGAAAATGGAGCTCACATATGATTGTTTGCAGTGCTAAGACCTGCATCTTTTTCTTCTCAGCTTTATCAAAGTTCTTTAATAATGCTGAAATAAATATTGTCTATCTGGTAATTTTCAGTGTACATCTAGCCATGTTAATAATGGGCTGCGACACATTTAGATAAATGTTTGTGGCGTTTGTTTAAGGACACATGGAAAAGTGGCTGACATAGTTAAATATGGAACAAAATATGTTAAAAAAATAAAGAAAACTTGGAGCAAACCCCAAAGAAGCAATATGAATACTTTCTTAATAAGAAATAGGTAAAAAATGCATATTGTCTGAGAGACCTTTAGGCAACAACATTACATGTCATCCCAGGAGCATCTCAAGCTTGCACTAAGACTATGACATGTAAGAGATATTTTTTTTTAGATTGAAAATAGCTCAGTTTAGAAAGCTGTATTCAAACAAAAATTCCCTGGGATTTTGATAAGTTTGCCTAAGAAAACAGTATGAAGTAGGAAAAAGTAAACAGGATAAAACAAAAACCTTTCTATATACTTCCTAATCATGTCTCATGTCCCATATGAAATGAGTCACAGAGCTGAATGCTACAGAGCATCCTTTTAAGCAGCCCCTTTGAGCTGTGTAGTTGGGACAAATGGGTAAGCAAAAGTGCTATCACGAGATACACAGGGACCAATACAGACTGTCATGAGAAGTAGCAGACTGGTGGTGAAGACACAGCAGCTCTCAGTTTTGCAGTCCCCAACACAAACTCCAAATGTAGCCTGCTGTGGGACTGTAGAGTGCATATTAAGGACACTCCCACAAACCCCCAAGACTTCCCTTGTCCGCATCAGGAGATTTGTTGCACTTTAGCCTTCTGTTTCATTTCATGTAGTTCTGTGTAATTCTATTAGGCTAGAAAAGATTCCAGCCACACGTAACTCTAGGGACTCTCCTAACTGTCAGCACAGAATTTCACAGCAACAGTGGGGGCTCAGTAGTGATTGAGTTGAAGAGGGAGAGAGGAAGTCTACAGGCAGGTTTGTTAGGACCACATTTGGAGGGATGCTCTGGATGGCAGAGAGACCCTCCCTATCCCTTTTGGCTTTAATATCTTCAATCATTTTTGTTCCTCAGCAAGCCAGTTTCTGTCCTCTAGTTAGTGCAAATGACACTATCCATTATAAGCTCTGCTCAGAATGACCAGAATGAGGAAGAGAAATTCTGCTTGTTACATTCCATATCTATGTACACTTTCAAAATTCTATATGGTACCTTTCCTATATCCCCCGCTACTTCCATCATCACTCACAGCTACAAGGTACATAGGTTCAATACCTTAACCATATTTAATACACCACTATGAACTATTAGACATGAAGCCTCTAATCTTTCCCTGTTTCCCACTTTTTAATTCACTCCACATGAAAATTTACCATTCCTTACTCTCTTGGGTTTGACCCTCCATTTATTTGAGTGAAAAGTGAAGCAAAGAATGTTTTCAGGCTGTCAGCTACAGTATCTGTCACTAGCTTGCTACTCATCTCTTAATGGCTCAAGTAATTCCTGACAGAGGTCTTGGATTTTTATGTATTTAAGTAGCCTGTTATGATTCATATTTAATTCCCTTGCAACACTGTTTATTCTTTTAATTCCCAATTTTGTCATTCTGCATTTCTCTTGCATATCTGACCACAAAGAAAGAATCATGTTTAGATTAGATATTAGCAAGAAATTATTTACTGTGAGGGTGGTGAGGCACTAGGGAAGTAACACTTGGGTAAAACCTAAAAAGCAAAGAAAAAAAAAATAGAGGACAAATGCAGTGAAGTGACCAATCAGGGTGGTCAGAATCACTGTTTTTATCCAGTCCTCAGTCATTCCATGTTGACAGTAATGAATGGAGAACAATTTCAGATAAAGTCATCTCAAACTCTCATACATTTCAGCCTATTTTTGATCAATCTATGGAGATACTTCCACAGATTTCTCAACTTCTTGCAAAATCCCTTCTTCTGAGCTTGATTTCAGTTCAGAAACTTTCTGCATGATTTTTTTTTTGGGGGGGGGGCTTGCTGTAATGTATTCTACAGAACCCCTAAGTCTCTAAGAACAGTACTGTTCATAATAAGGACTGACTGCACTTCAATGGTGCAGTGCTTCACAGTCAGCTAGCACTTGCTCAACAAGGAATAGTCCTCCAAGCATTTCTCACATTACATCTCAAGGAATAGTCAATCTCCTTGTATGAGTTTCACCTACCAAGGGTGTTCCTGCCTAAACCTGTAAATCAACAGTTTTCTCTCTGTTGCACAGTTATGCAGTTTTGTGAGAAGAAAAGACACAGTAATCTTCAAAAAAATATTGTACATTAAAACAGAATCTGTGTAGTGTGATTCAGTCTTCCAGTCTGTATGCATACTTGGAATACTTATTTCTTTGGATAGAACTATTAAATAAATCCTGAGACTATGATATTTTTTAGATTCCTCATTATTTTTCTCAGTTTTTTTCATGTACTTCATGTTACCTTTTGACAGATCTACTCTCCACTTTTTATAAACTGATACAATGATTCAATATATTGAATTATAAAGTTATATATGATCCTAGAATGGCCTGTATTGGAAGAGAAAAAGATTGCGAGTTCAAGCCCCCTGTTTTGGACAGGGACATCTTTCACTAGAACAGGTTGCCTAAGTCCCCATTGAACCTGGCCTTGATTACTTGGAGAGATGGGGCAGCCACAGCTTCTCTGGGCAACTTGTTCCAGTGCCTCACCATTCTCGCACTAAAGAAATTTTCTTGCTAATTTCTAATTATTTCTCGCTAATATCTAATCTAAACCTACCCTCATTTTGAAGCCATTCCCCTTGTCCTGTCACTGCGTGCCCTTGCAAAAAGTCTTTCTCCATCTTTTCTGTAGGATTCCTTTAGGTAGCGAAAGGCTTCAATTAGGTCAACACCCTAGCTCATGAAAGACACAAACCTGTTGGATTGGGTCCAGAGGGGGGTCATCAGTATGATCAGAGGATTGGAACATCTCTCCTGTGAAAACAGGTTGGGAGAATTGGGGATTGTTCAGCCTGGAGAAGAGCTGGCTCCAGGGAGACCTTTCTGTGACCTTTTAGTACTTAAAGGGACCTACAAGAAAGCTGAGCAGGAAATTTTTACAAGAGCATGTAGTGATAGGACAAAGGGGGATGGTTTTAAACTAGAACAGCATGGATTCAGCCTAGATATAAGGAAGAAGTTTTTCATTATAAGGGTGATGAAACCCTGGAACAGATTGTCCAGAGAGGTTGAAGATTCCCCTGTCCTGGAAATATTCAAGGTCAGATTGGAGAGGGCTTTGAGAAAGCTGGTATAGATGAGGATGCTCCTGCTTATTGCTGTGGGATTGAATTAGATGATTTTTAAATTTCCCTTTCAAGCTAAACCATTTTATGATCTCTGGTGCCAGACCAGAGACTGTATCACAGACGATGGTGAGATCTGATACTCACTGGAAAAAAACTTCATAGCTGCAAATAAATGTTTTGGTTGTTTGGGGTTTTTTTTATTAAAATATACAAGATTTTTGTCTGAAAGTTGAAATATAATACTAGAAATAGTAATCTATTTGTGGAAAACTGATTTTGGAAGCCAGACCAGACTATGGCACTTAAAAAACCTGTACAATTTTAACACTGACTGCACTCTATATCTACAGGCTCTTTTGCTCTTTGCATTAGTTCCACTCATATCATCATCTGGGCAAAGGAAAAATACACAGTCTTTTTTTTTTTTTAATCAGTTTGCCACTTGTGTATTACCCAGCTCATGCGGCTATTCAAAGACTGGTGGAAACTGGCTGTTCAGTTTTAATCAGAGTTAGAGTGATTTTGTGGTGTCTCTGCAGACAGAGAATATAAATAGAAGATAATTATGTCTGGAAGGTTTCTTTAAAGGCATTGAAGCATCTAATTTAGGAAGTAAGTTACTTGCCTCAGTTCTCCACAGGTTCAAGGAAGAGGTGAGTTTCCTCTATCAATACTGGGAGTATTAGGCAATTACATTCCCAGTTCAGATGGGCTGAATTAGGAGACAAAGCTAGAAATGTGTTGGCTTTACATGTAGCCTCCTTCTACAGTTTTCTTCCACATCTAGTGTAACTTAGCCACCTTAGGTCAATCAATGCTTTACAAAGCAATTTGTATACCAAGTACGTCACATGAATGATCTGGTTCTGTCAGCACTAAATAGTAAGTTTGACAAGATCTCTTGCCCTGAAACACTATTTTGAGATAACTCATTTTTTGTTCCTTTCAGTGTATGTCCAACAGTAGATTCTGCTCTGGCTTTTAGACTAATACTCTTCATTAACTGCATGGAAGTCTGAGTATGATACCACCTTTGGATTTCAGACTATTATGAATTTATCTACCCCATGCTGCATACTGAGTCATCTTCTTAATTTTTCAAATTCTTTAATGAGTTTCCTCTTTAAAATAATAAATTAAAAATTATACATAATGATCAGCAATATGTAAAAATCTTCTTTTAGCTTCTATTTTAAATAGTTTCTTTAGTGTGAAAGCACACTAATAGGATAAAAACACCTGAGCAATAATTTTTTTCTTTATTTTTAGGAGCTCTCAACAACAAAAAAAACCCATTTATCTGTAGAGATTTGGGGTTATTTTAACTTTTATGGGAAAACTATTTTGATCATGACACCTTATCAAATTAGTGTTTAACTTCCATCATGGAAATATTACTCTGTTTCACGTAATGAGAAATCTCCCACAGAGAGGGATTTGTAAATGAAGAGTGGCATTCATTGCAAGAAATCTACAGATGCAACTAGAATCAGTCTGCATTGCTATTCCATAAATATGATCTTTTTTTCTTCAGCAGAAGTAGTGTACTGGGGACAACCATGTAATATGATAAAATAATGAGGAGAAATTAAACATTTTTTTCATTTTAAGATGATTAAGATTTATAAGATCATGCATTCTTCCTTGCTGACAATTAAAGAATGTCATGAAGTTCTGTAGAATAGAAATCAACATAAAGATGGATATATTTTGGAAGATTGTTTTATTTTGAAGCTGGCTATTATTCTCAGTGTAATGCAGAAAAGGAAAGGAAGAGATTATCTTGCTAAGCCTTGGTTTCTAATTGATGTACAATATGGAGGGCAGGTTTGCCAGTGTATCACAAAGAAAACAGAAATTGAAACAGTCATCTCAGCTTTAATTCAGCTGATATTTATCACTATCCATACTGGTTTCTAAAACTATGTAATTCATGTCACGATTTCCTACAAGATTTTACAGGGTTGATGTTAATAAGAGTAAAGAATGAAAAGTAAGAACTATGAGAAATACATTCTTTATAATACCAATTCATTAAAAAAAAGAAAGGAAACTTCTACAGTAAATTTAAGCATTTAAGGGAATCACTCTGGTCTTTGTTTGCAGTCAGTATAAAGAAATAGGCACTCAGAAGTAGTTTTGTCTCCTACTAGGAGAGATATCTTATGCAGTTCCAAATATTAAATACATTTAGATAATTAAAGTTAATGGATCTTAATTAAATTCATTGTTTGAAAAATATTTTGGTTAAATTTCAGTTTTTGTGAGTGCCATATAAGCTAATTGAATACACTCTGAAAATAGTCTTCTCTGACCTGGTAAATAAAAGAAACACAACTGTTTACAGGAGCTCCTTCTATTTGTTTGTATTTTTTATTTTTTCATCAGCTTCAATTGTAGACTTTGATCAGCAGTTTTAAAATTTTAGATTCATTGAAATAACATATGACATCTTTTAAATAATGAGAGAAAAATATATGCATATATATTAATTCTAAGTTATCTATTGACAGTATTTTAGGTAAGCTCTCTTCATGTAATCTGTGAGTAATGTTTACCAGATTTTAATGCTGTGAAATCCCCATCTCCAAGTGCTGATAATGTGAGCTGTTCTGCACTAACAAAGAAAATCTTAGAAGCTGAGTTGGTGCCTAGTGAAGTTCTTTGATAGCTCCCAGGATCAAATCTCAAATTTCAGCCATGTTGGAACACCTGAACAAGCAGAAGTTACAAACTTGGGAGTTGTTTGTTAGGCTTCTTCCATTCTTTAACATTTATTGTTCAAGGACAGGATAGAAGGTTATGTCCCTATCCTCTGTCACAAGAAATGACTCCACTTGTTCCCTGGAAAGTCCAGACATGCTACTGCCCAAAGTAAAAAAATCAATTTTCAGATCTGATTTAAGAACCAGGCACTGAGTAAAATTCATTATGTTGTACCCTCTTTTCAAGAAAACTATATGATGTTAATGAAAAGACTGATGAGAACTAAGTAAGTCTGTATTTTTTTGTATCACTATTAAAAAATTGTATCAGATCAGTGATTTTGTTTAATTTTTGATCCCTTTGTTGATATTTTCTACTAAAATGAAGAATCCTTCCTTAAAGTATCGTTCAGAGAACTCTGGTGTTCATCTTCTATAAAAACTTGTTACTAATAAATGAAACAAATAAAAAAACAATATTGCAACCGTGAAAATAGGGAATAATATTTTACAGTGAAGAAAAAGAATCTGAAATGTGTGAGAGTTCAACTACTTAAACTGATGTTTTTTAATTGCAATCTATTTAAATAAAGTTTTAATCAGTTCTGGAAAAACTAACACCAATTTGCAAATGACTAATATGGGATAAAAAATAAAGAAAATGAAGGGAATATTAGACATGGAGGAAAACCTGGCGATGTCACCTCAAAACAGGAGGTCAGTGGCAGCAGACAAACCAATATATATCTGCCAGGAGAAAGCAAAAAATAAGCACTGAAAACAGAGAGAAGACTGAAGGTCAGATATTTTTATTGATTAGTGGTCAGAAATACCCATTTACGTCAATGCAGATTTCTGCTTGGAACAGGACAGACAGTGAATATCTAAAGCACCACTCTCACTGTGATGCTGCTCCACTGAGGGACGTGCTCCATGAAGCTACAGATTGTTGACGTATGAGATCACCAATCATTCCTGCACACGGGGCTGATGAAAGATACAACCAAGGTCATCCTTACAACTCTGAGAACAGTATTTTTCAGCTCTCCAACCTCCAAATGTGCAATAAGGTCCTGCAAGTTGTTAAAATGGAATAAAAAATCCTTGCTGCAGCGTTTTAAATGAGAAGACTTAGCACCTCCCCTGATTTGGAAATGGAACCTGATATTTTGGCAGCTGTTTGCATAGTTGCAGGAGATATCTGCACTGATGTAAATGTAATTATTATGTTCTCCATTTGGAAGCTTCTGAACAATCTCTGTTTACATAAGCATAGTAGTTATAGGTTTAATGTCAACTGAAAGTCAAATTCTCTAATAATTTTTCCAGTAATGTGTACACAATTATGAGAAAATGCTTGAACAAGGAATAACATTTTATGGTAAAAATGGATGATTAGCAGGAGACAAAAAATGGATAAGGTAAGTATGTGGAGAGATGGAAGTGATGAGAGCAGAATCACAGAACAGGCTGGTGTTACAATGAGTAGATTTTTGAATGTTCTAATAAGTATTTATCTTAAGCATTTATTCAAATGCCTTGCATACTCTTGTAAAGCTTCATTAAGAAGTCAAAACATGTTTGTAATATAGTCTTTTTCACTTACAGTGTGCATGAAGAGATTCCATAATGTGACATACTTTCTCATTTTTGCTAAATCATTTAGTTTTGTGTTCTACTGCTGTGGTAAATGACTTTTGCAGCAAAGTTATGACTAGTATCTCAAAATTATTTTCCATTATATTGATTGGATATTTTCCATCTAATCTGGTCATTCTGCTAAATATAGAGTATAAATACAATTGAAACATATAAATAATAATGCAAGTAAATATATTTAGATTTACTAATATGGAAGGTTTTATTTTATCTATGGTGAAGTATATTCTGGTAACTTAGACAAGAGTTCAGTTCCATGATTAGTGGAAAGCAAGATTTTCTCCTACATACTCTTTTGAAGAAATGAGTAGAGAATACAACAGAGAATGAAATCTTGGAAGGGAAGGAAATGTAGGAGGAAGAGTCTGTGAGAAGTACAGATTTCAGTGCACTACTGCTTCAGGGAGGCTGATTAAACAAGCAGGGTGAAGGATTTGACATGAATCATTTGACATGAATCAATTTGCTTTGGGTAAAGCAAAAAAAGTAAGTGGAAGTAGAATATAAGATAAAAAATTCCCTTCTCTTTAGGGTGGAAAAAAAAGAAGGAAGGAAAAAAAATAGTAAAGGTAGAGTAAAAACTCAGGGTCTTATCTCCCGCTAAGTAGAAAAACCCATTTATATTAATGAGGACTTCTGCTAAAAAATTGATGGCATTGTCTTGGCCACAGTAAAAATGGTTAAAGTACTGTCAATAGCAAAGAACAAAAAGAGATTAGGTCATCACTCTGGAGGTTACTCTAGATCTGTCTCAGCCTTTTTCAATGGCGAATGGCAGAATACCCTCAACCATGAAGTACTGGAGTTACTGCAAACCTCTGCAGATGGCTTTCACATTCAGAATTTATGCTTTTGACAACCTGCATCACTTACAGACATTGCAGACACATGATCTATGAGTTCTTTTCTTTCTATCAGTCACTCTTGCAAAATCTCAGAATCATAGAATAATTCAGACTGGATAGGGCCCCAGGAAATCATTAAATTCAACCTGGTCTTCACTTAGTTATTTTTATATTTAAATATAGGCTACCATTTAGATATACTATGAAAGTCGCCCAAAAATAGCCAACGCTCAGTGAAGTCAAATTCCCTGAGCACCACTGATAGTATATATAAAGACATTAAAGAAAATTCCATCCCAATACACCTAGTACATGGCTTGAGACTGATTCAAGTACTTGGATTACTTTACTAGAAAATTTGGGTTGATTCTAGATAGTCTGAAAATGTAAATTTTTATCTAATTATGTAAATAGCCAGAAACCTTAACATATCTGAACTAGGTTTACTGGAAGCAAAAACCCTAATGAGCTTTTTTTCTTGTATTTCTGTCTATAGTGTATATTCCTGCTTCTTACATATCTCCTAGTGCCATAGAGGGATGGAAAATGATTTTAAAACACTTCATCTCCTCCATGGGCTCCAGGAGCTGCAGCTTCCTTCAGGACACATTCACCTGCTCCTGGGTGTGATCCAGGATGGGCTGCAGGTGGATCTCTGCAGCCCCATGGATTTCCATGGACTGCAGGTGGATCTCTGCATCTTCTGTGGTTCTCCATGGACTGCAGGGGCACAGCTGCCTCACCCTGGGCTGCACTATGGGCTGCAGGGGAATCTCAGCTCTGGTGCCTGGAGCACCTCCTGCCCTTCCTTCTGCACTGGCCCTGGTGTCTGCAAGGCTGTTCCTCGCACATATTCTCACACTTCTCCAATCTGCTGTGTGAACTTTTGAAAATATGTTTTGTCAGAGGTGACACCAGAGTTGCTGATGGGCTCAGCTTTATTTATTGGTGGGTCCGTTTGGAGCCCTCTGGAATGACTGTGCCTGGTTTGGGGCAGCCCAAAGTCTTTTCTCCCAGGGGCCATCTCTGCAGCACCCCACTGCCAACATTTTCCGTGCAAATGTAGTGGCAACTGCAAATGGACAAGAACCTGTAAAGTAGGTAATAACATTTTTTAAAAAATGACGCCTCAAGATTTCCCTGGAATTCAACAAAGGAATCAAGCAAAATAACACATTTAATCACCAACTGATATTTACTAACAGGTTTAGTTATTAGGTATATTGTTTAATGCCATGTTATTTTAATAAGTCTAAAATAAATGGAAAAAAAATCTTTCTGAAGTTTCATTTCCTTTACTGCATATTTTTACTTCCTGCCACCTATGACACTGAAGTTACCATAATTGCAAAATTACACATTTTTCTGTCTTGGGCTTAAATTTCCTCATTAGACAGCCAGGTGTCTCATAATTTATTTTGAACTGATTGTGCTAGAAACTTTCCTTGGAGATTTTGCAACTCTATGGAAAAAATTTGATTTAAGATGCAAATTTGAGCTTATTAGGGTTGCACAATACTAGAAATTTGCAAGACTGATTGCAAGCTCCTTGAGTGGCCTTCATCAATTTAACAACTTTTAAAAGTCCAGCAGAGGGAATATGAAAAGATTTCTTAAAACAGGTTCATTTTCTCTTGCTAGATAAAATATTAGACTGATTGACATGAAGTAAAAAAGTGACTTTCTCATTAAACTTTCTTATAAGAATACCACATACACATAATAAATTCTCCCCTTCTCAACATTCCCTTTTATTTCATTAATTTAGGTGTTGCTTGAAGCATTTGCTATGAATAGCAAAACCTTGAAATTTGTTTTGTCATAGAGCAAAAACACATAGCCTGTAAATGCAAACATATATCTTAATGTTTTTCATTTTCCTTCACTGAAGTAATTTCATAACAACTGTGTAATAATTTGTGATTTTAATTATTTAATATTATTGTGAAGCCAGTTTCCAAAGAAAGAAAATCAGAATGGATGACACACATGTACTGAGTATTGCTAGGAAAACAGAGATAAACTACCAGAAGATATAATTTTTATTTAAATGTTGTTTTAAATATAAATAAATTTTATTTAAATTTTAATTTAAATTAATTAAAAATGTTTTATCAGAGCAATTTAAAATTTTCATAAAGTTTTTGACAATAAAATTTACTGTTAGAGCTGACAGTGTTATTGGAAACTAACTAATCAACAGTCAACATTTCAAAGAACAACTGAAAATATTCTTATTAAATATTTTCAGAGTATTCTAAAAAGTTATTTTGAATAAGTAAGATGTTGAATAGGCTTTACTATATAGGCAGATCATACAAGCAAAAATGGAGAAGATTGATTGGAGATTGATTTTTAAAAATTAATTATACACCTGGCCCTATAGATTATATACTGTAATAAATGAATTCACAACCATTGTAGTATTATCAACGGATAATTTGTTTCTATGTTAATTTATCTCAGCAAAGCAGATTTTAATTTTTAGAATATTTATTGTAGTGAAATTTTGCAGGAAAATGGAAGTTATGACATCAGAAGACAGAATTTTCATCCAACATAAAAAAGAGAAAACAGCTGTTCTCTATGCTCAGATTAGCATATTAACTCTTCTATTTTCTGCATATTCACACCCTGTCAGCAAAGACTACATTTTTACATGAGATATTGCCTTTCAGAGAGGAATGAGGAAGCCAAAGCTGGGTTATTTGGGGGATCTTGTTTGGTTGGTTGGATTTTTCTTGTATATTTTGGGTGTTTTTTTGGTGGCGAGGGTAATGTAAATTTATGTAAGTGTAAATTTATGTAAGAAATAAAGGAGGAATAACAACAAACATGGAACAGAGATAATGTAGTGACATCTATAGGACTCCAGCAACAGGGGGCATCAGTGCTTTTCTTCTGCTGGGCCATCATTCATCCATTTATGTTGCTGTACAAACCAAATGGGAAATCTAACAATAAAAACTTTCTCAGGCAAAGTCAATTCTGTTCCATAGAGTCCCTGCATTATCTTTCATCCTATGGAAATATGCATCAGGTGCCTGCTCATCCTGAAAACCCCTAAACACCCCTGTGCACCTGAGCATGCTCAGAAGCATTTCAGAAGCAGGGTGTCTGTGTGCCAGACATGGGGCAGCTGCAGCTTTGTGTACCAGCCTGGGGGATAGTTTGGTACCCTGCAGCCCATGCTTCTGCTCAGATGGCCAAACAACTGGAGGAATGTGCCAAGAGGTAACACAGGACAATCCTCTACACCACTGCAGATTGGGAACTTAAGGGACTGGTAAAAGACCTTGGGGAACCTGGTGGACCAGGAATAGTATGTGAGTTAGCAATGTGCCCTTGCACTGATGAAGGCCAGTCTTGGGTTATGTAACCAAAAAATGTTTATTCTGTTTTTCCATCTGTTGAAACTGGTTATGGAGATGTGTACTTATCTGTTATATAATCAATTACTTATAACTCCAGGGGGCAGGTGCCTTCTGCTAATGGGCCAGCTGTTGAAACCAGGTGGGGCAGTGTTCCTTATCTCTTCCACAACCCGTCTACCCTCTGGGGGATATCTTTTGTTAATGGGCCATTAAGGCTCACCACATGCCTGAAAACATTACATCATCTCATTGTGAGATGCTCCACCCAGTGCAGGGAGCGACACCATTCCTACCTAGATAAAAACTGAGGCCCAGGAACACCAGGTATCCTTGTTTTCCACTGGATTCCCCAAAGAAGACTGGACTCACCTCGCCATTACTGGACGCTTTTCTACAGGATCATCTCTATTTCAGCAGTACCACATCTACCACTCCAGAAGGACTTGCTTTGGACTGCTTCCAACACGCTGACCAACAGTGTGTCAGGTTGTATTTCTGACTGTCAGGGTTTCTAGGATTTTTGTTTGTTTGCTTGCTTGGGGTTTTTTTGTACTACTGCATTTGTATTCTTAATATTATTTGTAAAGGAACTGTTATTCCTATTCCCACATCTTTGCCTGAAAGCCCTTAATTGCAAAATTATAATAATTTGGTGGGAGGTGGTTTGCATTCTCCATTCCAAGGAAAACTCCAGTTTTCCTTGGCAGATACCTGTCTTCCCAAACCAAGACAAGGACTGTAAACGTAAGCAGCTGATTAAGACAAAGGGGCTATTCCCCACTAGTCAAGACCTACTGAGCTGCATTTGGGATTCTATGTCCAGTTTTAGTCCACTAATAATAAAATGGATCAAGTGTAGCAAAAGACCCCCATGATTAGGAATCTGAAACACATTGCATATGGAAAGTGAGTGAGACACTACAGTACAAGGGGATTTAATTATTGTCATTCATGGTCCTAAAGGGATTAATAAGAAAAACCAAGGTATATTCTTAGGGGAGCAACAGTCACAAGGAATTCAGCCCCCCAATATCAAGGAATAAAATTCACCCCTCTCAATGTTCCATTTAGAGCTAAAACTTGGATAATTGCAATAGATTTTTGCTCTTAGCCACCTGTTCTTAATCAGAGACATGTATTATTAGTTAGGAAGGAAAAGATTCCTATTTGATGGCACGACATGAAAATGAGTATGCTGGTACTGTTCTGAACCTCTTAGACTGACATAAAAAAGCATTCATATTTTCCAGTGAGAAGAAAAATGGAAAAGTAAATTGTTATGTTTTAATTTATTTCAAGGTCTGGAGAAAAAGGGAAAAGAGTAAAATATGACACTTCCGTCTTCCCTTTTTTTATTCTTTTTACAGGAAAAGAAATTATATTGACACTGAAAGAATGAAATTTACATTTTGAACTTACTTCCCAGAAAAAAATCTGAGTTACAAATTCATGCTAAAACTTTCTTTAACCTGGATTTGCACAGAATGAAGACAAAGAAATGTAGATGGGAACAAGCAGCAACCAAAACCAGATACACACTCATTTTCTTGCAATAATAACAAAATCACACAGAAGATAAGGCGGGGCGGGGTAGGGCGGGGGGGCAAGCAGTCAGAGTATTTCTACAGGCATTTTTTCTGTCTGAATTATTTTATATTCTTTTTTTGTTGCCTGACTGATGTGATCAATGGAACAGCTGAAACAATAACTGAGGCGTAAGTGGGCAAACAGATCCTGGGTTAGCACCAAAAAGGCTAAGAGTCCAATTTTTTCTGTTATTTTGCCCATATGCTCAGGGACTTACAGGAGTGTATCCAATGGACAAGACAGAGGTATCAGTCGAAAGACCTGCATATAACTGCAAGAAGTTAAAGTCAGCAGACTGGGGATCCCCACTGCAAAACCTAAGTAACCCTGTCTCACCAGCTGGTGTAAGTGCTGCAGGTGTATAAAATGTATCCTTGAAACAGAAGTCGGAGGGTTTATATTTTGATTCACTACATAGAAGTGTCTTAGTGATTACAAGAACATGCAAATCTTGTAGGTATTTCATTATCAGACAACAGTTCATGAAAAAACTTTCACAATTCTGCAGAGAATGGACAGTAGAGTTGTTTTTCTGAGAATTTTTTGAACTAAACCATTCATTTAAATACACAATGTACTATCCAAACTTCCCTTAGGATGAAACTCACCCTCTGCAGAGGACTTGCACAAGGCAATACATCACTTAAGTCATGTTTATGCTCTGTTTTTTTAGTCAGAATGAAGCTAAAGGGTGTGTAGATTTTTGCAATGTGGAATGAGAATTCTAATGTAGAATGAGAATTATACTCATTATCCAAATGATTCTCTGAAAAATGTTTGTAAATATCTGCAGGCTTCTTCAAATTGGAGGACCATAAAGAAGAAATATTTTGTTCAAAATCATTAATCATTAAAATTTCTGACCATATTGTATACCTTTTTTTCTTATTGTGTCTTTTATCACCTCTCTGTTGGTTAAATAACAAAGTTCCTCTCTCTCAGTTACCCTAACAAAATTGTCACCTGTGTTCTGCACTTTTGTCTCACATTGCAAGGGGCAAAACATGCATCCACCTGTTCTCATCTTCCAGAGACTATTTATCTTTACTTTCCTAGTCCTTCATACTTTATTTCTGCAACAAATTAAGCTTCCAGTCATTACAATAAGTGATAATTTCATACCCTTGGTCAATATTTGATGCTAGTCTCCCCAATCTCATGTTATGCTTTCACACAGACTTCTAAGACCTCTGCAAAAAGAATCCAAATCAGGATCCAAACCAGATCCTGATTACAGACACACTTAGAAACAATTCTATATATTAGACCAAGTGGCGAATGCCTCATTGGTCACTTACAATTTTAAAGTTATAATCACAGAACCACAGAATATTCTTAATTTGAAGGGATCATTGATTTCAACTCTTCAATGAATGGCCCCTACAAGTGGCCAACTTTGCAACTTTGGTGTCATTAGCACCATGCTCTAACCAACTCAGCTCATCGCAAGATAAATAAATCACTGAGAAATATGTGGCAAAGATTTTGGAGGGAAAAAAATGCAATGAAATGGGATGTGATTGTTATGTAGAAACACCCCAAGAGTACCACAGACAACAAGTTGAGTAATGTTCTCTGCTGTTATCTCTGTTGGTATAAATGATTTTTTTTTTTTTTTCAGATATAATATTTGTATCTGCAAAAAAGCAGCAGAATATTCCCTGTGAGCAAGAGAAGCATCTCTGGGCATTTTTCTCTTCTATAGTGTGGTGTATTTTCTGAGAAGAAAGATAATTTAAAAAGTAGTACTGTCATGAATATTTACTAAACTAGCAATGTTGACCTAAGACTAATTTCCCAAATGTCATGAGCTGAATCAAAACCACTGACCCCATTGTGTATATCTTGGGAAAGAAATCTAAGCTAGTATCAACAACTGTTGTTCACAAAATGTTGTACAGATGGAAAACCAGAACCATTAGTATAAATATATGTATTTTCTATGTTCTGTTATCCCTAACGCTTACCTGAATGAACAATTTGTCATTTGTGTTAAAGAAACAATAAAGGAGAATAATCAGAGAGAATACATTCTAAATTATCGGATCCCTGTATTTTCATCCAAATCCTGACTCTGTATGTTGCTGTTCATTTGATCAGAAACAGAGCTTTAATTTTCTAGTAAAATTCACTGGGAGCTGTGTGCCTAAAACTACCTCTAGAACCTATTTCCTGCTGATCAATTACACTTTGAGGTGGCAAGCTGTTTATCTACTACATAAACAGTGTGCAGGAGGTATGTTACTGAAGGCAAATCAATGAGTTAAGTTCTGCTAATATTTGACTGTAGATTTATTAGGACACTCAATATATGAGTAGTCTTACTATTTGAAACAAATAAATATAGTTGTAATAATCATTTTGAATGAATAAAATCATTTGGGAAAAAAAAAATCCTGCAAGCAATTCCATATCATATCATAGAAGCATAGAATGGTTTGGGTTGAAAGGGACATTAAAGATCATTTACTTCAACCTCTCTGTCATGGGCAGACATCTATATCAAGACTAGGTTGCTCAAACTCCTATCCAACCTGGCCTTGAACTCTTCCAGGGATGAGGCATTCACAGCTGCTGTGGACAACCTGTTCCACTGCCTCACTACTCTCACAGTAAAGAATTTTTTCCTAATATCTAATCTAAACCATCTCTCTTTCAGTTTAATGTCATTTCACCTTGTCCTATCACTTCATGACCTTGTAAAACATCCCTCTCCAGCTCTCTTGTAGGCCCCTTTAGGTACTGGAAAGTTTTTTAAGATCTTCCCAAAGCCTGTTCTCCAGGCTGAACAATCCCAGGTGTCCCATTGTGTCTTCCCATGAAAGGCGCTCCTGCCCTGCTGTGATCATCCTCATGACTCTCTTCTGAACTCACTCCTGCAGGTCCATGTCCTTCATATGTTGGAGACCCTACAGCTGGATGCAGTGCTCCACATGGGATCCCATGAGAGCAAGGGGGTGAGAATCACATCCCCAGATCTGATGGCCACATTGCTTTTGATGCAGCAGAGGATAAGATTGGCTTTTTTTGCACGTTACCCAGCTCATGTTGAGCTTCTCATCCACCCCCAAACTGTTGGAAGTTACCCTCAACACATTCCAGGACCCTCTAGGACTGCTTATGCCGTGCTGTGCTGTCTCTCCAACAGATGACAGGGCGGTTGAAGTGCCCCATGAAGATCACGGCTTGTGAATATAGGTCTGCTCCTACCTCTCTGCAGAGGGGAGGGCCCCATCTGCTTGTCTTTCTGGTCAGATGGCCTGTAGCAGATCCCCACTATAATGTCCCCTGTCCAGGCACTCCCTTTAATTCAGATCTATAAGCTCTTGGTTGGCTCCTCATCCATCCCCAGACAGAGCACCATGCACTCCAGCCAGTCAGTGACATAAAGGGCTGCATTGCCTCCTCATCTCTCCTGCCTATTCTTTCTATAAGACCTGCATCAATTAAAAAAGGACTGATCTTCTAAAACTTCTAATTAAAATAATTTTTTCAATGCTAATTTATACAAATATAATCAATTAAATCAATTAAATCCAAATCAACTGTAAAATTTTAAGGACTGCATTTCACAGTAGTTCTAGTGGAATAGATTTTTATTTGAATAAACAATCTGGAATCCAACACAGGTTTGGTGAGCTTGGAAATAACAAAGGAAAGAAGAGGAATATAAAACTGGGATGATTATCAGGATGAAGCGAGTCTCTGAAATAAATTATTACCTTGTTGGAAGGCTGAAGGGTTGTCCTGGGTTATAGTCTATTCAATTTCATCTGCTGAAAACAGTTGGGGGCGGGTGCCTTTTGATAATGGGCCAACGGTCAGTATCAGGTAGAGCATTGTTCTTATCTTTAATGGGCCATTAACAGTCTTCTCTAGCCGTGTCCCCTTCCCAACACATACCTACATCCTAGCGTACCTATTGTGTGATGCTCCACCCCGTGGGAGGAGCCAGCCATTCTCACCTGGATAAAGCTGGGACTTTAAACCAGCACAGTGTCTTGCTTCA
>VZDJ01006028.1:4136470-4156538 GCA_008694505.1 Cyanoderma ruficeps | reverse complement strand
TTTCTTTTCTACCACATTTGTATTCTTATATTCTTAGTAAAAAGCTGTTATTCCTACTCCCAAATCGTTGCCTGAGAGCCATTAATTGCAAAATTAGAACTTGGCGGGGGGTGAGGAGTTTACATCCTCTATTCTAAGGGGAACCCCAGTTTCCCTGGCAGATACCTGTCTTTCTAAACCAAGACAAGGGTAAACAAAAGCTTGCTTTCTATTGAATTTATTTTATGATAAGCAATAGCAAAGACAAGGTGATAGCTTGTGACTTTCAGACTTATAAACAGCAGCCAATTTCAGTCTCTTTCAGGCAGTTAATAGATTCACAGAATTATGTAAAATGAGAAGGGCCTCTGGAGGTCATCCAAACCAACCTCCTGCTTGAAGCAGGCTCAATGGGTCAGGTTGCTCAGGACATTACTCAGCTGATTTCTGAGTATCTCCAATGATGTAAATTCCACAGTGCCTCTGGGCAGGCTGCTCCAATATTTTGTTGTTCACATGGTTAAAGTATTACCTTATATCTAAGAGGAATTTTCCTTGCTCAAAATTGTAGTTTTTACCTTTTCTCCTGTTGCTGTGTGCTTTCAAGAAAAGTCCAGCTCCCTTTCCTGTGCTCTACCTAATGGGAATTAGGTAGCTGAAGACAGTAGTAAACAAAACAAATTATCTTTCCTCTTATGACCTTATATGTTTGCCAGCCATGTGGAATACAAGTGCCTTGATCGTCACCTAGAGATTGCAGCACATGACATGGAAGCACATGCTTTAAGATGATTTTAAATCTGGGTAAACCTGAACAGAACTTTGGGCCTAGGTCCTGTTACTTGACAAGGACCAGTGTGCACAGGGTGCCAACTATGCATCTGCAGACAACTCACACTAAATGCAAAAAGAGCAGATTAAGATCAGTTTGTATATGCAACGAACAGTTGCCTAGAATTTCTGGGAGCCATGCAGCACATTCAAAATTATTGCTACTGTAAATGGCTGCTTGGCATTGAGAAATCCTGGACAGACAGACCGTATCAAGCAGGATAAATGAGAGAGCTCTATCTACTTAGTTCCACTTCACTGCATTTTCATCTGTCACCTGTCATTGCTGTGGGTGATTAAAGCTGAAAGGAGCAATGCAAAACAATATCACATGATTTACAGTTGTTTTTATTTCTATGCAGAAGCTTCATCTGAATTACATCCTTCTGGGTGACTATATTTTTTGATGGAATTTGTCTATATTTGCTTTATGTTCTGAATCCTGGGTGTGTTGCTTTAGTATCATAAGAACTTGTTTATTTTATGCATAACACAGTCAGAGAATGGACACTACAGCATCACATATAATACTGGAAAAGTACATTTTATAGGCAATATATGAGCCCATAACATTTCCAAGTTAAATAGCTTTTCACCTGTAATCCAAGCATCTGTTTTATATCTACTCATTGTGATTTTATTTACATTATAAATTTTCAAATCACAGTTAAGCCCATAGATAACCCTCAGCATTGATAATTCCAGGACAAACTGTTCACATATCAAAGTAACAGAACATTCAGGGTGGAGAGGACCATTTCATATAAACAGTGTTGATACAAATCACTGGAACAATATAACCATATTCTATCCTGTAGATCAAGAAAAAGACAAAAAATGTGCATTTTTGATAAAGTGGCAAAAATTTTGATAATGCAAAACTTACATAAAGCCTTCGAATGACAGCAATATATATGATATGATTCAACTCTCTGTTACGAGTACACATACATATATAATAAAGTTACTGCTTCAATATTGTCTGCATGGTGTTTTGGTGTTTATTTGCATTTGGTTCTTGTGATACACTTATTTCATATCCCACATGAGGAACTTAAGGTTAATTCTTTGTCTGTGCTCTTTTACATACTCTAGAGGTGAAATCATGTCACCAACAGGTACAGGAGTCATATCTACCCACGAAGAACTGTTCAGGTGCTTTTCTTCCAGCTTTCCTGGGCATGTCCACATGTGCAGCAGAAATAGAGGCAAGACCAGCCAGAAGGTTTTTCCTTCACATAAGAATGGTGTTAATTCTGTTGCTTCATTCCTCCAGTTTTAATCCAAAACACCCTCAATTTTTAGACTGAGTATAATTGATCTTTTTATTTCAATGTTCAGTAAAAATACTAGGTTTGTTTTTTGATTTAGATTTTTATTTTTCACTAGTCTTCTCCTGATAAAGTTTAGCATTTAGTCTGTTTTTCTGGCCAGTATTGAGCACTGAACCAGCATTTCAAGAGAAACACTGATTACAATAACAAGATTTCATTCCTGAGTTTGCAGGACCATGACTATGTGGACAAAGTTTACTCTTTTTTTCCCCATTCACTCTGTTTTGCATTAAGTCTATGCTAGATTATTCTATCAGTCACACGATATTCAAAGGTCCTTTTCTCAGTTATTCCCAGTAAATAGAATAGACTCCTTCTCCATATAATCTGTGAATCCATTGAAAGGTTCATGCTATGTTTTTCTTCATCAGGTGTAAAGGGAACTTTAAATGGATAACTTAGCCCTATAAAATTTTATTTTAATCAAATTCTATGCCTTCATAAGAGTTCTCTTACCTTTCAAAATTCAAGAAATTAGAAATTCAGCTTTGTGAAATGGTGTATTTCAACCCTTAAAATTGCTCAGCTTTCATTAATATTCATTTTAATATCTCAGTTTTATATTTGGAACTGGATTGAAACTATCATTGAAGAGCAGAGTTGAAAGGCTGCCAGACCTTTGTCTTTAACACTGTGTTAAACATCTGTTCTAGATGCATGCTTTCAAAATAAAAGAGCCAGATTTATAATTTTATTTATTTCAGGAGAGTATTTTCTACTTTCACTCTGTGAGGTTTCTTTTTTGTTTTGTTTTCTTTTATTTTTTTAAACCCTGGATAGGTGTCACAGCTTCACCATGTTGAACCATGTTAAGCCAAGCTGAAAATGCTTTTGGAGCACTTTTTCTGGGTCTAGGGTCCATGTGGATTATTTGCAGGGTATCCAATGAAAAGGTCTATGCCCTTCAAGCTAACCAAATCGGGTGTTTAGAGAATGACTGACAGAGGCTGAGGAGAGAGGAGGGTTTTTTTGCTAGCAACTATAAGCACAAAAACTTTCTTTCATAGTTTTCTATCATCAATGAATGGGGAAGCTCTTAAGGATTTTATAACACATAGTTTTGAATAAAGAAGAAAACCCAGAAGTTCCCTTGTTTGGAAATTTAGACTGTATTTCCAAATAGTCTTGTGCTGAAAGGAGTTTTTATTTCTCTCAAGATCAAATTCACACTGTGTATCTGCCAATCAGCTTGCTTTCTGGTTCATCCCACAAATATTCAGATAGTCAACTGTAATCAAAGCATTGCCAAAGTCATCACAACTGCAAAAAGTCTCAGAAGAAACTTTTCAGACTACATGGCTGAGCTCCCATTCAGATTTTGCCACAGCAGTCTGCACCTTGGGAAGAGGATCCTATTGTTCCAGCTATAATCAAATAAAAACTCATTTAATTGCTTCTTAATTTAATATGAAAGCAGAGGAAAAGCACCAATGTATGTGAGATTTCTATACATTTATTAACACACTTTCTGGAAGATATATACCTTCCAAAATAACAGTTACTTCTTGGGTGTGCAGGCACAAAGTGTTTAGCCAGTCAAAATTCAGCTTCCTCAATCATTCCTATAACACTATCAAGATACCTACCTTGGCTAATAAGAAAATTACAACTGACTCAAAATATTAGCCTAAATTACTGATTTAGTTATATGTTAAATTAATTCCCTTTCTCTTGCCTCTTGGTAAGGAGAAGGAAGTAAATTGCCAGAACCTGGTGAACTTGTCTGTGAAGGGCTGCTGAAGAAACTGAAAGCTCTTGAGGGATTTCAAGCTCTGCTCCTAGCAGAGTAGCTAAGCATTTCAGCTGCTATTACCAGACCCTTAAGGTTGAGCAAAACTTTAACACCACTTTGTACTTTTGTCTTTGGTTTCACTAGAGCACATTTACCTTTTGCTAGGTTGGTTTATTGGAAAAACTATATTTATTATCATTTTAATGACAATTTTCATCAGTTAAACTCAAGAATTTTAGAAGAGACAAGCTGGATATCTCTGAGATGTTGTAGTTACAAACAGTGTGGATTTGTGAACACTGAATTGCTCAGAGATTATACATAAAACTCCATTGGCCCTAATTCTGTGCCCCAAACACCTTCTTAGTAATAGGCACAGAAAAAATTATTCTGACAAAAGAGCTCCCATTAGCCATTTTAGCACCCTGAAAGGCATGTGGAATGGCAGATATTAGTGGTAAATTACACATATTGACAGTTCCCTCTATCCCAAAAGAAAGAACAGAAAATGGAGAGGTTCAGGAAGCACACTTCCTTCATCAGCTGGTCATGACACTGATTTCCTATGCCTGGTCTTTTTGTAACCTACTGAGGAAGGTGGAAGGGAGCACATAAATCTCTTGCCTTTTTACTTTGCAACAGCTTTAAGGTTCTGAGACAGAATTTATAGTTGAATCAAGTTGCTTCTTTAACACTTGCTGTGCATGTAAAGGAGAAGATTATGTGCACGTGGTTTTATTGGTGCTCTTGCTGTGGAGGACAATTAGGCTTATAACCCTTAAAAGCAACATCTGTATGTCGCTGCATGTAGGCATAAATAATATTACACTGACACAGTGTAAAAACTGTCTTGTCTCCAGGCATTATAGCACCAGTAAAAATTTGGTCAGCAGCTAAGTAGTAAGAGAGACAAGCCTAATGCATTGTTTCACATATTTTGTGTTCATACATCAAATAATCTCTCTTGAACTTTTGGCTCTTTGACCAGGACAATCTTCTTGTGTCTTTGCTTATGTAAGGAAGCTCTCAATTAATAAAGCTTTGTTGAAGCTTTATTTTTTTTCTGCTTGTGTACCTTCCTGGCTGGACTGTGCAAGAGAGTACTTGCAGATTGTCTACATGTGATAGAAGGAAATCAGAAAGTTACATATAGAAAATAAGACTTTTAATGTGGTTTATAAGCATTTTCACTTTCAGATAAAGCATATTTAACTGGCTTACTTACAATTAACATGCAGGAAAAGAGATGGCAAATCAGTGTCTTAATTACTATAGAAAGAACTGAACAACTAAGAATGCTTCAAGTTATTTCATAGTGAAACTATGGTAGAATAAGTGATAAATGCTTCTTTGCATTCCTGTCTAAATTCACTGTAGAATGGGTTGATGTGAGTTTAAGCCTCTGAGTTCACTTTTAGATATTTTAAGAGAATGTTGTGTTAAAGCTCAAATCTAAAGGATTTATCACAATATCTGGCAAAGACTGACTGTTAGTGTTGTGAAACCAAATAAAATATCTTGATGAACATATATGCGATATGCAGACATTTTCAGGGAAAAGCAAGTTCAAAATCTTACTGAATTTTATGGCTTCTATTTATTGGTATAATTTCTCTGGTTTGTATTCTAAAGCACTCACTTTTTGCTGGTAAGTAGCTCTGCTCATATTCTGCTGATTTCAATATCAAGAATTCATCATGTACAATTCACAATAGAGAAAAGATTCATTGTTTTCCCTTTATAACCTTCTAACACATGCCCCAAACTTCACAGTATAAATTTAACTAGAATTTGAACTTTATCAGGTGTTATGGTTTTGGTTGACATAGAGTTAAGACACCTTGGAGGTGGCTAATGGATAAAACCAATGGATTACACCAGTATAAAACCAGCAATCAGAATATTCAAAATTATTTGAAACAGTTTTTGCTTAAAAAGGCATGGCATTTGGCATTTAATTTTTAAAGAGTTAAAATTCTTCTGAAAAGGCATGGCCATATCTAGGTTACAGTAGAGGACTAAAATATATGGTGCGTAGATTATGTTTCTGAATAAGTAAAGTAACAGTTGTTTCAGAAGGAACCACTAGATGCAGCTGTTCAGATTTTAAAATCATTAGGTTGCTTTGGATTTTTTATACATATATTTACCTCATTTATCTTGATTGGTTCTTAAGCCACTAGGTACTACAATATACAAATAGTGACAACTAAGATGCAGGATTTTCTGTTTTTTTTATTGTGTTATTATTTTTCAACATCTTCAAAAAAGAGAAAATATTTGTCTTCATTATGCAGTAATTGAGAGCTTCCTCACTTTTTTAGAATTAGCTGACACGTAAACATGGGAGTTGTATGAGAATATTTCTGGGTGAAAATTATCAGTGCTGAAAGAGGCTGGTAATATAAATATGATATTTACAAATAACCTGTCTCCCAATACACATAGAAAATGGCAGGAAAATATAAATTAAAGGAAGGTAGAGAAGTAATATGTGAAGTTGTCAGATAATCATACAAATCGCAGTAGAGCTTTATGTGTAAGCATTTTTTTAAAACTAATGAAAATGTGCCCTTTACAGTTTTGTGAAAGATGCATTTTAGTAATGGCAGCATTTCAACAGCAGAGTATAACCTTACAGTGTATACTTACTTGTCCTGAGCAGGACAATAAATGCTAGGACATAAACAAGAAAATAAACCACTGCAGGACTGGCTTAGCATCCCATTAAATCAGTAGTAATTGTATGGCTTTAATACTTCCCTAATAGCTTGATTATACTTCCCCAGCTTGAAGATATATGCTAAAAAAAATACTGTTTCTGTGATTTTTTTAATGAGAAGAATCATATTTAGCATTCAACTAGATGGTGGCTTGCATTCTCAAAATATTATATGACCATGTTTTAAGATGTGTCTTACTAAGCATCAAATGTTATGTAAATATCTTTCGTGGGCAAAATTTAACAAATGCTGGTAATAGGCAGATATGGGGACACATGTTTCCTTTTCCTTCAAACTTGCTAGGAAATTTAAAAAGACATACTTAATATTTATCTGTTTTCAGGTTTATACTAGTCATAATGAACTAAACGGCAACATTCTGCTTTAAAATCTTAGTGGCTTGTCTGAAGTTTGGGAGAATTTTTACCCATAGCTGTAGAATGGGCAGAGAAGAATATATGTAATAAATAATTAGAAATTTAAAGAAAATTTGCATATTTGAGAGACTGGCCACCTTTAATGCTTTGTGAGGAGGGTTAGAGAAAGCCAAAGCTCATTTTAAATATTGTAAGACAAACATGACAATGATGCAAATTTGTCTCGTTACATCTTGGACTGAAACAAAATCAAAGGAACAATTTTTCACTTCAACTCTGTTTATTTTTAGACAATCATTTCAGAGATTATTAGGGTGGTAACAAAGACAGGACACAAAGAACAGTAAGGTCAAAACAATTGTATAGTGTTTTTAGAGACTTAAATATGCACTGCTTTTACTTTGAAGAAGGAAATATTTGAGAAATATTTATGAAGGGGCACATTGAATGAAAAATCTGTAGGGACAGCAGGAAAAAGAAAAAGAAAAAATAGGAAAAAGTAAAAAGGAGCCTGAAGTTACTCTACATTATATTCCTTTCTTAGCAGATTTGTCCTAATGGCCTGGTAAAAGACTGCCACTCCTAAATACTGCCATTAATCATATTTTCACTTTTTTTTTCCTTTCTGAAGACAAAGTAATTTGAGGACAGAAAATTTTGCAACTTGCAGACATATAGGAAATGGCAAATACCAGTGTTGTGGTTTAAGCACCACCACGTGTCTTACAAAATTCGGCGCTGTTAAGTTACCATTTGTTTTGATTAGGCTACAGAATAAGCAACATAATGCCAGGTCTACTTAGGAGCTATCAACATGGCAACAAACTGAGTTAGAGTGGATCCGTCTTTTTTTAATTTATACATTCAAGAGTTAGACAATGAAGACTACAGCAGTAGAGAAAAATGGGCACCTTTGTAGGGTGATTCATCTCATCCTTACATGTCTGGATCACACAGCATGATTTGTGCTTCAGAGCACAGAGGGATCCAAGGGTGCCTAGTTGAAATTCAGATGCTTCACTTTTGAATACCTAAGGATAGCTGAGGTTATTTCTATCTATTATACATTCAGTAGGAAAAGGCTGTCCTACAGCAAAATGGTGTACAGTCAGATAAGTAAATCTCTTCACTTTTCAGAAGAAAAAGAGGTTAGCTAAAGTATCAGGGATTCTTATGTTAATATGTTAGGACAATACAATTTTCATTTTGACCTTGCAGGTATAATATGTGTCTTCACAAGGTAATATATTTTTTTTATTGTTATTTTATTAAAATGACACTGTACATGCTTTAACATTTAAACTGTTATGGTTTGGGCTTCACTAACATTCTCAGGTGCATTACACTGGGTGTCAGATAGACCATTACTTGTTCTGAGAAGAATCCTCCTCTTACTTTCACAAAACAATAATTATTACCATTAACTGTATGTTAAATGTCAGCTTATGTATGTATTTAAAGTCATACTCATGAATTTTTGTAACCTTTACTGGCTACGTTTTGTGACTTTTTCTGTATGTGCTGTACATGAAAAGTTTTCCTTCAGCTGGAAGAGAGCTTTTTATCAACCAAACTTTTTACACAAGAAGGGGATATTTGTATTGAGGTGTTAAGTCCAAAACCAGACATCGTGCCCCAGATGCGAAGCCATTGTGACTTTGTAAAGTAGTGGTGAACAACACATTCTTATTTTTATGGTTGGTAACACAATTCTTTTCAGCTGAACCTACCACTAAGTGTACCACAATACTGTCTCACATGTGGTCTAAGAAGTGAACTGAAACCATCAATCTAGGACACAAAAAAAAGCTAAAAATTGTTCAGTGCTCACCTAGGGTGGTTGAAACTGTGTCACAAGTTGAAAGTACCGTATCCAATTATATATCCCTTGAGACATTTGAGTTACTGCTGATATTTTGACAGACAAATGTATTTCACATGTTACATTTCAGTCACAAAGACTTCACAGCAATGAGAAAGTCTTGCATTGTTAGGGAGTTTGTAACATTGTTGGCGAAGGTAGGAATTCAGAAGTGAAGACTGAATGCTTCTAAAGAGCAAAAAATGCCTTGTACATATAAATAAAAACATGGTCAGTTAAGATAATGAGTGGATCATATTTTAAGGAACTTATGAGTATTTTTCATGTCAATGCCAAATGGTGTGATTGACAATGAAAGATTAAAGGATTAAAAGAAAATATCTCAATTCTATGGGATAACTATAGGATTTAAAGGAATTCAGAAAGGGCAGGACATTTCACAAAGGATAAAGCATCAAACCTAAGAAAGCTACAGACAAGAAACAGAGACAAATCTGTCAAAAATATTTTCCAGGGGAGGAAACATCAAAACACTGTCTCTTTGCACCTTGTCAGGAAGTGCTTGATTGAGTTATTCACAGTGAGCACATAAGAATTTGTTTTCTAGAGAATAATGCTTTGAGCAGTATGTATTAGAAAAACCCTTTCAACCTTAAACATCACAGCATTACCTTTGTAATTGACATCCATGCTCATTGAGAACATGTGAAGTAAAGAGAAAAACAACACCCAACTTCTTTTTAATTTCAGATGCTTTTGTAGCCTTTGATTATTCTGCAGATTTTCTAAATTAGGATTTTCTGCAGTTTTATGTTAATCTGTCAAAGCAAAATATTTTGTTTACTAAGTATTTTAATCAAGATAACAGATAAAATTAATTCTTGATTCTTATTTAGGTTTTAAGTCTTTTATTTTGGTTTCAAGTCTCTCTTCAACTGTAGAGACTTTATAGGAAGGTTCTGTATACAGCTGCAGTTTGATCACCAAAGAACAGCATTAATATAAAATTTTTAGACCCTTATTATGACAGTGGATACACCAGTCAAGAGGTTGAGGCAGTCAAGAGGTGTGGATTTATTCCAAATCTAAGTTTAGTTTAATAAAAAAGTCTGTGTTTATTCTGATGGATTTTGAACCAGACCTTTTCCACACTGCCCACACTCTATCAATTCACCACTGGATGATGAATGGATTAAAAGTAGCCCTGAAGAGAAAGACTTTAGGATACTGTTGTGAAAATTGGATATGAGCCAGAAATGTGTACTTGCAGCCCAGAAGGACAACAATATTCTGGGCTGCAGAAAAAGAGGCAGGTCAAGGGATGTGATTCTGCCCCTCTACTCTGCTCTTGTGAGATCTCACCTTGAGTGCTGCATCCAACTACAGGCTCCTCAGCACAGGAAAGACATGGACCTGATGGAAATTTGCTGGAAAAATAGTCAGAGAGCTGGAACACCCTTCCTGTATCAAAAGGCTGAGGGAGCTTGGGTGGTTCAGCTCTCAGAAGAAAAGATTTCAGGGGGATCTTATTGTGTCCTTTCAATATATAAAGGAGGCTTATAAAAAAGATACAGGGACTTTTTACCAAGGCCAGTAGCAACAGAACAGAATGGACAGGTTTTAAACTGGAAGAGGATAGATTTAGATGACATATAAGGAAGAAGTTCTTTAAGATGTGTCGCTGTTTGCCACCGGGAGGAAAGACATGACAATCATTGTGATTGATTAGGTGCTTTTATTTATTCTGTGTTTAGTGCACACATTTATACTCTTTCTAGGCAACTCTTTAGTTATACATGTAAGTTCATGATTGGTTAAAATCTAACATTCGAGCATCCTAAGTAATTGTTCATTGGTTCTTGTCTCTGGCAGCAAATTCATCATTGTTCTATATTATGAATAGCATTTCTGTCCTAAAACATCTATGAGAAGGTACAGCAACTTGTTACATGTCTTCAGCTTCAGTGAGGAGGCATCCGCAGAAGAAATCAACTAGTTACCCCATTTGCTACTTACTTGCTAATTCAAGGCAATGTAGAAGCAATGCTGCACGTAGCAGGCACAATACAAAACCTCATATTGTTCCCTGAAAGCAGGGATTGTTCAGACCTTCAATCAATAAGTTATGACCTCTCTCATCTAAATATTTTTCCACAAAGATGATTATGGTGAGCCATTGGAATGAGTTGTCCAGAGAAAGTGTGTATTCCCCATCCCTGAAAGTGTTCAAAGTAAGGTTGGGTGGAGCGTTGAGCTTTCTGATGTAGAAGGATGTCCCCGCCCATGGCAGGGGGTTGGACTAGATGATCTTTGAAGGCTCCTCCCAGTCTGAATCTTTCTATGGTACTATGTGATAAATCTCAGCCAATACTCACTATTTTTTTATTTTAACTACAAATCTTACTCAGTTCTTGTCTAACCTCTTGCAACTCATTGTCTAGTAGTGAATTTCCATGTACTCCACCACAACAGGAAAGGGATAAACATTGCTTCCAAACTTCTGATGGCCATCTTGTTGTAAGGCTGAAAAATGATAAGAAAACAGGATACACATCAGTTTAGTATAATCTTTGTCTGTAACTATAAAAATCACAGGAGTAGCTGCCTGTTCTTTTTCTTTTCTTCTTATCATCTGTTATTAAAATAGATACAGGATGTATTGTGTACTGGTTTTTCTGTAAAACCACATGAGTATTCCCAAAGGACTAATGCAGTATCCAAGTTGTGTCATCCAAATGTTAAGATAAACACAAGAATATTCTTCCCAAAAGTGCATTTTCCATAATGAATATTGCATTAGACACAATGTCAAGAAGACAAAGAAGAAAAAAGTAAATCAGGTTTGTTTTTTTTGGTTTATGGTTTTTGTTGGTTTTGGGTTTGTTTTTACTTTTGCTTGTTACCTTGTTATTCATGTGAGTAGGAAAAATGTTTATAGGATAAATAGTTTCTTAGATTTGATGTTGAAATCATAGGATTTTTGAGTAGAGACATGGAAAATTAATTAAAGGAGCGAGATGGTGCCATAAATTTTTCCGTGTTACCAAGCTTAATGTAAAAAGACAGAAGTAGGTAATCTGAAGGTTTCCTTTCTGGCCAGGAAAATTGTTACCAGCCTTTTGAGGACAGTTTTATTGTTCCCTTGTGTCCAAAGGTTGAGACATCAGGAAAAATAATGGCAGAGCTATCACTGAAGTCACTGATTAAATAGGAAAAGTGCCTATGTTAACATTCGTACAAATATTGAGCATTTTTGTTTTCTTTTGGAGGTTGGTATTCTTTTAGGTGGAGAATCATGCTAAAGAAACCTTTCAACAGACAGCTTTACTTTTCTAGAACTGCCAAGCTGGTCTTGCTTATTCTTTCAACCACAAATTTATTTGTAAGGCTGCTTTAGATCATGCTGTTATTACATTTTTTTTTACTTGAAATGTTCAAATTATATTAAAGAACACAATGAAATTTTCATTAAGTATCTAGATATAATGACTAAGGGTGAAAAAACCCTCTGTTTCGATTTTTTTCTGAAAGTAATGTGCTTGAAATGGGAAATAATACAAGAAATAAACTATAAAATAATGTACAGACGAAATCAGTCTGGATAGATCACAACTGCTCTTGCTGTCTTCATTACCTGTGAAACTATCAAACTGATTAAGGTACAAACATTTGTTGTTTTTTTAAAAAAATTATTTGAGGCTCATGGCACACACATCTAAGTGCCTTCAAAAATAAGTTGCAAAAGAACAAGTTGCAGTAGGATTTCTAGTGTACTGGGCTCTGTTCACTCTGTCTTTAGAAAATATCTAATGGTAAATTCTACAAGGTAAACCTCTATTTTCATTACATATCCTGTAGGATAGGATGCTTGATTTGATAGGTGAGTACACTTATCAAGCTTGGAAAATCCAACGTTCCTAGATTCCTTCACTGTTTGTTTTTTTATTAAAGGCTAAATTGCCATATAGAAAGGAACCTGGGAAATGCCCTCAGTGAAGAAATGAAATGCTGAGACACAACTTTTAAGAAGATCGATATTGCAGCACTGTGCAGGTAACATCAAAGGAGATTTACAATAGAAGCTCTAGATCAGTTTTAATTACCTTTTTTAGTTTTTCTTGTTTACACAAACAAATTTGTCATCTGTCCTCTGTTGTGGAAGAGTAGAAGAGCTGCTTATGGCAAGAAAGAAGAGCTTGACTCAGCATTCTGTCCTCTTTTTCTTAAAAGATTACAGTATAGCCTGGGGTAGAGTTATAATGAGGCACTGGTAAGGGAATAATGTAGAGTGTCTTACCTCCAAGTCTCAGGGGGTAAAAACTATTTCTCATGACTGCTACCTATCAGGTACAATTTTAAAAGGAATTTTCTGTATATCCCATGCCAAAACTACCTATTTAGGCTATGCTACACTTTGCTCTGCTAGTGTATTTCATGTTCCTATTCGTCTTATCAGATTTTTCATATTCATCTTATCAGACACTACCTCATGATTTCTTTTTTCCTCCACATGAGCTTAAGTCATGAAAAAACAATAAGGGAAATAGAACAGTATATCATGAACAACCGATTTTTATGGACCTTTGTCATTAAGTCTTGAAACAATAGTGTTGGACTGATCCATCTTGGTATTAGGTCACCATAACCATTCCCCGAGGCTGTACATTTAAAAGGATCACAAAAAAATCCCAAAACATCCAAACCATAAAACAGTTAAAGAAGAGAGAGCTCAAAAGGGAGATCAGAAGGCTTAAATTCTTTCAGATAATCAAGATTAAAAAGTGACTTGATTAAAGAAAAAAAAAATTCACAAAGCAAAAATATGTAATACTGTAAGCACAATAATTTATTGATAAACTCTGTAATAAGAATATGGATAACAAACATAAAAATAGGAATAAAAAAATAAGGTGTTAATTTTTGTGGTATGAACCACTAGAACAAAATATTAAGGAGGATAGAAGATTTTTTGCATTGATGCTGCAACTTGAAGTTTTAGGATTTTTGGAGAATACTTGGAGTTAGTGAATTTAGGAGCTGGAACATGCCCATAGGGTAACCCAGTTCAACTGTGTACATATTATGTCAGACCTTACATTAAGGTTGAAATGGGTTCTGCTTGAAATGGGCCATTTTTTTAATGGTAAAAATATTACTTTTAAAATATTTAAAGTGGCTTTATAATCTGAAAGAAAAAAAAAATAGAATAAGACCTCAGGTGGCTAGATTTTTCCCTTTGATTGGCATAAGAGACAATGTAGTCATTTTATCAGCCTCTAGAAATTAAGATAAATTTCTTCTAGATAAAGTATTAACAGGGTGGAAGAAAGTCATGTGAAAGTTTTCCCTACAGAAGAAGCTTTAAGCAACACAGCTCTTCAGCACAGGATTTACATTCTGAATGAACTATAGGAGGGGAAGACATCATACTGAGGAACTGTCTTAAAAGACACCATGCTGACACATCTGACTTTGGTGGGAGGTTTTTTTTTTCCTTTTCTTGCCACTTACCAGAGGAATGACCATTTGATGACTACATTTATGCTTAAAATCTGGAAAATGCCTCAAAATAATTTTTATTTTGAATCACTGCAGGTTAGGATTGTTAACTGGAGGAATGTTCATAGTGTGATTGAAGGAGAAATAGCTGTGAAGTCTGTCTTGAGAATCAAATTTCTCTTTTTTCTATTTTTAATATAGTGAATATTTTGAAATTATTTTAAAAGGATGTTTTTTTCCCATTATAGATTGTATGTGTTGGATCCTTTGTTCCACCTCTATGAAAGTGTCACATTTGGCCCTCCTAGAGACATTGCACAGGTTTGTCCAGATGGTTCTTGAATATTTCTCAACCTCATCAGTGAACAAGCAGAGCAATGGACACAGGTTGGTGAAAGACACACATCATTTTACTGCCATGGTAAAGATCAGGCAACGTGATGCTGCACAAGGTCCTGACTGCTGCTGTAGACAACATGATGTAGACCTTGCTGCAGGTTGTTGGCTTCTTTAGCTGAACCAGCAGTGGTTTTCCAGTACTGGGCTGAGCCATGTGCCTTCCCTCTGCATGCACCTCAGCTCCAAAAGACCTTTTGTTTTGTTTATCAACAACACAAAATGATCAATACCAACAAAAACCTGAAATCGAAGGTGATTTTTTACTGACTCAGTAAGTGAGGCTCTTTTTCCTGTAACAACTCAAATACTTAATTTTAATTTTAATGAAGTTGCTTTTCTTGATAAAGGTCAGTGCTGTCAACATAGAAAAATGTTGAAGTTCAAAGTAGCTTGTTTGCTCAGAAGATTGAACTTTTGAATTGATGATATATATTAATAGCATTTAGTGTTCACAGTAAATACACAGTAAGATGAAATTCACTAATCCATCCTATTTATTAGGATTCTGAAAGAAATCATGGAGGATTTCAAATAAATGTCTGTGAGGGTTACTGGATTGGGAGCATGTATCACCAGTGCTGTATTTTATCATAAGCATTACAGTTTTTCTGTATTATTCTACTTTTCTAGGAACAAGGACTTAATTTAATAATTTATGTGTTTACAACTTTCTGAGTAGGAGTTTTTTATAAAATAGTTGCTATGAAAGAGTTGCTATTCTTGGAAGTTCAAAACACAAATTTTCTTAGTGTGGCAGTTTTACGTTCACTGAATTTTATTTGCTAATTAGGAGACAGGATTTTGGGAGAAAAAGGCGAAACATGCTCAACTTAAACATATAGTTTATTAACACACAGTAAGGAAAAGAAAAAAAATGAAACTTTTGAAACTTTTCTCCTCCCTCCACAAGTGTTTACTTTTTTACAAACAACATAGAGATAAAACTTGTGATATGCAGTCAGTTTTATTATTTAAATATAGTTCTTTTATTAATTCTTTAGAGAGGAGTTTCTTGTTTATTGTGGAATTTTTTTTACTGACAACTTAGAAAAGTTCTCTTGTGGGTTGGAACTCTTACAGAAATAGTTATTTGGGGAAAATTTGGTTTTATGTAGCTTTTTTTAATTAGCAGTTTTTAATCTGCTTATGGGTTGTGGAAGTCAGGTATTTGGGGTGTTACTTTTCAAAGATAAGTAAATTTAAAGCAAAAGATTTTTATTTTAAGGAACAGAGGGGTTTTTTAACTTTTTTCATTGGTACAGGAGCTTTTTTTTGTTTGTTCGTTTAGGCATCTTATGGGACTGTACAGTTTATCACAAACATTTTTGCTTAAAAATTTATGAATTATCTTTTTAAATGCATATTTTTTATGATTTAAAGGACAATTTATTAATAGAGTTTATTTTTATAGCTCAAACAAGAAAGTCCAGCCTGCAGGCAACTTTTTAATTTTTCTTTTAATTAATCTTTTTTTATTTTTTTGTATTTGACTGTTATGCTAAGTCTTCTTTATGCTCAATCAATTTGTCTGTTCTTACTCTGGAAGAGCCAGTGCTTTGGAATTCTCATCTGCTGGCAGGAAAGAGTTAAAGCTCGCCAAGGCCTGCCGTGGTCACGTGATCTCTGCAGCCAAGATTTTTCAAAAGCCATCGGGAATGGGGGAAAGACTCGGGCAGGTCTCAAAGCAGCCCGGCTGATGAAAGGCTCCTTGCCCCCACCCTTTGGTCTTATTCAGGGTGGGCCCAGCTCGGAGCGGCTGCAGGCTCCCCTCCCCATGAGAGGAAAGGGCCCAGGCCCACGGCCAGGCCTCCGGCCACCTCCCCACAAAGGGAGAGCGGCAGGGTGTTTTACAGCTGCTAAAAACCGATCCAGCCGGGATGGGGGCACATCATCGCCTCTCTCAGCTTGGGAGTCACCGGGCCAGGTGGGCCTCCTGTGAAAACCCAGGTCCAAGCAGGCCGGGCCATCCCAGGCCCCTCTAAAGGAGAGAGATAGGACTGCCTTACCTCTTTTGAAAGCAGAAAGAAGAGAGCGATCCCAAGCTTCCTTCTAACTTTTTTAAGGCTGTGTGTGTCCCAGAGGTGTATTCCTGCATGCAATTGGCTATTTTGGTTGTCAGTTCAAAGGAAATCACCAATGCACCTCACCATCTGTTTTAAACTAACACACTTAGCTAAGGTTTTATAGAAATAGAGTCAGCAGACCCCTGTCCTGTGATTTCTGGATCCTTTAGCCGCATGGTCAGATGGCTGGCTGTAGCTATGTCTTCATCTCTCAGAATTTCTGCTCTCACTCTGTGCACTCACACTAGCTCTAGCAGGAGTTCTCAGTTGGGGCTGCAATGCAGGGCACAGAGTAAAATAAGATTAAAACAACACATAAATCTCACAAGAGATGTTAGCAAACTGCTTCCACTATAACTAATGCATCAAGCAAAATTCACCTGAGCCACAGAAAGAAACAACAGTGAGGAGCTGAGTGAAAGGTTAATTGGGTTGACTTTCTATATAGAAAATGGGTGGCTATTATTCTAGTTACTTACCGAGGTCATGATACAAAGAGATCATTAGATACTATATATGCATGGGAAACCATTACATTTCATCTGTTTCCCCTTTAATGAAGCTAGCAACTTGTCCCTGATCAAACCATTACTTGTTTTGTGTTAAATAGATGGACAAATGCTTAGCATAAGTTCAAGGTGTTGAAAACAAATTGAGAGAAACTAAAAGGCACAAGATTTAAAAAAAAATAAAAAAAGTACCCAAAAGATTAAAAAAAAACCAGGAAGCATTTCAACAATGCTCTCAGGCACATGGTGTCATTCTGAGGCTCCCCTGTGCACGGCCAGGAAGTCCTTGTGGATCCCTTCCAACTCAGAACATTCTCTGTGATTCTTTGCATGAACTCTTTAAAAAAAATGGATTGCAAGAGTAATTTTATTTTCTGTTTTCAAATAACTTACAACACAGAAGGAATCCCCTTCAATATGATGGAATCCCCTAACATATGATGTTAGAAGTATACATGAAGTATAATATAGTAGATACCAGATGCTGTCTGCTAAAAACACCAAATCACACTAAAGAATAGAATGTTGGTTTCTCAAACCTCTACCTGTGATGGCACAGAGGGAAAAGAACTGCTTATTTTTTGTGACTTCAACCTGAGTGACTTAAGTTTTAGTTCACATGCTGCAGGTGCTCAAACAGCCTTACAATATCTAATTATCACTGCAGTCAGTTTTCAAGTTCAGGAGAAGGGATAGGCAACTGACTGAGTTTCAAATAAAGAAAAAAGACACGCCTACTTGGAACTCCTCCCCTTTTCATCTGAATATTCATCAGTACTTTTTTTTCTTTAAATACATATAGCAAGTTTGAAAAATGCCTCAGTTTTTAAACTGAAGACTAGTAGGCAAAGAATAGTTTCCCCACAAATTTTAGTTGTCTTAAAAGCTGAAACAGAGTATTATCAGGAGGAAAACTAAGGAAGTAAATGAAAAAATTTGTTTGCTCAGTGTAAAGAATGGTTTATGAATATGATTATCCTTATCTCTGGGATTAAAATGTCAGCATTTGTTTTTCTTACTGTACAAATAACTCCAAGTAGAATTATTTTTACTGTGATTTTCTATTCACATTTCTTCACATCTGAGAGAGAACAAGAAAGTCTATTTTAAAAATAATTGAAATTTCTGAGTTGTCCAGAAGACCTTAATCAGGAAACTCACCCTTTCTCCTCCCTTAACATCAGAGATGAATTTTTAATAGCTAAATATGTCACCACTGTTAAATGTTCAGATCTGCCTTCCAGTACTGATTTACATACAGAAAATACTATGCTGGAAAATGCTCAGACAGAATAAAGATGTCTGAGTAAAAGAACCCCTTTAATTTTAACAATATACATCAAATAAACTTCATACTGAATAAGCCATAGAGCACAAAACACATAAATATTAGATTTCTGTCTTGAAGACATCTAGAAATGAAGTAGTGATTTCAGATGTACTTGCAGGACTTCTGAAGTGTTGGTTATGGGGTTGGAGTTTTTGACATCTCAATTATTTTTTCCTGTGTTTGCTGTAAAAGCAATTTAGATCAATAACTCAAATGGAGATGTCTATCTCATGGCTCCACCTGTCACTGAATCCCAGAACAAAATCCATTTGCTCTCTTTCTAACATTATTCAAATTATCTGGTTTTATGTCTTCAAATATATTTTCTGTGAAAACAGTAGATAAGATTATATTAAATTTATCTGCTAATGCTTTATGAGACCATTAAGGAAAAGTCCCAGCTCATTAAATAGCACAAATAGATTTTAAAAAGCATTACTAAAATGGGAAGACACAAAGTAGCATATCCCAGTTTTTACTGTATTTTTCAACTGTAATATTGTCTTTGTTTTTTTTTTAAGATTGTAATTACTAACATATGCAAGCAAGTAAATATTCTTCTCCGAGTGTAGCAGAGTATCTTATCGCAAAAATAAGCATGGAAATTGTGTCATAATTGAGTCTCAGTAGAAGCAATGGAGGTATAGATGCATATTAAGGATGATTGATATATGTTAGATTTCTGGGTGAGTGGAGCTGCCCTTGGTAACATCAGCTCTGTAAGAGGGGTGCAGGTAATTGCATTAGATGCCAAGCTTTGTAACAAATGTATAGATCTGTTCAGATCACTTTTATTTCTGCTTCCACTTACTTTACTTGGTAAAGCTAAAGGGTCAGTCTGGATAAAGGGTCCTGTTTTACCTATCCATTGCAAAAAAGGAGACTGCAACAAAAAGACAGGGTGGGTAGGAGAAAGGCTTGAATATGATGGCTGAAATTACACTGCAATATATGTCTTGGGGTTTTTCCCTACGTCATAAGATTTTCATCTGATGCCATTTTAAAAAGTCTGCTGTTATTCTGAAGATGGCATGGATTCTGAAGGTTAAAACATGGAGAAGATTAACATGATTACTTGCAGATAGAATACAGACAATGAAAATAGATAGGAAAAGGTGGTGTGGGAAGGGCAGTAGTCAGTTCCTTTTTTTATTAGTACTTTTCATTATGTGGTTTCTTTATGCACCCATCCATTCAATACTTAAGCTAAAGATATGGACCTTTATGCAGTCATCCCATCTAGTCAACTGTCATTAGTTCCAGCTCTTATTCAAAATATCTTTCTTGAAACAATAAAAGAGTAGTAATTCATTACTATTTAATCATAAGAGTGTATCATAAGAAGTACTAATAATGTAAAGTAAATATAACAGCACTGAGGTGGAAAAGCTAATGAGCCACAGATCTAAATACATGAATGAAAAATAATTATATTTATATATATGATATTATATATTCACTATATATATA
>VZDJ01006028.1:4125581-4136444 GCA_008694505.1 Cyanoderma ruficeps | reverse complement strand
TATATATATATATATATATAAAATATACGATTTATATTAACTCCTGGTAATAAATGTCATTACCAAGATTGAAATATTCATTATCCATATATTTTCCCTTACCAGTCCAATAAACTGTAGTCACAGTTCAGGGCTTGTGAACAGGTCAGTCTCAGAATTCCCAAAGGTATTTAAGCAAGCAAGTACACAGTCTCTTGGCTCTATATGTGTTCTCTACATCTTCACCAAAAATCTTTATTGAATAATATGAAAAAGCTTCTTTGCATCACCTTGCACAGCCCACTTGATAGCCCGGCAGTCTAGTGACTGACAGCCATGCAGAAACCATCCACACCATTGAGAGGGAGTTTCTCTTCCTTTCTCTTTCAGTTCTATTCTGCACATATTGTGCTCATGTTTCAGTAACTTCAGAAATGTCCTTTAAAAAACGGATACACCAACTTCCACTGTATCTCAGCTTTCCTGTTTGATAACAGACAGGACCAAACTCCTTTCTTCTTTCTGGGCCATCTTAAACTTCTGAATACACTTAAAAGAGAAAAAAAAAAAGTTCCATGGCCATTCTTCCTCTCATTTTGTAACAAAAAGTTGTGCTTCTTACCCTCCAGTACCCTTCACGGTTTATGCATAAATGATTATATATTGCAATTATTTAATTTATTAACTCAATAAATTGAGTTGAAGGAAGAATAAGATGAAGAAATAAGTATTGTCAGCAGAAAAGTCGACTAAATAATCCAGAATGCTGACCTTGAAATCTGGGGTATTTCAATAAATATGAGTGCTTTGGTCTTCTGGCAAACATAGGAACAGAACACAGGACTATTGTCTTGTTTTTTCCTATCAAAATGTTGTTAAGATTACAGCTGTTTGAAGGCAACATGACTAAGTCTTCCTTTTCTTGAATCCAACCAGCAGTTAAATATTTACAGCAAAATCTCAGCTTAAAGAAAGCTCATGTCTTGAAAGACAGAAAAGTATAGCAGTGATGCCAAATCCCAGGCATGATCCCTTCAGTCCCAAGTGCAAAACAAAATCACACCATCCTAGACTGCAAATATGTGATCCTGTTCAAGAAATCATTTCTAGAATCAGCCTAAAGGGATGAAGTATGATCTTACTCTGGTTTGGTTATTGTCAATCTTCAGTTATAAGTCTGAACTGCTAATTGATAAAAACATTGAAATTTTAGGTGGAAAAGCCACCCTTTGATTTTGTTATTAAATGCTATGAGTTTGACTGACGGTAAACAGGGGAGGTGGGAAGGAGTAATGAACGGTTTATAGTCTGTTGTATTGTCTTTGAAAGTTATAGACAGAGGTTTTAATGTGTGTCTATAACTACGAGTTCAATCCAATTCAATTCTCTTGTATGTATTTTTAGAGTAGAGCCTTGGAATTTTTATTGTTAACAGGAGCAAAGAGTAATCACCAAAGAGTGGCCCAGAAATATCTTCAAGTGCAAAATATTCCCATACCCCTTAATGGTTGTAATTAAGATTCAATGAAGAAATTAATTATAACTGCTTTCATTATATGAGACAGAGGAGCTAACATTGTAGTATTCATCCTACCTTCAGTCAAAATTTTTTCAGCAACAAAACATATTAATGTTATTTGCAATATATTACTAATGTACGGCCTCCATTTGCATTTTCCCTTAAGAGAGTTTCAAATTCATTTTAAAGGTCATTAAACAGGCCAATTATTTTCAAATACGTATTCATGTTTATTGATGCTAATTATTTAAATAAAGCTTATCACTTTCCTCTTGTTCTTTCCATGCATGTTCAGTTCTGAACATTGGTGCACCTTGCAGGGCTAGGGAATTTATTTAGTTACTTAGAATTATTTTGATTTCTACACCTAAGAGTGTAGAAGACCTGATGATAACAGCTACAGCCTCCTGCTTACGAAACCTGATGCTTCAAAGATAAAGCAGTAGCCCTGTTTAAGTCAATACATGAATCAGTTAAATCATGTGAAGCTGTTATATGATCCATTCTGTGCCCGATATGTGTCAACAGTTTTGAACTAAAGTGTCAGCTAAGGTTTCTGCAGTGTTTGTGTGGGAACTGATTTAGTATTTATGACCAGAAGATGCTGAAACCTCCTTGCATTTTAGAAAATTACTTTGTTATGTTAGCTGGCAATCTTACAATAAACTCAATGGAGGATATACAGACTCCTCATCTGATTTACTACTACTAGAAGGGAACGGATCTATTCAATTGGGCTTACCCCAGTTTAAAACACTGAATAATTTTGAAAATACTGAATAACATAGGATAATATCGAATATTGAATAATATTTATAATATTGAAAAATATGGAATAATTGTCTCTTAATGGAGGGCTCTGATAGTGAGATCACTGAATTGTGTTCAGCCTCCTATTATCTTTAAACTTCCTTTGTGATTCTGTGTCAAATTCACAAAGTAATTTAATTGAATTTGTTCCAATGCAGACTCCTAAATCAAGATTTAGGCATCACGAAGAACCTTGAAACTCCCTGTTCTTAAACTGCCTATATCTGATATCTTAAGGGATATGGAGGTGTTTGGTACAAAAAAACCCCTAAATTCTGCTTAGGTTTATTTATATTCCCTTCAGTAGGTGTGAACACTTAGCTTCCTGGTACTGAACAAAACCATCACAACCCACAACCTGAAGCCCTAGAATCTTCATATATTAAGGTTTCAGTTGCCTGTAATATCTTTAGCTGTGTTTTTTTTTTAAAGTCTTGCTTTTGACCCTAGGTAGGTGTAGGGGACATCCATTCCTTAAGCCAGAAATCCCAATTCCAGATGGCAAGAAATGTTTTGGAGCAAAAAACAAAAGTTCTCTCTAGCCTTCCATACTGAAGTCTGCAATAGGGCTGGGTAAGATGGGAGAGAAATCTCTCTTAGGAACAGAGAAATGAGAGGGGTTTTGCAAATGCAGACGTATATATACAAAATATGTCCCAAGGTATGATACTGGGTTTCCCAAAAGAACACTCCAGCCAATAAACTCTAATGATGCTCACTTTTTTTCTCAGCTTGGGGAACATTCTACTGATACACTCACTCAGTTTGTGTTCATTGTGAAATGTGATCATTGTGAAGGACAGCACTGGCCTGTCTTGAATCTCCGAAGGGTGGGGGAGGAAAGTGGCTGAACTGCATTCTGGTCTAGAATAGGTGCATCTCCTGAGAATTTTCTATTTCTTTCTAAATTTTTCAAATCATTAGATTCTGTGAATATTTTTGTTTGATAGAAAGGGGTTTTTTTTACTTTTCCCCTATTCTTTTTAGGCATCTGATCAGTGAATTTAAAGTAGAAGATTTCATTTGGTGATAGGAGTTCCAAAATATTTGCTACTGAAATGTTTAGTAGTGTCACACCTTTGTAGAAATTCCCTTAGGTTATGACTACATTTAGTTTTCCCCATGTTGCAAAAACCAAATGAGAAATTATGAAAATGAGGAATGAAGTGGGAAACATTAGTTAGAGAAAAATAAAATTACTTGCTCTAAATGCATTGTGCTTCCCTATTCTGGTAGGATGGAATAATAAGGAACTCTTTGTACAGATTCACACCTAAATTGATTTTTCTTAAAAATAATTCTTCTTATTCAGTTTACTTAAAGTACACATCTTTAAAAAAGAGATGATGTCTTACAGTTCAAACCCTCAAAGTACAGGTTGTTGTTTAAGGGCTGCGTGATTTCTACTGACTTCAAAGGGAACTGAAATATTTCAACATCACAGTGGTTCCTTGGTTCTTATATGAAAATTTGTAAAGCAGTCTAAAATCCTAACTCCCATGAGAGCAATTAAACCCAAACAGCTTTACGTATCTGGACTTTAGGATAAACTCTAGTTCAAGTGTTCCTTTCCTTGGGAAAAAAATCACATACATTTTTCAGTGAATTAATGTGTCTATGTCATCCTGGCTGTTCACGAACCACTGTAAAATTACTGCTGTGTTTTTAAGAAAATGCAGCTCTGTCATGGTGGGCAGTGGTGGTCAGTGCTGCAACGCCCCCAGAAAAGCGTCCTGAAAAGGACACACCTGGTCACATAGGCATGTCTGCAATCACCAAGTGATTTCAGCTCAGCCTAGTGATTTCAGCTCAGTTGTGAGCTGAGCTTTCGGGGTGACGTGAAAGAAGAGATGGGGTCTTTATCTGGTGGTTCCATAGAGCCTTTATTCTGCTGCTTTCTCAGAGGTGCCCAGTGGCAAAGAACCAGAGAGAGCAGAGACTTATATAGGTAAGGAGGGGGCGGGGTTACACAACTTGGCCAATGGGGTTAAGGACTGAGAAATGAATCAATCAGGGGAAGGCTCAGAAACAGACCAATCAGATAGGGTAAAAATGAGGAAGTAGGGAAAGAACCAATGAGGTATAACTGATTGACATATCAACCACAAAGCCTGATGGGGGGAACACGTTTGCTTGCCCTGAGGCCAGAGCAGTCTCCTGAGATTTCTCTCTTAGGGGAACTACCACACACTTGAAACCTGAGGGTTGCTCTCTCTGCAAGGGAGAGCGTCTGCGTTACCAACTGGCCTACCGGTCTCCACAATGCCGGACTCTCTCATCACAGGTTTTTTCACTGTGTCACTTGCTGAAATACACTTTAACAGTTAAATTAATGCATAACAGCATTGAAATGTAACTGCAATTACTTTCTAAAAAACATAACAATGGAAAGCAATGGAGCTGGGAATAATGAAATTGTGATCCTCTGCATTTTTGAGGTTTTGAGTACAGTTGCTCTTAGAAACAATTGATGCGCAAACAATTCCATCTGAATTACTGTATAGCACGCAATTGAAAGATGCTGTTAGCCTGTTCAACTCATTAAAGCTCCATATGGGAGGAATTTGACCTATTCCATATATTATTTCAATTCAGTAAAATTTGTATTGTTTGGCAGTCTTTATGTAATATCTAACATTATTACATTTCCTGCCTAAGTGATAAAAGTAGGTTGAATATTTTTTCCTTTGAAGAGAAACAATGCAACAGGTGATTGCTCTTTTTCATTATTAGTCTTCCCTTTTAAAATTAACTTATAAAGTTTAGCTTCTTAGATATTTTACATAGAGATTCATCTAGTATAGTGTAACAAAAGAAGAACATTGGCATTTTTAAAATACAGTAGAATACTTTCTATCCAGAGACAAAGAAAACTAAGCATTATTTTTAGCATAAAAATTTCATATGCGTTTGCTCTATTTTCAAAAAGGGAAATTTCCTGAAGAAAAAAACACAGAACTACTAAAGATTTTATGGTTCTGTCTACTGCAGTGGCTTGCCTTTTGTTGTTTACCTGGCCTGACTCAGTCACAGGAAAGATTCCACTATGAGCAATCACATTTCAATCAGACCTTGAGTGGGTAAAATGATGTTGAGATCCACATATGCTGGTATCACGCAAGCTTTATGTGTAAACAGTTACAGAAACAGAAGATAATCACCTAATAATTAATATACACTAAGAATTCAACTGTAGTAAGTGCAGAGACTATTTGATGTCCTATCAATTTAAACAGACCTTCAGGAATAAGAAAATTGAGAAATATTTATAGATACAGCACCAAACCAAACAATGTTTATTTCTTGTTTCAGTGTAACATCAAATGCAAAATATGTCTAGACATGAAAATTAAAGGTCTGGTTTACTTACTGCTCCCTTTTGGTATTTAGAACATAGGACACAATTTAGCAAAGCTAGTGCAGGAAGGAAAAGAATGTAGAAGTGTAATTTCCTGGGCAAATTCTGTTCTATAATGTTTTAATTCTGTGCTTTCTATTTCTCTTGAGCCAACATGGAACACTGACACAAAAGGTAGGCAGACCAGATGTACAGCTACTTTTTACAACCCTTTTTTTCTTCGGGCAGGAAAGCTCCCCCAAAACTACATCCTGCCTGAGCAGATGCAATTACACACTGAGGGGTGCACAAAGTAGAGGTTTCAATTGAACTACACATATGAGTGAAGATAAGTATGTGTGTAATATTGGGAGGACTGGACTTGAAACTTTTCTAGCTACCGACATCTTGAAGACACAATTTTGTTTCTATTATACCTGCTATTTGTAGTGGGAAAAGCTGTTATTTTCTTAACGAAACACTGCAGAAAACAAGTGATTATAGCCAAAGTTTTCATTTGTTTAAGTTGGAAAGAGAAGTTTACAAAACTATTACCTATTTGAAAATAAATCCTTGAAATGGACACTTGCTTTTAGGGTTATTTCCAGTGCACACTAGAATAAAACCATCAAGAATGCCTCTGTTGTGCTGATGAGCCTGCTGCAATAGGCAGTGGCATATTAGCTGTCCTAAATACAGTATCCTACCCAGGGCTACAATTTATGAGCTAGTATTTAGATAGATTAGAAATGTTCACGATATGTTTGGCTAGATGACATTTTAAATGATATTTCATTAATTATGACAAGGCTGATGTTCCCATGACTATTTGTTTGTTTGCCTCTTTTTCCAGGCTCTGGGTAGGAATGGAAGAAAGTGGAAGACAGATGATCTAGGACAACCTAGTTTCCTGCCTATTGGAAATGAAAAATACATGTAGCTGTATCTAATCTGTCGAGATTTTTTTTTTTTTAGAGTACAAAAACTGCCACATATAATCAGTGTCTGAATCAGTGGCTATTCTTTCTTTGTAAAGATAGAATGGCTTTGAAATAATGCCTCCACATACCCATTTATTTCTCTGCCCTGGGCAGGCATTTATGGTTCAATGGGAACTGGAGCAAGAGGGAGTCTGAGCTCAAATCGTCTAGGCTTTCTGCTGTCTAAAGCAGCATATTCTTCTTCTCCCACAGTGCTGAACTTAGGTCATCTCTGTCCCTTTATGTTTCCTGAAGTTTTTCCCTGATCCCCTAGTTGTGAAAAGTGTTAAGCACACACCACTCAGCTGAAGATAGACAAGACATCAACTTGAATGTACGAAAAAATTCAGAAATCCTGGTTCCTGAGACCATAACATGGAAGTAAAAACAAGAGGCTGAAATTCAGAAGATAAATCGAGATCATCTATTAATTCCTTCTAACTGCAGCCGACACTGGAAGTTTTAAGTTTTACAATCACTGAGAAAGTGATTTTTGTTGGAGAGGGAGAAGAGATGAAAGTTGGAAAGAGCCCCTTAGCAATGCAGGTTTTGATTTGTCATTTTGACTAATTATTGAACAGAGAGTTTGTGACCACAGAGGCCTAAAAGGCATGCCTGGATTCATCACTGTCTAAGAGAATCTTCAATCAGATTCTTCTGGAAGCTTCACAAGCAATTAAACCCTGGAGTATGCAAGGAAGAGTTGATGCTATCTTTTTCACTCTGATTTTCTACCTGACATGACAAATACCAGAGAGGTGTCTATTAAAGGTTGAAGATTTGCTGGGAAAATAGTGTAGAAATAATCAAACCTTTTTTATACAGACACCTTTCAATATGGAAAACTGAATTTCAAGGATATATTTACCTGTACAGTTGGCACAATGGAAAAGAAACAGATACAGCCAGGACTAAACCGGTGAACTATGCAGTCATGAAATGTCTCACAGGAGTTCATTCTTGTATTTGCCATTTTCAGTGATGGGGAGAGCACCAAAATATCCTTTTCTTCCCTTTTTCCTAGTAAATTTGTTCCTATACATTATGGCATCAATAATCTCCACTTTTGATTCTAGACAGTCACAGACTGGTACATTATATGGGTATTTTGAAGCACTGTATAGATAATATATGTATTTAGGCAGAATTGGAGAAGGGAGGAGAATTCAGCCTGAATGCTGATCTAAGGTCTTGAAGCATTTTTACACTCCAGTCACAGGACACAAAGATGAATAGTCAGCCTCCTCTTGGCCTAAGGTCATACAAAATACACAAAACAGCTGCATCAGAGAGTGCATTTACTGAAATCATTAATGCTGCAGTTACAAACTGCATAGGTCAGGTTACACTGTTATGTACAATAATTATAAAAGTAATTCAGGAACTAAAATCACTTCTCATATTTTCTTTCCTGGCACCAGTGAAGCCCCTACATTTGTTCTCCATAGAGTATATCCAATTTCATTGGTTTTGCATGGCAAAGCTTTGGTAGTTGGGGAATACAGAGGTGGTTTCTGTGAGAAGCTGCCAGAAGCTTCCCTTATGTCTAACAGAGCTAATGCCAGACAGCTCCAGGATGGACGGGCTGCTGACCAAGTTGAGCCATTCAAATGTAATGGTAGCACCATTGGGATAACACAGCTAGGAAGAAGGGAGGGAAAGGCACATCAGCACCTTCTGAGAGAAATTCAAGAATGGGAAAGAAACCTCCAGGTCAGTGGAGAAGGAGGGGCAGGAGGTGCTCCAGGCTCCAGAACTGAGATTGCCCTGAAGCCCATGGTGCAGCCCATGGTGCAGCCCATGGTGAGGCAGCTGTGTCCCTGCAGCCCATGGAGAACCCCAGCTGGACAGATATCCTCCTGGANAGGACACCATGGAGGACCCCACAGTGGCCCAAGTGGATGCCTGAGAGAGGCTGTGATCCCACGGCAAGCCCGTACTTTCCCTGTGTACCTATGAATAGAGGAGCCCATGCTGGAGCAGAGCTTGTGACCCTATGATGGACCAATGCTAGAGCTATCTGTCTGTGATATATGATATAAAATAATTCGTGCTTAAGAATTAAAGATTCCAAAAATTGTAAAACCACGAGCAGCGACAGGGAGGAGACTGATTTGCAATTGTATAAACAGGGGCAGCGGTGAGGAAGAACCTGATTTGCCATAGAAAAGGATGGCTTCGATCGGAGATGGGCCTTCTCCAGGGATGGGTCTGACAACGCCCTGGTGATGAGCACCCAATATGCATCTATGATAAGACAATCTGCGTTGTCAAGGGCGTGCATCCCAATACCAGATTCCTGTAAAACGAATCAAGCATTCATCCCTTCCTGGAAAACTGTTCCATCAAACCAGCAGCAAGAAAAGAACCTACATGAATATGCTAAGCGAGCAAAAGCGACAAAAAGAATGAAAAAACCCTGCATTAGTTGAAAAACTGTATAAAACAGACACTGCAGAAGCCGAATTTGGGAACAGAGGGGGTTCAGAGTGGTAGAGTCTGAATCTAGGTGCACCCAGTGCCGATCCCGGGCTCGAGCTGTCTGTTTTGATTGTGGCTTTCTGAGACCGATTTTGGTAGTGCAATAAAATCCACTTTTAATTATCAATTTGGCTATGGTGTTTATAACATTTCACGAAGGATTGTCAAGCATGAGAGTGTTATAAATGAGGTGACCCAAATTGAATCAAAAAATCACAGTTTTATTTTTCCAGATTGATCAAAATGATTTGCAAAAATAATAAAAACAGAAAAATAGAAAAACAACAAACAGTCAATTTTGCAATGAAACCCAGCAGAGTTTCTGGCCACAGCAGAACCTGATCAGGCTGGGAGACAGACACCAGATTGGCCCTCGCCAGATCCTTGGTCGTCTGTTCCGAGGTGCTGTTTTGGAACCCAGTTTTTATACAGTTTATTTCCCTCCGGACGAAGCCTTTCCGTGGAGATGGTCGGATTATGATATTCACGTGCCCTTTCATTCAGTTTCAACTCCTTTCTGAGCTGAATCTGAATGGAGTCCCCGGATTTGGCGTGAGTGGCTTTCAGGTGCAAAGGGCGGTCCCCCTTTCTAAACGGTCCTGCTGTAGATTTTGGGGGGCCCCTGCTCCGTGGGTGTAGTTTTCGGTTGTCCGGAGATAATGGTGGTGCTCGCTCGGCCCTTTTCACTTGCAGATTGAGAGATGAGCGCTCCTCCGGGGATTTCCCCTGGCAGCTGCAGCTGCTACTGCAGCTGTGGTCTCTGATGACCTGTGAATTCTACTCCCCATCCCCAGATTAATATATAGGATATTTTATAACAATTCCTCCCCTTTTCAAGGGACACATATTAAGCTAGGGTGATTTTCATTATTTACAACATTCCAACCTCTATTTTACAACATTTACATTTCTCCCCATTGGTCAGAGTCTTCCTCCTCATCGCGGGAAGACCCAGCATATCTCGGAACTTTGTCTCTGTCTCAAACTTATCCAAAATCCTAGCTGCTCTGTTTCTGTCCCTCTTAGAAGGAGACAGATTCGAGACTTGGGGACGTTGCTCCCTCCCTATTGTCGGTTCTGAATTCTTTTTCCTTTGGAAGAAAGAGCAAACTTTTTTTTTTTTTTTTTCAGCCTGTACCACAGACCTAAAATGCTCAAAATTGCTGCCCCTATCTGTCCCCATCGGATCTTTTCCCAAAGACTCAATTTTTCCCAGGGTATGCTCCACCTTTGTCGGTGAATGTGAGCCATTTGCTTAATTTCTGTTGCCAAGTGATGAATCACTTGTGCATAGTCTCTGGCATCTGAATTGCATTCTGTCTGATTGACTACCTGGCAAACGCCCTCCTGTTTCTCTAAAAGTTGGTCCAGGGTGATTCTGTTTTGAGGTACTTGGGTTTTCGGATGAGTGTGTTGGTCAGCCAACATTTCTAAAATGTGGACAGTGTGGTTCAAGATCTTATCTAAAGAGGCTTGAAGCCGAATCACAAAAGAGCTTTGTGAGGTAATGGGCCATCCCAGCTCCTGGTAATGGGCTATCAGGGAGCTGTAATATTCTTCTAAAGTACTTAGCCGATGTTGCTCCAACTTTGCCTCGGGATCAAGGCCTTCCTCGGTCTGGGTGAAACAGAAGGTTTCAGCATATTGCAAGCATACCCTGCCATCCCCTTTGTCCAACAAATCTAAAATGATTGCTTTAACCCCTTCTGGAGGGTCCTCATATCTGAGGTTCCTCCCCACCCAGTACATTTTCCCGC
>VZDJ01006028.1:4007371-4122128 GCA_008694505.1 Cyanoderma ruficeps | reverse complement strand
TGTTATAAATGAGGTGACCCAAATTGAATCAAAAAATCACAGTTTTATTTTTCCAGATTGATCAAAATGATTTGCAAAAATAATAAAAACAGAAAAATAGAAAAACAACAAACAGTCAATTTTGCAATGAAACCCAGCAGAGTTTCTGGCCACAGCAGAACCTGATCAGGCTGGGAGACAGACACCAGATTGGCCCTCGCCAGATCCTTGGTCGTCTGTTCCGAGGTGCTGTTTTGGAACCCAGTTTTTATACAGTTTATTTCCCTCCGGACGAAGCCTTTCCGTGGAGATGGTCGGATTATGATATTCACGTGCCCTTTCATTCAGTTTCAACTCCTTTCTGAGCTGAATCTGAATGGAGTCCCCGGATTTGGCGTGAGTGGCTTTCAGGTGCAAAGGGCGGTCCCCCTTTCTAAACGGTCCTGCTGTAGATTTTGGGGGGCCCCTGCTCCGTGGGTGTAGTTTTCGGTTGTCCGGAGATAATGGTGGTGCTCGCTCGGCCCTTTTCACTTGCAGATTGAGAGATGAGCGCTCCTCCGGGGATTTCCCCTGGCAGCTGCAGCTGCTGCTGCAGCTGTGGTCTCTGATGACCTGTGAATTTTACTCCCCATCCCCAGATTAATATATAGGATATTTTATAACAAGAGGGATCCACTGTGGATCAGAGAAAGAGTGTGAGAAGTCCTCCCTCTGAGGAGGAAAGAGCAGCAGAAATAATGTTTTGCTGAGCACAAACCGAACTCTGTTTTCTTGTTCCACTTGCAGAGGAGTAGGTAGAGAAATTTAGGGAGAAAGTTGAGCCTGGGAAGAAAGGACAGGAAGGGAAAAGGTGTTTTTATGACTCGGGTTTATTTTTCATTATTCTAGTCTTATTTGATTTGTAATAAATTAAACTAATTTCCCCAAGTTGTGTCTGTTTTGCTCATTACAGTCACAGGTGAGTGATCTCTTTCCCTACTCTTATCTTGACCCACAAGCCCTTTGTTACATTTTCTCTCCCTGTCCAGGTAGGAATTGAGAGGATGGCTTTGGTGGACACCTGGTATTTAGCCAGATCAACTCACCATGCCAGTATACACTCTAATGATTCTAATGAAAAGGAAATTTGCCCTAGGCAACTTGGTAGGCACTGGCACTTCAAGATACAAAATGGCGGAAGTGATTTGCTCTTTAATCAGAGGTGCCTACTAACTCCAGTTACCAACAACTTCATGAAAAAACTTCCTCAGCCAAAGGAACTCTATTTAATTCAAAATTTCTTCTCTGTTCATGTCAGGTCTCTCCTAATCACTTACCTTGGCTGCAGTGATATTCCAGCTCTGGGCCTGGCCTTGTCATGCTGATATTGTCAGTGACACTGACCTATTTTGTCCTCACAAGGCATCTAATTTTCTCAAAGAATGAAGCAGGTTCACAGGCACAGCACGTATTACATGCGCTCAAGACAGTAAGAATGGATGACTATAGGTCATTCACATACAGTGAGTATACAGAAAGTCAATGGACATATTGCATAAAGAGAAATTCTGTGTATTTATAGACAGGAAAATAAAAACTCACATGAGCCAGGGTAGTTTATAAGTAAGGGACTTCTGCCCGCTGTTATTCTAACTAAATACTAACTGGCACTATTTGTGATTCCAAGCCCGTAACCATTAAGCAAACTCTTAAGCTGTGCTGTGGTTTGTAATTTTAATTAAATAGTCTTTTGGTGCTGGCACTCTCCTGAAGCAAGCTACTCCTATCACCTTTTCTAATTTTGAAGCTGAACAAGAGGAAAGATTTTTATAACTGGTAAGAATTCTGTAGATTTTTTTTTTTCTCTGTGTAACAGTTAAAATGCATATATATATATAGCAACTCTGAGGAAGACTGCTGGAATGATCAGATGAACCAAACAATGTCTCAATGTTTTTTGAGCACCTTTTGAAAAGGATGCAGTTTTGGGAATAAGGTCTTTCATATCCTTGAGTATGTAGTGTCAGAAAAAAGAGCAGATTAGAGCCCTGACAACTTCTCAACCCTCTTTTTATAAATTGCTGGATTAGTTTCTTTGGCATACAGTCATCAGAGAGTGTGCAGGTTCTCTTAGCCCCTGTGCTGAAGACAGTCCTTTAAACCTAACAATGTTAGTGATAGGCTGTTGGGGGTTAAATTTCTTCCTTTTTTACTTATGGATTTTTTCCTATGAGTTGCCAGGAGACTGACTGTAGGGTACTTGTGGGTGCTTGACCAAAACAAAGAGGTGGCCAAAAGTTGGTAGAGAAGTGTAGCATTGGGCTACACTTCTTTTGTCTCTTGGAGTTTCCCAGGGAGGGTAAAGATAGGATGAGTTTTGGGGGGCAGGTAAAGGATAGGTCTGGGGGCAGGAGCACGGTGGAGCTGTTGCTTACTGAGGGGAGGATTCACTGTCACCACCAAAGTCCAGTCCAATGTAGGGATCTACCACCATCTGCTCGTGTGTCCAGGAATACTGAGTTCACCTTCTCCTGCCCTGCTGGAGCTGGGCCGCCGCAGTCCCACCCCGTGCCGCTTCTCTGGAGCTGCTCCAGCTACCACCCCAGAGCTTCTGATACATCTCATCCAGCAGCCTGGGATTTCTGCTCATTCCTGCTGTTCCAGCTTGGTACTCCTCAGAGTCCTGCAGAGGCACCAGGATCAGACTGCCCCAGCGTTTTGTGAAGCAAATCCTCTCCTCCATCCCTTTCCCTCTCAGCCAAGACTGACACAAGTTTCCTGGTTCTGTTTTGTTAATGCTGTGGTTGTAGTTTGTTTTGCCTTGTTATACATACTAGTAAAGAACTGTTATTCATATCCCCATACCTTTGCCTGAGAGCCCCTTAATTTCAAAACTGTAATAATTCAGAGGGAGGAGATTTACATTCTCCATTCCAAGGGAGGCTCTGGCTTCCCCTGGCACACACACACCTGTCTTTCCAAACCAAGACATAGGCTAATTTGAAAGATGGCTACCCTCAGATCCCTCTTAATGGAGTGTGGACCTCATCCTATATTTCAGCCCATGGTAAGGATTTAGTTGTGTTTATCTTTTAAGCAGTTTTCACAGATACTCATTTTTTTTATTCTTTCGGTTTTCTCCCTTCTGACTTGTTCATAAACGTTTTTATCTCTTCAAAAATTAGTGTTTTAAAATACATGATGTGACCTTAGAAATATCTGGTATCCCATTCTAGCACATGGACATCCAAAATGTTGATTCACAGAAGAAATGATGCCCAGTCCTGCTGGCCTCCTGTGCAACACTTGCACGGAAGTTCCGATTGAGGCCCACAAAAATCTGTTAACTTAAACTGTTGACTAAGTTTACAGAAATCAAAACAAAGAAAACAGAATAAGGACATCTTGGTCTTTGTATATTTCTACATCACAAGAACCTTATATTGGGTGCCACTTCAAATAAGTAGCCTTGAACCGTGTCAGTGAATGTCACTCCATATTTTTCCATTTATCTTTAAAATTTACTTCAATAATATCAAATCCAAGAGTTTCTTCTGCTGAGGATATGTTATAACGACCTGGCTAAGAATCAAACTCACCTTTCTTTTCTTTGATTATTTAAGGATTTAAATACTTTATGGTGTTAAATGGACTGGTTCTTCACAGGAAATCAGAAAGTGGTTTAAATTACAGGCATAGTTGTTGCAGACTCTGAAGAAGTAGCTTAAACTGAAATTCTCTCAAACAGAAGTAGAATGTGATTTCAGCTCTCTAATGTTTTAGAGGCTATTTTAAAAAACACACTGAGAGATGAGCCATAGCACTCAGGTTCATTTGAATTTAGGTAGAGTTTATTTGGAATGCAAGACAGAAACTCCATTTTACATGAAAATGGTGTTCCATTAGAAAAAACCCAAGTTGGTGCATTTACTAATATTTTCATATTTTTGATGTGTTAAGAAAGATCTCTGATAGTTGTAGTTGGATAAAAATTCTGAATGTTTCTGTTGATTTGCTGTGGAGGTAAAAAGCACATAACCTGTAGTGAATTCAGTCTCATGATGAACTGCTAATGCTTCCTTCAGTATTAAATATTGTAAATTCAAGGCATGTTCAGCAGGGAATGTAGAAAACCACTAAGTCCCTCTGCAATGTAGGATTCCCAGAGATATTGAATTATTGTGATCTCTGTTTCAAATCAAATTTCAAATCTTTCAAATTTGAGGTTTCTAGTCTTTTTTCAATCAGTTGTAATCATCAGTTCAGAATTGAAATGGAACTGCAGTTAGGATTCTGAAAAGTGCCTAGAGCCTAATTTAGAGAGAATTTATATTTAGTTGGACTTTTCCCATTATATTTTTGGTAGTTTATACCAGGCTCTCAAATAAAGGTTCACTAAGCTTGCCAGCAAGCAAAAAAGAACAGACAAAAAATTGAAAGAATTTTGTTTTATCCTTTAGATCGAATGGAATTGAATTTCACTCTGTGAAATGTCATGAAAGAAGTGCTTGAAAATAGTGAGTAATATATTTTCTTTTGCAAAAATAAAAGTTGGATAATTATACAGTCTAGCATTTGTAAAGTTTTGCCTTTAAGTTTATGAAAGGGAGTAATTTATGTGTAAAGTGTTCATATTGGTGTAGTTTGAAATCAGTGAGCTTAAAAAAAATCAGAGCTGGAGTCTTAACTTCATCTAAAACCCTTTGACGCTGCTCAGAAGTGTAGAGGGAACTGGAATGGGCAAAATGCTCTTTCTTAAATTCCCTTGACTATCCATATACATTCAAAATTTCAATAGAACCATAACATTGCTCTTTCATGTTTGCTTTCCGCATTCTTTCAAATAATCTAGCCTTACTGGCATGAATAAGTACAAAAGTAAGAATCAAGTTCAAAGGCCTGAAAACTCAAGCAATACAATATAAAATAACATCTCATAAGAACAAATCAATTAAACAAGTAATTTCTCATAAACTACTTCTATTGCAGTACTGACACTGAAATAAATATAACAAAAAATTGCTAAATACTTTGAGTGTTAAGTACAGTTCAGATCTTTGCCACCAGCACAAATAAAAACTTGATTAAATTTTGGCATTATGACTATGTATTTAACATCAGTTGGTCTTGTGAATATGTTCCTTTTCTCTTGGTTTCAACCAGGATAGTATTTAAGAAATTTGATTTATTGACAGAAATAGCTTCTTCCCTTACACTCTGCATGGCCAGATGATTGTTCTTTAAAGAATATGCTTTTCATAAAGTTTTGGGAAAAATTGGAAGTGTTAGTGCCCTGTTTTCAGCTGATGTAAAGTGAATTGTTTTCCTAGCAGCTAGTAGAGTTCTGTGTTTCGAATTTAATTTGAGAATAACGTTGATAATTCTCTGATGTTTTAGTTGTTGGTAAGCAGTGCTTATCTTCAAAATCAAGGACATTTTAGTTTCCCATGCTCTGCCTGTGAGGCAAAAAGCTGGAGAGGAACATGGCTGGGAGAGCTAACACAAACCAACTGAAGGGATATTCCATATAAAATAGTGCTATTGTTATGTTTAATTTAGTTTACTGATTAACTTTCATATCTTGACCCACTGGTTTTACCACTGTTCCTCCCCAACCCACCAGACTCCCCAACTTCCCAACTCCCAGGAAAGGGAGTGGCAGCACAGTACTTAGTTGATGTTTCAGTTTCAACTGTGACAGTTGGGATGCTATAATTCATGAAAATACCTATCACAAACCAAGTGAGTAATTCAGATTTTTATTGCTCCAGACTCTCCTAAGACTGCTTTTGATACCTGTAATATATGAAGCTAAAGAATCTATGATGTTTACACACTTTCATTAATACCCAGTGATATGGGAGGGGGGAAAAATAGTTATTGGAATTAATTAATGAAATATCCTGGATTTTTTTCCATAATTCTAAAGTATCATTAATGATATCTTAATGTATATAAAATCATTACAGAAAGGCAGATAAACCCTCTAGAGTACTTTAAATGATAATTTTCACCTTGGAAAAAATGAAATGAGGACACAACAGATTTAAAAAACATTTCTAAGACACTGATTCTTAATAATTGCTGTGTTATATAATGTTTTAGAGGTTTAATACAAAATATACCTTTTCTGCTGCTATTATTTTCTATATATACATAAAAATTAATAAAGTATTTATGACATTAAAGAAGATGCTTGGGTCAAGGACTGCATTTGTGAAACAAATATTTGTACAATTTATTTAGTAGTTTGCATGTATACAAAAACAAATAATGAGTAAGCAGAATACACACACACTCATACATGTGTGCTCATAATGTAGACTTGAGTCATCAGATAATTTTACATTAGATATTGACTCAATATCTTGCATGATAGAATATTAGCAAGCAGATTTTTACATGAAAAGAGATGTTAGAAAAATATTCCAGAAAAATAAATAAAATAAATGAATAAATAAAAACTAAAAGGTACAAAACTTAGATGTTCAACTGAAAAACAGAACAATTTTCCTCACTCTATTTCAATAGAAATTATTTTCTATTAGAAATCAATTTCTTCTAATACAGAATTATTTCTCCCTACTTTTTTCCATTTTTGTTTTAAATCCAAATTCAGATCTCATGTTCATAAGATAGTCATTTCAATTGTCATAAGGCTGCTGAGAACAAGGGGAAGCAAATTCAATTCCAGATTAATTCTTTATATTTGTTAGTTGAAATGTGAAAACCTTCTTGTTCATCTGTCAATTTTCACAGTCAAAACTGAACACTATGAAAATCAAAGTCAATAATAGTAACAAAATTCACATACAATTTCACTCAAAAACTCAGCTTGCCAGAAATATAATTGACATGCATCACAATGTATCCGTGGAGGAAAAATAATAAAACACTAACCTTTACTATCCCTTTTATCTCCCATGCATCCTTTAGGTAACTATTTTTGATATAATACTTGACAATTATGGCAAAGTACTGTATGTAACAGATTCCATGTGACTGCACTTATATTACATCACACAACATATCCTTATCTTTTGAGGTTTATGCCTGAGATGCAGAGTCCAATGACTCTAGCCCATTGAATCTTGTTGGCTGTTAAGTTGTCAAGACGAAAAATTTTGGTTAAACTTAATGTCTTGACACATCACCAAATTTATTACTCAATTTATACTAGCCAATAGACACTATAGTCTTCTATTAACTAGGAAAATGTCTGTGCTTTTCAAAAATCTAATACACTCTAAATAGTTATAATAAAAACAAATTGATCAACTTAAAATACTTAGGCTCCTAGAAAATATTTCCTCAGTTACCACTATTGAGCCTTCTCCACATCTTCCTTTTCTTTGGAGGGAATACTAACAGCTGCAAGTCTTCCACCTGTATCTTCTGAGAAGACTGGCTTTACACTTCCATACCATTCACATCTGTTGGTGCAGTTCATCAGGCAGCAATTTTTGACAGCATTTTATAAGACTGAAAAAAAAATGACTGCTCCAGGCTTAAAATATCTGTGAGTTTTCTTTTTGGTTTGTTTTTGGGTTTTTTGCGGTTTTTTTTCAGAAGTAGAAAATGGTCTTGTAGGTTATGGTACCTTTGGATTGAAGCAATATTTGCTTTGATGTTGTCCCAGCCTCTATTTCAAATCCTGATGATTTGTCAATATTAGTCTTATTTTGATTCTCATCCTGAATTCTTATCCTCATGGAAATGGCCATCCCATTCTCCCTTCAATGGTATATCTGCTAAAACCAATGTCTTTGTGCACTCAACTAATTCAGTTTATCATAATTTTTATCCTTCTTCCTAATTTTGTGTTGCTTTTATTTATATGCTACAGAAACCACAGCTCCTTTGCTGACTATTTCACTTATTACACTTGAGCATACTGCACCAAACTAATCCTGTTATAAAGCACTAATGTATGTCATCTCTAGTTCTAGAAAGACTTACGTAAGTATTACATTTAATATGATGTAAGCAGTACTGTTTACACCAGTGGGAAGGGTTGCTGTGCAAAAAAAGAGATTATCCCATAGGAAGATCTTCAGTAATTTCAAACTAAAATTAAGAAAAAAGAGTTTGACCTTCTGGGATCTGAGTCCTTGAAGTGCTTGGTGTTCTTTCTCATAGCCTAAGCTCAATTTTCCTCCCATTACATATCGAACATAGCTGGGACCTCAGAACTTTTTATAAAGGCTACCCAGTCAAATGTGTGTTTTCTTCTAGCCTGTTATAAAGACTTAGCATCAAATACTGACTCATTTTTTAACTGATTTAACTCAGTGCAGATACTCTTAGTGTCAGTTATCCATGGAAGGCAAACTTCAGATCTCTCTTCTATTCACCTGCTGAAAACTGATTACCCTTCATTCCTCGCACAATGTATATGCCAGCAGCTATGAGTGGTTCCACATTTGTATTTACTTTATTTGATGGAGGGCTTTTCATGTAAACAAAAGGTGCTTTTTTTTTTGCCATTTTAAGAAAGCATAAAAGCTTTCGTGGAGGTCCACATGCATTTCTCTACAACCTAAATCCAAGCCCTTTTCAATCAACTGCTGTACTTGAGTAGTTATGGAGTCCAGAAAAGCCTCATGGCACTGATAAAATAAAAGCATGCTATTGTAGGGACATACTTTTGATTTCATAGAATTAAATTGGGAGATAATTCATCCTACAAGAAACAAGAGAAGAGAATAATTTCTAAGAGAGCAGACAAAGAATATTTATTCTGTTTGTTTTGTAATTGGTGTATGTTGACAGAAATTTGTCAGTGTTCTACACCGAAACTTGTCTTAAAAGAACAGTGAGTGTTTACACTGGGTAATCCAGAGTAAAATACCTGATGAAAAATCTGGTGTAAATACCACTCAAACCTAATCCCCAAAAGACATTATTTTTCACAATATTTTCCATTCCATCTTTCTAACTAAAATTATTTTCATGGGTGACTTCCCAGATGAAACCAGCAACATACAGAACCATATTTCAACAGCTGCTTCACTAAAAATTTTCAATAGATAAAAACATGTTGAATAACATAAGAATCAAAGTGGAATGGACAGGCATGTAAACTGAATTCATGAGGTTGTAAGAAAATGTAAGAGAAACAGCCCTGCAGACACCAAAGTCAGTGCAGAAAGAAGGGAAGAAAGTGCAGGAGCAGAGACTGTGCTGCAGCCCGTAGTACAGACCATAGTGAGGCAGCTGTGCCCCTGCAGCCCATGGGGGATCCCATATGGGAGCAGGTGGATGTGCCCTGAAGGAAACTTCAGCCCATGGAGAGCCCACCCTTGGACAGTCTATTCCTGAGGGACCTGTACCCATGGATGGGACCTGCACCAGGCCAGTTCTTGAAGAACTGCAGCCTAGTGAAAAGAACACAAACCAGTGCACTTCTTGCAGAACTATCCTGTGGGGTACTGGAGCAGAGAAACTGTGTGAGGAGGAAGGAGAGGTGGAAATGAAGTGTTTATGACTAGCCAAAACCTCTCTTCCCAATCTCTTCTGCAGTGCTTGATGAGGGAACTAGGTAGAAGGTTTCAGAGTGAGGTTGAGCCAAGGAGGAAATGAGAAGCGGTGAGAAAGTGTTTTTAGTTTTACGTATGCTTCTTACTATCTCACTCTATTAAAAAAGAAAGAAAAAGAAAGAAAGAAAGAAAGAAAGAAAGAAAGAAAGAAAGAAAGAAAGAAAGAAAGAAAGAAAAGAACAAAAAAACCCCAATAAATTAAATAAATGTTTGCCCATCTGAGTTTGTTTTGCCAGTGATGGTAACTGGTAAGTGCTCGCCCTGTGTTCATCTTGACACATGAACTTTTTCATCTTAATTACTCTCATTATTGTGTTGAGCAGTGTGAGAGAGGGTGGGTGGGGATCTTGTTGCCAGGCAAGGCTAATCTGTCACAATGGCACATGTCTCTCACTCAGGAACTGTTTCATGGCTACATTTTAGGCACGGGCATTGCAATTATACTTTAGAAATTCCCAACATGAGACAATAAGAAAATCAAAAGTTTTCAAGAGGTATAGAGAAGATAAAGGGGTAAAAAAAAAATCTCTGAGGACTAAGAAATACTTGCAAAGCCATCAAGGACTGAAAGGCATTTCATATATGCTTTTATTACTAGAGATGCAGAAAATTGATGCTGTGTTTTGCACAACACAACCTGTTCTGATAACACATTTGTCACATATGCTAACCATCTTCTATGGTGTGTCCTAGATTGCTCTGACTTGAATTCTTACCCTAAGAGGTGCTCTGGTTTTGCCAAGATTGATTTATGCATTTCTCCAGAAGATGCTGGAGTGATTGTTCCTCTAGTAAAATCCTGGTCACCCCTCTTAGCCCCTCTTATCATGAAACTGAGTTCTCTTCGCGGGTCTTGCCTAAAAGTTACTGAACGACTTGACCCATAATTAGGTGGATTTCAGATATACTTATAAAACACATCATTTTTAAAAAGGAGAGCAGATGTATTGTCTCTGTAATTACTATGAAGAAATTAGGGACTGTATTTGACCAGTGAGTTAATACATCAGTACCTTCAAAATGTTTATATAAGATGAAATAAAAGGAATACATGTTCATGGAAAGATGAGAAACATTATCAGTTCAGAGGCACGTTCAGATCAGCACTGAAGAATTTGTACTTCACAAGTCTGAAGGCTACAGGATGGTTAAACTGAAGCCACATTTTTCTAATTTTTCTGAGCTAGAATCCAATCAGTTGCTTTGATTAACTGAAGACCTCTCATGTTTGTTGCTGGCAGTGTTTTGAAAAATGGAAGTACTGTGAAAGAAACTGAATTGTGTCTTTCCATTAAGCATAAAAGTGTAGTGTAATCCCTCATCCTTGCTAAAAAAGGTCCACAACGAAGCAGTTCTGGGATTTGCAGCTTCCAATTCATTTCATCCCAGTCTTCCTGGGATTTGGTCAAAGGGTTTCCTCCAAACTCATTCTTATTTTCAGTTTCAGTTTTCAGTTTCAGCTTCTGAAACTGAAGGTGTTTCAGAATAAACATGTTTAGCTCAATGAACCAAGATTTTTGAACAAAGTTAATTTGTCAGAAGTTTTTAAACGTTTTTCTATGTTCCACATCTTTAACATAGAGCTCAATATGGAAAGGACAAATAAACAGATTTGAAGCTTTTCCATTGTGAGGGCTTGCTTTTTGGCTGTAAACAAGTACAGTGCAAGATACAATAGAACTACCAATTACCAAACTAACCCTTCTGCTTTTTAAAAGTAGAGAAATCATCAGGGAAACTCACTAATAAATGCCTTTACTAACTATGTAGCTTGAATTACAGAAGCATTTAGTTAAAAATACTCCAACTTTTGTACTATTAAATTCATTACTAAAGGCAGTGTAAAATGCTCCAGACATAAAAAATGTACTCTTTTATAAACAATAGCTATTTTTTTACAGTTCTTAATGTCATGGATGAAGACAAACAATATTTTCCTTAGAATTGGTGCTAAAAAGAAACAGGTAGAGGGACAATGCCATTAATCAAGCAGGTGATTCATACCATCCATGAAGACAGCTCAGGATTAGGGAAGCTTAAATCCAGTAGATCATCTTAGATGAGTGCATAAGCCTTCAGATGGGGATGAAACCTTCTGAGAGAAATCCACCATTAACTTCAGCTAGAACTCAGATTTGACCGCAATTTCATGAGTGACAACCCTAAGAGATGACCAGCAATGATCCTTGAAATTTAGGCCCATTTTCCGTCTTGTACCATACCTGATATATGTTAGGTAGAATTTCCCACTGGGAGAAACGTTTTTACCATGCCAATAACGAAGTTACCATGGTATAAAAAGAAAAGGAGAATATTCCTAAGTTATTTGGTACCTTGTGTAACTTTTGATGGAACATTTAGCACTGTGAATGTGTGCCATGAATCACTTCAACCCTAGGCATGGATTTCTGGTTCTTTAAAACCATTTCTGCATCAGAGAGCATTAAAGTAGAAGCAGATAATTAATCTTTAGAAACCCTAGAATTAGCCAAGATGAAGCACTGCAGTGTTTTGTGGTAGATATAAAGCAGTAAGTACACTTTAGGTTGTCTATGTGTTTCACTTAGATAACAAATTGTAACCATGCTGATATGATTTTCTTGCTGAAATGCATTTGTAGGGCAAGATCCACAGGTTGGATATTGCTTTTCTTGAGGGAAATCTGGGTGGTGGGATGCATCAGTCTTTATATGACCATTTTCTCTGTGCAGGTTACATTAATGCTCAGACGTTTGTCCTTGCTGCTCCACGGCTCTCTGGAGCTTCATCACTCTTTCACAGTGTCAGTTTGTAACCTTGTGCCTGTAGGATTGTTGACTTCCGTCTCCCAGCCTGAGAAGTGCTAATGTCTCTGTCTAGACAATAAATAGGAAGTGCTAACATCACTTCCAATATCTACATTTAAGGAAATCATTGACTTCTGAGCTAACTACTTACAAGTTCATGCAAGCATAACATTCATATAACAATACCTTGATAATCAAGCTTTGTAGTCACATGTAAGGAAATACTGTGTGCAGCTCATCAGATCTTCTTTGAGACTGAACATAGCGTGAAAAAACTCTTTTGGGAGTGGTGACAGCCTTGGAGTGTCTGCAATTTTAGATCTGAGCTTTACTTTGATATTAGGTTTCTATGATCCACAAAGAATAAGGGTTGGAATATCTTTTTCATGAGCAAAGAAAGCCTGTACAATGTAAATGTCTTGGTGTCCATATGAGCTAATTTCTCAGGGATCTCTACAGTAGTCTCCAGAGTACTAAAGTAATCCCATAGGACAATTTTCAGAGTTTAGCATCAGTTTGCCTGAAATAAGGTTAATTTACAAGTGGTCCTTCTCTAAATATCAGAAATTTTGAAATTGTTATTTTAACATGAACTTTTTAATGAAAAACTTCAAATTACTATGGGTAAATGCATCCTTAAAACTAAATTATGAAACAAAAGTAGACTAATACATCATTTGCTTGCATGAAAAATTCTTATATAATATAACTTAATGCATACCAAATTTGCTATTTTAACCGTGTGTTAAAAAAGGGGTGGAAAAAAAATCAAAGCTTAAAGGCTAGAATATATTCAGAAGTGGGAAATTCTGAAGTAGGGTGAAAGTTTTACCCATGACTCCTTTGATTCTTTAAGAAGGCCACGAGGGAGCTGGAGCTGGAGAGGCCAGTGGTCCCCCTTCCCTGAGCAGTGTCCTGGCTGGGTGTGAGCAGCAACTCCTGCCATGGGCTCAGCCCCTTCTCCTGGCAAAGGGATCCTCCAGACACCAGGAGATGAAGAGCCAGCACAAGAGGCAGCAGTTCCAGCACAATGAACATAAAAACCAAGAGCAAAGAATTGATCCCAACCCTGACACAGGTTTTGTTTGTCAGGACTGGCAGATCACAGTAGGAACACAAACACCTGATGTGGGTATCAAACTCCAGAGGCTGGGAGGGCTGGACAAGCCAAGTGGCTCTGGTCATTACTCACAAGAGTATGTGGGCAAAAGCAGACACAAGCAGAAATGTTTGCTTAATGTATGTTCTCCATTCTGTTTCCTGTGAGCATAACACACAGAGAAAGTTTCTGAAAATTAAAAAATTAGTGTTATTAAAATGCCCTGTAGGCACAAAATTTCACTATTATTTCCACAAAACCCTCAGAGTCTGGAGACCCAGAAACTTCAAGAGTTCCAGCTGTTTTCAGCACCATTTCTTGCCAATGCTGACAAAAAAAAAAAACCACCAAACAATAAAGTGCTTTCCTAGAAGCTGCTGGATACTGCTGCAGTGGTCACGAGCCAGCAGTAAGCAGGATGAACAGTGGTCCACCCTGACAAACACTGCAGATCCATTATTGTTGCTTCATCCCTGGGCCAGTGAATTGCAGCTCTGGGCTCTGGACCCCAATCATGCTCTAAGCTTGGAAGTAGATAAAATAAATTTGTAAAAATTTGTCCTTTGATCTACTTGACAGGAAAAAAGGAAACTATTGTCCCTTGTTAGAACATTTCTGTTAATTGCTGTATATTGTGTGACATGAAAATATGGTTCTCTGAAGTCCGTTTCAAACCCAAGCAACTATAATTTTAAAACTCTGATGCATTAATTTACAACACAGTCTGTTAATGTTCTCTTTTTCAGAGTGATACTTAGAACAGAATGACTCTTTGAATGAGAGCAGATTTTGTCAAACAGAATAAACTCAAATTGGTCTCAGTAAAATTATTTCTGAAGAGAAAAATACTAAAATCTATAAATACATCTATATATTTCATATGTAGGAATATCATATATAAACTTGCACATGCAGACTACAAATTTGCTAAATAAACAATAGATTGGAAAAAAAAAATTAGAAAGTTTTTTTAATGAGTAGACAGGAATTAAGTAGACTGGCATTTGGTTTAAAAATACTTACCTTTTCCAAGAAAATCATAGTTTCGAATTATGCTCTGCATTACATTTAATATGACAGTCATTTAACAAAGTTGGGATCTGATAGTAAAAATAATTAGTCTCTGAATTTTCTCTTCAGAGACTATCAATAATTTCTAAATTCTTGCTGAAGAACACATGTATCAATTTAATTACAAGATTTATTATAATTTATCTCTGATTTTACTTGAAAATTAAAACATATTGCTGGTATTATGGGAAGAAACATACACCATACAACCCTTCGATGAAAAGAACAATGACAAAACAGGACAAATTGGCCAACAGACCGAAGGCCAGCAGAAAAACATAAATTTAAATGACGTTAACGGATAACCTGCTCTTAATACCAGTCAAGGACTGCATGTTTCTTAGTATAATAAAGTAGTAACAGTAGTGGTAGTAATAATAATAGTTATAATATTAAAAGCTGTTATAACTTGAATTTGATTTTCTACCCTCCAAAGCTCCAGCAAAGGCATTTTAATCACATCTCATTGCCCCTCAAAACCCACTTCTTTGCTGAACAAATGAATTATGTCATAGTCTTGTGTTGAAAAAAAAAAATGGGAGGAGAGAGGTGTGATTATAGAAAGGAGAAAATCTATACAGGGAGGCAGTGGCAAGTAAGCTAATTCAGGCCACAGTATATACCATATGTTTTGCAACAGTATTTCTCTTAAAATTTAGAGAGATCATATCTCAGGAATTATTGCAATTTATGCAATTTTCTAGAAGAAATTTTTAAAAGCATTATTCCAAAACATTATATGTTTTGAAAAAATTTCTCAAAGTTATGCTATCATTGATAAATTTTTTCAACTGTGTGCAGAGGACTATATTCAAACAGCAACATAAATATTAGGTTATTATTAATTGCAGTCAATGTTTTAAAAACAAAATATTCTTTTTAAGTTATAGTGCATCCCAGTAAAGTGCTGAAAAGTAAAATCTCATGAAACAGAAAAAAACATATCCTGTTTCAACACCAGTGGGGAAAAGAAGTGGAATTCAATTAGATGTTTTATGTAGGAGTCTCCAGTGATAAATCAAGCATTGTTTATTAATCCACAGTAAGTAATATCATCTGGTTTGGGGAAAAAAAAGTCTCTATGACAAAAGAAGAGAAGGCAATTCTAGCTCTATGTTTGGAAACAGCCCCCAGGAAATCCCCTGTGCATGAATGCGGAATGGAATTCAGTCAAAAAGGGAATCGTTTCCAGGAAAACCTCACAGGAACACCATTCCTGGAATCAGTTTCCCATCTTACTTGCATAGACTACAAAAATTATTTAACCTGAGGTCTCTATAGGAATGATTTTCTCATGGTGGCCAAAATCCTCACAAACTGCACACCCCCTTCCCCCCGCCATGTTTTGGTTCATGCTGGGATTTCCATTCTGTCTATGCTGCTGGTGCTTTGAAGTTTTGAAAATATATTGTGCTTATGACATAGTGAAAGTGATGTCTTTCAAACTGTGATCTCCAAGAGCTGATGAGCAGGTTGAGGTTATATTTTCTTTAGGGTGCCCTTCAGTCTCACTCCCAGCAAGACTGGGAGATCTGTCACTGTGTGCTGTGGCTGCCCCCTGGCCCACATGGTTATGGGTTTTTTTCCTCCCACAGTATCTGGAATCCATTTTTTGTCTCAAGACCATTCCTGATTGAAATAGCCCATTAAATCCTCTTATCCTTCAGATTAAGATGAACAAATCCCAATGGTTGATTGGTAAGGACAAACAAAGACATAAGGAAAGGAACACAAAAGGGCAGCTAAAATAGAAAACAGAAGGAATTACTGTCTCAAGAAGAGAGACCAGAGAATTCTGAAGGCTGTGCAAGTGAGATTTAAAAAATCCTGAAGAGTGAGTATGAATGTATAACTAGATCACAATCCTTAAATTATACAACTAGAGAGCAGTCATTAAAGCTGGTAGCATACTAGCTTAAATGAAGTTTAAAAGCTACTGTTTCATTCACTGCACATTGAATTTCCTGAATTCATTGGCACAGGAGCTTAAGAAGGTAGATAGTATTTGCAGATTCAAAAAGGATCAGAAATTTAATGACTAATAGGTCTCTAAACAGACAAAAATATATACCTTCCAATATTCTAATATAAAGATTGTGGATGCTAGAGAAATGATGAAATAAATTGTCTAAAAATATTGTTCAGCTTTGCCTACTTGTTCCATCTCATTTTGATTTTTTGAAATAGAGTATCGTGTGACATGAATCATTCTGAGCCAGCTGGGCATTTCTGATGCCCCCACATAATTCTTCAGCCTCTGATAGTTCCTGTACCATTCTCTGGGCTAGCCACCATTAAAAAAATTGTCAGGTAAAACACAGAAATTCCAGAAGCAAAATTCCCTGGCTATTTATAATTTAGTAGTACAGACATAGTTAAATGAAACAGTATTCAGAACTTGAAAAAAAACATTTGTAGTCATTAACTAAAACTTTTACTTTCCTAACTCATGATGCAGTTCATGTAGAAGATAATATTACTTTAGAAAGAAGTTGCTATGAAAATATGGATTTCTTTTCAATTATCTAATCCATTTGCTGTTTTAGATCCCTATGCTTTGCTAATGTACTGTAAACTTTCTCTTCAAACCTTAGGTATGTTTAGATATAAAGAGTGAAATATAGGTATATCAAAATTCATTTTCAATATAATAGACTAGGAAACTCTATTAGCAGATTAATAGAAGAAAAGTGACATTGATTATCCCCCATATTGCTGCTTGATAAAATCTTATTTTGCCTTGTTATTTTTGAGGGTTGAAATACTTACATTGAATTTGATTTTGATAGATATCCCTAGTTTAATTAATAAGAGAGCTTGTAACAATCGCAGAATCACAGAATCAGAGATTGTGACACAATATTATAACAATATAATTAATAAACTTATAATGCTCTTGCCTGATGAATATTTCAACTCCACTACAATAATTCCCCAAGGTCTTTGATGCTGTCATGTATCTTTGTTATCTCTAGTAATCAACTCCATTTATATTAGAATTTTTTAAAATCCTGCAATTTTATATAATCCTCATAATAAATTCCCATTCCATTTAATTTCTCTAGGAAAAACAGATTCCAGTATCACAATAAATAGATTCAGACTTTACCAGAAATCTCTCCATGCACACTGTCACTCTTCCTTTGGTGCATGCACAGTCTTCCTCTTCAAGTGCCCCGACACTCACAGAGATTCTACATAAAGTAAAACCAAATCTTATTACCCGTGAGTCAATTTTTCCATATTGACTTTAAAGACGATAGGTTAGGTAAGAAAAATGAAAATACACACTTCAGTCTTCTTTAAACCCTGAAGTTACCACAAGATATTTTGAACAATAATAGAAGTCTTTTAAGTTATCTTAATTAGGACCCATTATCTCTCAAATTTTATACACAAACAAGGAAATGTACCATTTTCATTCAGTCTCGCATTATACTGGAACACTAGATTTGCTTTTATTTATTACTTTTTGTACATAATAGCATGCATGTGGCCAGTATATTCCCTGTAAAAAAAAGTCCCACCAAGAGGGTTTTAAATTTTCAGTGTTGTTAGATAGTATCAAAGGAGCAAGAAACCAGAGTCAAGTGAGCTGTGAGACTAAAGAACTGGGAGAAATGCAATTAGACAGGAGGCAACCTGGTGAGCACCCCTGGAGAGACTCTTTGTCCAGGCTGGAAAAAAGGACTCATTCAAGTGTCATCAAGTGTATAAGACATCTGTGGTAGAATGATGAAAGTAGCACTGAGACGATGGCAATCAGAGCACAGAGCATGTGCATAGAAAATGAGATGTAACATCAAGGCAAGCCCCAAGGGAGAGCATAAAATGTTTGTGATGGCATGTCATAAGCCAGGAAGCTGGATGGAAGACAGCTGTAAAAGTAGGAGAGAAAGAAGTTGCTAGCAAGGGACAGTGACATGCAGGAAAGGATGAAGCTCGTTGAAGGCAAAAAGTGCCAAGGTGAAAACAACATGTCCAAGTCATAGTGCAGGAGAGACAAGCTGGAGCTGCAGAGTGAGAGGCAAGGACACAGGAGCTCCTGCATTTCACCCAGTGACCGTGTGCTTCCTGCAGAGGTGAGTTCTCCATGCAGGATAGGGTACACCAAGGACAGGGAAAGGGGACAGAGGCACACACAGCTTAAGTGAGATCAGAAGCTTTAATCAGCCTCTGTTAAGTCTGGACTGAGAAAGAGGTATCTTATGGCTAAGGAGGTTGAAATACTAGAAGAGAAAAACAGAAAAGAGAAAAACACAAAGGCAGGGATCAAAGGTCAGGGGAAAACTAAAATTTTGTCTTAAAATTTTGCTACAGTACTGTTACTGCTTCTGGAAATCAGTCTCCCTGTGCCTGAGAGTGGAATGATACATCATTTCCAGAATAATCAAGCAAAAACTTTTGGGTACAGTAGAGCCACGACATCACTAAATTCTGGGAGAAGATTATGAAAATGTAATGCCAGTGGTGTCTTCCACATGTGAGTTACAGTATGAGACATGAGGAAGAAAGACGTCCAGCTACAGTATCTGCGACATGTATGATGTTTTCATGGCATCAAGCAGAAAATGTGTGCCACTGGCTATATAATTGCATAATTTAAGCAGTTAACATGGGTTTTTAGGAAAATATAAAGCTTTTATTTTTGAAGAGTGATGCTGTGATGAAGAAAAATATCAAGCTTGCAGCAGGAATACCACTTCTATGCTATAAAAGTGTTACCAGTCACATAATATGTATCTAACAGGCACATGGCTGTCTACCCTGTCACACTTCCTTGAGCAGTCTACAGCTGAATTGATTTATTTTTTAGCCTTGATCACTATTTTTTACTCATGACAAGCCAGGAAAAGTGAAAAAAGTTTAAATAAGGATTCTTGAACATAGATTTCCTGTTGCACAGCAAACAGTCTGTATCTGCTAGCCATTTATTTCCTTCGTATTGTCAGTCTGCAGCTGAACTGGAGATAAGATGCCTAGTTTAACCAAAGTTTAGTGATTGCAGCACTGGCTGAATTTCAAGGCTGCTTTACTTTGGCCCCATCCTTAACTGCAGAGAAATTATATGGTCTCCTGAAGTATACTGAACACACTTATAAATATATATTTCCCATTTATAAAAATACATCATTTTTTTCAGATAGCTTTTCCTACTAGACTGTGTGTTTACATGACTTCCCCCATGCTCTCTGATGGGCAGCCTCACAGGTTTTGCAACAAGGAAGTTGTCTGATGAAGAAATACTCTTGAGGGCCTAATTCTGATTTCACATTCAACCACATAAACGAGGAGCATCTGTGCTGAAACCAAAGTAAAACTACTGTCAGCTGTCATCAGTTGTAAATCCTGCAACTTAAATTTCAAAACCAGTGGACCAACAAAGTTAAAGAGTTCCACTTCAGCTGAAATGGGTCATTATATATTATCTAAGAAATGAAGAGCAATTAACAGTGAGGCGCATGACCAGTACTATTCATGACATAATATAAAATTAATATTTTAATAAGTTTAATTTTCAGCAGGTTTATTTACTTAGTCAGCAAATACTAATTTCAAATAATTTACCCATGCCAAACACCATAGGAACAAGAAAGCTGTGAGATGCAGCCCACCTCTAATAAATACTGCCTGGTTCTGCCACCCCCGTGTCATATACTTGCAAAATGGTAAGGCTCAGTTCATTCCCATCAAGGATATGTTGAGACTTAGCTAAGACATCAGAGGACCAAAGCTACACTAAACTGAGCAGTATTGTGCTGGTATCACTGTCTCCTGTCTGTGTTATGGTGACCAGGGAAGGATCAGATGCGCCCTGAGACACGATCAGCTGCATCTGATAGAAGGCACTGCTGATATGACTAAAATTGCTCCAGCAATTAACAGGACCCTTACAAAGCATTTCTTTAAAATTGAAGCCCTGGGAATCTTCCCAGAAGATCATTGAGGTAACAAGCCCCATTTTCTTTGAAGGACTTACTAGAATACAAGCAATTTTTAACGTCTCTTTAAATTATATTATAAATTCTTAATTTATATACTCTTCTCAGCCCTTCATGTCAAGGATCTCAAAGACTATTTTTTTAGTTATTAAACTAATTTCATGGTCTACACTGAAAAAAGTGTGATCAAATCAATCACTAACACAGAATTAATAAGGAACATTAAAAAGATATCAATAAATAATGCTGAGTGCATAGAAAGCACTCTCTTATTATAGCAAAAAAATCAAATAAAGATCATGAATGAGACAAAATCTACTTCTCAAATTCTTATCCAGTGATATTGAAAGACACAGGCCAATACCAAACATGTTTTGACCAACATTAGATTGTTTTTCTATAAATGAAAATGCGACTTGTAATTGCTGAAATATTAAATTTTCCTATCATAGAGAATGCTATGAGAGACATGATTTTTTCTGTAGCAATAGTTGAAAGATTTGAGATGGGTTTATGAATTATATAAAGCCAGCTGTGTACATTTCCTTTTACTTTTTATTATTTACATTTATTTAGAATTGTAATACATTAATACACTGGTACTCAATGATCTTTTCTCAGGTGTGGCTAGATAATTCTTCAGTTAAAAAATGAAGATGCTGAAAGATTGAGGAGCTGCATAATGTCAGCCCAAAAGGACAAAAAAATCCCACGTGTTATGTGCAGTATCATTGTGTCTGAGAGAGACTGAGTTGAATAAAAGGGCATGGATCTCCAACCACTGAACTTCCTCATAAGGTTACCAGACATAGCAGAACTTCCCTTCATTAGCTGAGAAACTATGAAGAAAGAGGTCAAAAAAGTCGCCTCCTCATAAAGGTTAAATTCACCTTCTCTGTAAATTATCCATTACATTGAGTACTTCATAATACCAACAATCCTGTAGGAAACTCTACAGAATGAATTCCTGTGAATATCTGTAATCTATTGCAAAAATCAGCCTTTCTTTATAAGCTGTCTGAAATATTAGGAGTTCAGAACAATATCAATTTACTAATTACCATACGTGTTCTACAGACTGCAGCAGAATACTATTGCACAGGTATATCACATGGCTTTGATTCTTGAATGCATAAGCTTATTTTAACATTTGAAAGTTGATATTGTTATCATCACTTCATCAGCTTGGGACAATAGAAATGCTGCAGGCAGAAGCATCTCATTCACATCCTACATTACTTTACAGAAACAGAACCAGGCAGAAGCCACCCCATGAACACCACAGAATTGTGTAGGAGGCAATTTGTAAACAGAACAACACTTTTTGTATAGTAAAAGAGTTAACTTAGATTTTTTTCCTTTCTTCCGATGCCAATTTTCAACTCCAGAGACATGAAGAGATTTGTACTCTACTGTACTACTGTCAATACTCAGCAAATGAAAATGCAAAGACTCATGGTGTAGTATCAGCCCTAGACAGAACAGGAAATTAATAAATAGCTAAAGGATGGAAGAGATTTTGTGGGAAATAAACCTTGACAAATCTGACTATGTGGCTGGCAACTATTAGTTTTTCTGAAAAAAGAAATGAAAATAGTTAGACATTTGAAAAGCACTGACTAAGTAAAACATGGCATTATGATAAAGAATTGGCACTGTATGCTATATTTAAGGATAGACTACATGATTTCCAATATTACTGCAAATGGTACAATTACATCAATTTCAAAAGGGAGATTTCCAAGAGGATTGCTTTAGTCTTGATTCTGTCCAATATTGTCATCACTGACAAGGAAGCTAATATAAAAATTGGTACTGATGTGCAGATGGTAAACAGTTGTAAAATGATAAAAAATGGATGCATACAATGCTAATATGTTTGTATAACTTTGGAACTCTGAATCTTTTGGTGAACAGAATTAATTCAAACAGACTCACTTTAGCATCACCATCTATAACTGTTTTAGGCACAGCAAGGAAGGAAGTACACTACCTTGTGTGTGTTCACATAGACACTCGTTCATATGTAAATGCAGTTTTTACCAAATTTATGTGTCCACTTGTGATTAATTTGAATGTATCGGGTGGCCTTAGAGCCACTCTGACATTAGAAGGGGAGAAACTGGTAGACTAGTTTTGGTCCTTTTAATAATATCCATAGCTCTACTGAGTTTTATTCTGATCCATTATTTCAGTCACATTCCCATCCCAAAACAGATGTAGATGGGCTGGAGAGGATCCAGAAAAGGAACACAAAGAGGATCAAAAGACTGGCAAGCTTGATATTTGAGGAAAGGCTGAGAGAACTGTTTGTTCAGCCTTGAGAAAAGAAAACTTAGAGGACATCTATCATAGTGTTCCAGTATTTAAGGTAACTAAAAGGTGGTTACAAAGAAGGTGGAGACTCCCTTTTTTCCAAAGAGTTGTGGAAAAGACAAGGAGCAATGGGTATAGGTTACTTCTGGGGAGATTCTGATCAATCACAGGAGGAAATAAATTTCCACAGGAGCAATCAGACATGGAATAATCTCCTCAGGGAAGTGCTAGATTCCCCAGAGCTGGACAATTTTATGATTCAGCTGGACAGCTAGACTGTGCTTTTGCCAAGAAATATTGGACCAGATGATATTAGAGGTGTCTCCCAACCTGGTATTCAACAATTCTATGAAACCAAAGGATATATAAAAATTCTTTTATCTATTCTGGCATATTCATGAGGCTTACCAGTACAAATAGTTTATTGGTTTCCATATCTTGATCAAATATATCACTTAGTACATGAGCAAATTCAAAATTAGCAGGGAGCTTCAAGATTTGAAATAGAACAGTGTGAAATTGCTTTCCAAGCTTGAGAACTATACTATTATATTATATTGAGAGGTTCTGCTCTTCAGGCATGAATGACACCATGCATGAGCACATGAAGGGGGCTGGCTGGCTGGAAAGCAGCTTGGCAAAGCAGCCTCTGGGGTCCTGGTAAACAGCAGTTTGAACGTGACCCAGGGTTGCTCATCGGCGACAAGGAGAGCATCCTGGACTATGTTGGGAACAGTGTTATCAGCTGGTCGAGGGAGGTGACCTTTTCCCTCTCTTCAGCTCTGGTGTGGACACACCTGCAGTTCTGTTTCCAGTTCTGTGCTCCTCAGTACAAGAAAGAGACACAAACGTCCTCGAGAGAGACCAGTGAAGGCCCATGAGGACGAATAGAGGAATAGAGCATTTCACCTATGAGGGGAGGCTGAGAGAGCTGGGACTGTTCTGCCTGATGATGGCTAAAAAGTCAAGTCAAACCTAATTTTAGTTTCCTGACCTTTTTTTTTTTGTTTTTAAACCAAAAAAAACATATTAGTAGGAATACTGTTCATACACATTTGCAGTGCTAGGTTGCAGACTGATGTCATTGGCAGCTTCTCTATGATTCACAAAAACAGGAAGATCATATTAGAAAAGAAATTGGGATTTAGGTTCCTATCTTAAATATGTAAAGGCTATGTAAGTATTTCAACATGAACAAAGATTCTGGATGATTGATAATAACTGCAGCATAGAGGAAGAAGAATAAAAAGGCAGGGATAGCAGTAGATGCAAAACTGACAGAAATTTTTCTATACAAAAAGGAAAATAAATAATGTATACTTTAAGCCATTATATTTTGCATGATAAAAAGAAGTTTCCCACTTTTTAATTTTATTTTTCTCTGTCAAACTTTGTATGTGTTGCTGTATTATTTCTACCTGTAGTATTTTCTTAGGTTAGAATTCTCAGAAAAACCTAAAGGCACTTGAAATAAAGGTTAATTGGATTTAGGTGTCTAGGCACATTTAAATCCCACTGTGTTCTTCTCTGTAATCTTTAATAACACTTGCAAAATATTTTCCTACAAATCGAATTAGTAGAAAGTTAAGGAAATGTAGAGCCAAGATGAACCTCACAGGCTTCCTCCTGCATACTCATATTTTGTCCTCTGGTAGCCAGATTCTCAATTATATATCGTGCTGGTTTTAGCAGGGATAGAATTAATTTTTTTGTATGTTGATATGGGGCTGTGCTTTGGATTTGTTCTGAAAATACTTCTAAAACACAGGGATGTTTCAGTTACTGCAGAGCAGTGCTTGTATAGCATCAAGGACTTTTCTGTTCCTTACACCACTCCAGCAGTGAACAGTTTGGGGCTGCACAAGGAGCTGGGAGGGGACACACCCAGGACAGCTGAAATATGAGTGGTAAATAATTTAAATCATTATGTATTTGTGAAAACTGAGCAGTGGAGCTGCTGCTCAGTTATTGTCTTAAAAGACAATAGTAGTGGTAGTCTATAATCTCACAACAAACTATACAGGAAAGTAAGGCAAGAGAAGACTTTCACTCCTATTTTGATTTTATACAATATCCATCTTTCATTGAAAATATTTCAGTGAAGTAATCCTGGGGTAGATTTCTTGAATTATCAAGCACTCTAAATCCAAAAGGGTCAGGAATCTCCTGTGGGAAACTGATAACTTTATTTTGCACTTTGTACATCAATATTGAATGGTAAAAAAAAGAAAGTAGGGAAAAAAAACCAAACAAAAAACCCCCAAACCAAACCACCACCACCAACAAAAATAAACAAACAAACCAACCCCAAAAATCTTAAGCTTCCAGACCATTCCTTGTGAAATCCTAGACATGATGTCGGGAGAGTCTCAAAAATCTTACTGAAGCCTAGGTGAAATTTCACTTTTTAAACAATATTAAATGTTCTACATCTATGTAAGATAAAGAGACAAAATAGTAGGCAGACATAATGACAAAACAAGAAGAACCTGCAATAGTTTCTATTTTTTTCTTAGTAGAGTTTTAATGACAAAATTACTGGATATTATCTAACATTAATGCTATAATAAATATAAAAACATGTCAATTTACCTCTACTTCCTTCAGACTATAAAGTTTTCTGACCTGAAGAAAATAAAAGGATTTCTTGTTTGTAAAAAATGCTGACTCACTGAATTTAAAAAATGAGCCCCAAGCCCTCAGAATGAGAAAATAAGTGTGAAACACCCAAACTTAGTCCTTTTTTTATGCACAACTTTTCTGAAAGACTGAAACCCTATATTGCTGGTGGGTTGGTACATTGAGCAGTCATAGAATGAATTCAGGGTATCCTTTAGATATCCAGTATCTAAAGGAATGTCAGATTATCTATGCTATTCTCTCTTTAACTCCAAAACAACAGTTTAAATGATACTTCACAGAATCTGAGTGTCTTTCTGACAGGGTTGGTCACAGACCAGCACCTCCTGCTGCAAACAAATATTGCTACCATTTTCCACTATATAAAGGCAGATTTTACAGCAGCAAGGACCAGACTCTTCCTTGAGGTGCAGGGCGAGGGGACGTGGTAAGATACTGCTCACAAGTTGCAACAAGAGGTCACAACTTGTAGGAAGGAAAATTGCAGCCAGGCATAGCGATGCAGCTCTCCACTATGAGAATGGTGAAGTTCTGAAGCAGGTTTCTAACAGAAGCCTTGGGATAAAAATTCCTGGATGCTTCCAGAACTAAACTACATGAGCCCCATGGCTAACTGATCTAGTTTTGAAACCAACTTTGTTTTCAAATGGCCTGCAGAATCCCTCTCATCTGAATTTTCCCATTTTTTTTGTACTCCTCTACGTCTGGGAAACAATTCAATTTTAATAAGGCAAGAAGTTCTGTTAATTTGTCAAAAATATTTTTATTTCTCTATCAGTAGATCCATCAATTTTCCCTTCTTCATTATTTAATCTTTCTATACTCAACTATGTGAACAAACATCTAGAAATAACTGGTTTCATTCTGAGAGAAAGAGACCACAGTATCTACACAGTTATAAAAACAAACAAATGGCTGTCTGGAGTTCTGATAAACTTATGTCCATTTTTACAAGGTGTCCTTATGATTTGGAGTGATAGAAAAAATTTAAATATAAAAGATTTTGGTAGGATATGTAGGTGTTGTTTTTTAACCACATTAGGAAAAGAAATTTGGAAATAAAATATATACAGGTGTACTGCATTTCATAACAGCAATGTACTAGAAAGTCTAGAATACAAAGGACTGTCAGGGTCTAGTCTAGCTTCCTGTTATTTTAAGCAATACATTTGATATTGTCTCATAATACTTCTAGTATCTCTCCCCAAATTGCTTGGGTTTCATCATTGTTTCAGTTTAATTATCTCTCCTCAGAATTCCCACTAAGAGGTTCTTTTCAGACTGAAAAATACATTAAAGACACAGGTGAGTTAAAATATCATACTGCTCCTAACCTTTGTTTGACATTATTTTATGAAAATCAACAGAAGAATGAATTTTTGCAGTCCCTCCATGTGTAACAGACTAAGAGAAAAACCATGAGCATTTTATGAGGCTGCTTGGTAAGGCAGTGGGTAGAACTCATAGAATATTATATCAATATTATATGATATCAGAGCACCACAGAAGCAGCAGGTTAGAATTTAATTTAAAATCTTGTGGGAAGCTGTTACCAGGAGGAACTGTATTACTGAGCACGAAGCCTGCAGCATTATGTAGCAGTCTGGTCAGCCTCTGCACAACAGCCTTTATGCTCTGATACACTATATTGTTGAGAGGTTAACGAAAAAGAAAGGCTAGATCATTTTATCCTCAAGCATTTGGTACATAAAACATTTATATACTGTAGTCCCAAAGAGTCTAAATACAGACAAGGTTCCTTGGTCCAGTATAGATTAAAAACGTGGTCTCTAACTATGAGAATTTCCAGTGAGAGCAGAAAATATATGCTTTGTGTGATGGGAAAGTACAGCAAGAATAAATTTCAGTAAATATGATGCTGTTATTTAGATTTCTACATATGTATGTCAACAGTTTACATCGTGTGTAATGGCACTCATCCAGTACTTAGCAATCCAAACAAAAGCATCTGGTGTATTATCTGATTCCAGTTCGTTGGCAGATATTTTCCCTTGGGCTTCAGTTGTTTCTGTAGAATTGATTTCAGTAAATTGTGTGTCAAACAGCACCTTTGTCTCCATGTACCCTCCTCTCTACAGGAAGCTGTAGAGAACAATAGGGTCACCCCTCACTCTCCTTTTCTCCAAAGTGGACATGCCCTCAACCCCTCCTCACTGGATTTACCTTCCAATTCTTCCACCAGCTTTCTTGTCCTCCTCTGGGTGCATTCAAGCCCCTTCACATCCTTCCTAAATGGTGAGGCCCAGAACTCCACCCAGTGCTCAAGGTGAGGCTGCACCAACTCTGAACACAGCAGAACAATCACTTCTTTTGACCATCTGGTGATGCTGGGTTTGGTGATCCCAAGATGGGCATTGCTGGGCACTGCTGAGTCACATGGACCCTGCTGTCACCCCCAGATCCCCTTCTGCTATCCAGCCATGTCCCTCCAAACTTGTAATTGTGTCATAATTGCTCCATCCCAAGTGCAGAATCCAGCACTCAGACTTGTTTAATTTCATCTCATTAGTGATGCTCCAATGTGTCTAGATCCTCCAACGCATCTTGTCCTTCAAGAGAGTTAACAGTACCTGCCAGTTTGGTATTGTCAGTAAACTGTTTAACAGACTACTCAAATCTTACGTCCAGCACTTCTGGGAGATGTGCTGTTGCTGTCCCTAGAAAAAAATTCCTGTTACAAACATGGGTGATGGAGATAGACACGAATGACTATTTGTATCTGTGAGCCTCCAAAGCCCCAAAGTTTCTGGCTAACAGGACAAGAAGTTGTCCATGAGCCAGCAGGCCACTGGTAACCTGGGTGTATTAGGGAGGGCACTGACAACAGGTTGAGGGAGGTCATCCTGCCCCTCTACTCAGCCCCAGTGAGGCAAAATCTTGAGTGCTGTGTCCAGTTCAGGGTTCTCCAATGCAACAGGCAAGGAACTTCCCACTCTTGGAAGTTCTCAAGACTAGGTTTTATGGGCCTTGGAACAAGCTGGTCTGGTGGAAGGTGCCCTTGCCCATGGCAGGGGGGTGGAACTTGATTGTCTTTAAGGTCCCTTCCAACTCAAAACAGTTGTTGAATCTAAATACTACCAGCAGCAGTACCAACAGCACAGTCTTGACATCTCTTCTTTTTGTAAAAGAGGCAATGCTTTTTATAAGTCTGTTAGCTGTAATATGCACACATGGAAAAGTTCTGGCATTAAATGACACATAAAGAAGTAATATGTCTGTTAAATATTGCTGAAATGTATTACAACTAAACTTGTACTTTAAAGAGTCAAGCCAATGTGAACATTGCTTTCTACTTCAACATCCACTGTGTTTTACTTGGATCTTAAAATAATAATAGAGTTTGTAAAGTGTTGAAGTTTTAGATGAAAAAAAATCTTCCCTGGAATACAAAACTAGATCTTAGTAGTATTCACTTCACTGTTTACAAGAAACAGGTACTAAATTTATCTAAATTGGTAGTTTTGTTTATCTCCATAACTGCTTCATCTATTATAACTGGGTTTTAATGTTTTGATTTTTGTTACTAAAGTAGTTACCACTAAATTTTTGATAACAAAGAAACAGCAGTAAACAGCCAAGAGTGACAAGGATTACTGCTGTTTTGAGTATAAATAATTGAGCAGCATATGTGAGAAATGAATCTTTTGCCTATTCTAGACAAAAAAAAAAAATACAAAAATAAAAAGAGAACTGGATGATGCCTCTGCTGGCTAGAAATGTCCCCCTCGAAGGCTGCAAAAACATTTCGATTTATTCCTTCTCATAACAGTCTTGATCTGATTAGAATAATGTTATCACTTGGATAGATTTGAATATTACTTACATGAGTTGTAGAAGAGTGGGGGGTAAAGAAACGTCACTGCATTATTCTTGTTTATTTGATTATCCTGCAGCAGTCCAAGGCAATTTCGTTCTGGAAAGGCTTCAAATGTAGATCAGATGAAAAATATTAACATAAAATGAACATATTAATACAGCAAAAGATTAAATTGAACAATTCTTCAATTGGGGTTTTTTTTGTCTTTTTTTTTCTTTTGTCTTGCATCTCTGAAAGTCCAGCTAAGCAAGAACTGTTCCTTGATTCAAAGTCCTGTGTACTCTATAGAAAAACTCATGCTGGAAGCAAAGATCTTTTTGTGGAATCCTAAATTCTTTTCTTCTTCCTTTGAAAAAAAAATCATGACCTCAACTTCTCTATGCTGTGACAAATCCTCTAAAAAACAAAAAGAAAGACAAACTAGGAATTAAATATATTAAGATTATTTTAAATGCATTTCAACCTCTCTACAGAACATAGAAGTACCAAACCACCCTGCACTTTTTTCCTTTTCAGAATGGCTCAATAGGCTATGTAAAAGGGCTAGAAATGCAAATGTTTTTCACCAGAAGAAAATAGCAGAAGGTGTTGCTATATTATATCCTGCAGAGTTTGTCTTGGTATCAGTATAAAGTTTGGAAGTACTGAAGTTTTATTGTGAGAGGTTTTGCTCTTGGGGCTGTATGTTAACTTTATGTGATAAAAATGCTGCCACATTCAGATTCCTTTCTATGTGTTGCGTCTAAGCAATAATTTTGTTTGTTTAACCATAGAAACCTAAGTGAAAGTCAAGTTTCAGTATTCCATAACTGAATTGCCCTGATACCGTTGGGTGCCTGAGTCTGTATTCAATAATAATGCAGAGCAGATCCTTCTGAAAAATATGCTAATAGGTGGCCGTCTCCAGTGGAGTTAAAATTGGTGGAAAAGTGAAGGGAGATGACCCAAAGCACTAGTCACAGCATCAGGAGACATCCTGTGCAACCAGTTCTGTCTGCAAACACACATGCGACTTCCCCACTGTTTGAATTATGTAAATTATCTTTATTCCTATATGTAGCATGGGTTCCAAGTTAATTGTTACATTACGAGATGCAAAGACAAGTTTATACCATCTAGTGTGTCAGGAAAGAAATTTTTAACAAAACAGTAAAAAGATCTCTTATGTGGGCCACAATTCATACTTCCCAACAGGAAAAAAAAATTATATGCTCCACCACTATAAATAAACTAATTGATAGGAACTGTTACAGAAGCAGATTTATGCTCATTAGAGAAAAAAGATGGGAATAACCTGATGGAAGTTAAAGACATTGTAAAATGAGGCTGTGGTTCCCAGAGTTTGTGGATATTTTATGCCCTTAGTTGGGAAGTTAAAAATATAGGTTTCACCATTTTACAGGAACAAATAACATCAGACTAGAAGAAAAAAATACAGGATAGGAAAAAAAAAAAGGCAACAGAAGGAAGGGAGAGAACCTTACAGATATTAAAGGGCAAATTGGCTACCACTTAAAAATATCTTAATAGCATTCTCTTTTACTAGTTTGTTTAAGGATTAATGAGACTTCCAAATCCCCGTGCATCATAAACTGTACAAAAACCAAAGCAAAGAAAACATGAATGCATCCCACTTCTTTCTAAGAATAAGTGTATGTGAATTATGAATGTGCAACACAAAATTTTTCAAAAGAAAAAATAGGTAGCTTGATTGGTTAAAGCCCATAGAGCTGAAAAATAATGTGTGTAGTATGTTGATTAAAACAAGAGAAGCTCTGCTTGTATTTATTCATTCAGGAACTCATATTTGTTGTGATTGCTCAAATGGAGTTTTGTTGACATCTGTATCAAAATATATGTGACCTATATGTATAAATGATTTTGACCCACTATATTTGTCTATTTGCTGATGTCAGAATTCACTTTTCTGGTACAAAGAGCACTGGACTTACACTGAAGTTTTACTCTGGTCTAAGTGGTGAGAGTTATCCACAACCAAATGCAAATATTAACTTCATATTTTTCAGAGAATATAATTGTCCTGGGTTGTAGTATAGAATATGCAAAAGTATTCTATCACCATCTTCACGAACTGTTGAATCCAATTGTTGGAGCAGTGTTATCTTAGACCCCTCCCTCTGGACTATCTTCTGTTAATGGCCCATCGGTGCCTTGCTGTGTGACTCACAGATAACTGCCTCCGGGAGCAATCTCTCGCTAATGGGCCATCAAAGACTCTTCTGCATGACTCACCATCCCATTGTGAGATGCTCCGCCCAGGGGGGAGGAGCCAGGCATTCTCACCTAGATATAATCTGGGATTCGGGCAGCCCTTACCCACTGGATTCCCATAGGACCAGAGCTACCAGACCTTTCTAAAGGATCACTGCTTCAGGAAAATCACCTCATCTAGACTGCTTCCATCACCCGGATAAGGTTGTATTCTGACTCTGTCAGTGGTCTTTTGTGTTACTGGATTTATTTTTATTCTACCTTTTTTTTCTTTCTTTCTTCTTATTAAATTATATTTTCTGACTTGGAGCCTCTCACTTGGTTTGTTTTCAAACCACTACAATAATGGAACAGTACAGACTTCTTACCTTGTGGTCCTCCAAAACTGGTTCTTTCTCTCTCTGTGGTTTTCATTCATTTTAGACACTATTTTAGTTAATACAGCAAAGACTGAACTGGTTGTGTCCATGTTGGTGTAGCAATATGTTATTAAAATTTTGCTGAATACTCTATCATAACAAATAAAAAAGACTTTTGCAATTATAGTGATCACTGGAAAATATAAGACATAGACTATTGAAAATAATATCAGAATCTTTTTGATTATGGGTGATTTTTAGAGTGTCAAAAGACCACCAAAAGTTATATAAAAAACCACTATAAAATTGGTCTCTGAAAGGCCTTTTTATTTTTGAAAAGGAAGAACTATCAATATCTAATACTAAATGCCTCACAGTACATCTTAATATAAATTCTGGTTGAGAAATTTTGCCAGATATGCTCACACGTGACTCCACAAAAACCCCCAAAAAGATGGCTGAGAGAAACTGCAGAATATTTTGCAGTTTTTTCAAAGTGGGTTTTCACCTATATTTTGCTGCGATGTTAATATGCCCTTTAGAATTATAATAATAAAAGTTTTCTAAAATCTGAGCTTTTACAGAAAGTGTAGATTATTTTTTCTTGTCTAAATTTCATTATGTTTCATTTATAGCACATTAATAACCCCCACATTGCCTCTTGCTCACTCCTCCCCCATGGCATGGGGGATAGGATCAGCAGGATAAAGTGAGAAAACCTGTGGGTTGAGATTCAGCAGTTTAATAATTGAAATTATAATAACAATAACAACAACAACAATCGTGAAAAGGTAAATAACAAAATGAGAGAATTAAAACCCAAGAAAAACAAGTGTTGCAAGTGGAAAGCAGTTATTCACCACCGACAGAATGATGTTCAACATGTTCCCAGTGACCTCCATGCAGATTTCCTCTTAGCTTGTATGCTGACCATAATTCCATATGGTATGGAATATCCCTCTGGTTTGCTGGAGTCAGCTGTGCTGTCCCCTTCTTGTGCACCACCAGCATCTCCAGTGGTGAGTCACCATGAGAAACTGAAAAGTGCTTGACTTTGGGTAAGCCCTGCTCAGGAGCAGTGAAAACATCAGTGTGTTACCAGCATTATCCTTATCCTAAATCCAAAATACAACACTCTACCAGCTGCTATGAAGAAAATCAGCTCTACTTCAGCCAAAACCATGTCGCTTTCCTAGATGTCTTATTGAATGCATATATTTTAGCCATTAATGTTTTATTTGAAAATCTCAAATTAGTTGTCAGAAATTGGACAACATCCATGTAATCTTGCCATCTGACAGTTCAGTCTCTGAGATAAATAAACAGAAAATATGCAGACAATCAAAAGGGTGTAAATTGTATGTGTGGGAATGGCTACAGATAAAGTGATTTTCTCTATATAATAGTCACATTCTAAATTTAGTACTATGAGTGGGAGAAAACTATTCATTACCATTCTTGAAAATGTAAGATTATATAATGCGTGCACTTCTGTCACTGTAGCCTATTTGTTGAGGTTTTATCATAAAATGAAAATAACCTCTCTGCAGTGACTGCAAAAGCTAGAATGTATGGAAAGGCAAGGCAAGGGAGAAATAAAAGGGGTAAGAGAAAAGAGATAATGCAAGACTGAACATCTCCATTCTTCAGCTTTACTTTCTGGGTTTGGTTTTTCAATTCTGAGGTATACCAAAGTATCCAGTTTGCAATTCATAACCCCCAAGCCATTGTCCTGACAAATACAAATTACTCTGCAAAAACACTCTGTAATGTTCAAAAAGCCTAATACCTGGGTGGGGAGGGGTGGTTTTGGGGGGGAGGGGTGTGGGGCCAAGATAAAAACCCAAGAAGTAGAGCTGCAAGAGTTTTATTGCCATAATTTTCTCTTAAAATTTCTAAATTTTTAATGCCACCTTTTGAACAGCAATAGCTGTATGAGGCAATTACCTCAGTGTGACAAACAAATATAGGCTGCAGGAATTGATTCTTTTATTTTGTACTCTTTTTTTGGTTTTGTATTAGAGAGCCCTGTATTAAGTTATTTTCCACATACCAAACAGGAAAAAAAAATAAAGGAGATTTAAAACAAGTCACTTACTTGAGGCAAAGCACCTTCTACTTAGGTTACTTGATTGACTGTTTCAGGCAAATGACTCATGGTTTTCTTGCACTACAATAGGCTATGGCATTCATCATTCTGTAACATCCTTTTTTCCTTCTCCTCTTCCTCCTCCTCCTTTTCCTTCAGAATATACAGACACTGTGTTCTCCTGTTTTGCATGAGGCTATGCACCTTGACATCCAAAGCACGAGTCCCCAGCTACAGCAAAAGTATATATCTATTGAATTCATTGCTACATAGTATAAGAGGTATTCTCCATCATGTTAGTCATTATTTCATCTGAGCTTAATAATGTTCTCAGGCTGATATGTTACTCATTACCAAGACCCTTACTTTTAACCAGAAGAGTACTTAAGAATGCATTATTAATACCAGTAAGGCATTAGGTGAAATAATTAATCATTCAAATTCTCATTTATTGGCCTAATTAATGGCTTTTTTCTGAGCACTTGGAATACAGTCCAAATGCTACAAATATAGGTATCCTGATGTATTTAAATGTAACTATGAAGATCAGTCCATTTATAGTTGCTCTCAGCACCACAGTATCTACTACCCACTGAGCCATTTGACACATGCCTGCATTCATCAGGAGAGTGGCACTGATGTGCATTCTCATTCCTGTTGTCATAGCCCTGTTCCTCACCAGCTGGAAATGACTTGGTGGCTGCGGAGTGAGACAGAGCAGCTAAGGGAGACGTGTCCCTTGCTATGGCAGCAGCATACCACAACTTCATCTCTTACGTTGATGAGGCTTCTGTGACAGCTATGTGGTCTGGGGTGCTCTTCTCAGACACCTGGTCCTAGGAGGTGGCCCCTTTCATGAATCTGTGTCTCTTGTGATGAAAAACTAGTGGTCACTCTTACAGGGACAGAAGGCCACATCCATTCTCAATTTGAGAGAAAGAGAAAACTGGACATAGCTTGCTTCTCATGCAAATAATAATAATCACTTATTTGCTTCATTTTACTCTCTAGCCTTTAATCTCGACTCATTAATTTATTAAATGCTCAAAATGCTTCAATACTACAGACAGAAAAAGACCATTGGACTGGGTCTGAAGGCTGCATAGCTAAATGAAGTCAGACTGTCGCAAATATTCTGGAGAACCTGTTGAAATGTCTCACATTTAAAAACTCAGCTGATTAACTTGCTCAATACAATAATTGACCTAGTTTAAGTACGGCTATAATGAACTAGAGTAAATTATCAGGACTATGTTGGCTACTGTGGAGTGTTGGCACCTAGTTAAAAACAGTTATCTAGAATCTCTTTTCAGACAACAGAGAAAATCAGGAAGCTCCCTGAGTATGTATGTCTGCATGTGTGATTTGCTTTGTCCTGAGGCATGTGCAGGTATTATTTCATCAAGCAGAGAAATGTCTAGAAAATAGGTCAGATTAGAGTTTTGATTTGCATCCCTTCAATGTAGCCTTACTCAAATGAGGCTTAATAATTGAAGTAAAATGAACAAAAGTATGTCTAGTTTAGAGACAATATTTAAGCTGGCAGGCAGATATCTGATTTTGGGAGAGGTTTATTATTGTTCATGAGATATTCAAAACAATTGCTATACTTTCTTCTAAGTGAACAGTACCTTAGCAGCATCACAGAGAAAAAAATAATAATTGGCATGATTATAAGATCATATTTTGTATGTATTTATATTTTTGTTTAAAGTAAAATTTATTTCAATAAGAAGATATCCATTCCATGAGGTATAACAAAGTCATTTAGGTCCTGTGCTCTTCAACATCTCCATAAATTACTTGGACACAGGATTGGAAGAGATACACAGGATTGGAAGAGATACTAAACCAATTTGCAGATGATACAAAACTGGGAGGAGCTGTTCACTCCCTCCAGGGCAGGAAGGCCCTGCAGAGAGACCTCAACATTTAGATTTAGAGAGCTGGGCAATCACCAACCACAGAAAGTTCAACCAGTGCTGGATCCTGCACCTGTCATGGGCCAACCCTGGCTGTACAGACAGACTGGGGAATGAGATTTTGGAAAGCAGTGCCATGGAGAGGGACCTGGGAGTCCTGGTCAATGACAAGTTGAACATGAGTCAGCAGTGCCCTGGCAGCCAGGAGGGCCAACCCTGTCCTGGGGGGCATCAGGCCCAGCATGGCCAGCTGGGCAAGGGAGGGGATTGTCCTGCTCTGCTCTGCACTGGGGGAGCCTCACCTCCAGTGCTGGGGGCAGGTTTGAGTGACACCATACATTGTCTTTGGGCTTTACTATGAGTTTGTATCTTTTAGACGTGAAATTCCCGAGAAACCTATTCCAGAAAAATAATCTGCAATCTTGTGTTTTGAATCCTTTAAAAACAGTAAGAATGCAGGCAGGAGCTTTCTACTGAGCCTTATACTGCACATAAGTAATAATTTGTTCAATATGAAAAAAAATTGTTCCGGAAAAAGGCAAACAATTTTTTTTTCTTCAATTATCAACTACTCTTTCCACTTCAGTATGATTAAAGTTAGAATTGCTTTTTGACAAGGAAATTGAATATTTCTAACTAATCTAGAAACTGAATGTGAATCACCTAAGCACTGATTTCTAGATATTCAGCCTAGCCTCTCTTTCAAATAAAACACAATGGGTTACAGATGAGAAAAGAATCCAAAATCTGAATTTCTCTTGAGTCAACTATTTGAGGTTTGTAATTATTATTTATATAATGGAAGCCATTAATCTCTTAATTTTTTTTGAAAACTCTTTTTGATAGATTGATTGTTTGTTTGCTTCTCTGTTTGTTTAAATGCCAAAATAGCTTAATAATCTGGCTTGCAGTTCTTGTTTGGGTAAAATTCCTAGTATTTGCTATGATGTTATTAATGATGTTATTAATAGACCTATGACATAAACTTTAATTAAATGATTATACTCATAAGAAAGAGAATGGACAGCTGTCACAAAAATGTCACCTCAAGTGAGACATACAGATGAAGCTGTAAGTGATTGAATCTAGCCACTATACTATAATATTTCCCTAATTAAATTCCTGCATCTGTCAAGGAAAAGAAATGCATTTTGGCTGGTTCAAATATTTTTCACAACAAAAATCTGATCATTCCCTAGATTAAATTTCAAGTAAGTGGAAAACCAAAATGCAATTTAAAGAGTCAGTGAATATAAAGAATAATTTAAATGTGCATAAGGGGGAATTTTAATTGTTTAAAAATACCAATAGACCCAAGTTTAAACGACCTGCAGAAATTCACAAATTAATTGCACCCTTTTACCTCTCTGTCACTATTCCTTGATTTTTGTACCCGTTAGGTTGCCACCTTAGACCTAGTAGATAGATAAGCACAGAATCATCCTCAATTTTTGCAATGTAGATAAAAATGTAATTTTTCTTTTCTGTGCAAATTAAGATTTCAGAATTTGCTCTAGACACAAAATGCAAAGTTTTCACTCAAAAGTAGAAAATTTGTTTTGCCATTTCTGTGGACTGGATTCTAGTTAGCTAAGCTGCATTCAGTCTGTGGAAAGCCACTTTACTATCAATGCATGCAATATTTAATAGCTCTATTGTCCCTAGAGAATTATTCATATTCTGAAAATCATCTTTATAAAAACCTTAGGGGTTAGTAACAGAAGATACACGGGAAAAACAATAAACTCACTACAAACACTCCCCATCGAATCTGTGTTCATGCCCTGCCAAGCTTCATGTAGAATGGATAGATTTTAGTCCTGTTTCTGCCTATTGTCTGCATCAAAGTATTCTGAATAACATTTCTGTTCCCTCCTTTAGTTAGCTCACTTTGAAATAATGATTTTGTTCCTGTTTCCATCTATTAGATAACTTATTTATTTATAAGATTTTCATGCCTTGCTATAAGGTAAAACTACACAGTCACACGAAGGGGGGGGGCAAACAGCTGTCATGTCATGCCATTAGAAGGGGCCACAAACCATCAAAGATCCCTGAATGCTCCCCCAGCTCATTTCCACTGGGTTGTGTCAGACAGTGTAAAAGCCCTCTGAATGTCTATAACCCACAGAACTCTGCTGTACTTGCCCCCAACTCCAAGGAATCAAAACTGTGACCATCGGTCTGACCACGGTGATCAAAACTGCAAAGATCAAGTGTTGTAGCTGGACCCACGGGTGGTGATATCTTTCCTTCCCACTGTCTACCCTTGCCCTTTCCTTCTCTTTCTTTCTTTTCCTTAGATATTTTCTTCATGATATTATTTTTATTTTTAAAAGAAAAGAACCAAAATGGTCACACACTTCCTTTCTGCTCCAATTACTTTTTTAAAATAAACTTGTCTCACATATACAGGGGTCCTTCTGTGTTTGGTTTCCTGCTCAAAGATGGGTCCTGACAGAAGATAATCAAACTTGATGACTTTTTGAGTTTTATCTTATGTGAGATTCAATGTGCAAGTATTAAACTTCTCTCTGTTTTCCAGAGGTTTTGAATCAGAATAATAGTTATGGATATCAAGATGCAGCCCAATGAAATATGAGCCTGAAAGACAATTCCCCTGTTTCTAATCAGATGAGACAATGAGATATAGCATTGCATAAATGTGTTATATTAAAACTCTATTTTTAAAAAGAAGCACATAATTCAAAAAAGGATCAAGTTTCTTCTCAGAAAACTAATTTGATATTATGTTTTGTATTGGAAATGCCCTCAGTTGTTGTTAAAGTGTTTAATGACATACAAACCACTACTGTTGTTTTGTTCTGTCAAATTACTTTGCTCCCTTCTTGGTTTTCATGCTGCAAAACAAAAACAATGGAAAACACAATATACTTAAAATTAACTACTTGAGTTCACCTCCAGAGTATATCCTTCATTATTCAGTAAAATCTTTCAGTATTAGGTCTCAAGTACCTTAATGTTTTCAACACAGCAAAAGAGCAAGAATATATTAATTTATCAAAATGTTGCAATACATTTATTTTAAAAATAAAATAAAAAAAAAAAAAACAGCATTTCTCTTCCTTAGCAGTCAGGGTTTTTTTCCATGAGAAGGGGAAATACAAATTTTATTATACATAAATTGGAAAAAAAAACCCACACTGTAAATAAAATATATCCATTTTGCAACTAAGCAATCAGAAAATCCATTAAATAAAGGTATTTTTGACTGAAACAAAATCATGATCTATAATTGTACATATACACTTTAATAATATAACACTAATGATTATTGGCATGTCCCTCCTCCACTAACACATTCTAACTAAAAGCTCGGTCAGTAGGTGAGAATACTGGACTGTGGGATTCAGCTGAGAAAAAGGAGCAATAATCAAACTCACAGAAATATTAATCTAGCAGCCAGAAAAGGATCAATGTTTAATAAAATTATTCAATTTTTAAATCAAGTTATTTTTATGATTCTTAAGCCAGCATTAAATAGGGATGATGAATTATTTCACAGTAGTTTAGATGCTATACATAAGTCTGTGAGATTTCCATGCAAGATGTGTGACGCCTTGGAGGTAACCTGAATGAAAATCATTTAACTGAGCCAAGATCTGAATTTTCTGATCTAGTTCTTAAGCCAAACCAAAAGTAATGCTGCATCCCATCCTGCCTGTGGATTCAAAGCCTGCTGAAAACAGTCCCAGCTCCTGGGCATTCTGGAGAGGTCCCATCCAGGTACAGTCAGTAACAGATGCACATACACCAGGGATTGAGCTGTGAGATAATGAAGAGCTCTGTACTGAAAATGTTTGTCAGCTGAAATGAGAAAGGAAAAGCAGACAACTCTTGGAGATACTGAAATTAAAAGGGTTGCACAGAAACAAAACAGAAGCACAAAAGTGCAGCAAAATGGCCCATTCTGCAAAGTGGAAGGTTCTTTATAACCAAAAGCTCTATAGAGGCATAGACTTACCTACTGCGTCCCTGTGCTTGCTGAAATGACAGTGAGAAATGGGTTTAACTTTAGGCCAGTAATGAGTTTTATTTTTAGGCCAGAGACTCACAGATACTAAGCTTGAAACTGCAACTGATTCCAAACAGAGCTTCATGTGTTTGCTTTCAACTAAAATATATATGGAGACCCATGCATTTGGATTTACACAGAAAGAAAATAACACCTGGAAGAGAGGTTAACATACATGTTTAACCTAAATGAGAAGTTAAAAAAAAGTTGTTTCTCTCATCTACTTCCATTGTGTGGACAATGCAATTTCATATAAATATCAAAACAGCTCATAAACTTTTCCTCTTTTTCTCCTCCTTCTGGTAAAGATTGTTATTGGATTCACTGATTTAAGTGCACACAAGAACTTATCACAGAAAGTGTGAGAATGCCAAATACTTGTCAGACAATATTAGGTAATTAAAGCTTTTACTGTATGTTGCTTCTTAAGGCCAGTAGTGCCTTTGTATTGAAAAGCAGCTGCATAAAGGAAGTCACCAGCAACAGGAACAGCAAATAAAAATGTTGTTCAAAATTTATAGGAAGAAAGATCCAAAGAAGCTCTTGAGAATTTGCTAGCATATTCTTTTTGAAGGTATTACATTTTTGTGGTCTCGATTACTGAACATTCCATCTCATCAGGCAGTGAATTTCTTAGCATATGTTCTCAGATCAAAGGTATTGGCTCCCACCTACAAAAACCGTACATTATCAGGACTCAGTAAAAAAACCAGATAAATCCCTTGAATGCCCTTAAGCAACACTGTGTTTCTGCATTCTGAAAGATCTTCATATGTCACGTAATGTTTTCCAAATCATCCAATCATTTTGTGGTTGAATTAATAAAGAATTCATACACATAAAAATACGTAAATGGGTATAAAAATATGTAAATAGGTTTCCACATTGCAGAGACGGTAATACAGTATTTGCAATTGAGAGTTTGTATGATTTTCAAGTTTAGCAAATAAAATTATTGGAAAATGTTATGCCTATTATCATATCCCTTTATATAAAACAAGGTATTTGCTTTTGTTTATTGCCTAAAATATAAGGGTGGTGACATGTGAGTTGCTTTTGATGGTCTTCTTTCAATTTCTTTATAAACTGCCCAGAAACTCTGCCAAACTTCTGGGGTTTCAATGTGTATGGTGAAAACAGCAGCTGAGCATCTCTAGGAAGTATAACACCTGGATCTCACTGTTCAGCATGATGTATATTGTGGGAACAAAAGCAATCCAGGTATGCCTCCAACTCCACAGAACTTCCTTTTTATTTGACTGAGGTAAATGGCAGGAAAACTACCTTGCTCTTATCTTAGGATAACATTTTTTCTGTCAAATGTAAACAATGTATATTGACTTCAGTGACGTATCTTATAGAACAAGGAATTTCATAGTTTCAGTTCCACAGGTTTATTTCATTTGTGTCCTGGAATATGAAAAAAATATATTATAGGTACCAGAACTATCCTAAAATGTATAAAGCAGGCTACTCAAAAGGTACTGGCAAGTCTTGCCAACCAATGAGTTTCCAAACTCTTGCCAACAAATGAGTTTCCAATTTTACAATTGTTCTAGACACACGCAGTCACATGTAAATTTCAATTAGTTACTATCTATCTATCTATCTATCTATCTATTTATTTATTTATTTATTTATTTATTTGAGTAATGGAATAATTTTGGTTGGAAAAGACCCTTAAAATTATTGACTCCAACTGTCCAGTTTGTATATTATATGGTAGATGTTAAGATATCTTATTCTTGTGCTATCTTACATCTCAGAAATCCTTGCTAGACTGTAGGGTTAAGTCTATTTTTAGCTATTTTAAAATTAAAAAAGAAATTCACCTTCTTGCTATTGGCAAAATAGTTTTTCCAACTGCCTACGCAATATAATTGTATAGACTCTAAAGGGGCAATTTGCTCCTGAATTTAGCTCTCAATATCATAAGTATTTATATCTGGACAGGTCAAACCACATTGTCATTAATCAATGGATAGACACTTCTAGAGCAAAGTTCTGAAGTTTTCTTTCAAAATTGAAGAAGCGATGAGTTGCAAGTTCAAAAAATTTTCTTCCTAGAGGGCAGAAATATCATAAATTCAGATATATGCAGTTCATCAAAGGAATATTAAGATAAAATTTTGATTAGTGTCTATGTTATTCAAGGTTGTTAACTGGAATTCCTAATGTCAAGTCCTCTGGAATCTCTGAAATTTTCATGTATAGACACTGAAACTGCACTGACTTCTGAGTGGTCCATCTGCCTAAGCTGATACAAATCTTAGTGATATCTTTAAAGTGTAATTTTATGTGAGGCACCTCAGCGGTTTGTTTGTTTTTTTTTGTTTTTTGTGGGGTTTTTTTTGGTTTTTTTTGTTTTGTTTTTTTGGTTTTTTGAGTTGGTTTATCAGGCAATTGGAAACCTAGTTGTTGTGAAAGTAGTGGATATGGTATGTTCTTTAAGAATTCTAAATCATGGTATCTTCTGACTCTTAAATACTGGAAACCCTCATTGCTTCTAGTGCATGTTGCTGAGTAATGGAACATTCAGAGCAACCACAAAGAGCAGCTATAGTTTTACTTACTTAATCAATGAAATTCACAAAAAAATTCCTTATTATCAACATATTTGCAGAGAGTTCATTTCCAAAGAAATTGCAATTTTCAGTGTGTATTCCATCATATGGGTGGATTAAGTTAGCAATGTCAAATTATAATCATGTAGTTTTTTCTGTAGTTTATTAGATACAATAAAATGTAAAAGCAGAAGGGAAATTCTAATCAGAAGTCAGAGGCCTTGAGAAGTTACAGCAATTGTACATGAAACTGAAGATGTGCCAAGAGATAGACTTGGTTCAATGATCTGTCACTTTCTGTGAACCCGCATTTCAAATACAATGAACCATACACGACTGCATGAGTATTACCTTCAATGACTGTTGAAATTGTAGCTATAAATATCTAGGAGTTGGTTAAAAAAACCCTGCTTGTGAAATATGGACCTTTCTACTTAAAGTATGTTAAACTGTTAAATCCTTAACTATTACTTGTGCTCAGAAAATATATACAACTATATACAATAAATGGAATCACTCACAAGCATATTTCTTGATGACTGATTTGTTCATTAAGTCATCAAAACCCAGTGCTGTGGTGTTCACCCTTCAGCTCTCTGTAGCAGTCGATGAAGTCAAAGGGAATTTGTTCACCGGCTTCAGAGGGTGGCTAATTGAGCTTCCTGCCCTTCTTGAGATGTATAGGATCTTCTGGGTAAAAAGTCTCTGAATTGCTCCCTGATTACATTGAATTCTCTGCTCTGTTTAAATATTCTCCAGTTGTAGCACTGATATATGCTAATTCAGTAAAGTTTCTAATTAAGATTTGGCTTATGTGCAAATCCTGGTTGATAAAACTTCCTCCAAAGTTTTAATCAGCAAGTGTAATTTGTTATGGCAATTTATTCAATTTCCAGGAGCCTGTTTTCTTTTCTGAAAAGCAGGACAATAAAAAGTAATTTTATGCCATGACTGGTTGATGGCATAAGGCACTGTTTTTGATTACAGCAGTGATTTTCTGAAATCATAAAAAGAACAGAAGTCTACTCATTAACATGGAAAAAACAAGTGACTCTATCTGAGTTCCTCTAAGAGTCGTATCTTTTAAAAGGTTATTGTTCCAGGCTTGGAAATAAAGACAATTTTACTGTTTAGGAAGAGTTAGAAAGAAATTCAGCATAGATTCCAAGAAGAAAACAATCAATAATCAAAGATTATTTCAGCATAAACACCCCTGTACTTTGGACATTTATAATAACAGCATTAGTCTTCTGAAAGGGCCAAGTAAATAATCCAATCTAGCTTTTACCCAGTCCTTTCCATCCTTCTCTCCATTGCTTATTTACTCAAATACTCTTGTTTAACAGACCTAAGCCTTATGTCAGCATGTGTTGCAGCTGGTTGAGGTGAGCATGAAAAGGTTCCTTTGACCAAAGACAGATATGTCTCCACTCCAGCAGCTGTGACTTTGCTTTTCCCACAGTGCTTAAGACAGAATAAATCACTTGTTACCAAAAGCCTGTTTGGTTAAAGTTGGGATGGGTGACTTCAAAGAGTTCCTCTGTTATAATTCCTTACCTAAGTCATAATAAGGTCATTTGTCCTACCATTACACAAGAAATATGATGGCATTTCAATCTTCTTAGTCAAATATTCATTTGCATGAATAACCCAAATAATTTAAATGAACAAAAGTCAGAATTGCCTCTGTAATGTTTCATGGTATCTTGTGTGAGGCAATGTAGCATCACCCTGGGGTAGAACTATTTCTGTCACACCTAAGTCAGTACAACTTAGATGCAAACCATCTTGGACAGCCAGTTCAGGAACCCAGACCTACAAAGAAACATAAGAAACAAAGTCACACTCCTAAGTATGCTAGAAAAGAAATGCCAAAGTAAAAGTATTTCTCCTTTTAAACCTTTTGGAGAAGAATTAAATAAACAATGCTGAGGGGAGAATAATAATTAGAGTGAATCTTGTGGAAATTCAGTTATGTCTTTTGTCCTTCTTGCTGTGTGGAAGACAGTTAAAATTTTCATGGTCTCATACCTGAAATGTAGCAATTGTTATTGCTTATATTTTGAACTGTATCAAAAGCTGCTCCAACAGAAATACCATTATGTTGTTATAGATAATAAAAGGAATGGCTTGACTTACTGTAAAAGGTGAATAGACTGCATACACGGCTTTCAGAATGCCAGTCACTCGCATTTAGAAAAGTCAGACCTGCTTGTTGGTTTGCAGCAATGTTCCCTGCTGCACTGAAATGTGCTCAGAATAAACTTGGAGAAAGAAAAAAAATAAATTTCTAGTTTTCCTCTCTCAAAAAACAAAAATAAATTGAATTGTTTGGGATTTTGCTGATTAATAATCTCATTCCTTTCTGTTTCATCTTTGAGATGCAGGTAATTTTCAATCCAGCTTTGGAATCTTCTTTTCTGAATAAAGAAAAATATGTTTCCAGAGTCTGGTCTATCAGTAGGATTTTTTTGTGCTCAAGTCTACATGACGAGAGGGAAAAGTTGCTGCTTTTGTGGAAAGGAAACCAGTAAGGAGACAAATCATTCTAACCCCCAAATATAATTAGCTGATTTTTTAAAGGCAAATTATTTATGTTCCTCAGTCAATCTAGAACAAGTATTAGCATGAAGCAGTTTATACATATTCTAGACCTTAATTCCTACATGTCACCCTCAGACTAAGAACAAGAGACACAGAAAAAAACCCAAAAAACAGTCCTTCAGTAGCCCAGAACATGGAAGTAGTAATGTGAGTTCTGATGAGTTTCAAACACACTTTTTGAAAAGGAAAAAAAAAAATAAAATTGTAAAAACTGATTTTTTTCTGCATAAACTCATATATATTTCTAAATAAAATAATGTAATACTAGATATAAATGAACAAAATAAAATAATTATACTTTTGAAGATACTTAGTTTTTCTGAAATCCTCCCCTAGGAGGGGATTCTTGGCCGAATTTTGACCTTTTTTTGAGGTACAGGAACACTTACAGCAGCATAAGCCTTCCTTAGCTAGTGACTTTACACCCAAATGGGATTCTGATCTTTTTCTCTCCCCGACACTAAACATAAACATCCCAGGCATGATTATAGCCATTGCCAAGGACTCTTATATATATCACAGGTCTTAAACCTTAAACCTGCACCCAGCATTTCCCAAAGATCCATTTGAAAATGTTTTCAAGATAAAATATTTTTACAAGCTAAGCCTTCCTTTGACAGACCCTCTAGAACCCCACAACAGATGCACCTCAGTGATTTTTGCCGTCCCTATTCTCACCCTAATCCTAACTCTACACATATTCTGACCCTCAGCCAAGGAACCCCTGACCTGGCCCAGATTAAACAGATATCAGAGAAAGTACTATGTGCAACCTACCCTCTTTTAGCAGACTCTGTGTCTCCACTCCAAATGGTATACTAGGCTTTGACTCTCCTATTTTAAATTGCTAAAACCATTTTAAACTCAAGTTTTTGTATAGACTAAAACAAAAAATATAATCCCAGCCAGGCCCATCCCAGTTGAAAAAAAAATTATCATGGGTTAATTTATTTATGTAGCTTTTCCTTTCCTTTGTCAGCCACTTTGCAGCACCCAACTCCAACCCTAAGGATACAGATAATTTTCTTGGTCTAAGTCTCTAAAAATTCAAGACTGAGAAAGGGAACTCCTTGAGTTTCTGTCATGCATGTACATATACTTGGATATATGGATATACTGGGGGAACTTAAGGTCCCTTCAAATCCAAACCATTGTATGTTTCTGTCATTCAATGATTGCATGATGTAATGGCTCTGTGATTCTGTATCTCTGTGTGTTTCTCTTTAAGACACATCAGTGACTGATACATACATATGCATATGTATATGTGCTTGCATTCCTGCATGTGTGAGCTAAAATACTCAGTAATTCCAACGGTATGAGACCAAGCTCCACAGAAGTCTAGCCCTACATGAAGAGTTTTTCCACACTATACTATCTCACTACACTTTTGTCTTTAATGCCTGTGATGGCCTCTGGGAGCCCTGTAGCCCTGTGTTTCAAGACCATGGCTGGGGGAATGACAAACGTCCAGCTGACACTAAACTTGTTCAATACTTGCTGCTCCAGCTGGATGCACATAAGTATATGGGGTCTGATGGGATTCATCCCAGAATACTGAAATAGCTGGCTGACGTTATTGCAGGCCCTCTCCATTATTTTTCAGTGTTTGTGAGTGCCTAGAGAGGTCCCTGTCAACTGGAAGCTAAGAAATATTGTCCTAGTTTTCAGGAAGAGTAAGGAGGACCCGAGTAATTTCAGTCCTGTCAATCTCACTTCAGTGCTTGGTAAAATTGTGGAGAAGGTTATTCTGGAAGTTCTTAAAAAACACTTGAGAGACAAGGCATTCTTTGGTTGTAGTCAGCATGGATTCATGAGGAGAAAGTACTGGTCAACCAAATTAATTTCTCTATATGACAAGGTTATTCATCTAGTTGACCAAAGGGAAGACAGTAGATGTTTTATTTGAGCAAAGTTTCTGATACTGTTGCTCACTTTATCTTCATGGATATGTCCAGCACACTTCTAGACAACTCCATAATACATTGAGTGATCAATTGGACAATGGATCAGGTTCAAAGAGCTACAGTGAATGGGGCTGGTGGCCCTTCCTCAAAGCTCAATGCTAGGGTCGGTGACTTCCTAATGCTTTTTATAAATTATCTGGATGTAGAAACAGAATGTGCATTAAATTTTCTAATGATACTAGACTGAGGGGCTGTGGACTTCCTGAGTTTAGAAAGCAGCCCTGCAGGAAGAGATCTGGGGGACTTGGTCAATGGCAAGCTGAATATGAGTCAGCAATGCCCTGGCAGTCAAAAGGGCCTACAGTGTCCTGGGGTGCATCAGGCACAGCAACACGAACCATTTGAGGGAGGAGATTTTCTCACTCTCCTCTGCACTGGTGTGGCCCCACATTGGGTACTGTATGCAGTTTTGGATGCCTCAACATAAAAAGGACAAACTATTAGAGTGTGTGCAGAGAAAAGCCATGAAGATGGTGAATGGCTGGGAGGGCAAGACTTACAAGAAGCAGCTGAAGACACTTTATTGGTTCACCTTGGAGAAGAGAAGGCTGAAGGGTCACAGTCTAGAAATTGTCCAAAGGAGGCAGTAGAGAGGGAGTAGGGCAATAGAACATGAGGAAGAAGAATGAAGCTGCATCAAGGGAAGTTGACACTGGACATTAGGAAAATGTTCTTCACTGGGAAGGTGATTTGTCACCAGAATAGGCTTCCCAGGGAAGTGATCGTGGCACCAAACCTGGCAGAGTTCAAGGAGCATCTGGATGATTTTCTTAGCCATAAGAGTTAAGATTTATGTATTCCTGTGAGTAGCAGTAATTGGACTTGATGGTGACTGTGGGTACTTCACAATTCAAAATATTCAATGTTTCTATGTGTTTGGTTCATTATTTAAACATATTCTGGATTATGCTGAGTGGTGAAAGTAGAGGGAAAAGGATGCATATGCATCCATGGGCACTATTTCCATGATGAACTAAGTTAATATGCATACCTTGAATAACAGTAAGTTTTAAACTGTATCTTTTCCAGACATTAATGCCAGTTAAGTGGGGGTTGTTTGTTTGTTTTTTTCTTTTTTCACTGGAAAAAAGGAAATAGTAGAAACTAAAAATTTTCAACTGTGAGTGAAATTTCTGTAAATTGATACTTTAGCAGTAAGGAACAACTTCAAAAAAATCACTGATGCTTGTGGGGGAAGACATAGTGCTAATAAAGACTATCCCTCTGAAGCAGAATCGTAGTCTATGTGTATTGGGTATTCCTGAGATTGAGCTCAGTTTCCCCATAACAACCCTCACAGTGCTGTGCTGTGCACTGGTATCTAGAAAGGTGCTGTAACACACCATTGTTTTGTGTGTTTTGTCAACTTCTGGGTAGCACTGGCACAGCATCAATGGTGTCTCCAACACTCTGTTCCTTGTCAGGCTGGGGGTGGGCAAGTTCTTGGAAGGGGACACAACCAGGACAGCTGACCCCAACTGACCAAAGGGATCTATCCCTTATGATGTCAGGTCAGATACAGAAGTTAAGAAAAGGATGAGGAAAGGGGACAATCACCATTTAAAATGTTTGCCTTCTGCAATCACTATGAGTACTGAAGCCCTGCTTCCCAGGAAGTGGCTGGACATCACTCACTGCTGGGAAGTAGAGAATAAAATATTTTCTTTCTTTTTGCTTGTGCAACCTTTCACTTTTACTTTAGCGAACTGCCTTTTTTCAACTTACTGGTTGTTTTCCATCTTATTTTCTGTCCCTGTCCAGCTGAGAAGGGGGAGTGTTAAGAGTGAATTGGTGGGCACATGGCATCTAGTCAAGGTCAACCCATCACAGTGTGATAATTTTGCCCCAGGAAGTCCCAGGAGAATCCAGCAGGGTGCTGCCAACAAATGAGGTTCCCTCATGTAAATGGCAGAAAACTCACAAATTTTGATTGTGTTATTTGCCTGAGTTTGTCAGACGGGGGTTACTAAAATGGCAGAGATCCACTAACTGGCACAGCTTGGACTCACACAGAAAATAAATCAAAAAATATGGTTCCCTTTGCAAAGAGTTACTTAGCTCATAACATGAACAGAACTTGTTTCAGCATAAAAGGTATAGGAGATACTAAATAAGCTGCATTGCTTTACTTTGACAGCAATTCTTTCAAAATGGGAAGACTATTGGGAAATAGAGAAACAAGCAAAAATGTCACAACTGATTTATGAAAACATTCTGTAGTCTATATTGCAACTACACACAGAAGCACATTGAAAAATATAAAAACTTACTCTTAATAAAACAGACCAAAAAAGATGGAGGAAAAGTAAACAGCTTTAAAATATTATCCCTGTATTTGATATTGGTTTTGCTAAAATTTTTATGATCTGCTGATTCAAATAGCCTGAACCACACATATTTAAAGGCATTGTAATTCCCAGTCCACAATCTCTGTCACCCGGTACATTTTAGTCAGCACAATCTTTAGATCGCTGATGCTGAGAAGCAATTCAGATCACTTATCTCAAATTGCAGTTGTTCTAAAAATAAATAGATTACCCATACGTGACTGTGCAACTTCAAGTGGACAACAAAAATTGTAACAAGGTAGGGGGTGACCACTACTCCCAGGCAGTCAATGACAGGACAAGAAAAAATTCCTTCAAGCTGCACCAGAGGTTCAGGTTGAATATTAGGAAGAGTTTCTTCACTGAAAGTGTTCTCAAGTGTTGGGATGGGCTGCCCAGGGTAGTAGTGGAGTCACTGTCCCTTGGAAGTGTTCAAGAAATGACTGGATGTGGTACTTTGTGCCAGAGTTTAGTTGATACGGTGGTGTTTAGTCAAAGGCTGGACTCAAGATCTTGGAGGTGTTTTCCAACCTTAATGATTCTATGGGTCTATGACTCTAAAATCATGAAGCTTTTAAAGGTTTTTTCTGTAAGCTTTTCTTTCATGGACAAAGGTACTCAGAAGGACCATGTTTTCAGGTCAAATGTTTGAATCTTTTAAAATTAAATTTCAAACTGCATTTTCTGTGCCTGTATTCACAGCACACATGGTGCCTGATAAATACTCTATGAGTAAAATGATGCACTTTTTTGAGTCTAAACTTTCTCTGAATTTTACAGTTCTACAATGATTTGATAATAAAGATCAAATATTATATAGAAATTACCTCAAACAATTTTAAGACAAAAGAGACATCATTTACTCTTGCCAGTGGTTTGCCTATTATACGTTAGCAGATCTTTACAAAGAATGTGTTGAGGATGGGAATATGCCAACCAGGAATAATATAGTGTAGAGGCAGTATCTTTATTCAGGAATCAATAGCTGCTTTCCTCACTGGAAATCATGTCCTGTGAGGAGAAGCAAAGGACATGGAGTGTGTCTAGTTTGGAGAAAGATTGAGGGGTGACCTCATCGCTGTCTACAGCCTCCTGACAAGGGGAAGTAGAGAGGTGGGTGCTGAGATCTTCTCCATAGGATCCACTGATAGGACATATGGGGAACCAGAGGAGGTTCAGACTGGACATTAGCATTTCTATACAGAGAGGGTAGTCAAATACTAGAACAGGTTTCCTAGAGAGGTGATGGGTGCCCCAAATCTGTTAGTGGTTAGGAAGCATTTGCACAGTGCCTTTAACAACAGGATATAATTTTGGTCAGCCCTGAAGCAGTAATGCCGTTGGACTTGACCACTGTTGTAGGTCCCTTCCAACTTAAACATGCTTTCCTCTTCTTGGGCTATATTTTGACCAGCTGAAAAACAGTGATAATTGTACTGAATGGCTTTATAATTTTTAGGAGGTTTTAACACTAAAAATCATTTAAAAGGAGACTTTTAAAGTTTTTTCTTCTTGACCAAGCAACATACATTGAGAAGTGATGGAGAAAGAGAGACTGAAGGTTGACAGTTGTGAACTGAGCACAGTTTTTCTGTTTTAATTTCCCTTTCTGTCAGATTCAGGAAGTCTTAGAATCTTAGAATGAATGAAAGATTAATAAATTAAAGATTAATATTTTAGGAAAGCCTGGTTTAGTATTTTCAGGCATTGATTGACCTTCTGTGTGAAGACTTATTTCAATAAAATACAGGAACTTGAAATACAAATCTGAATTCAATGATTCAGTGAAGGAACTCCTATTTGTCTGTTCTGGGAGTTTGTCTTGTGGACATTGAGGTACCTGGTAAATTCCTCTTCACATCAATAATGTAATATCAGTTTTTTAGAAACAGAGGACTGGAGTCAAAGAATTGATATTAAGTTATGCTCCACATTTACAGAAAATAATCCAGCATTCAGAGGTTTCTGCATCCAAATCATAAACCTACATAGAAGTGTACATTGGCTGGCACAATTAAAAAAGAACAGCTTTCAAAATAATAATATCACTTTGTATAACTTCGTTTTAAGTATTTGATACTGTAGTTTCATAATTCCTGGTGCAGCCTCCTAAATTTTTAAATAGCAGTAACATAAACCTGCAATGAGTACTTTTACAAGACACAAAACACAGATGCTTATGGACACTAGGCACATTCTACTTATGCCAGAACAGCCTCATAAACTTCCTCATAAACTAAAATGCCCTCGGATCTATTCCAAAAATTGTCTTGTTTTGAAAAGTACCATAACCTGAGGGGTTTCACATTTCCAGTGAGGAGAATAAGGTCAAATACACACAAAAAGGAAGGAGTATAAAATGTCATCACTTATGACACATCTTTGTAAAGGAGGTAATTTTATCAAGGCTTTTCCCCAATATTGGATAAAAAGAGCAAGAGTAATGAGTGCCATAATGAGATGGTGATGATTCCTTTGTTTTATTCTCTATGCTTCATAATCACATTCAGCAGGTCCAAATAAAACCCTGAAAGAAGATACATCTAATCCAGTAGCAGTGTCTGCTGCAGCATATGCCTCAGGTCACAGATCCCGGCTGTCTCATTCATTTATAGCCTTGTGGGGACCCATGACCACAATGTAAATGTCATCATAGCCTGCTACCACCAATTTTTAACTCCCAGTGATATTTTTTTTAATGTTTTAACAAAAACACATTGATATTTTCCCCAGAAATTATACTAGAAAGACAGTAGCAGACAGACCATTGTGGGCAGCACAATGGACAGCAGTTGGACCCAAATTTCCAGTGTGAAGGAGACAAGAGCCAGCAACACCAGTGGCTGTGCCAAAAATTATCCAGCCTTGCAACAGACTGCCAGGGCTTTTCGGATATAGTTATCATGAAACCCTCAGAAACCAGCTCATCCACTCTTCCTCTCCCTCAGCCCCCTATGTTGTGTATACCTTGTTGCTCTTAACGGGAAAAGTCTGTGATTTTTAGGTACAGAACGTTTGTCCATGTCTCAACCACAGTTTCTTATGTGGCAGAACTATGCACAGAAACTGTAGAAATGAGCACACTTAATGGGTCTGACATCACTCTGCTCACACTCATTGGCACCTACTCATACCGACAGACATTATTCACTAAACATGCTTTGTCTTAATTGCAATCAATAATTTGAGCAAATAATATGTTATATTTTGATGGAAATAAAATAGTTTTATCTCTCTGTATATTCCTAAGAGAAGGAGAATATCCAGAAACCTGTGCCTCTTCCAAACATGCTACAGATACCCCTATCATGAAGTGTTGTTCAAAAGTAAGGTAGTTTCTTGTTGTACAGAGAAATGCTTCAAACCATGATCAGTAGAGTACTTTGGAACTTAGTTCTTCTTAGACATAATTTCTCATAGATCATAAGTGTCTTTCAAGAGTTTTAAACTTTCAGTACCTCTTCTCACAAGTGCATTCCTAAATTGTGATATCTCTTAATTGCACAGTATTACTTTGATCTGCACTTAGACATAAAGTCTTTACTAAATGGTTTTAGAATAAAACAAAATTTGCAAACTGTTTTTAATGCATTACAAAAAATTCAATTCAATTTGATATTTACTGTATTCACTTTGTAGTGGAAAATAAACATCTAGTGCCACTGGCTCAAAAATAACCAGACTTAATTAAAAAAAAAAAAAATCATACTTCTTTCTTACCATCTGAGTGTTCTCAGTCTTTGGGAGAAATACATTATTTTTATGTGTAGGATCCTGCTGGGCTGAGTTACAGAAAACGAGACAGGAGAGATGAGGGGAAATTGTTATAAATGTAGAAAATTCACACTGAAGTATACTTCTAAGTTGACCAATATACTCTTTAGGGGTATATAACATGATGTGATATTGTTATAATGGTAGACAAATCTCTCATCAGTTATTCAGCCTATGCCTTGGCTCTGGCAAAAAATCCTTTTACGTTATTTTCCTGACAGGAACCATCATAAAATCAGCTGTCATGTCTAAGTTCACCAAAATACTTTATATTAGGCTCTTTCTACACTAATGGAGCCAGAGGAAAAAGATATGCATGCCCATCACAATTATTCCACAAAGGAATTAATTTTGCCTGCCTATTTTAGAAAGAGATAAAAATGTTTTTGGGAACCCAGGTTCCTTCAACAAATCAGAGAGAAAATAGAATAAATTCCTTAGAAGTAAGACTTAATAATTAAGTAGTTTAGTTAAAACAATACAAATACAAGTAGATACAAATTATGGCATTTAAAAAGTCCACCTATTGACAATCTAGAATGCAAGCACTGTACTCCTTGCAACACCCCTTTACTATCTCATCTATCAGTACATAGTAAGCCATGGACCTTGGGTAAGGTTAAGACTGAAAAGGGGTTGAAAATAAGCATAGGAAAATTTTTTAAGTGGGCCCAGTAACCAAAGAACCATTCAGCCTGTGGTCACTGGACTGCTTGCACTTGGTAAAGCATCTGGAAACACTCTACAAAATGATTACAAAACCCAGCAAGCCTGCAGATATCATCAGGAGCCAGTCCTTGCTAGCACATTTGTTTCATTCTGTTACTGCACATTAACCAAGCAATTGAAAATTATTAAACAGTGTCAATGAAGTGGTCCATGCTTTAGGTTTGCTTTTTCTCCAGATAAAAATTCAGAAATTCATAAACTCAAAACCCCTTTTCAAAACAGCAGCTGTCTGTGTAACAAGAACTGTCTTTAAAAGTAACAACACAGGGAGACCTCAGAAGCTGCATGAAAAAATGAATAATCTCCTTTTTAACAACAGTTTCTAAGAAACTGTCAGACATTTCTAAGAAAATGGAGACATTACCTCTACAGCTATTGTGGTTCTGTTATTATGGGATGTATTTTTGATTCCAAGGTTTTCATTTGGATGGTTCTTTGAAAAACACACTTTTTTTTTTTAAATGCCCTAATCAATCCTACATTGTTCTATATTTCTTCAAGTGTTTCTTGTAATCATATTATCATTTACTCACATTAGAATTTAAAAACTCACAAATTAGATTCTTGAATTACCATTTTCTTGGGTTTTCTTCAAATTTTAGCAAGTTTCCAAAAACTAGAGAACTAAATTGGAATGTTATTGGGAAAATGTAAAACAATGCAAGGGTGGACTACCAACCCCCAGAAAAAGGGCTTAAGTACAGTAGGATACATCTGCTTTGCTCATAAGACAGATGAAATGCGAATAGAGATCAGAAAATTTAAAATCGTTTCACATTGATTTATCCCTTATTCACAGTAGTGCCTACCTCTTTGAAGTAGAAACATGCATAGATACACAGAAACATGCAGAGTTTATTCATTAGCTTCCCAACAGCTCATGCTGGCAAAACCTGCCAGAAGGATGCCTTGTCTTTCTTCCACAGAGCAGAACAATTCCTTCAACCTACTGTAAATTTGTTTCTTGAAAGGTTTGTTTAGGATAAGTGATAAAACACATGTATGATAGTGCCATTTTTTTTCCCAAATTTAAAGTAAATGGCAAAAAAGAGTACCAGCTAGCTGGAATAATCCTCTTTATGTGAAATACCTGTAATGTTATTGATGGACACTAAAAAAATATCCTGGAAGTTTGGGCTTTCTTCAAAGAGAGAAGAAAGTGATTGTGTTTTCATTTACACATTTGAGATTGCCTTACCCTGGACACTGATAATGTTATGGTTGTTTTTTCCTCAGTAAGAAAATGCTAGATTTTTTTTTTCCCAATTGCTGAAAATAGATCTGAGAATCTAAGATGTTAGGTGTTTATTCTACTTCATAAGATAAAATTCAAATTATGTTCTCTAGATATCTTATAAACCATCAGTTTATCTTTTCCATTCAGTAAAGTTATCGCCTTTCCCTTTCTTATACACAGTGACTTTGTAAGGTAAACTGTGCCTGATTAAGCCTGATGTTGAAGTTAAGAAAGATGTCAGAGATAATTTAGCAATTAATGGCTGCAAAGATAAAGTAGCCTCTTTTCTTTCCTCCCTTAGTGTGCTCTTTTGTATAGACACATCTGTGGGGTTTTATTTTTCCTGCAGCAGTTTATCTGTTACTCACTAGGTATCTCTCTGTGCCAGTCCAACTCACCAATCATGCAACCAATAATTCAGTGAAAAAATAAAGATATTTCTTCCATATGAGTTAAACTGACTAACTGAATGTTGTAACCAGCACCAGAGAGATGCAGGGTAAGAAAGAAGTGAATATAAATTATTCTGTTTTAAAGAAGTTTCACATGTACGTGCTTCCCTTCTACCTGGAGTATTTTGAGTATACTGTGATCATACATGTGAGCTCATAAAGCAGTTTAGTTAATGAGTGAGTGTTTTATTGGATTGGTATTAAAAAAAAAAAAAAGCCCAAATAAATTGGGCTAAAAGCTGTACTAAATTTTTAAACAGTTTTCCTAAAACCTTAAATTATATTTTCAAAACCTTGACCCTTTTTTACTCCTACCGTTTATTTCACCTACACATTTATTTGTTTTTTTACACATTTATCTATAAATTTGTATAACTGAAACAAAGTGTTTCTGTGACACAGTTGTTACTACAAATAATATCTAGTAAGAGTTAATTTAAGTAATTTGTTGATCATAAGTCTTCTGAGTTTTAGCAGCAGCATTATAGGAAAACATTTTCATGGTTTATCAGAGTGTGAATATTTGTTGTCTTACTTTGTTAGTTGTGGATGACTCTCCTGCATATAGCTGTCTTGCTTTCCTTGGAATTCCTGAGGAAATGCTCTCAAGTGACTCTACAGCTTGCATATTCCGGTTGAATAGTTGACGAAATTTACTTTCTCTAAGTTTCTAAGTCCCCCTTGCTTGCTGCTGAAACAGTGTTTATGAGTAAAATATACTCATTATGAGTAAAATATACTCATTTGGCCATTAGCAAAACCATTAGCCATTTGCCTAAACATAAAAATGGACAGAATTCAACTTAATGGTGGAATCCATGAAAACAACTTCAGCAGGTGACAAAACTGTCCAGAGACTTGCTGAGATCCCATATTTATGATCATATGCTGAAGCCGAAGGTTAGCTGAAAACCGCATAATGACCACATCCAAGGATCTTGTTGTGCTGTCATGGCTTAGATTTCTTGTCATGAGTCACTGTGAGGCCACATGATTAAAAAAAAGGAAGAAAAAGGAGGCAGGTTGAGAAGTACTGAAGAGAGGGAAGGATGGGAAGAAAAGAGGTAGAAAGGATGATAGGAAAAAAAAGAGGAGGAAGGGAGGAAGCAAGCAAGCAATCAAGCAAGCAGAGAAATGACTGGAAGGACTAGGCAAAAACATGTTCTAAAACTAACAAGAAAATAGACTATCAAAGAATTATTCACAAGAAACACAACAACTCATCATGTAGAAAGTGTTTGCTAGAGCTCTAAGCTGGCATAATATCAAGGTCATGACATCAGGAAGATTTTTCCAAGAATTAAAAAAAAAACCCAGTGTTGCATAGAACAGAATGCTCTTTCATTCCACCTCAAAATCACAAGCAAGCAAGCAAAAAGCAGTGATCAATAAAATGAGAATGCTGAAATTCAAAGAGGATGACTGTACCCATAAACTAAAAAATAGACTAGAATAGAGACTACTCAGTATCACTGTAGACAGCAAGGCAGAGATTTCGCTGTTCACATGAGGTGCACAAAATTGTGGTGATAAAGTACAAAGAGATGATAGTTAAAGGGAAAACTGGCTGTTTTCTCAAAGCAGTTACATTTTCTGGGTTGGATCACATTTATTACTCAGGGAAGTTCGCATTGTTTGATTATTAACACTGTCTGTGATAAGAAAATGACACGGTTCTGTGAAGGGAGAGCAGAGTCATAACCAGACCAGCATAGATCAACACAGAAATGCAGGACACTGCTTCTCTTTCACTGCCAGAACAAGCACATAACCATTCACTGTTCAGCTGCAAGCAGGCAAGCCCTGGAATTTAAAAAACAGCTAGTGGTCATTCTTTGCCAACAATGTGCGAGGAAGCTTATTTGCAGTTCAAGAGTTTCTTTAGGAATATTTATTGTCTTCTGTATGGTTTCAGAGCCAATGCTGGCATGAATGGTTTTCAGCAAAATCTCTCCAATGAAAAATTTCTTATGTGTTAATGAAATTTTCTGTGTGCCTTACTTTTCATAGCAATCCCCTGGGCAAGTTCATCTCAAAAATCAAGGGAAGACATACTAGGACTAGACTTCCTGAAGTTTTCCTAAAACATTTATTTTGACAAATGTTAGCAATACAGCAGTAATACTCATCAAGTGGTCTTCTTCAGAATGTTTTGCTTACAAAGTCTATACATTTCAGAGTATTTTTCCACTTCAAATCCAATCAAATCCACAAATCAGATTCTTACATGTATACCAGATCTTTAACAAATGCACTTATGGCTTATAGGAATGCTTTGAGAGTCCTAATGCATTAGCACAGTATTTTCCTTTTTGATTTCTCAAAAGACTCTTACAAAATCAACTAATGTTTTCTATCTATTATTTCTAGTAAGCCTGCAACAACTAAAAACAAATAGACTATTTAAACAGAGTAATGATATACCTTATAAATAAAAAAGGACCTTCAAATTATTTCCTGTCACTTTAGAATGGCTACTGTCCAGTATGACTTTGAATAATGTACACACAATCTCAAACTAGACTTTACCTGCTATAATATTTATAGCAAGGCCGTCAGGAAGGCTCTGGACATTTCTGGATACCAAACAGAATGATAGACTTTATGGAACAATTTGAAACCAGTAAAAATGTAGACAGGCAGAAAACATAAGCTCTAGTGGAATTTAGCCAGTACATTAGGTCAATGCTTCAAAACAAATTTCTATCATTTTGTGTTTAGAAAAAAATACAGATAATGTCTAAAAGAATCAGCATGAATATCTGCAATGCATTCAGTGCTATTAGCCAACCAAGCTAGAGCAATCTATCCATATGCATCTTGCTCTAAAACTGGAATGAGCAGAGCTGAAGTTGTCTGCACACTCCAGATTTCTGTTTTTCAGAGCAGTGGGGCTCAGCAAAGGCTATAGGTGGCTCATGTCCTGTCCTAGGCAGCAACTCTGCTTTGTCTGTCCCAGGCCTTCATAGAGCAGCAGCCTTGCTAGAGCATTGAACAGCACAATGCTGAGGATCTGAAATCATCAAAGTATTTTCATGTGTAAGGTTTCTCCTTAGTCTGCCCCAGCAGAAAACGATGGAGAGTTTTCCTCTGACATGCTGGAGCTCACATGTCGGTTCTCATGCACATATTTTTCTTACAGGCAGCTCAAGGTCATGTGTTCATTTATTGCATTTTTGTACCCTATTACAATTTTGCACATTCATAGTCTAGTTAGACCCCAAGAACAGGTCTGTGCAAGGATGTGTGTGAGACATGTGCAAGGGCCCCTGCAGAAGTTGAGCTGATATAAAAACATCAGAGTACGATACTGCCTCTAGGCCTTCACTTTCAGAGGGTGGTCTTCCTGTCAGGGTAGGACAAGAGAACAGATGAAGGGAATGCAAGGTAATAGTATCATTCAAATAGACAAAATAGCATAATTGTAAATTTAGGCATTAAAAATATTTCACAGGAAAACTCCAAACTCTATTTTGTCTGGGGTTTTTGTTTTGTTTTGTTTTGTTTTGTTTTGTTTTGTCTGTTTGCTTGTAGTTTTTGTTTGGGTTTTGGGGCTTGCTTTGTTGGGGTTTATCTGTCTGTTTCAGTTTTTTAGCTTCCTTTTTTTTTTTCTGAGATATTTATCATCTTTTACCCCTTTCTCAGATCTCATGCTATACCAATGATATTAAAAAATCAACCAGCACAGTTATGTTACCTGTACAGATTATGAATGCTCTTCTACATGATTAATATATAACTTTAAACCAGTGTTTGTTTTAATGTACATTTTTTAACTTAAGGTTAAAGTGAGTTAGTTTAAAATTAAGTCATAGCATAAATACAATTCTCATTTCATTTAACCCTAATTTATATTTTCCTTTTTTTTAATTTCTTCAAAATAATTGTCTCCTATTTCCTTGTCATGATCTTCGTAATTTCCTTCACTGCTTGATTTACAAAACGGTATTAAGAAGGGCAGTAGAGTATGAATGGGCTAAGATATAATAATTTTGTTTATTGTTTTACAGATTATAGGGAGCAATTTGTTTTATGAAGCGGCACAGAAGACAACAGGCGCTATTCTGGAAATTAAAGGTCTGCCAGTGTGATGCACAATTCTCTCTGGAACTGAAGATTAATTAAATACCTTTTAAAAAATCAAAGTAAATGTCAGAGAACTGAAATTAAAGAATATAGAATAACTATTACAAAATAATTTAAAATATTATCATAAATAATGCATCGCTATATCTGAAAAATAATCTTGTCTTTTTCAGGTCTGGGATTCCGCATAAGCGGGTAATGATATGGTAACAATGATATGTTGGTGTGCATTTAATTAATGTGGGCTTAGAATGGAGCATTTTGTTTTCCTCTCATGTATATTAAACTACTTACAATTTCCAAATAAATAACAAGAGAATTTATTTATGTAAATTGATTTGATTGATGAAAGTCTTCTAGAACTTTGTTTCTCTAGAGAAAGAGGAACTGTGATTGTTTTAAATTCAAAATACACAGTCTGAAATACTGAATTTTTTTAACTTTTAAGCCAAATGTGGGACATCATGGATGAAATTTTTCTCCCACCAACTACTTTCCCACTACTCCATGATTTAAGTATTGTCTACTGTGAAAGTTAAGCCTTTTTTAAATAAAAGGACTAAGAAAAATAGAAGGCTTCTCTTCAATTTGCATTTGGGTAAAGAGCATGCTAGGAGGGGAGCAGGAAGAGTCTTAAACATTGTAAATACAAAAAGTATCAAAGATTAGCTGCTGTCTTGAAGCATTCTTTTGCGTTTCTCTATCCTAATGTTTACATGTGTGCTTTTTTTTTTTTTTGCACTCTTCCTAATCTTTTGTTTCATATTCCAGCTCTTTACATCTCCCTCTTCCTCTTCTATGTATTTTTCTTTTTTGCAGTTTTGTAAATTTTCTATTTCATCTCTTATAACTTCTCTACCATGACTTTTTTTTAGGTCATCAAGACGTGAAAACATAACCTCACCCTTTGCTTGCAAGAAGTGGTGAGCACAGCCCAACTAGGCTAGCATGACTCTCCTTTTAGGCAGAGACAGATTCCTTACTGCCTTCTCTTGCTCAGTCAGTTGCTGACTTGTCTTTCTAATTGGGTAGGGTTCTTAATTATTTATCATTTTTTACAGCTTCTAGGTTCTGGTCAAAAATTTCCCAGTATTCTGAAATGTCACATATTCCACTTGGTAGATGAGGTAGTATTACATGATGACAGACAAGTCTAAATCAAAGGCGCTGCACACATGGATATTAAAATATTTTAGTGAACCTACAGATGAAAGAAGGATATTAAAGTCACTGAATACACTCTTCAAAGAGTCTTAAGCAGCAGAGAGCTGTGCTTAGGACATAGGCAAAGAGAAAAGGAGGAAATCAGATGGTGTATTGACTTGTGTTGATTAGAAACTCTTTCACTGGGCTTCTAAAGATAGATATTCTTTTGAGAAATGACGGGGTTTTTGCTCAGCAAGTATGTGCATTATATGCATCAGACTCACTGAGAACAAATTCTTACTGTGAATTATCAGTGAAGCATCCCAGTTCTCTAAATACATCTACTTATGAATTTGCATTTGAACAGAAAGTGAAGGCTGAACAGTATGCATCTATTTTAGAGAACATACTCAAGCTTTGAGGGAAAAAAGCTTTTGCAGACCTACAAACTTTTATCATTTTGTCTAATTTTTTTTTTGCTTGCCATTTTAAATATAAAAGACAGAAGCTTACTGCTAGAGGTAATTCACTGACTCATAGACATAAAAAAAGTGAAATAATAAGCATCATATTAATAATTCTTTTTTTTACAGATTTTTATTTGTATATTTTAATGGATGCTGTTGTTATGTATATAAGGATGTGTATTTTACAAAATAGATTTTTAAGTAAGACAACGGAGATTAATTTTTAGATTATATTTTACTGATGTTTCTATTAAGCACATTTAGGAGGAACTCTAAGTAACTGGCTATTGAATAAAATGTCCAGAAGGAAGTTTTAACAGTTGTGTCCTCTTTTAGACTGTCAAGAGAGCACAAAGTTTGCATGGCTTGAACAGATATTTCAAAATACAACAGGAAGAGAAAGGATAGGGGGCAGATAGTTGATGATGTATTTCTACATCTGTCATCTCTTGCTGATATTAATAAGCTGCTTCTAATAGACCTTGAGAACCTTTAGGGGAAATTGGAGTCATGCTCACTTGCATCCATTTGTTTATTTTTGACTTATCCATCAAGATAATGCAGGTTATTGTGGTTCACAGGATCACAAAATAATAGAATATCTGTGCCTAGAAGGAAACTCCTGAGGTCACCCAGTTCAACACCCCTGCTCCACCAGGAACACCTGGAGTCAGTTGCCCAGGACCATGTCCAGATGGAATCTGAACATCTTCTTTTTCATCTGAATTTCAGTCAATTAATTTTTACTGAACTATTGATTTTTTTTGCTAATTTAAAATTTCCCTTTCTTCCTTTAATAGTCAACTGGTTATAATTATCAGTTGTCATCTTAAAATCTGAGGACCACATAAACCAGGAGGAAATCCCATCCCTGATTTGATAGTAAGGCAGAAAACCTTTGGGGAGCTATGCTAACCTGTCACTACTTGGCAATTTTTAGAGAAAAAGATTTGTTGCTTCATACCTGGAAAAAACTCTTTCTTCGTAGTGTTCCTTGGGCTTTGCTTAAAAGGATCTGTATTATTTCTTGCTGCCACTATTTTACATGTTGCACATTTTAGTAGTCCACAAGTATTGGTATAGTTTGTTCACTTTTTCATGTTTAAATAATTGCTGAGCTTACACCTATTCTTCATGATCAGCTAACCACGCTCAAGGAAATACTCTCAGTAGTCAGGCAAAAGATGTGCCCACACATCAAAGAGATTACAACAGATACTGGAGTTGAGGAGATTTAAGGCTTTCAGCACTACCTCTACTATAAAGATAACACCATAATCTCTATAGTAAAAGTAGAAAAGCAAATTACAGGTGGCTAGGCATCAATAAATCTGAAGACACCACTAAATTTCTTGTAGAGGTGGATGAAAACCAAACTCACTGACAAACAGAGAGATTTGCCTTCCATATATTGCAGTCTCTTTGGCTGTTTCAGAAATAATATTTTTTTTCCATTTCATATTTACTTTTTTCAGCTATCTCAGGAATATATGAAGATATGCAAAACATACTAGAACATTATTGGCACTGAATTGCAAAGTAAATTTTAGTTGTGTTCTACTTCTCTGCAGTTTTATGTGAGCTTTGACTTTATCCTTAACGACTCCCACAACTCCTTCTCTCCTCCTCTATTTGGTGTTCACCAAGAAGAAATAATTTTACTTCAGTAGGTACTGAATCTAGCTCTGAGTACATTTCAGACTTGACATATGAAGCTATTTGCTCAAAAGTATTTTCAAGCTACTTTTTTCAACTTGAATATAATTTATATTCATTACCACAGAGTGATTTTGCATTGAAATTTTGTACTAAAAAGTGCTCTACCGAGTGCTATATACTTATGTTTTCTTTGATTCCCATTATTTCTCTTGTTTACCTGCCTGAGACATAAAAAGAATTTAAACAGCTAATATATGCCAGCAAAGATACAATAGATTTCCAGGTATGCAAGTGTGGCAGATGTGAGTTATTTTTTACATGAGAATAAATCACTCTGCCCTTTAGCTGCCAGGCTGTCAGCTTCACCTGTAATTTGGAGAGAGCATTTCCTAATTTTCATAAAATGGCAGATTTCAGGTCCACAGACTTCTTTGTGAATAATTGCTGGTTTCAGAAGAGTCAATGCTCTCCTTTGATAATGATCTTTAACGTCTTGGAAATTAATTTCATTTTGTAGAAAGAAACCTTCACACCTACTTTTCCAAAGTTTAGGCAATTAATCCAGTTCATGAAAGGGAAAACAAAAAAAGTAAAAAACTGAGATTTTACTAGTACAAGTTTTAGTTACAGCATATGTTATAGGAGACTTATTTTTATACTATGTCTTTCAGGAATATGGCACAATTAACAATGTTTAGTTACCAAGGAATCTAATAGTGTTTAGACACCTGGTAAATCTTCATAACTGTGACCTCCCATACTAAATTCAAACCATTTGTATTCTTTTGCCCTTAGCTGAATTCAGCCAGGATAAAACTGGGCTTCTTTTTCTTTGCCTTTCAGATATGAGGCGTCTGCATCACAGCATTTTACAAGTCTCAGTTCTGTTTTTCTTTCATCATTTTTCATCAAATGTTTTGAGATTCTCACATGAAAGATGCTGAAAAAGTGGGATTCTTTCATTATCATAATAGGATTGGAAATATATATGTAAAGGAAAGGACAGGTGGATACCTGAAATGAAAGGATCTTTGAGGATATAAGGGTTTTGAGGGTATCTAGTAAACAGTTATTCAAATTAAGAAAAAAATGTCAAAAGAATGAAAAATTAATAAATTGAACACCAGAATACACAAAGCCTAATCAAAGATAATGAAGACAATACAAAAACGAAAAAACTTAGGTCTCTGGTTGATGGATGCTAATGAATAAGGGTCTGCCATCAGAGACTTCCACCTAATCAGCTGGAAAGGACCAGGCAGTCTGTGCTGCCCCTGTCTGTGTGAGTGATGTTGTTTTTGTGGCTGAAGGTCCTGCTCTGCCTGTGCTGGTCTGTGACACTGCCTGGAAAGTTGGACTCACCCGAACAAATTCATTTGAATAGAGGCAAATGAAAAATCGTTATGGTTTTCCCCTGGAATTAAGTAATCTTAGTTAACATTAACTGCCTCAAATGCAGGTTTTCAGTCATAGGAGCCTCTAGACAGTTGATGTATGTATGTTAGCATTGGATTAAACAACTTCACTCACAGCAGAAGGAACGGAGGTGACTTAAGCAAGAAAAGAAAATTTTAAAAGGCTAAAGTTAACTGAGAGAAAATATTGACTTTAGGCATCAAAAAAGGAGAGAAGGCTGTTTTTCTGAAATAAAAACCATTTAGAAATCATAGAAATTCCAGAGCAAATGTGTAATTAGTGTGACTCAGCATATATACATGAAGTGGAAATAATTAGGGAGGTAGTACTTCTTCGCACAGTGTTGATAAGATCAATATATTAGATTGTTACCAAAAGAGCCATATTAAATGATTTGAAGAGGATGCTGGCGAACTAGAGATTCTGCGAGTTCAAGGGCTCAGTATGCATAGGGTACATGCCACTTTAGGAGATCATCACATGAATTCCTAAGGGTCTCCAGATCTCTGAAATAACATTTAAATGTATGTGAAATATATATTTCACAAATATATAAGAAAGATTGAAATATTATTTGATTTCTGTATTAACTTGATTGTTCCAGGTTATATTTTCTATATAATATTAATGTTACTCATACAATTCTGTAAAAATGTGGTTTGGAATGGTATTCCTGAGCTGTTCCAGAAACAAATTATAAACACAATTCATTGTATAAAATGATTATTCAGACTTCCTCTACCAGTTTGAAAGACCTTGATTTATGGCACAGACTTTTTCCTCTGGATCTTCCTGAAATGATTGGCAAAACTAGTTATCACCCTTTGGATTAATGAGCCAGTAAAAAGGATAAGATACTGAATTTCTCTGTTTCACAGACTATTATTTTGGCAGGGAAAATAGCATGACTCAAATATCTTTGGCTCTGTTCTAGATATTTCACTGTGTCATGTTTAGCTTTATACTTTTTGCATGCTTTCTTCCACCACCACAAAGCACATCTTCTTTTTGTTAAAACTGTTATCTGTTTTTATTCCTGAATAAAGTCTGTAGCTTTGGTTTACCACATCTCTTTAGCCAAAGAGATCATTGGCTCCAGAAATTTGCCACTATATCCTATGTTTTTAATGCTTTCTTTTTTGACACCCCCCCCAACAATAATTTATACCAGAGACTGTTAGCAATCCATACCATAAAGTTTTCACAGAAAGAGATTTTAAAAAGTATTGATAATTTAATAGGCAATGTTGTGAATAAAGAACTGCACAATTCAGATATGACACAGGCCATTGTTGATGTAATATAGTGTTGTGAAAAACATCAGCAGTGATTATATGGTTACTAAATGAAATGTGTTTTCAAGCAGAAGAGAAAAAAGGGAAACTAAAAATATGGGAAAGTTTCACCTCAGGCTAATTCAGTTTTGGAAACCAAGCCAAGACTTCTATAACAAGTGACATTGAGGCGAAACAAGAACAATGAACCCCAAGGGATACTGTTGGGGGATGTAAAACTAACCTTTGAGAGAAGAATTATAGTATGACATATAGCAGAGCTTTTTTTAATATCACTGAGGGTTAACAATATTAGTAAGTAGAAATAGAAGAATATAAGAAAATAACAAAGCAAAACCCTTAAGCAGAGTTGTACATGTCAGAGAATTCAGTATAAGCCAAATTAGGCAGTGATTTACATAATTTTTCAGGAGGTTGCAGCCAGTAGGAGGAAACCAGAGCAAAATAACCAAAAAATATTAGTGTGGCTGAATTCCTCACTATGTTTTGTCTTCACATAGGACAAAATATTTACTGGTTAGGCACTGTATTTTAAATCAATGTATTCCTATATTCATTGTTAATTTCCTTTTCCACAAGCACTTAGTTGAATATATGAAATTAAATCTCATGGTTTAAAGTTTTGAGTTTAACTCCACTGAAGAAGTGATGGGCCATGATGGGCCATGATAATTGTTTTAAAAAGGTATATTTTCAGTGGTACGGTAAAAAATGCACTGATTATTGCATTATCTCATGTCAGCATTGAAGTTGAGGGGTTTATTTAAACATAAATGTAAATTATAATTAAGGGAGGGAAGAATGAGGAACATGCACATTCACTTCTGAACTTGGAAAAACATCCACTTGTCTCAAAGTACGTGTCTCTAGGTTCCCTTTTCTTAAGGCAGAAGCTGATTGTTCAGCCACATAAAGGCTTTGCTGTGAGAATCTGCTAATCAGAGAGGATCAAAACAGGTTTCCTTCTTGGCCATTACAGAAGAAAAGACCATTTAGGTCTGGAAAGCACATCTTTCAGTAAAAACATGTGCCTTTTAATGGAGTGGTAAAACAATAGATGTCTTTATAAAAGAAAGAGCTGAAAAGTACAGTTTTATTCTCTCCTGTTTGAATTTATTGGGAATACTATTTTTTGATTATTTGACCAGTCTCTAAAAGACTCAAGTTTCTTATCAAAATTGAAACTTCTGTGGCTATCCATTATTTAAAAGGCTTTTTACAACTAGCTTCCCATGGAGTATTTTTATTTTATGATTTACTTTTATCATTTGTCTGGTTTGTTTTAAATAGTGAGTGGTTTTTTATTATTATTTTGGGCTTTATTCGTGCCATTTTCTAGTTAACATTTTATGCTCTCTTATTTTTCACATGTACCCTGTAGAACATCCTTTATTTCACAGCACACTCAGAACACCAGATGATACTTGCATTGCTTATTATGGTTAATTTCAAAGCAGTTCCCATCAAATCTATGTGAAGAAATATCTCTCTATTCTGCCTCTAGCAACATAAAGAACACATTTTACTTTTCCTTGGTTATCATGCAGCTATATTACTACAAAGGAAAGGGAGACAAGGATTGATAAAACCAGCCTCTTGTGAAATCTACACTGTATTTAATGTGATCCACATGTGAATATAACTCGTATTCATACCACACTAAATTGTACTCAGGATTTTACAAACAGTTAGAATTTTCCTGACAGAATACAGGATCTCAAAGGAGAGAGAAATCCAAAGGCTAAAGAACAGGATGTTATGTTGGAGTTGGGGGGATCTCCTACACCACTGAATGGTGTTCTCATCTCCAGCAGGTAAATCCATTACAGAACGACTTTTGGTAACTGTCAAGGTTCTGCCTTCTTCCTTCTGCTCCTTAAATACTCTCCTGGAATACTGTTCCTCCAGTTAGAAATCAGCTTCCATTTTCCAGTTTAAAGGAGAATAGGGACAGCTATCCTCATGATTTGGTGTCAATAGCTGATTATTAAGATATGAGTTGTGAGCTCAGTGCTGTTCCTAGGCTCTCCTGGAATATGCTCTCATGTTTTACAAATGTAGGAGCATCACAGGTCTGTTTGGTGGGGTGTTTTGGTCCACCAAGAGGCAGGAGGAGAAAGGTGGCAGTGGCATACGGAAAAGGAAATCTAATATAGAAGGATTTGGAATTTAAGAGTGATTTCAATCAGACAAAAGGGGGCTGCTCCTGGAATTCCCCCATATGCAACTGAACTCCTTGGGAGGAAAGAGAGGGTCATGGAATATCATGGGGCCAAGCAATGGGGGCTTGACCATGCAGCACAGAAGTGTTTGGAGACACAAGTAGGACACAGGAAAGGGAGTGTGGGGAGGACTGTGAAAAAGTAAGGAACAGTGTATGTCCATGTGGAGCTTCCCTGAACACTGCCCTCATGCACACCCTGCCCCACATTGATTGCTGGTCACGCTCTTCTCCAACTGCATCCTTCACTACTGTGAGAAATGTGGTCTGAACGAAAGGATTTCTTCGCTTTTTTTTACCATCAATCTGTGTAAAAGGTTGATGAACTTGCAGCTGTATGAGGGCTTTATAAGCTCTCATGTTAGTAAGATGAGTGATACAGAAGACTGAGAATGTTAAACTATAAGTAAGTGTAGACTGAAAAAAAACCCTTTTATTATGATTGACTCAGATGACCCGATCATTTGGTTGATTTACTGTGATAAAAGGAAATATTGCCTCTGTCTTTTGCAATTCACAATGTCTCCACATTTTTTACTGCATTTTCTAAGAAAGAAATCTTTCACTTTGTGAAGGTTCATGTAAAAATAGCAAAATAAAAGAATTTTTGAATTTTTTTAAATAAAATCACACTACAGCAAAACCTGAGGCTGAACAACAGCATCCAGTAATCTGTTTGGTGCAGGGTTCAGTGATACTGGCTAAAAGTACATAGGTTGATAACAAAATAAACCAAGATTCTCCTGGCTGAGGTCCCATTCCCATATAGGTATTCATATATCACCGTTTTCAAAAAAATAAATGCCTGAGGATGTTAAAATCCCCTGACACTGGGATTTTGACTTCTGGATGACTTAGGAATAAAACCCCTAAAATATCCTCCATAAAGAAAGTGTGTAACTATCATTCCCATTAATTAAGACATTCTAATTCTGGTTTTGAAAGTAGATAAATTTCTTAGGCATCTTTTTCACAAGTTTCCATTCAAAACTGTAACATATGCTCTGTTCACCAGTCTAGAAGGCGGCCATATGCACATTACCACCTGCACTGGATTTTGATATATACATAAATAAATAAATAGATAAATATTTATTTACATTCTTTCTTCACTCAGAGCATCACTCACAAAATCACACATGAAAAAAAGCCAAGATGACAGAACACAGATGAATGTTAATACATTTGAACTTCTGCTATCAGTGGTCAGATTTGATATTAACACAATTCCCTCTTTTGTTATGCTGAGTATATTGAAAAGTTATTTTAGCTGCCTAAATCTAATAACATCACCAGTCACAACCCATTCCAGAATCCGAGGAAAGTCATTGATTGTTATCCCATTCCTCAACCATCTTCATCATCTGCCTAGACTGAACAAGGCAAAATTATTTTTACTCACCGAAGATTTAATAAATCACTAATACTCTAACAATTGTCCAGTATCACAAGGCTTCTGCTCATATTTAAGGAAGTTTGCTTTGATATTCATGCAACTGATTGTAGTGGTTTGAAAACAAACCAAGTGAGAGGCTCCAAGTCAGAAAATATAATTTAATAAGAAGAAAAAAAATAGAATAAAAAAAATAAATCAAATAATACAAAAGACCACTGACAGAGTCAGAATACAACCCGATCCGGGTGATGGAAGCAGTCCAGATGAGGTGGTTTTCCTGAAGCAGTGATCCTTTAGAAAGGTCTGGTAACTCCGGTCCTCTGGGAAATCCAGTGGGTAAGGGCTGCCCAAATCCAGATTATATCCAGGTGAGAATGCCTGGCTCCTCCCCCCTGGGCGGAGCATCTCACAATGGGATGGTGAGTCATACAGAAGAGTCTTTGATGGCCCATTAGTGAGAGATTGCTCCCGGAGGCAGTTATCTGTGAGTCATACAGCAAGGCATCTGATGGGCCATTAACAGAAGATAGCCCAGGGGGAGGGGTCTGGGAAACACTGCTCCAACAATTGGATTCAACAGTTTGTGAAGATGGTGATAGAATACTTTTGCATATTCTATACTACAACCCAGGACACTGATGAATGAAAACACAGTTTTCAGAGATTGCTTTTAGTGTGTTTTTTGTCAGATCACTGTCACATCACACTGAGCACAAAAGAATAAGCTTAATTTAAGTTATGCTCTTTATATTATGAGTGCACTTCTTGTAAGTTGGTATAGTGTGAGTGTCTGGGGAAAATTTGAGAATATTTAACAATAACAATTTAGTGAATTCTGCCCAATGCTCTGATATGACTGTGTAAGATCTGGTTCCCTATTTATTATTAAGATAACGATGCAACTCCTTAGGGCTTGCCAGTTTCATTATTAAATATCATGACAGTCTGTAGATCTCTGAGAATTTCCATCCATCTTCTTCATAAGATGCTGAACAGTAGCGAAGCAAAATATATAGAACACATCAACCATCACGTCCTCAAAATTTCACATACTTATCATATTTTTGGTATTATGTCATTGAACATTCGCATATTTTCTTGAGAGTTCTCAGGATAGGGCTGTAGCCTCTCAAACAACATGAAATTTTGGGCTAGTGAAATAAAATTCAAAACAAGCATGTTAAGTAATAAAAAATAGTAATGAGTATTTTAAGACAAAATTTAAAACTAATCTATAAGATAATAAAGAAAAATATTATGAATATTACAGTATTTAATTATTTAGTTCATTAGTGAAAATATGCTGTACTCAACTATGAAACTGAAATTTACCTTGAGAAATCAAAGACTATGAGTAGCCAAGTGCATAACAATGACTATGCAATAAATCACTATAAAGATTAATCTAAGTAAAGCCCAGCAGTTTTTCATTCAGATAATAAGTGTTACCAGAGCTCTTCACATTTAAGAGTCAATTAGAAGTTATGATGGTGTAAAAGATGAAATAAATCTACAGTTTTTGAGTAAAACATAATCCATTTTATTAAAAATAATCCCTGATCAGTCATAATCAAGATTAATCAGGTAATTGTACACCAGAACATTGCAACTAAAGAATAATAATTTAACAACAAAAAAAAACAGTTTAGGGGAAGAAGAAAGAGGTATTTCTAGCTTTTTTTTTTTTTTCTACATAATTCAGGCAATGTCACTATTCCCATTACTTAAATAAGGAAGTTTGTTCCAAAGAGAAAGAAAGATAGTGAACAGGTATTTGACTGAATGGAACTATAAGCCAAAACTGGTTTTTATCATGTCATGAATTTATCAATGTCACTGTCTTAAAAAAATGTTTTTTTCTACAGAAAACATACAGTAAGAATGTGAAATTATATGGTCTATCCTAATTGCAAATGTATAGTAAGTAGTTTAAAATTATGAATACCTAGTTCTACACTAAAAGCATAAGCAAAAGAATCCCAAACAAACATGCCAAGCCACCTCTCCACAAACCAAAACCCCAAACAAACAGAAATGTAGTGATATTAGTCAATTAAATGGTTCTAAAATTCTGGAAAACCCTGGAGATATATGTGGATCAATACAATAATTTATATTTTGTAAGTTTATTGAATGTTTTCTGTTCTTGAAAGTGAAAAATATCAGATGTAAATAAATTTATAGCAGGAAAATGGGTGCAGTATCTCACTTCTCCTGTAGAGAAAAACAGAAAGCCATTTATTAAAACCATCATATTACTGAGTTGCTGGCAAATAGGATGGGGCTTGGATTTCATCACCCATCAGGTCTATCTGATTCATATGTTCCTAACAACTAAAATTTTATGTAGACACTTCTTCTCATTCCTTCTGCCATGGATGGATGTAATTGTTGCAATATTAATATTTGATTATACATAAATGGCCTATGTTAATTTAATTTTATGTCCTCATCAGAACTAACAACCAGATAAATATGAGTTAAATATATGACCAGTCCCACACTTCATGAGTCTACAATTAAATTAAAATTCAATGATCAATGCTACTGAATTAAATGCAAGTGTTCAACAACAGTCTCTCAGATATTATATGTTCTTGTAATAATGAAAGCACAATCACGTGCTTTGTCAAACAGGTGTACTTTGGCAGCAACTTGGTGATTAATTGACAGGTTTATTTTTACAAAGTGGAATAGTATGAAATGGGTTTTTTTCAGTACCCACACTTTCTGGGTCTTTAAAGGAAGTTAACTGCTTTTGCCTTCAGCTGTCTTTGTGTTAAACCTATTGTCATAGACCATAGAATAGCTTAGGTTAAAAGGACGCTTTAAAGGTCATCTAGTCTAACCCCACTGGAATGAGGAGGGACACCTTCAACTAGATCAGGTTGCTCAGAGCCCCATCCAGCCTGACCTGGAATGCTTCCAGGGATATGGCATCCACCACCTCTCTCACAACCCATGCCAGCCCCCTCATTATAAAAAAATTCATCCTTACATCTAATCTAAATCAACCTTCTTTTAGTTTAAAACTATCATCCCTATAGATACAGGCCTTGCTAAAAAGTCTTTCTTAGAGGCCCCCTTTAAGTCTTGAGAGCCTGTAACAAAGTCTCCTTGGAGCCTTCTCCAGGATGCACAACCCCAATTTTCTTATGGCCTAGTATTCCTCACCTAGGTCTTTTGGCCCAGCCTTTTGTGACCAAGAGTGACTTTGCTGGGCCTCTGCACAGAAATCTACACTTTAAAAAGAAAATGCCTTCAATGTGATCCTCTGGATAAAATGTGCTCTCAGTGCATGCTTTGGACATGGTGACAGACATAGCAGAACTCTTTTTTCATGTCTGTGTGCTCAGGGACATCCAGTGATAGTTTGGTGACTGTGCAGGTTTCTTCCTGTACTTCTGCCTGCAGTACTCACCCAGTATCTCGTGGTCCCACCAGCTAGACATCAGCCAAGCCCCAAAGGCCCCTCTGACTGGCACAGCCACACAAGCTGTGGGATGCTCAGAGTGCCAGCTGCAGGTGGCTCAGAGCAGGTGAGCAGGTGCTAGACTCCCAGAGTGTTCCCGTGTGTCCCACTGCACAGTGCAGCGAGCTCACAGCTCCCCACAGCATCTGCTGCTCCCTACAGCATCTGCCTGTTCCATCTAAAGGTTAGAATACCAGCCTTACTGCATCTTTGGTTTTGGGCTGATGGGGTCTCTTGTGATTCTAACAGTGAAGTGCAAAACCTGGGCTTTAGTTTTGTTCTAGGTTTCAGCTTAATCCTGACAGAAGACTGTTGCAGACTTCCTGTGAAACATCAGCCACTGCAATAGGAAGAGGTTTCTGTGGTGATTTTAAAGTAGGATTTTTTACTTTTTTTTTTTTTTTTAATCTGAAAAGCAAATGTTATATAAAATATCTGAAGCTGCTTAGCTTTCTGGGCAATATTCCCAGTCGTTTGCAGCAAATAGTCCACCTCCTGGAAGGCAAAAGCCAACAAATTTCCCACTCAGTAGGGTGGTAATTCTGAGCAGCTAGATGCCATTCCTGCCCACTACCATCAAAACGCCCCACAAAGCAGGACACATAAGCTATTTAAAAAATAATTAAAAGTGGTGGAAAGATGCCATTGTCAACAAAAGCTGATAATTCAGACAAACTCTCAAAGTTCTCACAACCCTGTGGATATTTCCTAGCACAGTAAATAATTAACACTAAATGTTAAGCCTTACTGCATGACAAAAACAAATGTAATACTTAAAGCAAAATAATATGTCCATATTTCTATTTTTAATTTACCTATTCAACATTATTTGGCAACACTAGAAGTTAGGTATTTAGGGCAGCTAAAAAAAATTGAAATACCTAGTCCCTCATAAGCCAAATCTCCCCAGAAGTATACAAGTATAGGTCCAATTTCAGCTTTTATGTTGTAAAGGTGACTTAAGCATAAATATTGCCCTTGTGTCTCTATAAAAAGAATGTGAACAAACTTTTTCAGCATCATTTCCCAGTTAAATTGTAAGGTATATTTATAGAACCATTAATAACCTAAGTAATAATTTTGCTTCTTTTATTTCAGCAGATGATTACTTTATCTTTTGACCTAGCTACTGGAACTATTAAAATTTGTTTTTCAAGCTTCTCCCAACATACATCTGGTTCAGATGAAAATACTAACTCACTAATGCCCAAAAATATATGATTTATTTAGCACACATTAAAATACTAAAAGTATTAACAGTTGATAATATAAGAGCTATTATTGTCTGATACTATTTGAAGTCAAATTAAATTTCTCCTGCTTATAAATTTATTGTCTCTAGTTCTTTTAGCCAGCAGTAATAACAATGCACTAAACACATCGTAATGAGAAGAGGTCCTAAACCCCTGATTGACTCAGCATGATGCACTGGACTGTGGACAATCACAGAAGAGGGAGCTTGGTCGATCCAAAGCTGAATGCTGCATTGTGAATAAACCTAACTCTGCATGTGCTTAACATGATGAGAGATGTCTTTTCATCCTGGATCACCCCCATCAGTCATTGAGTAGTGAAGCAGACTAATCAACACCTACTTGTAAAAATTTGCTGATTTTTTACGAGTTTTGGTAGAAAGCCTTTATTTCTGTAACACAGAGTATACATCTTCAAATGCAACTTCAAGGTAGCTGTACAAAAGGTTCCTGGCAATGGGATAGGCCCATGGTCTTTGCCTTGAGCTTATAATGACTAAAGTCAGTAATGAGCAACCTGTATTTTTATATGTTGGCAAATATTTCCAGTAGCACTGGGTCAATACTTCTAATTATAATGATTGTAAGACAGGCCATGTTGTGGTTGTGTTAAGGAAGCTTTCCTGCCTGACCATCCAGAGTCACTCTGGCAGTCATACTCACACCATCTCAGCTGGGACAGAGACACCTTGCTGGGGGTGGCTCCAGTGACCAATGTGTCCCTGTTTGATTTCCTGAACACTCCACTCTCACACAGACCAGGTTTCCTTACTGGCTCAACCCTGGATTACCCAAAGCAGTGTCTCAGACCTCTTGATCCTTAAAATAAGGAGCCTAAAAAGGCTGCAGTGACTTTTCACAAGGGCACGTAAGGTGGATGGTCTTAAACTGAAGCAGGACTAGTTTAGATTAGACTTTAGGAGGTAATTCTTTACCATAACTGAAACAAGTTTGCTAGAGAAGCTGTGAGCTCCCCATCCCTGGAGGTATTCAAGACCAGGCTGGATGGGTCTCTGAGCTACCTGATCTAGTGGAAAGTGTCCCTACTTATGGTGGAGGTCCCTTCCTGTTGGAACCCTGGGCACTGAGAATTTTAGACTTTCTGTGCTGACAGGCAGTGACCCCCAAGAAAACACTCCATTTGACCTGAGGCCGTGGAAAAGTCTTCCCAAATGAAATGTTAGAACTGAGATTATGGGTGTGTAGTTTGAATAGAAGTGTGTAATATCACATGGTGGAAAATGTAGAGTTTAAGGTTTTAGAATATAGTAGTATATATAAAGCAAGATGGAGGTTTTAGGGTGTAGGGTAGTCCTTCTTTTTCACCTCCTTCTTTGTGGGTTTAGGTGGTATTTTGTAATTGGATAGGAAAAGTTCTCATTGTGGACCACGGGTGGTTGGTTATTGGGTTAAAAGTAAAAATAATTTAGGTGTCATTTCTTAATTGGACAGCTTATTCTTAAAAGGACTTGTAGAGACAGCAGCTATTTTTTACTTTGTTAGCTAGAAGTGCTGTAGAACTCATGGCTTGTGAGACTGTAATACAGATAAGAATTAATAAACGTTTGAGTCCGACCACAAGATACCATCTCGAGCATTTAATCCCGACTCTGGCAAAAAGAAGATAAAATGCAACATTTAATGGCACTCCATGTGAGGATCAAACTCACAACTTTCACTTTCCAACATAAACTATTCTATGATTCTACGGTCACAACCATAGAGGAGGCAGGGAAGTGACAAACACACAAAGATCCTGCAGAAACAGCCAGTGTATGGAGACCTCCTCTCCTTACATGGATCGGGAGGCACATGCAGTTAATCCTCATTGGTCGAGCCAGTTGCCCCCCGGCCAACCAGCCAATAGCAGCCTGAACCCTCCATGGCCTGCGCCTGCTCTCCAACGGGCCTCACTGGTCAAGTCACATCTTCAAGGTAATTGTGTAATCAACCACATTTCATTTATAAAGTTGGAATTATTTATAACTGTGAGGCCTCCAGGCCAGCTGTAGGCCATCACAATTCTATGATTTTCAGGTAAGCAGTTGACATAGGCTCTTTTTTCTCTAACTCATAATGAGAACTAAAAAATTGCAGCTTCCCAGGTTTTATTTTTCCTCAGAAATCTTAGAATTCACTGTGTTTCCTCATTTTCTAAAAGTAAATAGTCCAAAATGCTGCTTCTAATCAAAACTCAAAAATAAGTACAAAGTGAATGTTTCATACATTCCAGTCAAAATACTGCAAGTTCTTGTGATACACAGTAAGTGATGTCTGCATATTTAAAATAAAAATGTTAGTGGGCAGGCACATTAGGAAATAAAAGTTCTTAGGAAAAAACAATACCAAAATAAAGCTAGAAGATCAACATTTATTAAGATGAGCAGATATGGCAGATAAAAAAAAAAATCTGTATGTAGAGAGACAAAGATTTCTATCCTGGGTTGCCTACCACTAATAGAGAAATACAGTATTATAGATAGGAAGGTTTGATATAGAATTCAAACTGACTTAAATGCTTTTGATAGCGTAAGTTGAGTTGGGCTCCAAAATAATTTTGGCAGTTTTGAAAAACTTTCACATTTGCACAAGGACTTTGAGAACTGGCTGATGCTTCAGTTTTCTTTACTTCTAAGTTTATAGTTTGAGATGCATTATGGAAGTATCCTAAAAACTCTGAATACATTCCTTTGAAGCCAGACCTTCTTGTGATGTTTCATCTTCACAAATGGTTACTGCCATCAAAACCACTCGTCAATGTTTTAAAACACAGTCTATAAAGCTAAGTATTAAAGTATCTTTCCTATATTCACTCCACGTTTATGCACTGACACCAAGGAAACAAAGTTAAGTTTTACTATCTCAAACCAAGAAAAGTACAAGCAGTTGAGAATATGGAACTAAATGATCCTTATTCCTATTTCCTAGCAGTTTAATATATCCTAGAACAATAATAATAAATTCCTAATAAAACTCTCAAAACCCAGTAAAGTTTGATTGTCAGGAATAAAAATCTATTTCTTTGACAAGTTATAGATTTACAATTACTCTACAGTGTCAAAATAACACAAAATAAATAAAATTTGTTTTCAAAACAAAACAATACTTAAAACTCTATGAGTAGAAGAAGACTGGTCCATGCATGGATTTGAGCCCTTACTTCACTTCTGTTAGCAATGACATCACTTTTTCACGGAAATCATCACTGACTGGTGAACATTAAACACTCTGCATGAAAAAATACTAAAGCTCTTAAAAAGTATATTACTAATGCATTTACATCTAATTTTTAATTTTAAAGATTATTTCTTTGGTTCTAGAAATTAAAAAAGGTTGGATTAAGGTTTTTTTTATGCCAATTATTACTCCAGCAGATACTGGGACAGTGGGAATTCCTTGTTTTCCCGGTGATCTCCTAAAGTACTTTAAAGTGTTAAAATTTAAGGCTATAAATAGATAAGAAGCAGGATTAAAGAAATTGTTTGGTTTATCAGATACAACTACCTGATATTAAAGGCTACTTCAGTCTATAATGCCTGTCATAAAATGAACAATGTTCTCTTCAATGTTCAATAAGCTAAACATTCCCCACCTCTACCAGGAACACTTTTCTATACAATTAATATTAAAACAGCTGTGTACTGGCATCGCTTTATGAAATGTATTGTGATATTTGCTATGTTACTGACTTTTTTTTTCTTCCTTTGATCATTCTTTTCTCTTTATAATTGATTAACTGTCTCCTTATTGCAAGAGTTTCCACAGGCTTTGGTTAAAGTCTTGGGCAAAGGAACATGTTAACTAATCAGGTCCTTGGAAGCAGATTTAGAACACTGATTAAAAGCAACTGGACCATCTAACCTTTTACAGCTATGATTACTCAGTAACTTAGACAAGCAGCTTCCCCTCTGACTCCTGCTGAAGGTTAATAAGGACTTATTGGCTTTCTGATGGCTGATTTATCTCTATCAAGTTTGCATACACTGGAAATCTTTTACAGTAAATTTTTCTCTTCAGCAGAAGTGGTCTATATGTGTGCTCCACAAATTCCTTAATGTTTGTTACATAACCTATATGGGCAAATCAGAGATTATCAATCAGTTTCTATGAGTTTGAGTTGTGGACCAATAAAACAAAATACAAATAATAATTTCATATGTTTCTTTGTTATTCTTTTTTCACATCATTAAATAGAAGCTAATTTATTATTCCTTAATACAATAAGCATAGAGATCATGTGGATTACTGAAATTTGATTTATTTATAATTCTTAATTATACTTCTTTGTATTTTGTTCCTTTTTTGGTGTTGAGATATCTAGACACTACATACAGTGCATTTGACTACATGGTAGTTTTTGTTAATTAAGTTACCAAAGGAAAAAAAAAAACTTGGTATGAAGACAAGAGTTTGTAGAAGGTTAATATTTTTTCCTTCATTTTAAGAGTCCTTTTAAAGGCAATTCGGCTTTTTGCTGTAATGTAGTTTGCATGTTGATTCAACGGTTGAAAGGAAGTGTCCTTTGTAATAATAACAGTGATCCTTCTTTGCAGCTTGTACAGAACAAGTCAAACTGATTGGCCTCTCCCACTAACTCTTTTCATGTGAGATGATTTTTAAGCTCCTATATTAGATACAGTCCAGTAACATCTGATATTTGACCACAGTATTGGAAAATATTTGGTTATAAAACACTTTATACATTTTACTAAATTAACCCCTTTTTATCCAAAAAAGAAAAAACAGGAAATAAAATTTTCTCAGATTTTGGCTCATACTGTAGATCTTCTTTTTTCAGCACCCATTTCAGAGTGTCCACTGGAACTGGCCACTGCAGTCCATCCATGAGCTCATGAACATTGACTGGTAGATGCATGATTTAAATACATCAGCTTTCAAAAAAATTGTCCTGACCCCTTATTTTTTACCCACTATCATCTGTCTGTCTGGTTTAAATCCAAATGCATGTCAGGCATGTGGATCACTGATAGCAAATGACAATCTGGAGGTGCAAGAAAATTGTTTCTTATGCTAGCACAGAAGATCGGGGCAGGCAGGTCAGGGCTACATCTATCCTTAAAAGCAACAAAATCCCTGCCTGAGAAGGAAAACAGCAGTCCAGAGAGCTTAAGACTCAATGTGTTCTTGACTACCCAGATTTCGGCAGGGAAAGAGTTGCACTTACAAAGGCAGAGAGAGAACCTACTCCAGTCCTAATCTTATGGTTGATAAGAATTTTCCTATTGTCCTGGGTTATAGTCTATTCAATTTCATCTGCTGAAAACAGTTGGGGGCGGGTGCCTTTTGATAATGGGCCAACGGTCAGTATCAGGTAGAGCATTGTTCTTATCTTTAATGGGCCATTAACAGTCTTCTCTAGCCGTGTCCCCTTCCCAACACATACCTACATCCTAGCGTACCTATTGTGTGATGCTCCACCCCGTGGGAGGAGCCAGCCATTCTTACCTGGATAAAGCTGGAACTTTAAACCAGCACAGGGTCTTGCTTCATCCGATTACGGGAGGAAGGCTGGACCCTTCTCACCACCTCAGGACCCCTTTCTTTTCTGCTACTGGATCATTTTCTGCCTCAGCGGAGCTGTACCTGCCATTCCAGGAGGACTCACTTTTGGACTGCTTTCCACACCCTGACTAACAAGGTTGTAGCTTTGACCCTGTCAGGACTTTTCAAAATTGTTGTTTGTTGGTTTGCTGGTTTGGTGGGGTGGTTTTGTTTTTTTTTTTTTTTTTTCCTTTTTCTTTTCTACCACATTTGTATTCTTATATTCTTAGTAAAAAGCTGTTATTCCTACTCCCAAATCGTTGCCTGAGAGCCATTAATTGCAAAATTAGAACTTGGCGGGGGGTGAGGGGTTTACATCCTCTATTCTAAGGGGAACCCCAGTTTCCCTGGCAGATACCTGTCTTTCTAAACCAAGACAGATTTTGGCGCCCAACGTGAGGGCCGAGGGCATTGGGAGAGAGGAATAACACTTTTTTTTTTAGTAGATATAAGCTCACTGAACAGAAGCATGTGGTGTAGCCTTCCCTGGTTTGGGTGGCACATGGTCGTGGCTGTATTTCTGCCATTTGCAAGCCCTTATCTAAACATGGGCCCTATAACTAAGGCTACTGTAGCTGCCATCCAGTTTATTTTGTGGGTTAATAAGGTGAGGAATTCATGGATTTTTAACTTTCTTTGGAAAGCAGGCACATGGATTCAGGGCTACCATACACTAACTCTGTGTTTCTGGGGTTACTTTAACAATGGTACATACTGTGAGGAGATGGCACCGGGAGAAATATTCTCTCAGCCCTTCACCCAGCTCTTTGGATCTACCCCACCAGCTCTTGAAGAGTTCAAATTTCCTCTGAATGCTAATGATAGCATACAGTGGCTGGTGTTGTTTATAGGCCTATTCTATTTGGTATTTAGAGATAAAGGGAGAATGGCCTGGGTAAGCACCCTGATAAGTACCCCAGACAATAGGAATGCTGCCCAAGAGCCCGCCCCTGCCCCACAGCCTGCTTCAGAGATAAACTACCCAGGTTGGGTGGGGGCTCTGATAAAGGAGATGCATGAGATGCTGAGGGAGTACACTTCCCCAGCTGGTGGGAGACCCTCCCCCTGCCCTGACAAAGGAGAATCTGATATGGAACCTGTAGACATTACAACTGTCCAGGTTCCAGCTGAACCACAGGGGCAGTCACAGCCAGTGGCAGTCGCCCCTCTGGAAACAAAGAAATCCAAGGTGAAAACAACAAACCCAGATAATAAGGGTAGGAAAGGAGGGCCCTCACAAGATGCAGGGGAATCACAAGTTCAGATCATCACTGAGTCCCTGTCGTATGAAAGTCTCCGTAATCTACAAAAAGATATTGTACGACGGGGACGTGAGGCTTACACAGCCTGGCTGCTTCGGGTCTGGGATCTAATGGGTACGGGTGTGCAACTAGATGGTGGTGAGGCAAGGAATTTGGGACCCTTGACCCAGGACTCAGGAATAAATCAGGTATTTGTGAGGGAGCCTGGACCCCTTTCCCTCTGGCAGCGACTTTTAACAAGTGTTAGAGAAAGATTTGTCCACAGAGAAAGAATGCAGGAGCACCACCATAGAATGCGCTGGAAAACTCTGGAGGAAGGAATCCAACAGCTGAGGGAAGTGGCAGTACTGGAGGTACTTTTTGGGAGGAGTGGACAACATGATAATGACCCTGACAAGGTTAGATGCACAGGGCAGATGTTATGGAATCTGGCAAATCTGGGGCCATCTCAGTATACCACATTCATTGCAACAATTAATGTTGAGGACAACCGAGAGACAGTGGGGTCTGTTGCCAATAAGCTTAGAAATTATGAGAGTATGATCAATGGCCCGATGCAGGCTCATATCTCTGCCGTGGTGAAAGAACTCAAAGAGGAAATGAGGGAGGTGAGGGAGGAGATGAGGAAGAACATTTCCAACGTGGCACCAGTACGAGTCACAGGTCCCAGAGGTAGAGCCCAACGACCCCCGGCTAGAGAGAGAGGGTACACCCCAAGAGCTGACCTGTGGTTTTATCTGCGTGACCATGGGGAAGACATGGGAGTGTGGGATGGGAAACCCACTTCTGTCCTGGCAGCACGGGTGCGTGAGCTCAAGGAGAGGAATGCTCACCAAGGGGGTGCCACTAAAATGAAAGTAGCCGCAAGCTCCTATGCCCAGGCTGCCAGTAGTCAGGATGCTGGGACCTCTAGTATGTATACTCAGGGAGGGAATGATCAGTGTTAGAGGGGCCCTGCCTCCAGCCAGGTAGAGGAGAGGGACAATCGGATCTATTGGACTGTGTGGGTCCGATGGCCTGGCACATCAGACCCACAAGAATACACGGCTTTGGTTGACACTGGCTCCCAATGTACCCTGATGCCATCAGGGTATGTGGGAGCAGAACCCATTTCTATTTCTGGAGTGACAGGAGGGTCCCAGGAGCTGACTGTATTGGAGGCCGAAGTGAGTTTGACTGGGAATGGGTGGCAGAAACACCCCATCGTGACTGGCCCAGAGGCCCCGTGCATCCTCGGCATAGACTATCTCAGAAATGGACATTTCAAAGACCCAAAAGGATATCGTTGGGCTTTTGGAGTAGCTGCTGTAGAGACAGAAAACATCAGACAGCTGAACACCTTGCCTGGTCTCTCAGATGACCCCTCTGCTGTGGGACTGCTGAGAGTTGAAGAACAACAGGTGCCAATCGCCACAGCAACAGCACACCGTCGGCAATACCGCACTGACAGAGACTCTGTGACTCCCATACATGAGATGATTCGTAAGCTGGAGAGCCAAGGGGTGGTCAGTAAAGCTCATTCACCTTTCAACAGCCCTATATGGCCAGTGCGTAAGCCCAGTGGAGAATGGAGACTGACAGTGGATTACCGTGGTCTGAATGAAGTCACACCACCACTGAGCGCTGCCGTGCCAGACATGTTGGAGCTTCAGTACGAGCTGGAGTCCAAGGCAGCAAAGTGGTATGCGACCATCGATATTGCCAATGCCTTCTTCTCCATTCCTTTGGCAGCAGAGTGCAGGCCCCAGTTCGCTTTCACCTGGAGGGGCGTGCAGTACACCTGGAACCGACTGCCCCAGGGGTGGAAGCACAGCCCCACCATCTGCCATGGACTGATCCAGGCTGCACTGGAAAAGGGTGAGGCTCCTGAACATCTACAGTACATTGACGACATCATCGTATGGGGGAACACAGCAAGGGAAGTCTTCGAGAAAGGAGAGAAGATTATCCAGATACTGCTGAAAGCCGGTTTTGCCATTAAGCAAAGTAAGGTTAAGGGACCCGCTAAAGAGATCCAGTTTCTGGGAGTCAAGTGGCAAGATGGACGTCGCCAGATCCCCACAGAGGTCATCAATAAGATCACCGCCATGTCTCCACCCACCAACAAGAAGGAAACACAAGCTTTCCTAGGGGCCATAGGCTTTTGGAGAATGCACATTCCCGAGTACAGCCAGATTGTGAGCCCTCTGTACCTGGTTACCCGCAAAAAGAACGATTTCCACTGGGGCCCAGAACAACAACATGCCTTTGCCCAGATCAAGCAGGAAATCGCTCATGCGGTAGCCCTTGGCCCAGTCAGGACAGGACCAGAGGTAAAGAATGTGCTCTACTCCGCAGCCGGGAACCACGGTCTGTCCTGGAGCCTTTGGCAGAAGGTGCCTGGTGAGACTCGAGGTCGGCCACTGGGATTCTGGAGCCGAAGCTACAGAGGGTCCGAAGCCAATTACACTCCCACAGAGAAGGAGATCTTGGCCGCCTACGAAGGAGTTCAAGCTGCCTCAGAGGTGATTGGCACTGAAGCACAACTTCTCCTGGCACCCCGACTACCAGTGCTGGGGTGGATGTTTAAAGGAAAGGTTCCCTCTACCCACCACGCCACTGACGCCACATGGAGCAAATGGATCGCCCTCATCACCCAGCGCGCCCGTATTGGAAACCCGAATCGCCCTGGGATTCTGGAAGTGATCACCAACTGGCCGGAAGCTGAAAATTTCAGTCTCACCGATGAAGAGGAACAAGAGCAAGTAACCCGGGCTGAAGAAGCTCCACCGTATAACCAACTGCCAGCAGGAGAAACATGCTACGCTCTTTTCACTGACGGTTCCTGTCGCATCGTAGGGATGAACCGGAAGTGGAAAGCAGCCGTGTGGAGCCCCACAAGACAGGTTGCACAAGCCACTGAAGGAGAAGGTGGGTCAAGCCAGTTTGCCGAACTCAAAGCTGTTCAATTGGCCCTGGACATTGCTGAAAGAGAGAAGTGGCCAAAGCTCTACCTCTACACTGATTCGTGGATGGTAGCTAATGCCCTGTGGGGCTGGCTAGAAAGGTGGAGAAAGGCCAACTGGCAGCGTAGGGGAAAACCAATCTGGGCTGCTGATGAGTGGAAGGACATCGCTACCAGAGTAGGGAGACTACCCGTGAAAGTCCGTCATGTGGATGCCCATGTTCCCAAGAGTCGGGCTAATGAAGAGCACCGGAACAACGAGCAAGTAGATCAAGCCGCGAGGATAGAGGTGTCCAAGATAGACTTGGATTGGCAGCACAAGGGAGAGTTGTTCCTAGCTCGGTGGGCTCATGATGCCTCAGGTCATCAGGGCAGAGATGCCACCTATAAGTGGGCCCGAGACCGAGGGGTGGACCTAACCATGGACAGTATTTCTCAGGTCATCCACGACTGTGAGACATGTGCTGCCATCAAGCAGGCCAAGCGGGTGAAGCCCCTCTGGTACGGTGGACGGTGGTCCAAATATAAGTATGGGGAGGCCTGGCAGATTGACTACATCACCCTGCCCCAAACCCGCCAAGGCAAGCGCTACGTGCTGACCATGGTGGAAGCCACCACCGGGTGGCTGGAGACCTACCCTGTGCCTCATGCCACTGCCCGGAACACCATCCTGGGCCTTGAAAAACAAGTCCTGTGGAGACATGGCACCCCTGAGAGAATCGAGTCGGACAACGGGACCCATTTCAGGAACAGCCTTATAAACACCTGGGCTAAAGAACACGGCGTTGAATGGATCTATCACATCCCTTATCATGCACCAGCTGCCGGGAAAGTTGAACGGTGCAATGGACTACTTAAGACCACCCTGAAGGCACTTGGCGGAGGGACTTTCAAGAACTGGGAAGTGAACTTAGCAAAGGCCACCTGGATGGTCAACACGCGAGGCTCCGTCAATCGAGCTGGTCCTGCCCAGTCTGCCCCCTTGCACACAGTGGACGGAGATAAAGTCCCTGTGGTACACATGAGAGGTATTTTAGGAAAGGCTGTCTGGATTAACCCCACCTCAGGCAAAGGTGAACCCACCCGTGGGATTGTTTTTGCTCAAGGACCTGGTTACACTTGGTGGGTAATGCAGAAGGATGGAAGAACCAGTTGTGTACCACAGGAAAACCTAATCCTAAGTAAGAACTGAGTGTAAGGCTTCATGCTGTATAGTAGAGTTTATTGATTTAAGTATGATGCAGATGATAATAGAATAAGGGGTGGATATTGTCCTGGGTTATAGTCTATTCAATTTCATCTGCTGAAAACAGTTGGGGGCGGGTGCCTTTTGATAATGGGCCAACGGTCAGTATCAGGTAGAGCATTGTTCTTATCTTTAATGGGCCATTAACAGTCTTCTCTAGCCGTGTCCCCTTCCCAACACATACCTACATCCTAGCGTACCTATTGTGTGATGCTCCACCCCGTGGGAGGAGCCAGCCATTCTCACCTGGATAAAGCTGGGACTTTAAACCAGCACAGTGTCTTGCTTCATCCGATTACGGGAGGAAGGCTGGACCCTTCTCACCACCTCAGGACCCCTTTCTTTTCTGCTACTGGATCATTTTCTGCCTCAGCGGAGCTGTACCTGCCATTCCAGGAGGACTCACTTTTGGACTGCTTTCCACACCCTGACTAACAAGGTTGTAGCTTTGACCCTGTCAGGACTTTTCAAAATTGTTGTTTGTTGGTTTGCTGGTTTGGTGGGGTGGTTTGGTTTTGTTTTGTTTTGTTTTGTTTTCCTTTTTCTTTTCTACCACATTTGTATTCTTATATTCTTAGTAAAAAGCTGTTATTCCTACTCCCAAATCGTTGCCTGAGAGCCATTAATTGCAAAATTAGAACTTGGCGGGGGGGTGAGGGGTTTACATCCTCTATTCTAAGGGGAACCCCAGTTTCCCTGGCAGATACCTGTCTTTCTAAACCAAGACACCTATCCACTTAAAAAATTCTCTTATGCAGCACAAGTTAAGCAGATCTGATTTCTGATAATTTTTCCTTTCCCATATTTGTACAGAGAATAGGAATCCATGAATCTATCACTGAATTACTAGATCAATAGATCTATGGAAATGTGTATTTCTATCTAAGTATAACGAATATTAGACACCTAAGTCTAAATCTTCCTTATTTTGAAGTAGAAAGCTGCTAACACAAAACATAAGGATAACTTGGAAATAGAACACACATTTCATGGGATTTTCTTCATATATCCTTGCATTCCTGTGTGATCACCAGACAGCTTTTTAAAATAGAAGAGTATTTTTTCTTTATTGCCAAAGAATCTCTGTCACTCTGGCACTGTATGAGGGATCAAGACCTGCCAACCCAACGTGAATGTAAAACAGAACATGCACTTACCAGAGCAGATTTCAGACACTGGTTTCGAGGTTTCTTTAAAAAGGCTGCTTTGGATTAAAAATATGAATTTTCATAAATGCATAGATTTAAACCTATCCTTGAAATTTCCCTTGTAAAAAAAATGACACCTATACTTCTCTGGAAATACATTGTGTGTTTCACAGCTGTGTAATACCCATATGTGCAATCTTCACGTGAACTGTAAAGGATTTCAGATCATTCCATAAGAAGCTGTTGTTTGAAAGAGTGCACTATTCATTCAATTTAGGCAATATCTTTTTAGAAAAAGAAATAATTGTTAGAAATAAAGCATTTTTTTTCAATTTTTCTATCCTTTTTCCTTGAAAACCCTTACAGATTCTCTTCTAGTCAGTCAGGGACTCTATGTACAGAAATTTCAGTAGTAAAAGGAAAATAAAAAAGGAATGTCTGCAATAAACCCGCTTCTACTTTGGTTACAATAAATAGGAGCTTGCTTTCTTCTTCACCTGTTGGACAGCATATAAAGTATGCTGGTTATCAATTTATGTTCATCTTGTTCCTATGGGAATTGAACTATAATAAGGATTGATTATGTAATTTTACTGCCTTTTACCCATACCACGTTTTTGTTTATTGTGTGGCTTCCTGTAATATTTCGTATTTTAAGCAAACTAAGGAAGCTGGAAAAAGTACTTGGAAAAAACCTGGAGGGGCAAAAAGAAGGATGAAAGAGAATCTTTGAGGTACTAATTCATTAAAAATTAGGCTCAATTGTTGAACTACGCAGAATAAGCTAATGGGTAAGGTTCTCTCTGTGTTACGTTTGTATTCAAAGCTATCAGATATAAACTATAGAATAAAATAGTAATTGGTATGGACTGCTAGTGAGCATAAATGAAGTAATTCACTCATCATTAAATAAATTTTAAATATTCCCTCAAAGCTTTTAACAAAAGTTTTCAAAGGGATGTTAATTTTGATTCATGCAATCATTTGACTAAATTAGTATTTTTTGTGCAAATATTCTTGTCTTATTTTAATAGATGCAATTTCCACTTTCAGTTTCTGTTTACCGACCTCTCTATCTGAAAAGACTGATAAAGCTTATATCAATGCTTTTTATTTTTCAGCTCCTCAGAACGTGGGAAAAGTTAAAAAAGGTCAAAGTTCCTTTTGGCTTTTGGGAAAGAGTATTCTTAAAAGCATAAACATATTTATCTTTACAAAACTTAGAAATTATTTTATCAGAATTATTCAAAGTCCAAAAATAAGTAATTACAAAATCAGTGTCATCTATTTTGTAGTTTAGATCACAGTTTAATTAATGATATATTATAGAATCATTCCCCTGCATTATTTTTCCTAAAATGATTGTTCAAGATAACAAAAAGTCAAAAGGTTGACTACCTTAGCTTTGGCTTAGGCTGCATGGAAATGTCTACGATTGGAACATGATTTTATTCATCTACTTTAGCCTACCCTAGTTTTCCTACTCTTAAATTCATTAACTTCTGCAGGCAAACACTGGCATGAAAAGTTATTAGAGGACTGAGCCCACTCTTTATCTCTGTGGCACCCCAGGGGTGAACCCAAAACCTTCCATTTTACTGATGCTTTATTGCCCTTTTAGATTTCTCATAACAAACCATTTTCTCTGGAGAGCACAGACCATCAATGCACCCTCACCAAAATACAGTAGCTTCAGCTGGGATGTGGGTCTGGCCCCGTGTTTTCCAAAAAGATGAGTTTCCGTGTTTAAAATACAAAATCATATGCAGAGATGGAGCCTTTCCTCACAGCTCGGGCTCTGGCCTGGCCTGGTTGCTGCAGTCACTGGGCCACACCAGGTCTCGCTTGAAGGAGCCAACACTCTCTCTCCAGAAAACTGGGCTGGGTTACTTGTATAGAATCATAGAATGGTTTGGTTTGAACAGGACCTACCTTAAAGATCATCTAGTTCCAACTCCCGCTGCCATAGGTAGGGAGACCATGCATTAGATCAGATCACTCAGGGCCTCATTCAGCCTGGCCCTGAACACTGCCTTGAACACTTTCAAAGATTGTTTTTAAAATACATTGGAACAGCCTGTGTGTTTGTCTGGGTACCCCTGCTGTCTATTTAGACAAGTGTTTGGATTCAGCCAGCTGTCCTTTTTGGCCTAGACCTTTCCAAGCTGTCAGACATCTGTCACAAAAATCCTGAAACAACTTCTCCCCTCTTAATTGGGTTACTTCAGCAATGTGCTTTACCACGTTCTTCCTGACATGGCCTTCAAATCCTGCTCCCTCAATTTTGCCTATTTATTTGTGCTACTCCAGCACAAATGTTGCTGCCTGGCAGCAGAGTTGCAAGCTGATGGACATTTGGCCATTCCTCCTCCCTCCCCTTGTCCCTCATCACATCTTCTCCCACCTCTGAGCTGTCACCACCTTTTCCTAAGGTGTACCAGGAAGAAGTGGAGAAAATTAATTGTGTCATTTTCACATAACATCCTTTTACCACCATACCTCTGGAAATGTTACCTGCTCGCAATTACAGTGAGTTTGCACGGGTGTAACTTCATTTATTTAAATAGTCCAACATCTGATTGACACATGCAAGTATGTGAGGAGAATCTTGGCCTACATCTTTGTCACTTTGAGTTATTTCAAATGTAAGAACATTATTTATTACTTTCAGTTTTATAAGGATAAATATAACCAGATGTATATTGCTGCTGTCACTTCTCCCCCAAAATACCGAATTAATGAGCTCTGACCAGATAGTTTTGGCTTGTCTCATGTTTGTTTGGTGGAGGTTTTGCGGGCAATATGGGCATAACCTTTTTTTCTTTTTTCACTAGTTAAGTTTTAAATTTTTCTAAAACTTCAGTTACAGACTTTTTATCAAGTGATGGCATGAAACTTTTCTTTTGATAGAAAAATCCATTTCAAATCTAACCTGTGAAACAGTGAAGGTTTTTTTCTGGTGTTTGCTTCATTTGTAATTGGATCCATTCAGCCCTGAGACTACAAAGTTCATTTGTCCTTTAATGTATTCGAAATGCTGCTAAAGATAAAAAGAAACTCACGTTATACACAAAGCCTAGAAATTATTGCTAAGTGTAGATGAAAACTTCACAGTCAAAGCAAAGCAATATTATTAGTCCTGACTTAAGAGAAAGGAAAGGAAAAGAAGAAAGAAATTAGAAAGATAATTCACCTAAAGGAAAATACTTAATAATGATAATTAAATTAAAATTGTTTCACTCAGGCTTCATCTTGCTCTGCTGTTATACCACCTCTAATCCCATGGTTGTTGGTTTCAGACCAGCGTGGCTGTGGGCATCAAAGAATTCTTACAATGCTATCAGGAGGAGCATGACTTTGATAGTGATGGTTTCCTTCTCCATACTGTAGGGTCCACTTGCATACTTCTGTACTCTTCCTGACACTTTCCATATCTTTGTATTCCGCACTCATCTAAAATTCTATGTTAAATGTCAATTCACTTTTTACAGAGTGTAAGTTATCCTGGATACATGCTTTTTATTCTTTTTAACCTTATAGCTGGTTTTGCTCACCTCCCTAAGCTGCAGGTGACCACTGATGAGCTGGTCACTGGCCTAGGGATGCAGAATCCTCCTGTGCCCAATTGTTAGGATGCCACACTATACCTACCCCACATGGTATCTTGTTCCTGTATTCCAGTTTCCAACACCTCCCTCTCATCCCATCCCTATCCTCTACTCGGCATCATGACACTGATTCATTCTACGCCAAAAAAAAGAGAAAAGCTACTTCTTACTAGTGTTGAATTTAAACTTACTTATTAGAAGTATGCAAAAGGGAAAAAAAATTGCAACAAATTTTAAAACTGCTCCAACTGATAAACAAAGTAAAATAAAATTCAGGACAGGGAAAACCTAGACAATGAATCTGACAAGTCCTACATCTGAGGCCTTACGAGATTAATAGAAAGTAGTACATCAGTCTTGCAAGCATAATTTTCTTTCAGAAAAAAACCCCAGTATTACCTACCAGTTCTACTCTTTGCAGAGCAATGCAGTATAGCACAGCCCCCAGAAATTCTCATTGGGCAGTGTCTGAGTACACAAACATTTCAACTCATATCAAATAATGTATGTTACTAATGAACAGAAAGAACTAACTGGAAGTGTTAGCTTGATATGGTACCAAATATGGTGAGTGTGTAAAAAAAGTATAAGTGTAACCATCCGAGGTACTCCATCTAAATATAAGATGACTGTTTCATTGTTAGCAGTTTTGAATTTTTCTTTTAAAAACAAACCTGAACAATCTGCATCACTCAATCATATGTCACATGAATGGGGCAAATTTTGGTCAATTTTATATTTTATTAGCTTAGTATTTATTGTTGGCTCTTTTCTATTCTTTTTGAATTCTATATATTTCTTTTGAATTAGTAAATATGTACATAATTCCTCAACATTAGACATGTATAAGATTATTATAGAGTCACAGTTTACTTTTCATAAAATTATATTTTTGTTAGGATGTTTGTGGTTTTATACATGATGATAATTTATCAGAGAAACCAGCTGAGGTGTAATACCTATTGTTTCTGCCAGAAAAGAATAGAAATCCTATTTATCATATTTCAGCAGTGTTCAAGAAAAGTCATACTGGACAGAATTGAAAAACGTCAAAATTAGTGATATGGCTGCGTTAGCTTACCATGGTCATGTAAATCTCAGCAAAGAGAAAATCAAAATGTAACATTTCAGTATGAAGAATATAAGCTAAAGTAATATCTTTTTTGATATCTTTCAAATTACTTTTTCAGTTGAAAACCTTATTTTGTCCCAGTTAAGTCAAACCAAAAATTAGAACAAAATGTGGTTTTTTGCCTTTTTCTTTTAAACCACAGGTTGAAGAGTTTATTATGAAAAGCATAAGCTTTCTTCAGGTTGGGTTGTTATGCTTTTTTTTTTTTTTAATGGAATGTGTTTTTCCTTCACTGTTTTGGCAAATTTTATGGAAACAAATATTGCTGAAATGGTAATAATTTTTAGCTTCAGAAAAACTCATTATGAGTTTTATTCTTCTGAAATTTAATGATTGGAAATACATAAAAATTTCATAAATATTTCCATTGTTCTAAGAGGAAAATTTTGTAGAAAATTTTTTGCCATTTTTTATATTAGTGGAGTAATTGTTAACTAATTTACACAATTTTATATGGTTATTCTATGTCAATGAAAATATTTTCTATTAAATTTAGTGAATGGAATATCAAATTAAAATGAAGTGAAAGTTCTTCACAGTGATTATCTAGATTTTCAGCTCTTGAATGATCCATAAAAAAAGTCTTCTGTACTTGTTTTTATTTAGACACTTGAATATGGAAAACAATAAGTTAGGTTCAAGTTTTATCAACCTTTTTTCTTACTATACTGGATTCTGTAATGATGGTGATGGATGATGGACATTGTGTCAACTAGTTCTTGATGATATTTTTATGTGATCCCCATTACTCTAAAATTCTGAGTATTTTTGGAGGTTTAATCTCAAAAATTAGCCTAGCATTTTTTTTTTTTTTTTTTTAAGGTGTGAGGAAGAACTCTGTATTTTCTCAGCATTAAGGATATTTTCTCATATAGTTTTAGTCTAGTTGTTTGCTACATGAATGAGCTCTTGATCTCAGTGAAATATACTTGAAGTTTCCCATTTTACTAGTGTGCATTAGCTGTCCTTCTTCTGTTTGTTTAGTCTATGTATGTCACAAAAGAAACATCTTTTTTCAGGAACTTATTCTTGCAGGAAAAGTAAAAGTCACACTGCTAGACCTACATGCCTTGACTTCTCTAGCTCTATCCATAAAGGTGGGTAAGATATATAGAAAATTGTCTACTTTATTATCAAAGTCTCAAAGCGGCTCCTGGAAAAAAGGCAATCTAGATTGAAATTTATGCACGCAGAAGAGGGAGCTGAATTCAGGGCTCCTACTTTTGAGAAGAACAACAAAAAGCCCCCAAAGGTCAAGTTGGGTTTATTTTCTCTCACTTCTTTTGCTTGTTTTTTATTACATCTGTACAGAAATGTGTATCTTTAAAATTTCTATTGTTGTTTTACTTTGGTTGCATCTTTTTTTAGTAATATTTGCTTGGACTAATTGATAGTTTCATCTGCCTTAGAATAAAACTCAAATGTTTTTTCTAGAAGAATGGATTGCTGAATAGATCATTGTTGCAGAATCTAGAAAGTACCATTTGCTCGTGCTGTTGTCCCATGTCTGAAGAGCCACAAAATATTTTCTGGCTTCTGAGACCCACTGCACATCCAAGAATAAAAAGTCATTTTGCATGCCAATTGCAAATCCAAAGGTCATTTTCATTTTAATATCAATAGTTATATCGTAAGATTATTATAAAGCTACCTTTCAAATTTTTCTAGGTTTTTAACTTTTTCATTTTTATCACCAACCAGTAACAACAATAGCTTCTGTACCTTCCATCTCACAAGACAAGGTTATTTTTGCATCAAAAAAAATTACAGCAAATAAGTTTTATGCATCAAAGGAACTACATAAGACAACTCTTTCAAATAGCTTCTTTTTTTTTTGTCCCAAAATTTTTTAGTCTGCTATCACTACAAGAACCTTTCTGAATCTATTGCTAAATGAATTTTTAAGTACCAAAAATGTGGAGGACCAAATTCTTGTTGTCACTGTTATTGCTGTTATTATTATCTTGAAATAATTTAATTGGAATATTTTCTTGTATAACTCATACATTGTATCTTCTTAAAGAAGCAATTCCCTTCTCTAAAGGGAAATAAGGCCCTGGAATTTATTATTTAAATTATCGGTTTGTTTAGTTTTTTCCTTCTAATATCAAAAAAGACATATTTTTTTATGTGATTAGCTGTACAAATCCATTGACTGTGAGGTCATGAGGATGTGCAAGAAAAAACTCCAATAGAATGATTAAATACTATATTGAGCTTCTCTGAGTTTTTCGGTTTTTTGACTGTGTTTTTTTTTAACTGGGGTAAATGATAGGATAGAATTTCAAAATAGATTTTGCTCTTTTTACCAGAAGAAAACACAGAAGTCCACTTCTTAACTGGAAAAAATAGCATTAATTTGAAGGATAATGAAAAATAACTTTAAATACTTTTGGCTTTCATTTTAATAGAAAGTGTCTTCTCTCTGGAAAAACTTTGAATAAAAACATCAAAAATTTAATCCTTTTTTCTCAATAGTTCATTTCTAATCAAGTCTAGTTTACATTTAGAAGATTTATTAGCTTTACTCAGTTTAGCAATAATTAAATCATAGCCCTGTATTATTACCTCTGGGTTGAAAACCTTCCCTTCTGTCTCCATTAGGCTTGTGCCCAACTGCTCACATCTTTCCTCCCTGGCAGTAATTTTTTCATGCAGAGAGTCCAGCTGTTAGACCATAATACCATGGTCCCAATCTATCATATGCAATGAGTTCTGGAAAGACAAATTATTTTTGAAGCCTACAAGGAGGAGATTTCTAAAGATAACTTTGTATATATAGGACAAGATGATTTTACTGATAGAAATGCTGCTTATGCTTGTTTTCAGCAATCCCCAAAACAAGTTTCATGAAAACTTTAAGAGAAAAAAACCCTGTAATAACCAAAGTCTTGTTTCAGTTTGTGAAAACACTGGGGGTTTTCTTGCATTTATGGAAATTTATTTGCATGAATTTTATTTGCATGAAAATGTCTCTTACTACAGAAGGCATTTTTGTACTACTACTTTTTGGAAATTGCTGACCAGTCAGGTATGTAGTGACTTCATATATGATTGTGGATTCAAAATCTGCAATGACGACAGATTTTAAGGGTTTTTTTTACCTCAAATTTGACATGCTTTAAAAATTCCTATACTTGACCTTTTTGTATATTAAAAAATACGGAAACTTATTTGCAGTTAATATTGGGTTCTTTGCTTCCTAAAAGAGTGAGTTTGGTGCTAATGTTGCAATTGAAAAGCCAAACCCTAGTGAATGGCCAAATTCTGATCTTGGGGAAATGTGGCTTCTAAAAATATTGATTGTACAATATTTTGAAAATATTTATATTCTTAAAACCTTATGTTCATACAATGTATAGTTCCTACCATCATTATTAAACAAGTTTAAACAGCAATAAATTTTTACTCTGATGATATATAACAAGTCTATTAAAAACGTCATGTTTTAACCTACATAGAGCTAGGAAGTAACATCATGCTCACTTAATATTCTTCACTCACACTTGCTGAAGACCTAAGGCAGCTTGTCATCTGAGGTGTATTAAGCACCATGACAGAGACTATAGGGATATTTTGACACATGTCAAATCAGGGTAATAGCTATATTACCCAGGCAGCATAAGGAGATTATTATGAAATTCCACGGTATTTCAAATCTGTCACCATCTGCAAGAGAACCAGAATTTTTACAGGAAAGTTGGTTTTCATTTTTGTAAGTACAAATATATTATAAGGAGCTATTTCCTATAACCCAGTCTAGCTTTATCTATTCTTCAAGTATAGAATTTTAGCGTTCGGTATTATTCTTCAGAAAGAGCAAGAATCCTGGTTGGATGACTTTCCTGAACTTATTGTGAGGTGTGAGTATACTGAACTCCTAGACCTTACATATTTTGATGGAATTGCATATAGCCCAGTTTGAAAAGACCCCCAAAAAAACCAAGACTGAAGAATTCTCACTTATTCAGATTATTAATGCTCTGTGACTATTTAGATGTGTTTACTCATAACAGGACAAAATTACCATGTCCTTAAAAGTAAATCAAACAGGGGCAAGACACTGGCCCAAGAGCTACTGCTGAGTCTTCAGTGCTGTTACACACACCACAAGACCTGGAGTTTCACTTTGGCTCCAGATGGAGCCATCTTTTGGCAAGATCTAACAAGGGACCATGCCAACCAGCCTGCCTTTTGGGCAGCTCAGTGGATACAGAGCTGTGGCACAGCTGGTTTCAGAAGCAGAAACATCTCCCTGATATTTGCATTTACTAATAGCTGTTTCTGCAGAGCACTGCTGTCCTCTGCCATGGGTTGTGTAAGTCAAAGGGAACAGTTAGACAAGTTATGGCCTTATTTGAGTTGCTTCTTGCTGTGGAGGTACCCTGCTGTGTTTGCCTCGTACTGCAGCCTTCCTGAGGTCTTAGAAAACCATAGACCTCTTGAGACACAAAGGCAGACATCAAAAGAGTACATGGTGAGATAGCACTACGCCATTTACATTAGAGAGATGGGTCACTACCATGAAAATGAAGGAGAAAGGGGGAAGAACTCACATAAAGAAGCTTCATTTGAGCTGTTTTTGCTCTTTAGCTCAGATCACTGACACAGCATTTGCTTCTGTAATGATGAATGGATGCTGTGATAGGCTTTTTCACAGAAAGCGGTGGTATCTCCCAAATACCATCTAAAAGATAAAAGCATGATTTTATGAACTCTAGTTACAACCCTGACTATAACATCCCTATAATATATATTTTTAGAAAACTAAAGGGAGAAAATGAGGTACTCAGTCTTAACATCTCTATATATGCCCATGTCAGGGGAATTTGGAGAATTGCCATTTTCTGTATGAATACTATCTCATTTTCCTATGCAAACACTAATTCACTAGAGGAAAAAAAAGGAGAAGCAGTTGACTGCATTTCTTTACCATATGATACGAACAAAAGACACAGCTGAGCACACTACACTGAGGTGGCAATCACCCTTGTATCCATCTTAGTTTCAAAAAAAACCTCATCATTGCCATATGTGACTTATGGTGTCCTTATAAAAGTTCCTTGGAGAAAAGGCCTCTTCTCTGCATTATTAAATTTGTATGCAGTGATAATTACTGAAGTGAGAGAATGGAGCAGAGATGGATTGCAGTGTAGGCAGGCTGGAGAGTGTCTCTAAGGTATTATCAAGCATGAGGTATGAAAGACAGATTCCTTGGGCCAGAACTAGTTGGACTTCTTATTTGGGGTAGGTATTTTGTCACCTGTCATTTCAGATAATAGAACCAAATAGCTGATGATCTTTATTTTTCAGGAATGAGAAAACAATTTGTCTCTTATGTTTTCCCTGATGATATAGTAAATACAAGATACCCCAAATGAAGTTATTATCTTAGCATAATTTTAGCAAACATAGTCTTCTGCCAAACTAAGGTTCCCTATAATGCTTTCAAAACCCTACTTGTTTAAAAAATGGAAACTTTTTGCATTTAAGGATTGTCATCAATCAGTCCATTCACTGGTAGAACTTTAGGACAATTTTTTAAGGGTCAGACTTGCACTTGCAAGTTATCACAGTAGGTAACACCCAACGTACATGCAAATCTGCCAAAAAATAAACAATTCCATGTGTATAATAATAAAGATTTACTTCCAATCAACTCAAATGCAAACTATCAAGCTACTCACAAGAAAAAGTGATATTGAATGGGGAGGAAACTCTGGCTGTAAGTGTCAGCATAGCAGCAAAGAAATAAGAAAACAATATAAATTACTGAACCATAGCCAGAATTACTAAGAGAAAATTGATTTTTAAAAATGCTGAAAATACATCTTAATAGCTATGTATGCCACTGAATTTAGCAAATTTCTGCAACAGAATAAATTGATAGATCTAGTCTACTTCACTGCCAGATGTTACTCAAATTATTTTGGGATCTATAAGCAAGAGTGGTGTCTGCATAATCACATGTTGTCACAAATTTGGCAGCTCCTCTCATCTTTGTTTCATTGCTTTGCATGGTTCCCATTTGTCATTTAGTGTCACAAACCTTCAAGCACGAGCAATTAGAGTGCTTCAGCTAACACGCTGCTACAATGCTTTAAACAAGGAGCAGAAACTCACTTTCTAAATGTAGTCCTTAGAGACAGACAAGGAAGATTACTCATAAATGCCTAACAGAGTTGATTAACAGGTATGTTTCCAAGACTCATCTCCATAAATTAGAAAAGTGCAAAAAGGATCACATCTTTATCAATTAAGCTAATCCATCTATTAAAATTTTCACTTGAAATGAGTATAAACCCATCTAAGGATGATTATTGTAGATTTCTTTCATTCTACTTTCTTTATAACGTGTCATTAAAGTCTTTTACGTCTCTGATTAGTTTTGAACCCATTAATTGCATGGCACTACACTGAAACTGTCTCTGCAAATGAGTATCTAGGCAGGCATTTTTCTTTTAAGACAAGCTAAAGTGAAAAAGATAAAAAAATGTTTGGTTTGGTTGTTTTAATTTCTCTAGGGACACTGTTAAAATGAAAGAAAAAGACTTAAATGCTCTTCTTTTTAAGATTAACTAATGTGTTCTAGAATGCAGTTTGTAAGATGGATAAGGATTTTTTTTTAGCAAACCCATACTGTGATTGATTGCAGGATAATCCCTTGTTTGTGATTTTAAAATCGACAAACTCTTGTGTATAGTCTAAGCAAACAGAATTCAGTCATATTAGTCTGCAAACACATTCATACTGACTGGAATGTGGTGTCCTGTGTCTGTGTCTCGGTCTGCAGGAAGGGCTGCAGATCACTGCAACACTCGAGTGTTTCTGCAGATGGTGAATTGCTTTGTTTCCTTTTTTTTACTTCCAATCATGGTTTTACTCCTATAAACTGTACACAAAGCTATGCCAGATTTATTGTGATTATGCCAAACACTCTTCTATCTTCTGTATAATTTTATTTTGTCTTTCGCTCTCATCATTAGACTAAACTCATCAACAGTCATGATGCTTTTCACAGTCATTTTGCTTCTTCACTATTTTTTCCACCTGAAAATACTTGTCAAAAATAAGACTTGCTTGCTTCTCATAACTATAAGGAAGCTAGACTTAGATGCCATACATGGCACCTTTACATAAAAATTAACTATTATAAGGCTTGCTTGTTCAGCCATGCTGAGTTTACTGATTCACTTCCATTTCCTTACAGCTGTGTATTTCTGACAATTTTGAAATACCGTATACAGCGACACTGATCTTCATTCTAAATTCACTCATACTAATAACAATTTTCAAAGGTTGTTCTAATTTGTTGTGTTATGCATAAATATTAATATGTCCTTCTACATATTTTTTGCAAAGCATCTCCATTAAAACACTGCTTATGCTTTAGTTAGTAAATAATACACGATAGAAAAAAAATTAAATAACAATTGACTGGAAAGAATATGACTGTATTCCAAAATTTGTTTGTGCTTGAGCCAGACAAGTAAACTGATGCATAAATCTATTATTCATAAAAATGATAGTTCTAAATCTGTAAGACCTTTAAAAATCAGTGATGGTCATCATTTCCCCAGTTGTTTTGTTTTGGTTTTTTTTTTTGCTGTTTGCTCAGCTGAGCACAATTTTATACTTATTTGAGCTCTACTGACTTTTTGCAGAAATCAGATGCACTACAGTTTTACAGTGGCAAACTTTGAAAGGAAACCTGTGTTAGGAAGATGAGAATGTATTTTAGCTGAATTCTGACATACTGTGGTTATATATGTTTATATATATGCACATATATGCAGACATATACATGGATATTCTAATTCTGAGCTCAAAATAAATACTTTATACAAATAGCAAAAAAGTAAAGTATGCAAGCTGTATGAAGAGCTTACCTGTTAGAGGAACAGATGAGTTTTTCAATCTCTTGTTCAAAAGTTAGCGTTAAGATATAGCATAGTAAACAATATCTTTTTAATACAAAAAGTTCTGCAATGCTTGAAGAGAGCTAGAACACTGTAGCTAGTTTATCTTAAAGAAAAATGGTGTAACTCAATGCAATTGTAATTTGTGCATACAAGGAATAACATGGAATTAAATAGGCAAATAATTAGTAAATTAAAACTCAGAGGAAAATTAATGGACTCATTTTGGGGAATTTTAGAGGCCACTCACTCATCACAAGAATGTCTAAGAAAGTGCAAGCGAAATGTTCGCTATGGAATAAAGTCAGGATGAAAAAACATAAACTGTAAAAACAGTAGAAGAGAAATAGAAATAGAAATGTATTTCCTGCACTATACCCTCATAAACAAACTGATACACTTGGATAAAAGACTCTGGGATTTCTTCTGTTCATCACTCTAGTAAATTAAGATCTCAAATCTGCAGGTGTGCAGTCATAGCTAGAGGGGAGTAACAGCTAGGAATCTGCCAAGAATGCTAAATGCCATGTAAAAATAATCCTGTTTGCTCAGTCACTGTGGATCTGTAATTTCTACCTACAGTATTTAAAGAGACAGAGGTTCCCTTTACTGCAGTGCTCATCACATATATGTGACATCATGTAGGATATATCTTAAGGGAGATTTAACCATATTATTTCACTTTCCTGACCAAATAGCTTTGGGATGGTTTCATGCACTCCTCCTAAAAAAGAGAGTTTCTGCCACCTCTCATCACCTCCACACAAGAGCATTTTTAACAAACCAAAGGAAGTTGTTCTTCCAATCTGCACAGCAGTGGTAAGAGACAGCCTGAAAACTGAATCCAGCTCTGGGAATTCCTGCTCCAAGAGAGAGATGGCCATGCAGGAGGAAATTCATCAAAGGGCTTCAAAGATGATGAAGGAACTCAAACATTTCTCGTACAAAGAAAAGCTGAGAGAGTTGGGACTGTTCAGCCTGAAGCAAAGAAGAACCAGGAGCAACCTTATCAGTATATATGAATACCTGACTGGGGCACTTCTTTGTGAGACTCATACCTATTCCTCATTAAACATCACTCAAAGAACTATACTTGTAGTGAAAAAATTAATGCTGCCTCCAAAGACGATAATGTTATTCAAAGCACTAATACTAAAGGTTTAATATTACATCTCAATTAATCTGTTCCCTATTCTCTAACCTTTACCTATTTGTCTACTTACCTTACACCACAAAATTCTCAAGAAGCAAATGACTCTTCCTGAATAATTATTACCAAACAGACAGAAAACAGTAGCAAATAATGGAGAGTTGTGGAAGAGAAAATGGAATTCAGATCTCTACTGAGTCAGGAGAAGTTTGTGGTAATATTGGAATTTGATTTATCTCCTACTGAAAAGAAGTATTTGAATCTTAGTCTTTACTACAACACTGTGTTTATATAAAATTAAACATTGTGTTCTATGAAGAAACTGATAGCTACAAAAATGAGAAATAAAGAGAAAAAAGTCCTTTCAAATCCATGTAATTCTATTAATTTCTCATTTTTGAAGATGAGATCCAAGCTTGCATCTTAAGGAGTGACTTTGAGATTGGAGATTTTGAGATAAGGAATTTCACAGAATTAGCAAAGGGAGTTCAATTTCAGTCTGAGCACTAATGTTCCCACAGAACACAGAAACACTTTCTTATACATGTATTTAATTATACTGCATCTATAAGAATAGAGATCTTGGAAAAAATCAACAAATTAAAGGTCATTAAAAGGGAAGTAAAGGGAAAAATACATATATTGATGTATTTTTCTTGCTTTACCTCTGACTGCTATTCACTTCATAGGTTAAGTATAGACATCTGACAAAATCAAATTACAGCTGTCTTCCAAGGTCTGTTTTAGAAGTCTACTTGAGGATGAAACTAGTATTATCACACAAGTTCCACTTTATAAGTGTTGACAGTAAAGGACATATGGACAACTAGCTGAGATAAAAATCTCTGCTACATAATATAGATCTGCCTTGGGCAACGTGAATTTTTTGTGGTTTAGCAGAAGAAAATATTTTACTTTTCCCTGCAATTTATTTAATCAAATTTCTACTTTCTCTAAATCCTAAGGTTGGTGAGATAATATTTTTAGGCCTGTATTATATCAAGCCATACTCTACCTTAGCTGTGTATTTGCAGAACCATGAAATAAGCTCCAGCATCCAGAGTTATATTCTGCACCTTCAGAGTTTTCTGCCTACCCTATAGTATCCTGTTTATTCAACATTATGCTTACTAGAAAATGCTTGAAGTCTTATGTTATATTGATGTCTCTATAAGCCTGAATAATTTTTTCAATTTTTGCTCCAGAGGTGTCCAGATGTACACTTATAAGCTGCTCTGAACATTTAAGGCAGGTTTTATCTGACCCCTCTAGGTCTGTTGTCTGCAGTCAGTTGGTAAACGTGTGGGTAGGGCACAAATTTTCCTGTTCAAAAAATCAGATTAATTCTAATCTATAAATGCTTATTTCTCTCCCTCACTATGAAAGAGATTTGGGTAATTACCTCTGAAATATTCATCTCTAGGGGGGTACCAAAAGACAGGAATCCTACTGAAAGAATTTGGCATAATCTTTAAATAAAATCAATGCTCCTTCTGTTTAATTACTTCATTTGAGTTCACTGCTCAGGCAATCATTACTGATGTCAAATACATGTGCTATACCAGCATTTATAGACTTACTGTGAGCTTTGAATGGATACAAAGCAGAGAACCTGCATCTCAGAACACTACTCATGACATTTCAAACTTTAGTTGAAGGGAGCATCTCCTTTTGATCACAAAATCATTTTAAATTTCACAGCAACATTATGGAGGCCCAGGGGCCTGCCACCAGGAGATTGGGGTGAGAAAAACCTTCCTCCCATGGGCCTTTGCAGGCAGATGTTAATATTTCTTAGGTTTTGTTGTTTCATTGATTTGTCAAGTTCAGCCCCCATTCACCACATATACACCCCTCCTAGGATGTTCTTGCTTTCCTTGGACCCCACTGGGTTATTTTTGCCGCAGTACCCCACCCCTGTGATCCCATTAGTCCCTCCGGTTCCTAGCCACCCCTCTGCACCATTTTTCTCTATTCCTACTGGATCTTGGCCCTCAGAAACACCCCTTTTATCTGGTATATAACCCTGGATCCTTGGCCCCGTTTTGGCTCTCGTCCCTGGGACATATTTGAGGCTGTACCCATGATGCATGTGCCGACAATAAACAGCGCTCGGATTTCCAAACGGGACCTCGTTCCTCGCCTTTGTCAGCAGAGTGCACCAGGCCCCGAGGTGCAGGTCACTCTCGGGGACATGCTGTTGTGAGATGCAACACTGTAGGGGGTAATTCAACATCGACGGTACATTGATGGTAGAGATCTCTGGAGTCCAGGGCAGCTCTTGAAACATGCAGTTTATTGCATAGGTCGTGGGTGCAAGAGCTCTGCTTAAGCTGCCAGCCACAGCTATAAGCGTGCCCAAGCGGGCGAGAGAAAAGAAGAGGGGAAAAAGAGCAAGGGCAGGAGAGAACGAGAGCAAGAGGTATAAGCGAGATGGTAGGGGTCAGAGCGCAAGGGTAAGAGAGAGCCAGAGAGAGAGCCAGAGAGAGCTAGAGAGTTAGAGAGTTAGAGTTAGAGAGTTAGAGTTAGAGAGTGTTAGACCTTGTTACAATACATTATATCTGCTTTTGTGTTGAATATTCTAATTTACACTAACCAACCAGTACAAGACACAAAATCCTATAGAATCTACATACAGCCTATAAGAACTACTACATTACCATACTGTGTTATATTTTAAACTCTAAAAACTACTCTTTAGACTATTCTCTTTTGCTACATTGACCTTTGGATCCCTTAGCCAGCAGAAGAGTATTGTTCAATCAAAAGGGACTCTCCTTCAGATAGCTAAGCTATTGTTTTCAGGTTATATAGTAACTAAGGCTCAGTATCCTACAACTCAAAGCAAGCTTTCATTTCTATTTTGATTATAGGTTTCATATTTTCAGAATCCTTTGCTAAGCAATCATATTTATAAGGTTTCCCTAATTTATCTTCCCCAATACAACACAATATCACAGAATTTATGTTAGCAGTATAATGACATTGTACACCACATTGTGTTTTTGTGGACAATGCTATTGTATGTAGCACTAAATGAACTTTCAACCAAATTTAAGGTAAGACTCCTGCCTCAGTCATACAGTGTACATGACATACTCTATACTGGACTTCTCTTGCCCCCTTCAGATAATCCCATGAATATCTCTACAAAACTGTAAATGATGGTGAGATCAGTAAAACTACAAGGTCTCTGTGCAGATAATGCCTTCTAAAGCATCGATTTCTATGTTTATTTCATCTTCATCTCCATCATCAAAATTACAAAATTACAGGGTGACATAACAGGGTACCCTGAGTGCAACATGTGACAATATTATGACATGCTAAATGAAAAGCTTTGTCTCACCTGAAGTTATGTAAGGCTGAAAAGAAATAAAAGGACCATATACCTTGATTTACACTCTCATTAAGTCTGTCATCTGTCCTCAAAGTTTTGCTTTCTTAAAAATTAAGGAAACTTAGTCAATTAACATTTAGGTCATTGTTTACTTCAGACCATTATTTCTCTGGAGAAAAATTAAAGAAGCCTTCAGCTATTTTTATCAATCTATCTTTGTGTCTCCCAGTGAAGATATTAATATAATTAAACCATGACTATTTGAAACCATACAATATTAATTGGAAGAAATGGCCTATGTTTTGATTTCTGGATTAATAGCACAAAACATGTTTCTTTTCAGATTTTCACTCAATTTTTTTTCCCCTATGTTTTGTTGAGGGTTTTTTTTTTTTNGTTCATTTGGGTTTTGGGGATTTTTTTTTTGTTTGGTTGGATTGGTTTGGATTTTTCGGGGGGGGGGTGGTGATGGTAATTTTTCTTTTTTTCCTTAGCTTTTAGGACATAGAGGAGCCATTTTAATAGTTGGTGGTTGGAATTCTTTCAGTCCCTGCTGTTTGGAGTGCTAGCTGTGACAGAAAAGGCTGATGGATCTTTCTATATGGTACTGAATTATTTTGAATTTTAGTAGTCTCTGCAATTTTCTCACAATTGACATCAGAAAATGAGAAAAAAGATTAATCTTATTTTTTGAAAGAAAAATTAATAGATATAGAAGTTAAATGTCAATGACATGAACAGTACCGTAATAAAATGAATTTTTGCGGCTTTAAAATAGTTGTTATAATCAAGTGATGAACCAAAGATGTATTATAACATTTTAGTTCCCCTTTGTTCATAATCACAATAAGGACATAGCTGTTATAACCCTTCTAAGGAAACTAAACTGATGATCACCTATTTAAAAACAAAACCCAAGAAACAATAAAGACAAGGCACAAACAACAGATGTTTCTACTTATTTAGGAAAATTATTTCAACTTCTATGCGCTATATTTTATGGTATTTTCTAAATTAATAGCTTACAAAAATCAGCTGACTATTTGTGAATTTCAGTTTTCAATGAGTTCCACAATTATTTTATTCAATTTAATTACCGAGTTTTCTATCAAAACTGAGGAAAGCATTATTTAATTACCATTGAAAGAAAACCAAATAAATCCACAAACATGCACTCACAGCAACGAGTGACTAATTGATTTTAGAGCCTTCATTTGGTATCAAAAGATCTGGGAATTTGAAACACAGCAGTAAACCCTGCCCAGCCAACCCTTAAGGGCTCATGTCCTAACATGATCTGGCTGAGACCAGCATCTTCCATCATGTCTTTCAATAATGAAAGCAACTGAGTGGTGGATATTAGAATAGAATAGCAATGGAAGTAAGACCAAGAATGGATGAAAGACCCACAGCCTCCATGCCAGTAGTCTCTGCCTAGCCCCAAATGTAGTCTGTAGATATCAGAAAAAACATAACTTAGATTTATCAGCTCCAGCTGACCCATGGGCCAAACCCAGTACCAATATCCACACCAAAAATTCTAATCACAGTTTTGAAATTCTTATTGGACTTATATCTCTCCAAATGTCTATCCACCAGTACCTCATGATTTAGGCTTCAACTTAATCCTAACTGGTTTGTGTACCTGTTTCTACTCAGGTTTACGACAGATTTGGTTGTTTTCATGATTTTATATTTTATTATTTTATTTTATTCTATCAGTAAGACACAAACTTTGTAGTACTGCATTTGTTCCTGTTGGTTCCTGTTTGATTAAATCCTATTCCTGATCTCAGTCACAACACTGGCCTGGTAGACCATAAAGTATATCCTAACTATCATAACCCATCAGTCTTTCCAATCTCAGCTCAAATACGTAGACCATTCTGACCTCTAAATCATCCCCAGATGAAAAATCTTTTTAGTCTTTGCCACAGGGTCACCACCAAACAAAGCTCTTTCTTGATCCTGTCTCTAATTCTCTGTTGCATATCTGTCTCTCTTTCCTATCATGAATTGATTAGCTTCTAATTACCCCAGCCATAAATGGCACTTAGCACTCTTAAAGTCAATTTTTTCATGCTGTTTGGTAGAATATAGACCATTAAAACTTTATGACTAAAATCTAATAGTTATCTTTAAAATCTCTAGTTCCGTAATCTTAATCCTGTGGTTCCTAATCATGAAGCCAAACTTCTCAAAAAACTTTTCTTCTGGATCATACAAAAGCAGCAGAAATGTCTTATGCCAGCCTGAAGTGATTAACATAAATACCAAGTGTGCATCAGCCTTTTGGTTATCTGTAGATGATTTTCTGCTTGCTGCTCAACAATGTGACTGCTCTGATTCCCATGAAGATGTCTAAATCATCCTCTGCATAGGGACCAAATGACCCCTTCTCCTGGGTGTCACCCATTTGGGTGCATGAATCCCTTACTGGGACTGACCTACAGGGTAAAATGAGGTAATGACTTAGAAGGCATATATTTTAACTGTGAAGTATCCTCACCTTCTCATGCAAAACTATTAATGATGAATAGAAGAAAATATCATTATATTTGGAATTTACAGCTGGCTTCTTGAAGTTATTTAGGCTTCAAACAAGTCAGATAGGTTCTTGGTGCTATTTATGTGAAATATTATTCAGAATAAAAATGTTGTGATTTCATATTACTGAGAATCTTTCCTTCTATCCTAATAGAATTTGTTTTTATACTTATTATGAGAAATTAATTATTTTTCTCGCTGTTTTATATTGGCTAAAATTTTGCTGTAAAATCTTCAATGGCCATTTCTTTACTGTTTCTGATAGTGAATGTAATAGCATTCTGTGAATGTAATAGCAAATAGATTGTTAGTCTAACTGAAATGTCATGGAAGTGTCACTAGTTTTACTTTATTCATAGCTTATTAGGTTCAAAGATATGGCTTTGGAAGTACTATAATGTAATTTTTCTTGAATTGTTCTGTAGAGCAAGTTATGGCCTGCATGTGACAATACTAGTACTCTTTCATGTGATCCTCCTTCCATATTCATGTCATACATAATTAATTATCACCCCCATAAAAGTCATTCTTAGTCCTTTGATCAACATGTTCATTTGTGGATAGTGATACCAAGGCTTTCTTGCTAGAGTAGGATTGCCTCTTTATATGCGGCTGATGAAGCGCCCATGAAGAATAATTGCTTTCTCACATGCTTTTACTTTAGGAATTTTTTTTCCCCTGAATTTTCCATACTGTGAGAATTTGTCCGTCACTAAAAAAACTCATAAAGCTTAAGGAAGAAATTGATCGTGAGATGTGCTCTCTATACTTCAGAAACTGACAAAGACAACAGTTAAAAAACACCCCTGAAATTATTTGAAGAAGAAAAATGGGAGGAAAATACTGTTTCTTCCTTCAGAAATTCTCTCCAGATGAAAAATTCACCAATTAATAAAATACTTGGGGAATAATGAAAATGCATATTTGTCCTAAAATGCTGGGGAGTGTTCTACAGGGAAAATGCCACTGAAAATGCTTATCCTCAGTTTGTCAATTAGTCTCCTCCTATTGCTCATACAAAGAGATAAATAGCCCCAGAAAACAGCTTACCCACCTATCTTAAATTTTTATATTAGTCTAAGGTAATACCCAATTAGGACACGCCACTTGCCATCTGTATTTATTGACTCAGGGGCCTTAAATTCTCAACTGTTCACCTTGCGTGATACACAGTTTGAGACAGAAAATGCAGACAAAATTAATCCTGTCAATTTAAGGTTTCATGCACTGATACCAGCCAGTAACCAAGAAATATACTTCAGTGGAATCATTCTTGGCAGATACAAAATATACAATTAAAATCTCTGCAGTCAAAGAAATATGCTGAGCTTTGCACAGAGTTGCATTGAAAACTTTTAGGGCTGAAGCAATGAAAGCAGCAAAAGCAGAGAGCATTTATATTAAACAAAAACCTATGAGCATTCATTGAAGAAGAAAAAAGCCCAAAAAAACCCAAAAACATATCTCAGGGAAAACATCTGCTGAATTTGAATTCAAATTCAAAATTTTAAAATATTTAGTTGTGCTATCTTTAACTCTGTTTGATCTCCAGCTATCTAAAAATCTAAAGCTTCTTATGCTTTTAAATGCACTGAGTGGATTTTCAGTCTCCAAAAGAATTAATATTTGATCCGAGTTACTAGGAAGAGAATAAATTCTAATAGGGAAGTACTTTTGATAAGGAACTCAGTTATTCATTCTGAATCATGATTGAGTAAAGCAGCTAAAAAGAGACTGTGGTATTAAATGATTCAAGAAAGTTATTTTACTACACAAATATAAGGGATAATGTGTGCCAAATGAAAGTGGAAGAGCCACTTTCAGAGAATGTGAGATGTTGTTTGGTTTATTTAATTGAAGAAGTTAATTTGGAAGACCCAAACCTATCACTGAAGACAGTATATAGTAAGAATTTTGAAAAGTTCAGTAAGGACTGGGCTGTTTCTAGCTCCAGTATAAACAAAGACATTTTTCACAGCACTGTGCATATCCATATTTATGATTTGCTAATTTATAATTAGTTTTCAAAATAATCTTTCATGTACTGTCAAATACACCTTTGATTTACAGTGTATACCAACTAAGCAGTCAGCTGCATAGTGCAGTTTGTCTAAAATGCTCATGCATAAATGATCACTGTCAGTAATTTTGAATTAATCTTCAAGAACAGACTGTGAAAACCAGTTACTATGCAGAGGGTTGGTATTTCAATCATTCAGTTTCACAAGTAAGCAAACCTATTCCAAATAGTGTGTGAGGTAATGACACATCTGATATTGATCTTCAGTACACAGAGCATGGAAAAAGAGGTGTTGCTATGGCACACAGCAGTCATGTGCTCCAATACCAATAACTTTACATCATTTCTCCATAGACACAGATTTGAGTCTACTTAGGATAAAAAATTTACACTGACCCACAAATAGGTAGCATAAATCAGGGCTGGGTTAAAAACAGAGGCTAGCTTAATTTTTATATTAAAAATGTTCTGAGGTTCAAAAAGTTATTTCCTGGGTTTAAAAACCTGAAAATTTCACCTTTTATTTTGATGCTGACAAGATTGTTACCTGAATACTTACTAGTCCAACATAACTTCTGGCCTTTTAATAAATTATTACAATTTTTATCTTAATCTAGAGCCAAGGATATTGAACAGATATAATGATTTTTTTACTGTTTTAGGACTTCAGATTTTACACTTATTTCTGAATTTTCTCAGAAATATCTTAAAAGGACATGAAAAAATAAAATGTGTGGAAGATTTTGGGGGAATTGCATTACTCTCAATAATTTCTGTGAATTCTTCCCACATTTCACAGAAACTTGCACACTCTTACATGCAAAAATAAATTTTGGATCTATCTGATATTCAAGACAAGTTTAGCAAATGCTAAGACACGTACAATTTAAGAAGATGACTGTCCCTGGAAGCTGTAATTAAACATCTATAGGTTTTTAGATACATTTCTAGCAATGGAAATCTTCTGCCCTAAAATTAGAGAAGCTGCTATGATTTCTAAATTGTCACGTTTTAGTGGAGAGCTAAGAAACTGTTACAAGGTGATGGAGGCAACTTTTATTTAGCAAACGAAGAAGACAAATTAATGAAGATTAACAAGCAACATATAGGTTTAAACATAGAACGAATGGATATATAATAGCCTTTTACATTTAGAGGAGCTTTTTTCCCCTCATAAGACCAATTCCAATTTTCTTACAGAGACAAGAAAAGACAACATAAACAAACACATATGAAAATATAAATAACAGGGCAAGCAGCCAGTGGACAAAAGGGAAAGATCTTGTTCAAGGCAAAATAATTTTCCACAAAAAAAAAACCCAGTGAGCAGAAAGTGGTCCCATTCACAAACATTTACTGAAGTGACAACAACATTAAATGCACCATTTATAACACTGCTGCACATGTAAATGCACCCAGCACTTACCACGAAGACCAGGAAACCCCCAGAAAGGGAACGGGTTCTCTGAAACATGACTAGCTAGTAGATGGTATTCAGCAACTTATGTTGTGACCACTCAGTCCCAATGACCCAAAATCTGATCACCTGGACAAATTCAAAAATGTGGGTCCTTAAAAGGTCTCGAGTTTGAAAGTCTCGCACAATGAAGCATTTTTTACTTTTGAAGCTACAGAAATAACGAAACAATAGCAGAATCTACCAGATTTGAAACCTCACATTTCTGATAAATATTTTCCCTTTTTTCCAACAATGTAGAGCAGCTCTGTATACTTATTATAAACATATAAGGCAAATGGGACAAGATGTTTCAACATCAGTATTACTGCAAAGTCAATTTTATTGACTTTAAATATAGAAAGTATTCATATAGACTTCAAATAATGCATTTTTTGTACTTAATTAGTGTGACCTATATATATTTATCAAGCAGCGCCTTATGTTTGATGCACCAAAACCAGGTAAATATACTAGTCAGCTAATTATGGGCTGTTTCTTTAAAAAGCCTTCATAGACAGTAGAAAGAAGCTGTGTGGGCTTTACAGGATGGGGACTGGCTATTCCTCTCTAACTCTTAGGCATGCAAAGCCAGATAGCAGTGTGTTATTCTTCCTACTTGCATTTGTCTTCTGGAGTATTTCAGCCTGGCTACCAGCAAACAATATATTAGGCATAGAATAAAGGTCTAAGAGCAACATGGTTTTTGGAACAGAGAACAGAGGAGTTTTCCTAGGTCAGTCCCCAACTTAGCTGATGACCTAACCCCAAGCATAAACTTAACATCATTGATTTTAACAAATGCAGGTTGGTTCCTCCTCTCCTCATACTTGGAAGTTACTCCAGAATTAATTACCATGAGTTTTAGAATCAATCTTCTAATTTACAGTCTGCACCAGGCTACATCTATATAAACAATGTGTGAGGAGAGCAGAACTCTTTGTCAGAGTAAAACAGTAATTTATTATTTCAACAAGTTATAAATAAGGGCTGTGGTTGGCAGTCGATGCATTACATCTCCTACAGTGCCCATAGAAACATTATATCACATCTATAGTTCCTCATATATTATTGCAAATTTCAAGAATAATTGCTGGAAAACACTGTCTACATGAAATTATGTTTTTAGCCATATGAGAATTTATCTTCACTTTCCTGTAAATATAATCTATTTTTATCTCTTGAGTAATATATATGTAAAAATAGTAAGAATTTCTGGTTCGATATTTAAAGCATTCTTGCTTCTTAATTATTTGTGCTTGGGGAATTAATGTAATGGGATGAAAAATACTAAAAATTCCTAATTGTCTTTTTACAAAAAAAACCCCAAAACAATGAATAAAAAAAACCCCAAACCGAGACAAAATATATCAAGCTTATTAAGCATTTTAATTGTATAAACAATAGCAATATATAATCTTCATTCTTGAAGCAGAAACACATAAAATGTTTCGTCAGAATGTGCGGCATAATTCTCCCTAGATTTTCTTATCTGTTCTTTAACCTGGGACATTAATCTCGTATGTGCAATCCTCTCCTGTGTGAGATCAAGGCTAGGTGATCATTTGGACACATGTATGCTCAGGCAACCTTTCCTCCTAATTGAAATTAGATTATTTGGACACATGCATGCTCAAGCAACCTATACTCTTTATTGAGATTATTAAAGTTTATAAGTATTATCATCTTCAAATGATAAATCCGGTTTATTACGACACTGAGCTGGGAAGTCAGAGCTATCAACTCTTCCTCTGAAAGATATTTACTTTGATAAATTTTGGATTTATTCTACATGGTGTCTCCTCTCTCTTCGACACTACACATTTATATAAAAAAAAACAAACTCAGAGAGAATGAAAATGGCTTTGCAGACTCCCTTATTTCCAATTATATGACGTAAAAAGCAATGTAAATTCACAAAAGATAATACTGATGTAATTTTAGATGGGTGATCAGGAACTTGCTATCACCACAGCTAATCCCATAATATCTATTTTGGGGTAGCATTTGAGTCTCTTCTGAAATATATTTCAGTTTTTTGTGCTGTAAATAGAATGACTGCTGCAACACTATTAATATTTACCCTCAACGAGTCTATTTTTGTTTTCAAAACATATATGTGCCAAAAAAAAAAACAAACCAAAAACAACTCTAGGCATTCCTCCTAAGCAGGCATTTTTATTTAATCTAATATTTTTCTTCCACAGAGCAGAAAGTAGGTTTAGGAGAGCTGGATAAAGCTATGCCAAGACTGGTAGCTGGGAATGTTTGATTCTTCAAACCTTGTTCCAAGTACTGAGCCAGAAACTGCAGGTTTAATGCAAACTACCAAGAAAATCCTAAACATTTGCTGTTGAGGATTACCACCTTGGATTAAACTGGAACCAAGCCTTGTGTGCAATGTGCTGCCCAAGGGACTCATTCTGTTACCTCAGGAGATTGAAAAGTTAAAACTTAGGCTGAGAAAGAAAACACAAAGTATAATATGGTATGAAGCTCATTTGCTGGTCTCGGTCCAGGAAATAATGGGCATCATTGGATAAGAATCTGATTTTTTTTTTTTTTTTGTCTGTCTTAGCAGAACACCTACACTGTTTCCTTCAATGAACAGAAATTATGTGTGAAAGACTAATGCCTCAAAGTCCAAAGATTACTGGAAATATTGTTCTGGGATGATCCAAAAATCATTTTCTCTTCTATGAAAATTATTTTTCTGGAATTATACATTTATGTCAATTTTCCATGTATGATTTTTGCGGAGAACACTGAACTGCAATATTTAACAAAGTTAATACCTGAGAAATATGATTAAAAAATATTGCCGCAATTGCTAAATTATCCACAGCTCTCTAAAGACAAGAGCAAAGGAGAGTCTATCTTTCAGGACAAAATCCTTATGGAAAACTGGAATGTTTCAAGTTTTTTGACCAAAGAATTTCAATCTCCCCAGCCAATATCTCCAAGTGCCCTCTTCACAAATTTAAAAGAAAAAAGTTTCACTAAATTATTTTACATCAGCCTTTCTATTGCTTATTCTGTTCACAGGAAAACAATGATGCTCAATTTGACAATCTTCAAAACTGATCTATGTGGCAAATGCAGAAAAAGCTACTGCACATCTTCCATTAACTAATCATATGACAATTCTCCTTTATGGATAATTTGGTGAGGTGTATGACTGGTACTGTCATCAAAATAGCCACATGCATGAAAGGGAGTCTCCTGCCTTGCCTCGCTGTGCTCTGTGCTGCATGACGTCAGTCAGTTCTGCTCATTGCCTTTGACAGCACCAGTTCATATTCTCTGGCACAGCAGATCATCTCCGAGCTGCAGTGTCCCATGTTGTAGAGCTAATGCCACACAGCTGAAAATTTGCTTTTAGCATATCTGGTTAACAATTCATTGGCTGACCTCTCAGCTGTTCACACATTTTAAAATAAGAAAATAGCTCTGAGCAATGATTTTTCTGAGATAAGCATCAGATGCTTAGGCCAGTGTAGCTCAGCCCCAGAGGAAAGCTGTCTCAGAACTGCTTGGGATCATATCGTGCTACACATTTTAACATCACTAAGGGCAGAAAAATAGGTCACATGGAACTAGCTGGAAGGCTTGATGTGAACCTGTTCATTTGTTGAAGTATTACAATCACAGAGAAAAATGGTGACAACCATACAGTGCAAATTAACATTTGTTTGAAATTAGACGCCCTTTTAATTACAGACATGCTGATTTAATGGCTCAAAAGCTACACCAGCTTTTGCTACCCTCTGCATGGTTTCATCATCAAGAGAGGTAGTGAGAGGGAGTGCTGCCACAGTTTGCTGATTTCAGAGATTTCTATACTGTATTCCCAGTACCCATGCCTAGGAGGTTCGTGCACAGAATTAGTGCATCACACTGAGGGGCAGGTTTAAATGCTTAATTGTGCAGACAAAGAAGACAGCAATGAGGGGTGCAGCCTGCACCAGGAAGACCTTTTCCAGCGGGGACCACTCAGTCTGTGTCTTTTAGGTAATCTTAGAGTCTTTGTAGGTCAAACTTGACATCACCTACAGTAAAGGATATAGAGCTGCACAGCACCATCTCTAAACATCAGAAGGAGTTTTTCTCATAGCAGTCATACCAGGGGAACCATGGAGACTTACTGATAATCATGTGAGAAACCAGTGGACCTGGCACTGCCTCTGTGATGTAATTAAACAATCTGCAAGTTCATCTGGATAGCTGGATGAAGTGAAGCTTTCTCCTAAATCCTGACAAGCAGTCATAGTATAGTCAAGGAGCCAAAGTCCTCCACTGACCGACACTCACAGATCTTGTTTTTCTTCTGTTCATATCCCTTAAATCTTCACAGCTTTAAAAAATACATGAACCATACCTTAACACCAACTTTCTGTGGATCACCTTCAGCTTTCAAAAGGTTGCAGAGATCTATGGCAGCAAAGATGTACTGTCAGAAATTATATATCCCAATCATTATCATACAGTGATGGAAAGATTTCAGTTTGAGAAGGTGGGTGATGTGTGCATCCCTCAGCTACTGTGAATTTTCACTTAACGTGTAACAGTGAAGAGCTGCAATCACTTGTGATTAGATCCTAACCTCCAGATTTGTTTATTTTGGAAAAAATGTCAGCAGTACTTAGCCTTGCACTGTAATATCTGTTTCATGGTCTCAAAAGTCTTCAGCAGAGTAGATGATGCAGCAGTTTGCTGTCCACTGGGCTAGTTGTTATTTCACCAGAGATGGAAGATGGATAACTGCATAAACTGTTGAATGTTTGTGCTGGGAATCTGACTTGCTCCCTAATAGGATTTGACTATCTTCAGTAATGCCAGTGGAGTTTTAAGGACTTTCATCGTTTAACCCCAGCTGGCAACTCAGCCCTACTCACTCACTCACTCACTCACTCACTCACTCACTCACTCACTCACTCACTCACTCACTCACTCACTCACTCACCCCTATGGCAGGAAAGGGGAGAGAATCAGAAGAATCAAAGTGAGAATACATGTGAGTTGAGATAAACACAATTTAATAAGCAAAGCTAAAGCCATGTTCATAAGTGAAGTAAAAGAAAGAATTCATTCATTGCTTCCCACAGGCAGGCACGTGTTCAGCCATCTCCAGAAAAGAAGAGCTTCTTAAATAGTTACTTGTGAAAAAATATGTGATAATTCTGGATGTCCCTATGCTCCTCCTTCTACCCCTTCATATACTAATTTCTAGCTTGAATCTCCTCCCTGTACATCGCTTATCTTCCAGGAGAGGAAACTTTTCTTGTGCATCTTTTTACTGTGTACTAAGGAGGTTTATTATGCAAATATTTTACTCCACCTTATGAAGTCCATAGATATAATAATGAACTGATGGATCTGCCATTTCCATTAAACCCAACCCAAAAGCCATCTTTGACAAAAAGAAGCATTTTGCTGGGGTATTCTATAGTGCCTCTTTGAGACCCTTCATTTACTATGATTTTGTATTTGAAAGATGCAATAATAAATTTGCCTCTTTTTTTTTTTTTTTT
>VZDJ01006028.1:3985022-4007366 GCA_008694505.1 Cyanoderma ruficeps | reverse complement strand
TTTTTTTTTTTTTGGTGACTGCCATGGTGAATGGCATGGCATTTAGCATTTTAATGGGAATTTACTATCTGTTCTGCAAGCACCAGGCAGTTAAGGATACTATGCTGCTCACTAAGTGATGATCTGACCAGCAATCAGCAATCAGCACCAAGTAGTCAGAGAAAACCTGACATTGTGAACAGGAAAGTGCTTTACTAGGACACTATCAACACAATGCTGTCACTGTGATCATAAATGTTTTCCTGGCACTTTTGCCATTTGTTGGAAAACTGAATGTTATCTAATGCCAAAATTCAACTGATAATATTAGCAACAGTGTTGCTGACGTTTTTCTAATTGGCAAAGATGTGGGACCTTTAACTAAGTTCCCACAATATATTAATGAATTTAGCACTTCGTGGAATTAATTTCATCACATTTTTTAAGTAAAACTATGACATAGTCATTGGACTGGTACTAATAGAGCTACTCAGTGAAGCTATAAAAGAATTGTTTTGCACATTAACTGGCATTTAAGCTTCTTCATTGTAAATCCAGCTATAACTCTCCCCTTCTGATTACTCATGCTTTGGCCTCTTTTATCATAAGCAGAGACACTGCACAAGAATATATACAGAACAAAGCAACTGAGTGTCAGTCAACAGAGAGAGAAGATAGTTATGGCTAAGGAATTGCAAAGCTAAGCATAAACATACTGACCACAGCTGGTAAGATGATACATGAGGATTTGCTGTCCAGAGAGCTGTCAATCAGATGGGGAAGAATCACCCTCTGCTCCTTTTCAGAAAAGCCTGTGCTGTGATACTGCAGAACTGCAGCCTCTGCAGATTCTCTGAGGGTTTGTTGCTTTTTTTTTAACTTAGCGTCTTCGAACTTTATGTGTCAGAACATTTTTTTATCATAGCCTTGATCTGCTAATTATTTTCACTTTTTCTTTTTCTTTTCTTCTTTCTTTTCTTGTATGAATTCTGATCAAATTCTTTCTTATGTCTTGACACTATTCTCAGTAAGATTAATTTAGAGTCAGAAACATATGTTGCTCTAAATGTGGTGCTAGATTACAACTGAATTGTTGGAGTCAGTGATAGAGATCCCTTTCTTCACAGCGCTGTTTTTTGATCATAATTGCTTGGTCGTAGGGTCTGGGACCTGGCCTGAACCCCAATTTATACCTTTGCCTACTGTGTTGTAGACACCAGCAGAGAGAGCACCAGCAGAGAGAGTTTTGCCAAGATCTGCTTTCTCAACATGAGACAAATCAAGTCTATGAAATTCTGAACCCCTTTCATTTTTTTGCTAATACCAACAACTTCATAAACATCTTCAGTGCAATTCATTGTGAGGCTAAATTTACATGGCTGATATAGGTACCAAAATACACCATAGTTGTAAGTCTCCATTACTGTCAACTAAGAACTAATTCTAGAGTCAGTACAGCTCAGAGAGTTGTGCAGCTCACCAGCCAGTAACTGAAACATACGGAAAGTGCAGAAGAGAATGAACATCCCTTTTCTATTATTATTTTTTAAGTATCAGTGACTTAAAACATGAGAAATTTGGTATACTATCCTTATAAGTGGCATGGAATGCTAGACAGTAGAATTGATTTTTCGTATCACACATTCCATACTGCTCTGTGGTGGCTATTACAGCTGCTTTCAGCAGAGGTTGAGAAAGCAAAGAACAAGGGCCAGAGGAGCAAAACTTAAGGAAAAACAAACAAAAAACCAAACCCCCAAAAGATTACACACCATAACATTTTTACTGTTAAAAGAAAATTACTGTTTCATGATTTCTTTATCTTGTGTGAAACCATCTTGCCAGATAGGTAAGTTCATTTTTCTATGAATGCCTCTTAAAATCAACAGACATGCATTCTCTTGGCTCTTCACAACATGCAATTTCCCTTTCCTCCTAAGTATCAAGTCTGTGTAAAAAAGTTTCAGCCAAGAGAAAATCACTTAGTGCAAGAGAAAAACAATTTCAGGGAAGAACAGGGAGAAAAAAGGAACTGATCAATCTTATGATCTTGAAAGACAGTATTCATGACATAGTGTCAGTGATCCTCTGCTCCATTTTCTTTATAAGCTACTGTGAGAATATTTGATACAAAGAAGTTGCTTTCAAGTACTTTCTTTGTACACTTGTTATGAGCAATTAGTGAAGTCCCACAGTCGTGTGATCTGACTTAGGAGGTTTTATTTTGTTCTTTCTTTGGTGAATTCAATGTCTGCTCAATGTTCCTTTCCCTGTGATCTTCAGCTCAGATGTCTAAACATCCATTTCCACTGGGTCTAATTTACTGCTGTCTCACTTCAGTTCTGTGCTGATATAACTCCCTAGATTTTTTGTTAAGAAAGAACTGGAAAGAAATGAGGACTTGCCACCTGAACTATTCCCAAGCTGAACTGGTAAAGAGAAGAAAGAGGAGAATTTTAAAATACTAAATTTTTGTCAAAGAAGTTTTTAAAAATGGACCAATTTTTTTATTATTATTTTTGCAAGGAATATCACTAAGGAAGCAAAGGCTGTGAGCACATATTTTGGGAATAAAGAATAATTTTAAGAAGAAATATTTTTATAGTTTATGTTTTTTCTTTCTAAGTCAGAACAGCCTGAGTGAAAGTAAAATTTGGAGTGTGGTTTCCTATTCAGCAGAACAAGTAACCTCTACTGTAAACAAATATCTTGACATGTTCTCATCCTTTTAACAGTTTTGAAAAAGGTGGCACCAGTCTCAGCCAGTTTGATTTTAATTAAAATAAGTTATATATTTGTGGCAGAATATCTTCTCTTTCTCAAAGAAACCAGGAGAGGCAGCTGCAAAACTGTTGTTGTATTCCAGATGGTTTGTAGGGAAAAGAAGAGCAATGTGTTTCATACTGAAGTCTATTTAAAAACAGAACTTTTATGACACTGATTAAAGGGACTGTTTAATTGCTGAATAGTTCACTCAGAGGAACATATTGAGTACACAGACTCTCCTGCAGTGTTACCATGCTCTTTTTGTTTCTTGTGGCAGTAATATGAAGAGGCACTTGTCTGTCACACAAAGCAAGTGAAGCAACAGAGGAATCAAAATTGATATTTACCGAATATCGTCTGGAAGCAGAGCTAAAATCCCTTTTTGTTTCTCTGTGGGCATTGTCCACTTTTGACTTTAGAAATGCCCAATTTACCTTTTGAAACGTGGAATCCATCAGTCATATTAGACTAATTTCTTCGAAAATTTAATATCTTAAAAAACATGGGGAAAATAGCTCATTTCTATATAGACCTTATACCTATTTTAAACTTATGCAACCAATCTCTCTTACTTCAATTATATTTTTCTAAATTTGATATATGATATACTTTGAATGTGGTGTAGCATATTGCTAATATTGGTGTAATATTACTAATATTACATATTGGTGTAGCAATATGCTAATATTCTGTCTCACTGCTATAAAGCATAATGAAATCAAGGAAAAAGTAGACTATAGTTGCATCCTGGAGCTGTTTCACCAGCTAGCTCGCTCTCTGGCAACTGTATAAGGAAGGCTTGGTGGGTCTGAACCTCAGGCTGAAGCGTGGTCGACGGCGTGGAAGAAAGAGCGGACTCTGCTTGGGTTTCACCTGGCTTTATTCCTCCTGGTTACCTCCATGTACAGATGGGCAGAGCAGAGAGAGCGAGAGCAATCAGCAGCCCCTCTGTCCCCACCTTAAGTACAGGGGGTGTACACTGAGCAGGGGAGAACTTGGAACCAATCCAAGGGGAGGGGGGGTGTGACCCAGAATGGGGAAACTTAACAAAACAATGAAAGAAGGGGGTACCAGGGTACCTTGACAAATCCTAGGGCTTTTTCCCCAGAATCTTCCAGATCTTACAAGGTGATTGACAAGGCCTATCACAAGGGAAACACCACTGGGGGTTTTAGGATAGGGTTGTAGGAACAAACCATTACAAACATATAACAAAATATACAGAACTTTAGAAAACCCAAAATGCGCACTGCAACAGTAGACAGTATATGATTAAGCTCAGGGAGTCTATTAGAATACCGACTGTTTGAAAAAGCTCATGCAAGCAGACTGTTGTCAAATGTCACCTGTACAGATCTCTGCAGATTTAAAAGGGGTGTTTCTCTAATTTCTCATAGCAAATAAGTGGATAAGTAACATAAAATTAACTCTTCTCTTGCAAAATTAATAGTTGAAATTAATTTGTATTAACTTCAAATTAGAGTAGTAATCTGGGAATTTCATCTTTGGGATTTGCTTTTCTACTAAAATACAAAAGTAACATTCATAGGGACAGAAGATGAATGGGTGAAGACTGGGGATATTATAAGCACAATGACCATATTACTCCTATCTATGCAAATAGTTTTCTAATTAGGAGGGGTTTTGTGTTGTGCACTTTATTAATGTGTTACCTAAGGACTTTCTAGAAATCTGGAGATCGGAAGAAGATTGAATATAAAGGAAAGGTAATTTCAGTTTTATCAACTGTAAATTACTTTAACTTTTTGAAGAAGCACTTGATAACATTTAGCCAAGTTTTAAACTGTACCAAAGTGACAAGACTGTGGGTTTAATACAGTTTCCACTGGGTAATTAAAATTAACAGAATCAGGATTAAGAATTAGCTTAACGATTTCATTTCTTTCATATAAATCTGGATCCATGGGTGATCTGTAAACACTTTGCGAAGAAATTTTCATTCTGCATTTTGAGACTTGTGTTTAAGAAACACATTAACTGTTCATTGCACATCAGCCTCTTGCCCTGTAGTATCTAAACTGGAGGAGACAGTCAGGTATGTTAACCTCAAGTCAGATTTAAAAAACCCAGTTGTGAAGGACATTTCTTATTCAGTCTTCATTTCTCCTTTCCCTAGTGTGGAAGGTTTGAACACCAGCAAGAAAATTTATGGAAACAGTTAGGCTACCACATAGCCAAAACCTTTTCATATGTTGTCTAGTTGTTTGAACCAGCACCTGAATATATTTCCTTATTCATAATATTTTGGGAATTCATCTTACGATTTAAGTAATGAAAATTAAATACATGTATTTTCATAAAATACATGTATTACCAGATTAACCATAAGGATTGCTGAGCCATGTCAGGTCAAAGCCATTTTTAGCCATTTATTCATCTAGCCAGTAACATTTGTCAAAAGATTTAAGAAGTAGACAGTTGAAAGTAAGAGAGAAAAAGGGGAACCAAATGTATTATATCTTATTAAGCATGCTGTAAGACCCTGAAAAGAAGACTTTTAATAATTCATTTTGAACTGGTAACATTTTTTTCATAACCTTAGCATTCAGAGGCTGGTTACTTCTGTGTAGTGGTGTGGGTTTTTCGTTTCACTTGTTTCATATATGTATTTGTGGTCTTCTGTACCCCACAACGGTTTGTTCCATGTACCTCTTTAAGTTTATTCCCTGTGTCTTACCCAGTTTCAGTTAAATGTCAATCATATGTTATGTAACCCCTGGGTCCTGTCTGTCTCTTCAAGGCCTCTCCCTGCATCTGGAAAATTCCAGAGAGAACATCAAGTGATTGGACAGGATCCCAGCTTTTCCCTTCTTCTACCCCTTGGTTCTTTCCTATGTACGTCAGTTATATGCAGACCCACTCCTACGTTCACCTGACTGGCCCTAGGCTAGACCCGTCCCCTTGTTCCTCCCCCCAGTAAAGGGTGTTACTCAGAGGTGTCCTGCACTCTGCTGAGGCAGACACCCTGGGTTGAGGTTGTCCTCTTCTGCGGCCCCAATAAACTCAGATGTTGATCCTCAGCAGAGTCCCTCCTCATTTCCCTGCCATCGTTGCCTTCCACCTGAAGACTAGCCAAGTCCCACGGGATCAGGAAGGTGTCGCAGCACACTGGACTGTCCCCGACTTGCTGTGGCGCCAGGGCTGGCCAGGGCGAGTGAACGCTGACACCGCGACACTTCTGCTTTTTCAAGTATTTATGTGAATATAAAATTATTGAATCCACAGGAGAAAATGCTTGAACACACGAAAAAAGTAATCAGTAACTAAAGTTTTCTGTGAGTTTTGCTTTGGAAGTTTTCTGAAGTTTGCCACCCATCTGCTATGAAATTCTAGCACATTTTTTTCAAAGAAAATTAGAAAACTCTCACTAACTGCAGATATTTACATCTATGAATACATTTGAATAACCTTCTTCTGTTTAGAATATGGTAACTGAAAGATTTTAATCTAGAAAATATAATGCACTGTGTTAATTACGAACTTAAACATTAAAATAATATTTTAGCAATTAAATGGGACGAGATTGGCAGATTCTTTTAATGAACAACGTGCCATTGTTTCCTTGAAGACACACTCCATTTAACTGGAAACTTTGGTATGGCAAATATTTTATCTGTATTACTACTTATTCTTTCGTAACCACAGAGTAGGAGGAGAAGAGGAACACAAAAAAAATAGAATGGACAATATCACCAGGAACGCAAAAGATAGAAATGTGAACAGGTGTTGCTGCCATAAGGAGCATGAAGATAAACAATGATTTTGAGGAGTACATGTATGCAATGGAATGGTCTGCCATCTGGGGATATTTTATGACTGAAGGCAATGAGGAAGGGGTTAAAAGATTATTTTTAACAGCTAAAATTATTTTTTGTTTGTTTTCATTTTTGTAGAGGCATTAATGGAAGCATAAATTTTTTAGTCAAAACCTCCCAACATGAACTTGAGAAGAGCAAAGGTAAATACCTGCAATGCACCTTTTCTGTTCATGCTGTCTACATGGTATGAAATTACAAACTGCTGAAAGCAAAAGATGAAAGTGGAAAGTTTATCTTTCTCAATAATTAATGTGACCATTATTTGAAGAGGGAGGTTTGCCAGACTCATCCAATTACACATACACAGAATATTTCACTGCTCTTTACAGATTCAGATTGGACTCAATTGGTAGGACATGAATAGAATAAATCAGATATTTCTTTCAGAGTAAAAGAGGAAATTAGGCAAAATTTCTGCTGCAAAACCAGCTGAAGCTGCATGTAGGACCTACTGCTTTAAAATACTTTTTTGTTTGCACTGACTTCAATGCATTTTTGTATTGTTTTAATAAAACCATTTAAAAAAAAGACATAGGATTGAATATATTTCGATTCTGCACAAGTGCATGAATATATACTTTATAATGGTCCAGTTAATACATTTACATTATTAAATTCTAAGTATGTCCTAGAGTTTTCTACTCCCTGGAAGTCATTATATAATTTCCTCTGTTACCACAGGACTATTTGTTCTAGTCCCTGCTGTTTACTGTTTTGTGTGTTAGTTTTTTTTAAAGCACTGCTTCCAGCCTTTTTTCAATGATTTCTGTTTCTTTTGCTTTTGTGCTTGCTTTTACTGAAGGTTTTCAGAGTTTTAAACCATGTGTTGTAATAAGAAAAATAAAATGTTGCAGACTTTCATTCTAATGTGTGGATTTAACTTCTGATACCATAAAAACCCTCAGACATTTAATAGATTTTAGAGAAACAGGAAAGTCAGGGAAGCCTGATTATCCCTCTGTTACTACAGTCAAATGAAAAAATGCCCTCTCCTGTGATTTCTAGGGTCAAACCTCCCCATCTACCTTCTACAGGAGAACAGATACTAAGTGCACTATTAAGTCAGTTGATTAACCTTTTCTACCCGAAGATACCATCCAAAAAATTGCAGCTTATTAAAATAAGCCAGCACCGTGGAGGCAGTAATGGCTCCTTTTAGGCCATTACAGTTTCATGACTGAAAGGACAGGAAAAAAATCCCTCTTTTCTATTTTCCAAACATGGGCACATTTCCACAGCTGCAGCGCGTTTTTCTTTTGATTCACTGAATGGATGACTGAAGGCTGATCAATACCAAACATTCCAGAGATCCCAGAAGAACTTTGTATGAAAGTGCCTCAAAAAAACAGAAGTTGCGAGGTACTTAGGGTGGACTGTCAGGATTTTCACCTCCTCCAGAGGTATCAATCATTTGACTTACAAACTGTACATGAATAAACCTCCACAATACAAATAGCAGCTGCATCCCTTCATACTCTCCCAACAGTGCATCAAATAAACACAGGGAGAAAACGCTGGAGAGAAAAACCGTAACAAAACACTGCAGCATAAAATTATTTTGTTTCTGACAGGTGCAGAATCTGCGTCACAAACTAAAAGAATTCAAGAGCTATAATGAAGCTGCAAAATATCTAGAAAAATAAGTAAGAGCTTATCTACCTGCATTCTTCTATGCATTTAAGTTGTCCTTTTAGTTTGCATAACACAGCTCATTTACAATTAAACACAAAACCTGTCTTTACATTTAATACTATCACAAAAAGAGCAAAAAATATCCATACACAAAAANAAAAAAAAAAAAAAAAGAAATAAGAGAGAGCTGCTTTGTCTGATCAAAGCAATTTTGCCTTGAGGGTCTTATTTTATAAAAGGTGAACTTATAAACAGTGGTTCCTGGTTGTGTGTGTTAGCACAATGGAGGCTTCCTTAAACTTTTATCATTTATTTACAGATTAAAAAGTACTTTCACACTGCATCCTCAGATAGTGTATTTTTGCAGTTTTGAAAAGAAAAACAACTGAAAACTCTTCTATTGAAGTTATATCCTCACTACAGAAAATAAAATTTCTATCAGATTCCATTTGTGTAGCTGAATTAAAAATAGCAGGAGCATCTCCATTTGTGTTTACACATCTGCACAGATCAGTGCAGAAAAAATGAAATTCTCATTGTGTAGAAAAGAATAGGTAAGTACCAAGATCTGTCCCATAGGCATTATGGGAAAAAAGGGGGGAAACTGTCAGGGAGGGGTGTGGAGGGGAATACCATGCTCCTTTTAATGTCAGTGGAGTTGAGAGGATCTATTAAATAGTATCAAGGTGCTCCCATGTGTGTCTAGGGTTTGGAGAATTTGCCATTTATTGCCCTTCTAAACTTACAGTTCATCATGAAAATCCTCCTAAAAAAAAAATTTAAAGCAATTTTATTTTGGTTTAAACATATCTGAAGAATGAGGAATAAGAAGGGAGGAAATATCTTATTTTAGTACTATTTTCAAATTTTAATTCACAACACTTTTTTGACCTGTTGTATGTCATGGTTTATTGAATCATTAATCATTTTTTTAGAGACTCAAAAGTCCATGCTATACATGACAGCTTCAATAAATACAATTCCATCTCTTGGTTATGGATACATTTCTTACAATCAAGGCTGTATTGTTCATCCCCTTTTCCCCACACTATTCTGACACTGAACATAAACTGTTGAAATAAATGGCAAATGATGGCCAAAGCATTGGATTGTCAGTTCTTTTGCTTTGTGCATAACTTTGTTTCAATGATTTGTATCACTGAGTTTGAACACTGGGAAGGAAAAAACATTGAGCCAGTGAAGATGAGTGTCAAGAGAAATAAACAAGTACTCCAAAGACTTTAAATACTTGGGAACCAGCATTTGAGGGTGGAAGACAGGAGCTCAGCTTTGAAAATGGCATGTGTACCTGGGAGCTTATGAGAGGCTTGTCTTTCTCAGTATCCTGATTTACAATTCCTCTCATTATAATCTCTCTCATTGGTCTTTATGCATTATCTTGCCTGTTAGCTGTGACAAACCATGACAAACTGAGTCCATTCTTTTTGTAGACAAGGATGATTTTAGCTAATGATAGAGTTGGAAAAGTACAAAAACTTTTTATTTCAGAAGTTTAGACAAAATCATCTCTGAACTGTGGTAGTTCTAAACCAAAATGTTAATAACAGAAGGAAATGGTCAGTACTGGAATGAAAAACGTCTCTGAAAAATATAACCCATGTGAAATTTTTAACAGTAGTCTAATCTCAACATGCAATTTAATAAATGTTTTACTCTAGTGTTAGTATTTTTTTAATACGAGTATTTTTATTTTAAATTCTACTCTTTGTCCCTTAAATATTCACAAAGGCAATTTTCTTTCATCATGTTTAAATCATCATGTTTAAGGCCACCTTGTAGTTCAAGCAATCAAATTTCAAATGATATGAAAAAAATTCCATGTCATGGCTATTTCATTGTGCCCCTAAATGGAAAAGAAACATATCTAATATTTAAAGAAGTTTCAAATCACATTCAGCACAGCCACTGATATTCAATATTCTGGCTTGGTGCCTTAAATGCTGTTAGGTCAAGAAAGGCTGCAGTTTAATCAAATAAGGGTGACATTAAATGAGTCATAAATTGTTCCGGCAATTGAGAAGGTAGAAGAACAAGAATAAAAGCTCTTGTCCTAATTTTTAATTCAATATTCATCTTGATTTTTCTAAATTAATGTGATGTCAATGAAAGACTTAACTTGTAGCTCAGTTATAGTCAGAAAATTTCTGCTGTTAGGATTGTGAATGAACCAGTGACAAATACTTTGGATGGTACTATGCAATATTCTTACTTGCCATGAAAACATAATAATATGCTGAGAGTTTTTCCAGGTGGGATACTAGAACCACTCTGAGCTCCTTATCATTCTGATTAGAAGTCAATTCTCTCTCCCTGCATTTGGAGAAAATTTAATACTTCTGAATAGTGGCAATTATTCATTTGTTTCATGCCCAGCTTTGTCTATCTTTTGGAGCACAGAAATAGAGAACATATGCATTTGGCTAGACTGGTCTGTAATCTGCTTTGAATTTCACCTTAGGTAGCCTAATGAAGAGTGCCCTGACTGTAAATCCAAGATTTGGAGCAACATTATCCATTTAGGTGTCTACTATATTTGTTTAAAAAAACAGAAAAATGACCCAGTAAAATCATCAATCAGCAGAAATAATAATAAAAAAATCTAAGAGTATCTGATCATAAAGATCTGATTTTGTTTTGCTTTTGTTCCAAACAGGAGTTATCAAAGAGCTTCGTATTCTGCACTTGAATAAAAGTCATTCAAGGCAAGAACTCTCTTTTCGCTTACATTTCTATCATGTCAGACTTGAACAAATGCAACCAGTTCAACAGACATGAAAAAACTCAAGTGTCCTAGATCCTTCTACATTTCAGTGTCTCAGAGGAATGCTGCAGTTTATGTCAGTATAAAGAAAAGGGGGACTGTAATGTATGCCACTATTTAGAACAGGCAAGAATTGTCTCTGGTGAAGTCAAATACAAGCATAATATTCTGGAAGAACACTTACTCTTGTAACAACACAACATTTATACTTCCACAGGAATAGAACATATTTCTTGTCTTTAACTAACATTAAGTAATATTCTATTCTTTCCTGACTCCCGTCTCTCTTTAGAAACACTACTTTAAACAGGGCAAATAAACACTGTGAGCATGCTGTTTTTTTGAAAAGTCTACACCTCTCATTTGACCATGACAAGGAGAGATGCCTGTAAATATACCATCAGATGTAGAGTGCTACAGCAATCTTTCTGCTGCACTTACACTGTGTAGCCATGCATGTCTTCCAAAATCCAGGCATTTACTTACATAGTCTTGATATTTACCATATGTCATGAGGAATGAGGTATGAATTATTTTGAAAAAAAAAATTACTGTGTGACAGAAATCCCTGTTCATAGAGTGCAAGCACCCAGTTCAATTCTTTCTGTGTACTAGGTTTTGGTCTGTGATTCTAATCATCCCCTGCCTGATCTTAGTTGCTGAAAATAACAGGACTATGTAATGCCCAAGTTGTTTCTTTGGCAACTAATGCTGATAATCACAAAACACAAGCTGCATTAAAATTTACAGTGTCATACTCAGGTCTATACAAAGCAAAATGTACTTTATAAACATGCAAAAAGTTGGCAGGCAGCTATGACAACAGCTGAGTAGCACAAGTTGTCATGCTGATCTCTTTGAACCTGAGTTGTGCCTATGGGCTGTAGGTCTCCTGTGACTTGCCCTTTATCCATGTTTTGGTAGGAAATCCTTTCAGAAAGTTGCTAACACCCCTTACTTTGCTTTCAGCTTTTTTTTTTTTTTCTTTTGGGGGGGGGGTGGTTTGTTGGATTTTCTTTGCATTAGAAGTACAGATGAGGAAAGTGGCATTAATTAAACAGACTGACTCCAGCAACTAATTATGACTGTGATACTACTTTTCCTGGATGTTGGATATGATGCAGGAATGTAAAGGTTATGTGATTTTCCTGCTTGACTAATGGGCTGTGGTGCTGAAACACATCCCAGAGCTCTGCTCTTACAAGTGCTACTGAAATTTTACACAGATGCATAAGGCATGGATCTGGGGCTTTTTCATTAACATGAAGATTCAAGGTGAAAGCAATATAAGCTGTTGGGCTCCCTTGATAATACTTAGGGTAACAAAAAGCTGTCCCTGGCTTCTGCAGCAGCAACCTTGTGTTCCTCTGCCACAGATAACTGCAAGCTGCATGTCACGGTACGGTGTTCTTCACGCCTCAGCCAGCCCTGGCCCATGCCAAGCAAGGTATGGTCCCATGATAGAAATCACCTTCCTGATCCTGTGGGTCTTGGTTTGACCTCAGGCAAATGGCGACTATGGCAAGAAAAAGAAAGAGGGACTCTGTGTAGGCTTAACCAAAACAGGTTTATTGTTCCCACAGTGAAGACAACAGAAGCCCAAGGCGTCTGCCTCAGCAGAGCCAGGAACATCCTTGCGCAGTAACCTTTATTGGGGGGAGGAACAAGGGGATGGGATCAGCCAGGGTCCAATCAGGAATAACAGGGGAGTGGCTCTGAACATAATAGACAGATGCAGTAACAAACCGGGGGAAGGTAGGAAGGGGGAGCCGGGATCCTGCCCAATCACTCCATGCTCTCCCTGGAACTTTCCAGATGCAGGGAGAGGCCCGAAGTGACGGACAGGACCCGGGGGTTACATAGCACATGAGTGACAGATAACTGTAACAGGGAAGAAACCAAGGGGAATGAACAAAAGGGGTACATGGAACAAACCATTAGAGAAACAGTATAAGAATAAATTCAGAACAAGTAAAACTATAAAATGCACCACCACAGCTGCAGGGCAGAAGCAAACCCCTCCTAGTTGGTTTGGCTGTTAGCTGGTGGTGTGAGTCTCCCTGAGTTCTTTCCAGGGTCAGAGAGGAATAAACATTGCCTTTTCCTTAGTACAACCGTGACCTATTGCTCACCCCACAGCAAAATACACTGATATATTAAGCCCCCTCAATTTTATAAAACATATTGGGTAGAAACCCTTGCTTCAGCAGCATAGATGCCTGGTAGGGACAAATAACTCCTAAGCAAGCATCAAAACACCTTCAGCAGAGGCACATCCAGCATGAACCTAGCTCCCACAGAAATCATTGATTTGAATTGGTGCCTGCCATCCTGTACTGAGAATTGTACAAATGGGCAATGTGTCCTGTTTCTGAACCCTATTGATCTGCATGAATCTTAGGAAAGACATGGTTGGGCATTTGAATAGACCACAAAGTGGAGTTGAGGCTTCATGGGAGAAGAATCAGCTTGTTATATTTAAAATAAATATTTTTTAAAAAGGAGAGGATATAAAATCCTACATTTAAAGATCTAAACCAAAGTCTAATTTAAAAGGATTAGAATGAAAGCCACTTCACATTTGCAGATGGGTTTCTGGCATGCTTTTCTGCAGTATTTGCTGCAGTTCATCAGTGGGAGTGGAATCGCTCTATTAGTCCTAATCTAGTCCAGCAATTCCAATCTCCACAAAGAAATGTGACCACTAGCACACTTTAAGCTGCCAGTTTTAAAATCACCCCTAAATAACAATAGGCAATATTTTAGCACAGGAAAAAAAAACTTCTCAATCAATGTTTTGACAGAGAAATACATACATTTCTGAAAAGAGTTTAAATTGGACACAAAAGCAGAAACCGTGTTGCTGTAAGAGGGCTAGGGTCTTGTCTATATGTCTCCTTCAAGAAATGACGCTTCATATAGAAGACTAACCCTTTTTTCCCTCCTTACCACAGCAAGATATTATCCTGGCACCTAGATATTCCTCTGTGCTCTCCTGTCTAATTAGAGAAAAGGTCAGTCCAAAATAAGTATAACTTAAGTTTATAAGGGCTGACAAGAAGATGGTAGGGGATGGTATGAGTACAATCATATTAATTCTGGGCAATGCTTTTCCACAGATTAGTAACTCAGCTGTTGTGTTGAGAATGAGAATTTAATAAGATCTGTGAATTTCTGTCAGTAAAAAAGAAAACAGTACATAGAATGGCAGAGAAAGTATAAATGCAGTGCACTGCAACAGTGCTCTAGTATTACCAAAAGTAAGTACCAATGCCCAGGGAAAGCAGCTGTTCACATCATCAGCAGTGCAGTGCAGTTGTGAGCCTGGAGGAAAGCAGGATGTTTCCCTACAGATTTCTAAAGGGAGCATTGACTCTCACACTGATTGCTTTTGTTCCCTGATGCCCTGCTGCCGGGCATCTCTTGCACATGCATTCTCTCTCATCTAGTTCACTTTATGTTCTCTTTTTCTCATAGGGGGCTGTCATCCTTAGTATTGCAATGTCCACCCCCTTTCAGCTCTTGGTCAGCTATAACCAGTAAAGTAAAACATGAGTAAGGCCATCAGAAGTGAGCCTGTGATAATAACTTTTTAGGTTTTGACAAGACATTGGAAACAACATGGGAAAGAAATGCTGTTTCTCATCATTTTTTGCACAAACCTTCTGATCCTGTCAGCTGCTTCTTTTATTTCACCAAGACAGGCATCCACTGTGAGCTGATTTGTGATCCAGTTAGTCCAGGAAGCAAAGGGAGAGGCACAACTTCTTCACTCTATTCTTCTTAATAGCTTAGAAGTTGTGGTCTTTTTATGCCTACAGACTGTGTCTGTGCCTTGAAATATCACTAACAAAGCAAACAACAAAACAATTTCTTTTTCAGCCCCTTACCATGTTTTCAGCATTGACCACAGTGGATACTTAGGGAAAGATTATGAGAATCTCTCCATACATTTTTCCATGACTCATTCCTCTTACAAGTGAGTGAGTTCCAGTATTAAAAATAGAGAAAATTGTTGGGGGGTGTGTAGCTAGAATACTGCCTTGCAATGTCTTGTTTTCCCTCTGCTTATTTCTAAGGAAAAAATGGAAATTGGTCCCTTGTTATCTTCTCCACAGCTCTTATGACAATTAACACTTTTTTTTCCCATTCAGCTGTCTCTTTTCCAAGTTTTATTTTGTTTTCCTCCCAGCCTCCTCTCATAATTCACTTAACTTTCTCTAAGACTTTCCAATTCTATTGTATCCACTTTGAGGCTAGAACAGCATTTAACGGGCATGTAATCAACTAAACAGGGGCACAGTATATTTGATTTGTTGCCTTTTCTTTTCCTAAGAACTCCTATCTTTCTGTTTTATTGTTTAACCAGTCCTGAACATCCCATTGGTCCTTTCACTGAACTTTTCATCGATTCCAGAGTTTCTTTTCTTAAGTGCTTTCTTTTCCTGAAGTGTTACCATTCTCATTTGTCATGTGCTGAAGTTGTGGTTTTATGCCATGTGTTAACTTTAATAACTTTGATTTTTGCATGCTTGCTTACTATATAGTTAGTCAGTAATATGAGATTCTGCTGTGTCTTTTTGTGGCACCAAGGATCATTTCTGCAGTTGCTGAAGGCAGCATAACTAGAGGGATTACATTTCTAAGGCACTTTCCCAGCACTGTTGACTGATCATTTCAGTTATTATCTGAGTGCAGTCAAGAGAAGGACAATGCAGCTAGGCTTAGCTCTACTTACATGGTTTATTACAGCTGGGGTGTCCACACCATTACTGATTGCATATGCAGCATTTGAACAAATGGAGCATCATTTCACTTGAAAAGATGAAATACAGTTTAGCATAATGTACTTAAGATTCTTACAGAGTACTGCATGTGAAAGAAATGGCAGGAGTCTGAGAACCCTGATCTGCTTGTAAGTGCAAGGGGAAAGAAATATTTCCTGATGCTTCCACTAGTGACACATAAAGGTAGACATGCTTAAGAATTCCTAAAACAAAAATGTATTAGCTAGAACAATCTGCAAGGTAAATACTTGGTGTTTAACTAAGTAACAAGGTCCAGGAAAGAGATTTTGATACTTCTGGTTAAAGGTGAGAAGATTTGCGAATGTGGACACCAAGTAACTTAGTGAATAGACATAAATGTGTACAGAATCTACTTTTTAATAGAGGGGATTGCAGCTTCACCCCAAAATGACATACTGCTGTGCATCTCATCAAAGCCATCAAAATGCTTGATACAGATAACGATGAATACACTTAGAGCTGAATTATGGAGTTGGCGAATACCGTACAGAAATAAATGTTCCACAACCACTAAAATATTATAGTCAAAACTTAATAGAAAAGTATGTGAAATGGGAAATGTGGACGTAGAAGGCTTGATGTCATGAATAATGCCAAATGTTAAAGACAAAGAAAACAGGCAAAGATGTGATAGAAGGAAGCTGCATTAATTTGTGATAGTTTCCTTTGAAACTATCTTTCTCACTTACCAGGATATTTTGGCCTCTTTAGCCACAAACATAACTCTACATAGAGTCCTCAGGTTATTCAGGTAATTTTTAAAGCAGCAACATTTTAAAATTTCAGTATCCAGTGATCTGAATCTTAAAGTTGACCTATATGACTCTCCTTTTATAAAAAACACATCTCAATTCCAGGTATCAAACACTTGATTATTGTTTACTTGGCTTGTGCATACTGTAGTCAGGTGAGGGTCTTGACCACACCTTTAACAATTACATTTGGTTTATAGCTCATTTGCAGTACAAGCATCTTTACTTCTCTTTTGTTCCAGACCTTATTTACTTGTCTCAATGAATTTCATGTTTAACTTACAAAGATCACAGCCTGAAGCCTTCTACTTAGACTCAATCAGTCCCATCTCAATAGATGAACCTGAAAACAATCTTACTGCAATAATTTTAAAGCAGTTCAGGGAAGTGTTTATTCAGAACTACTGCTTCTTGAGTAAAGGGATTTCGTCTATGTTTATGAAAAAATGTTTGCACTACCAGAAAATTGAAAAACTCCTGATATTCTGATTTCTATTTGTATAAAAGGCACTCTAAATTAAATTTACGTATATTTAAGTGTTTAAGTGCAAGTAAGAGGGCCATTAGATGCATATAGAATGGTCATTGGGTCTTTAACATCAACCATTTCACTGCACAGACCCACAGAAAAGCTCTGAGTTATTTTGCTCTAGCATTGCTTGTTGCATACAGCTTCAGTGTTTTTGAAAGACATTACATTCTAAACACTGACAATCCTGAGTGTGGTGCAAAATAGACCAAGACACAGCCATTCCCGCAGAAATTTCGACTTCCCAGAGATGTTTTCTAACACTTCCCTTACATATATCAGCTCATTGCTTGTACTTGCAAGTTCCACTGAACCTGGAGGAAGTGGGAGTGTCCGTCCTAGTGTGAACAGACTGGAGGATTTAAAGGAGAGAATCACTGCTCAGCCAGGAATCAGAAACTACAAAGAAGAGTGTGAGTGGGGGGACCATATGAAGGTATGCCCCAGAAGAGAATGGGATCCTAGCTCTGGGTCCAAGTGGTTAGGTTTAGAAAATTGACCACAGCAAAACCGGAGTGACACCTTTCTGGTAGAGTTCTGCCAGAGATCAAAAGTCTTGTACAATTAAGACTTAATTACAGTTAGAACAGCTGCAACATCAAAAAGCTCCACATATACTTATCTACACACAAATAAATAAAAGTGTAGGAATTGCTCTTAGTGATAGTTTCTGTTTAAGCCCATTTTTCTTTCATCCGTTTTCAATGGAACATACATAAAAGTTCTTACAGAGTCTGTTCAAGATCCCTAAAGAAAATCATAACAGCTTAAAGAAGTGTGCAGTAAAAAACCCCAAGATTTCTGATGAGGTTTACAAAAGCACGTGCTTCAGATGGGGATTATTCTTGCAAAAAAATTATGTAGCTGACACCTGGTCCACAGCATAATTTGGCAAGACAGTGCAAGACTGGAGAAAGAGAGGACATAAGCACATATGCTGCAAGCATACAAGATTTGATAGCAAGAGAAGATAAGAGAGAAGGCACAAAACTAAAAAAAAACAGAGGAGACACTAGTTTTCATAGGGATATAGGAATCTCTGCCACTCCCTATAGGATGTGTAGTTTCAGACACTTCAGCTCCATGCCCCCAGTTTGTTGGGCAGGCTGACAGGCACACTCAAAGCAGGACACCCAGACACTTACTCTGGACATTTAGACATAAGTGTATGTTTATGGAAAGATCACGCATGTGTGTGAGGATAGTCACTGAACACTGGATTTAGAATCAGTCTAAGCTGAAACACAGATTTTAGTAAGTAAAAAAGCATTCCACAAGTTTAAATAAATGTTTAGGATTTCATAGTGGTTTTTTTTCAAAGAAGAAAACTGGACTCACAACAAATAGGAAGTGAAACAACTGGGAAAAGTTTAATCAGACTTATAATTAATATTACAGTGAGCAAAAAAGACTGTAATAGTGAGAAAGTTCTTTAAACTTTCCACACAGTTCTTTCTGAAAATAAAACATGTACAAGGGTTTGAAGCTACTAATGTCCATAAGTGTGCACAGAGGAGCAATAAGCTTGTAATCTGTATGCAGATGTTTCACTGTATGCTCCTGTTTGGAACCTCTATTACACAATTCAAAGAACACGTTTCTATTTTCATTGCTTGAATTTTTCAGGATTTCTAGTAAGGAAAGGGGAGAGGGGGGTGGGGAGACTATGTGTCTAGCCAGACAGACATTAACAACACACTGTCATTTTTACAGTCATTCTGTTATGAAAAGTATCTTAACAACTGTGTTTGCTGCTGGAAGCCCTTGAAACATTTGTCAGGAACCTACTGAAAGCCTGAACTACTTCATAACACTAGTGCATAATAAATAACAGTAGGATGGGATTTCTTAACTGCCTGAATTTTCTGTCGTTGAAAGCCAAATCTAATAAGAAGATTGAGGTTTTTAGTGCATTTTTTCAAGCTTCACAGAATCACAGAATCAGCTGACATGGAAGACACCCACAATGATCATCAAGTCCAACTCCCTGCGCTGCACAGGACACCCCAATAATCACACCCTGTGCCCAAGAGCACTGTCCAAACACTTCTTGAACTCTGTCAAGCTTTGTGCTGTAATCACTTCCCTGGGGAGCCTGTTCAGTGCCAAACCACCCTCTGAGTCAAGAACCTTTTTCTAATATCCAACAAGTCCCGTCCTGAAGATGCATTTTATGAATATTTGATTTACTAATGCAAAATTAGGCAATAGTTATCTTGGATTTAATCACAGGTTTTCTGTGTTTCCCTAATATTTTTCTCTTTAAGTTTTTATCTTTTTGGTCTCATCATTGACATTTTTCTGTCACTGTTTTCAAAGACCAGGGTTTTTCAGCATGGAAAGAACCATTAAATCACCTCATTTCAACTCTTGGAGGGAAAAGATTACAGGATGCTACTTACTCACCCTATCTGAAGTCAACAGCCTTAGCAAAAAAGCACCCTAGCAGTGTCTTTTTTTCCTTTGATTTGGAGTCATCATAGGATTAGAACATTGCTGCTTCCCTTAGTTTGTTCCACAGCGGACTATGCTTCCTAATGGTGAAAAGGCATGCACTGCTTTTATTTGAATTGCCTAAGTTTGTTATCAATGATTTTATATTCACCTTCAGTCATTGACTGAAACAAGATAATACTAAGGAACCCTACTAGCTGTGCTTCTATGCAGCTGTGACTTCCCACTGACACCTTATTTTCCAGTCCTTTTCAACAAGGCTACACTTAAATCCTTTAAAAATCTCTTTACTGATACTTCACAATCATATTTTTGGCAGTCAAGGTGTTAGAAGTGACTAATAAAGCACCTAAGTACCTTCATTCTTTGCTTTTAGTTTTATGAATCCCAGTTCTAATGATATGAATGAATTAAACCACGTTTCCTTGACAAGACTCCTTTTCATAATATTAAGTTGTCTGGTCTTAATTAGATTTTCATCCTTTTATTTTTAGCCTGGTTTCTTACAGAAATAAGATACTGTCTCTGTATTCACTTTTTTGTTGATTGATCTCACGAAAGGAACCATGAGCTGACCAGCAATTTCAAACATATTTGACAAGGTGGAAGAGATTTCAAAGATTTCCTGTTTCTGGAATTTTTTGAAGTGGTATTAAAAGAAAAAAACATTTTAATGCACCCACAAGCCCTATTTTTATTAGACATCAGATCTTGCAGGTCTTCAAGGCTTGGTTTTCAAGCCTTGGTTTTTATTGCTTCTGACACTCGCATGATTTGCTGTTGGTTCATTGTATGCATTCACAACTGTTACTTTTTGCCTGGGATTCCTGTGTGGCTAACTAACCAATATGTAACTGGGTAAACGACATGAAGCCCAGATTAATTCATAACTATATAGAGAGTTCTTCTATATTTCTAGAATACCTCTCATAATATATTTTTTTTAAAAAAATTCATATCCTTTAACCATACAACCATGAAATCATGCTTGTTTGGAGGGACATCCAAAGCCATTTGTCCAATGAAGTCCTTGTAAGAACAGGTTGTTCAGAGCTATGTTCAGTTTTGTGTAGCTTCAAGGATGGACATCCCATTCTCTGTCCAGATGACTTTTCAGTGTTTGACGACTCTCATAGAAATAATTTTTCCTTACACCACACTGGAACTCCCTGTGCTGAACCTCCCATTCTTCTCTGTGTAGCATCGAGAAGTCTGACTGCACCTTCTCTCTACCTCACAATAATCAGCTACAGGCAGCAACTGGATTTTCCTGTAACCTTTTTAAGGATGGATGCCCTCAACCTACCTGCTCAGTTCTTACCAATAGTGAGACACCCAAAGATGCTCTTGGCCCTCTTATATTCCAGGGAACATTATAGGTTCATTTTAAAGCTGTTCACCAGGACTCTCATGTCTAAAAAGAGCATCTACTGAATCTTAAAAGGCTTCTGCGCAAAGCTGTCTTGGGTTTTAGATCTTAAATATTTCTTGTGTTATTGTTCTCTTATGAGCTTTTAAATCAGTGGACTGGAGAGAACTTTTTTATTCTGATATATGAGTATATCCCCCCTTTTCAAAATATTTTTTAAAGTTATTAAATACTATTTTTTTTCATCATAGTTTGGCTGTTCAAATCTTAGGGTTTCCTTGAGTGGTACTGGCCATTTCTTTCATTATAAATATAGTTCAACTATATTAAAATTTATACTTTGACATTGCTATTGCCTTCATAATGGTAACTTACAGGAAGTTGTTCCTGCTATGTTTAGATTCCCTTGTGTCTTTATTTCCTATATTTATAACTCACTATGTATACTGTTTACTACTGATTATAATTTTTATATGTGTCAGATATTGTAATAGTACTTGCTGTTTCTTCCTGAACAAAGTTTGGAATTTGGATGTCTTGAGAGCCAAAGTCATCACGCTGTGCACTGTAACAGGAAAAAGCCCCTTTAGAATAAGTCCTTATTTCGTTTGTATTTTCTGCATTCATTATCACATGACTAATTTTGATAAAATATTCCCAAACCTTTTAGTAGTCTCTTGTATGCTGGACTTCTCACCAATTTAATTATTTTATTCTTGAAGGGTGTATTATTTATGGTTACTGATTGAATTGGATTTTTTACTCTCTTTTCCTTTGGCTGCGTTTCATCTATGTGACTGTCATGTAGTGAAGAAGTAAAAATCACAGGAAACAAGAATATATGACAAGAAAAAATTACAGAGGGAGCATCATCCAGGCTGACTATGTAGCAGCTTCAGGCAAGAGAAGAGAACCTGTCAACCTCTTCATCACTGTGCTAATAATAAAGAGAGAGTTCACACAAATAGCCTTCTTGGCAGTAGAGCTTGAAACAAGCCAAACCAAAAGAAGAAACTGATACAGTAATTACAGGAATGCAGACAGTAAGAGGACATTTTAGGGCACTTTTCCCCTCTACTTTTCACAATTTGGGGAGTTTGGGATTTTTAAAAAAATATTTCACCCTTAAAAGAAGTATCTAAGAAGTCAATTCCTGTTTTTCTTCCCAATCAAGAATCCAAATGCCTGGCAAAGTATAGTTCTGGGTGGAAATGAATACACCTTCTAATGCAAATTGTTTTTAGGATTATTCGTTTTTCAAGAGATGCAAGAAATAAACTCATGATATACAACACTAATCAGCTGGAACATGTCTTGAACAACACTGTAAGAAGTTTCATGCTTTTTCTGTGAACTATCAGTCACCTTTTCTGTGACAAAACTTGTAAGGAGGGGATGGATACTTTCATCTCAGAATTTTTTTTTTTTTTTTTT
>VZDJ01006028.1:3909861-3985003 GCA_008694505.1 Cyanoderma ruficeps | reverse complement strand
TTTTTTTTTTTTGCTTTTCTTCCTTCAGTTGGTTTCTCTCTTATTTCTGTGCAGAATTCTGAATTCCCCAGGAATAACTTTAAAAGCAAAGTAGGCTTTTCAGGAGACTCTTTGGTTTGCTAGTAATATAATGACAGTTGTCCTATTTTAGACAGAAACTGTTGGCCTGATCCCCTTGTGTTCATTTACATTTTCAGTACAGGCTTACTCATATGCATATGACACACACAAGTCCTGAAATATCCTGGCTCAGCTATTGTCAAGACCTGTAGCTTCCAACTGATACTGATCTAAGAACTTCTCAGTCAGATCTTCTGGGGGACCATAAGACTTCTAGATATCCTTTTTCCCTAATCAAATTAATTGCAAATTAATTGCAAAACAGCCTTTAGAAATGCATAACTTCTCTATCCCCCTATTCCCCCCAGCACACATACATGCACAACTTTTAATTCCCACTCATTCCTGCCCTTACATTACTATGTGATAGGCAGGAAGTTAGAATTCTTTACAGATTTTGTGCAAAGGAAAGACACCCTATAAGACTCCCATGTGAGAGAGATATTACAATATGATTTCACACTCAGCTGGAAAACAGAAAGTTCATGGGGTAGGCACAAGACACAAATCAATAAGAAATAAGGTTTCATTTGTTCTATGTTTGATGGAACCACTTGTCTCATGGGGAAATACGTTCTGCAGCTGCCCAGTATAGAGTTCACCGGAGTACCAGCAACACAAAGGCTTGCTGAGGCAGTGACTCAAATGTGCAATCTTATTGCAATGGTGGAAAAGGAATATTGTAGTAAGTGTAGGATGAGACTGGGCTAGAAAGGGCAGTAGGACAGTAAGAAAACAAAGATATAGCTGCCATGTGATAGACATGTCGTGCTCTTTTTACCATATCACAACAAAGGATAAAAGTCTGTCAATGACCAGTACAGGGTAAGTGATGTCACTGTGTTTCACCGAGCACCTTTCCACAAGTACATATCCCTTAACTCCCTTCCTGATAGGTTAAATGTATTGGAACTGTGCTTGTCTCCAATAAATATTAGCCATTGTACCAAACTTTTGGCCATTCCACAAGAGTGCTGAGATCTCTTGACTGCAAGTTATCTGGCAACACAATGTTCAGGACCTCACAAATATACATCAGTAACTCCCTACAAGGGTAACAGCAGCTGCAAGGATTATGACAATGATTATTGAGCTTAGTGACCACTGACAACCTTGTGGGTACTGGTAATTACAATATGTGATTCAGTTAGTGGCAAGTTTCCCCCTCACAAACTTGCAAATTTTAATGGTTGCCTCCCTCCCACTCTCCCCCATAGATGGCTAAAGGATGGGCACGGAAATTCACAGGGATTTTAAAATATGCAAGCAAGGGCTACCTGGGAAGGAATTAAAAAATCTATGACACAGTTTCTTTGAAAACAGCAAGAGTAAAAGGAAAAGGTAGTGTGCAGCAGATAATGGGGGCAGTTCTCTTTCAAAAGCTGCTTTAGTCATCAATGTTAGCAGAGCACCTCAAAGAAGGGGGAAGAGGGTCAGACAAAACATTACTAGTCATGGAAAACTGGAATCCTCAATCCTTACTAGCAGACAGCAAGCTACTCACTTATGATTAATTACAAGGGTAGAAATAGAACAAGAGGCTAGAACATTCTTCTGAAAATTTAATATAACACAAAGTACCACTCTCTATTAACATAACATCCAACACGTAAATGCAGAAATGGAAAAAGACAGCTCTAGCAACATTAAAAAATTAGCTCATAGATGACTGGAGAGAAAAGCTTTTGCAAGTCTTTATATCCTCAAGGTGCTCTTCTACAAGAGACGAAAAAAGTTGCCTAACTGTGCTTCACACTAGTCAACAGCCACCTCAGCAGTCTCAGTTCTCATATTTCAAGTGAGATAATACTTAACAGTTCAGGCCTAGAGAAGCAGCTTTTTGCTTATGATGTGTTGCATTGTCATGTTCTGTAAGCATTGCAAGGTGCTGCGTAGGTTGTGTCTGTTAAACATGAGTGTTATCAATATCAAAATGTTTGGGCCACCTGTGCTGCATGTGCCCAGGGTCATAGGAAAGCAGTGGGCTTATCTGGGCATGCTTCTTGACCTAGAATACTTGGAAGCTCACACTAAAGACAGACATGAATGGAACTTCTATATAGACAAGATGGACAGTCATAAAGATTTGACCTGAGCAGGAGTTGGAGTGTGCTTAGCTCATAGCACAGAAACAGTTCTCAGTCAACATCTAGAAAATCACAGAATATGCTGATTTGGAAAGGACCATCAGGATCATTCAGTCCAGATTCTGGCCCTGCCTACACAGTAAGCTTCAGTCTTAAAGCTGTTGTAAAATATGAGAATTCTGGAGTTGGATAAAAGCATATGACTGAGATGTCCTGACAACAAGGCTGCCTGTCACTGCCTGTGAGGTGCCAAAGTATTTGTATTAATACTTCTATCCCACAACATTCACATTCAGGATCTCAACGTTTCTCTCTTAGACAGAATTGTATCCCCACCTCCTTGCCTGTGTTGTTGGTAATTAATATCTCAGACAACAAAAACTTCAATCTAAGATATTTTTTACCCAAAGTATCCATGCAATGATCCCTCTTTCCTATGCCTCCTAGCTGCAAATTGTCTTTATGATTTCATATGCAGTCTGAAGTTAGTAAATCAGCAAAAAGAGCCAGGAAGAAGGGCTTCAGCTTATACTTGCAAGGTAACAAAGTCCTCAAGGAAACACAGCCTAAGGCAGAATTTTATTTAGGTTCATTGCTATTTATCTGTTTTTATGAAATAAAAGCATATTTGAAGAATACCTTTTAACTAAATATTTAAAAATTCTGCACCAAGATGAATAAGTGTAATTTCCTGCATTTAGGACAGATATATACCTAACTACTGTCTACTTGCTCAGGAATCAAAAATCTAAGAGATAAGTAAGAATAACCCTGTTCTGAAATGAAGAGCAGACAGCAGCAACCACCTGAACAACAGGGAAGGCAGCATTGTGTATTATACAGCAAAGTTATCCTGAATAACACTGAACCCATGAGTGGTGGTCATTATGCTCTTGCTTGCCAAAGGTATTTTTTATGACTTTGAATCTTCTTTTCTTATAAGGATTGCAGAGTTGAGTGTAAGATCTTAGGCTTAGATGGAAAAGATTCTGGCAAAGTCTTTGAAATTTTCTAACAAAAAAAATTTAGCATATAAAGAAGTTGTTATGCACAAAAGTATGTATTATATAGCAACAGATATTTTGAGATCTGCTAGCCTGAAGTTTTCTTTTTTCTTTTTTCNTTTTTTTTCCCAAAGTTGGTGTCAGCCATGTATGTAACCTCTTTTTAGTCTGGCTGGTTGCTCTCAGGGAATGAGTTCTTTAGTCTGATTGATCTAGGATACTAGAAAATCCCAGGCAAATGTGACCCAGTATATAAATTCTATCAGAGTGAGAAAGAATTATGCTTCAAAAGAAAAACAAAAGGATCAGCACAAGTGGTTTTACATTGTTTCTCAACTCTTATGCTTACTGTCTTAGTAGGAGGGAAATGCTTTTGTACGTCTGCGATCCAAAAGAAATTCTGCTTCTGAGTATGGCAGTCTTGAGACAAACCTGCCTTTGAAGCAATAACTTTCACCTGGGACCATATTTCGTCCTGCAGTTTCTCTGTTGATGAAGCATAAAACACACCCTGATAACTTCTTTTTTAATGTTGTCTCTGAAATCTGTGCTGCCAGCTACTAATTAAAAATAGGAAAAGTTAGTGACAGAAGAAATGAGAAAGGAGAAAAAAGAGAGAAAGTATGTGTAGAACAGAGAGAGTAAAAAGAAAGAACAGTAACTGTCATCTTCCTCTTCTCTATTTAGAGCATTTTGTCCCCTTTTAATTTTGCTTAATGGTATGGAAACACTTCCTGTGTTGCCTCAATTTCAGCATTACTATTTGAATCACACAAACAGGATCCACTTCTTCATCATTACATGGAAGTATTAGCCACCCTGTAGTGAAGGTCGCAGCCAGCTCCTATTAGAAGGCTCTATTCACCAATCTTATGAATTTGGCAAGGAAAATTAGTCTGGCATGAAAATGCCTGTGTATACTGTGAGGGATCAGGAGAGGCTCTGTAAAAAGACAGAAGAGGAGCTATCAAATGGCTTTGCAGTGGGTGACTATGCTGGTTTTGGCTGAGGTAGAATTAGTTGTCTTCCCAGTGGCTGACACGGGGCCATGTTCTGGATTTGTGTTGCACACAGGGTTGATAATACAGAGATGTTTTGGTTATTGCTGAGCAGGGCTTGCACAGAGCCAAGGCCTTTCCTGCTTTCTGTTCTGCCATGCCCCTGAGGGGCTGGGGGTGCATGGGAGGGTGGGAGGAGACACAGATGGGACAGATGACCTTAGGTGACCAGAAAGATATTCCAGAGCATCAAGCTTAGTATCAAGTGCAGGGAAGAAGGGAGAAGGGGGTGGAAGGAGGGGAGGGCATTTGGAGTGATGGTGTTTGTCTTTCCGAGGAACAGCTGCACATGCTCTCCTGGCGATGGCTGAACACCTTCCTGCCATTGGGAATTAATTCCTTGCCTTGCTTTGTTCATGTGCATGGCTTTTGCTCTCCCTACTAAACTGTCTTTATTTAAGCCTGTGAGTTTTCTACCTTTTACCTTTCCAGTTGTCCCCTTGATGCTGCTGGTGTGGGAGTGAGCGAGCAGCTGTGTGGGGCTGGGTTGCTGGCTGGAGTGAAACCATGGCAGTGACTCACTGGTTGAAGTACCCCAGCTTTCAGTTCCACTTGTAAAGCATTCGGCATTGCCTTCATCTCTGCTTGCTCTCAGGCCTGGCATTAGGTATTTTGTTCTGATAGCCATAATTTAAATTCCACATTACTATTTTTATATGTAAAAAAACTACTGTTCATAAATTATTTTTAAAAGGATGCTGACTTCTGAAAAAAAGTATTAGAAAATCAATTTGTTCAATTTTTTTCAAATTGCTATCTCTTATTTTTAAAGAAGAAAAAGCATACAATGCAAACACTGAAGAACAAAGAAGACCAGAGTTCTCTATGAGTTAACTTTGTTCAAGACACAACATTAATGCAAGTATTACCTAAAAAACCCATAAAATATTCACAATGTATTGTGACTTGAACCAGACCTTATAGTTACCCATTATCTGATGCAATGAGAGAATGTGGTTAAAATACTAAATGTTTAGCACACTGTACAGGAGTATCACTAAGAGAGAAATACAGTTAGTGTATGCAAACATAAATATGTCTGGCATTTTAAATATATTCCTACTATGTTATAGGAAAAATATTATGCTCTGATTTAAGTTTCCTCAGTTATTTTAATTTATCCATGGTTTAATAAACAAACAACAAAAAAAAAACAACAAATAAACAAGATTGATTCTTTGTGCTTTACAAATTTCAAATGATGATAGCTTTAGATTATTTTTATAGTAAATAAACAGGCACTGTGCCCACAGGTACAACAACGGGCATCACAGAATATTATTCTGTGATGAAGCAGATAAATCACATATATACAGGGGAAAATGTACATATATATTCAGGCATTCATACAGATTGAAAACTAGATTGAAATCATAAACCAAGATAATTGTCTATTTTTACTTTAAAGAGCAAAGTATTCATTGTGGGTTTAGGGTGGAAAAAAGTAGCACAAGTAAGGATAGATTTCTCCTCTTGCTTCTCAGTTACAAAATAAACAGACAGGGAGATTCCAAACAGTTGAACCTGAAAATCCTATTGATCAGGGAAGACACTATGACCTGTTCAGTCACCACCCTTGCAGGGAAGAATTTCTTCCTAATATATAATTTAAACGTACTTTTAAAGAGAGTTCAAAGCCACTCCCCTTGGTCCTGTCATTACAGGCCTGTGTCGAGTTGCTCTCCATCTCTCTTATGCCCCCTTTGAATCCCGAGTAATGAGGCCTCCCTGGAGCCTTCTCTTCTCCAACTCTCTCAGCCTGTCTTCATATAAGAGCTGCTCTTGCAATCTCTCCAGATTAAGGAGAGATTTTTCAGTCCTAGTACGCGTCTACTTCCTAAGAGGCATTTGTGGACAAGCTGTACTGATGATTAGCACTTCATCTCCCAGTAGGTTTTGTGGTTTGTTTGGATTATTTTGGTGAGAGAACAGGTTGTCCTAGGACACAGGTCATATGGCTGTTTTTCTCTTTTTTCTTGCATGTGCATATAGGCCTAAAATCACCTGAAATGTCTTTTTTCCTTTTCTTCTTCAGATGGGAGAGGACAATATTTGTATATTTTACTGATGTCACCCAATATGCATTAACATTATACAGAAATGAAACAGCAACACTCACAAAAATCTGATAATGACAGAGGAAATCATGAAAAAGGTCTTTCCCTTAATGATAATGGCATAAAACTGCCTGAGGCAGTATTGCCTGAGACAATTTTCACAAGGAAATCTGGAAGCAGCCACTCTGTTTTCATAGAACTGTTGAAGTGGAAAGGGACCTTTGGGCATCATCATCTAGTTTCACCACTTGACTCAGAGCAGGGACAGTTCAAGTAAGTTGATCAGGGCTGTGTCCAGACATATTTAGAGCACCTCTATGGAGAAGGTCCCACAATCTCTCTGTGTAACCTGTTCCAGTGCTTGACTAAACTCAGTGTAAAAGATTATCTCCTAACTGAATTTCCTAGTTCAATTTGTTCTTATTTGCCTATGTCCTGACACTGGGCACACCCCTGAAGGGAGCCTGGCTCTTTCACCTTTACATCCCAATACCCTCCCAAACCTTCTCCAAGATGAAAAGTCCCAGCTCTCTTGAATGTAAGATACACCCACCCCTCCATCCTCTTCATGGCCCTTTGCTGGATTTGTTCTAGTATGTTCACATCAGTAATATTGGTGAGCCAAGGACTACACCCACCACTCCAGAAGTGGCCTCACCTGTGCTGAGTAGAGAGGAAGAACCACTTGCTTTTACCTGCTGGCAATGCTTTTCCTAAAGCAGACCAGTTTGGGAAGATCTTAGTATTTAGTTTTACAGTTGTGGTCACAACCACAATAAGTGGTTTCAGAAAGAGAATATGGGTCTGGAACTGTTTAATTTACCATGCATCTAAACTGTTAATTTATACTACTCTTCATTTCCAAAACTATACTGAGGTAATAAGGAATTACTAAAAATTAAAAATAAAATGGGAGTTCACAAAAATAAAATGGGAATGCACAGAAGTGGCAAGGGTTTCAGGGATTCTATAAATTACATTGCTTTGCATGACAAAAACAATAAAGAAAAACTGCTTTTCTAGTAAACAGAAGTTTGTTTCAGAAAGTGAAAGTGTATGGAAGACACTAATGTTCAAGGCTGCTTATCTTTTCTGTAGACAAGCTGTTTCAATACCATTTAAAGGTGCTGTACACATATTGGATTTTAGTAGCCTCTCAGAACTAAATGTAAGAAGCCTATGTCTGTTTTAGTGTGATAAGATGTTGCCAATGATTTGGTAAACCGCATTGCTTTGGCAAAAAAATCTCTGTTCAACGTGTTATAACTCACCTTGTTATCTCACGTCTTAAGCAACGCTGTAATCAGTGCACCTACTGCACAGCTAAGTCCGTGTAAGAATTAAGTACATTAAATTATCTTTAATCTATAGAGTAAAATTGTTTAAAATATGTAAAGTAAAATAAGTAAAATTATGAGTTCAAAAACTTTACTTCTCATTCCCACCAGTTATCCACTATTTTTCCTCTCAACAAGAAGATCCCAGGAACCTGTGATTTAAAATGTGCTGCAATTTGCCATCCCAGAGTATGTAAGATAAACTAAAGATCTAAAGTATTGAGAAACTCATCTGGCACAAACAAAATCAACTAAAATGGATAAAACTGAGACATACTTAAGGACATAAAGGAATGGGAGAACAAGATTTCAATATGCAACTAAGAACATAATTTTCCTAATCTCTATACGATCTTTTCTGTATTGGTAAGAAAGTCAATGATTTCTACATTTGCCTTCCCTAAGGCAGAAATTTGGAATATACCTTCCACACGATTAGTTTAAGATTCATAACAAAAAACTGGGCATTCATCTCTGTCAGTCTGAAAAAGTTGAGGCTTTGAGTGTATAAGAAGCCTGACAAAAGGAGAACTTGGTGGATCTAAGGATGACCCACAAAAAGCCATGCCTTTATATGAAGAAAAAGTCCAAAACCAAGAATATGTTTGATTTGTTTTGGGACCCAGGAACACAAAAAAAAGATTCCTGTTTACACATTAGATACTTCTTCCACTTGAAATTCAGAGCCACCTTCTATCAATACATACTTAAAAGAAAAGACCAATCTTTCTAACACCTAAGGCAAGTAGTAAAGGTTTTCGCAATGATTCATTTGACCCTGGTGAGGTTAAACCTCCCCAGCCTTCCTCTACAGATGGCAATAAGAAATGTTCTGTACCTGAAGGGTAATAGAGCACAGAAGCCAACTGCAGCAACTCTGCACATATGGAGAAGGACCTCTTTCTACATTAACTACAGAGACAGCCCAAGAAGATCATCCATACTAGATGGGAGTAGTCAGTAAGGACAGAAGCAAATATTACCATGGTATTAATCCTGAACAGGCAGTAGTAAAAGCATTGGCTGGACTACGATGAGATGTAATAACCAGGGCAAGGTCAGTTGTTAATTAAGCGTATCCATAAACTGGTGAGTTTGAGTAGTCTTTATGAGTAAGCTTTTTTCAAGACAGGCTTTTGGTCATAGCATTTACCCAGGATGCAAGAGACTGGTTTCTAGATATCTTTAATATAAAGGTATCTTTAATTCTAGTCTGTTATCTCCTGCATCAGAGTCATATTAGAAAATCTCCAAATAAAAAAAAAACAGAAGGGGGTCACAATCCAGTCCTTTTACTGTCAGCTGGATAAATTTAGTTCCAGAATCAGTTACTGGTTCCACCCCTCCTGCTTTAGCTATACAGACTAAGTGTCTAAAAGCATATGCAAAATGGTAAAGCTATGACAGACCTGAAGATCAGCTCCACATCCAGGCTAGTAAATTCAAGGAAATTAATGAACATATGATTAAAAGTTTTCTTCATGTATGGATAGGGGTCATATGCCCAGAGTACAGCAGATTGGACATAGTGGCTACAGCTTACTGAAGTGTATTGGCAAATCACAGCTAAAATTAAAATTTCACCTGCATAAAATAGATTTTAAGAGCTCTGTGAAAAGGGGAAACAGAGAGTTACTAGCACCATCTTCTTTTCAGATCTACTATTCAATCTAAGAAGCTAATTGCTGAAACTTTCCCATATATAAAGGCATTATTATTATTATTATTATTATTATTATTATTATTATTATTATTATTATTGCACATTGTATTTAAACTCTTGGACAAAATAAAAAAAAAAGTCTTTTCCATGCACATAAGGTAAATTGTAAACCCCTCCTCTGCAGGATACCAGATGATCTATCTTAATAACAGCAACAGGAACTTTCCCAGAATACAGCTGCCATTCATAATGGAAAACTAAAAGGAAGGAAGAAGATCGATACAGGCCTTACAGATCTGCTGTACATATAAAAAAGTTTATCCCATCCTCAGTCACACAACTTGTCAATGGGCATGGTTGTATTCAACAACTCCAAGAACAATGTAATTCTTTCAAAACAATAAGAATGTGAAAGATAAGAATAGACTCTGTAAAATTTTCCTGGCATATTAGTGTTTCAAATCTCCACATAAGCATCCTGTGACCTAGATAAAATATAATTTCCATCTACAAGTCTGGGGTTCTGCAGTGTGGGAGTTAAGTTTCCCAAGACCAAGGTTAACCCAACACAAAAGCTTAAGTCTTTTTGCCCAGTGCCTGGTAGGGCAGACAGCACGAGAGCACAGTGGATCTGAACACATTAAAGGTGATGCACTTAAATTTACTAAGGTCATGAAGTAATTAATACGTCTTTCTTATATGAAATTGAACAAATAGCAGAAATCATTAGCAATGATCAAGAACTCTAAGTAATGGGATCATATCTTAGTAGAACACACACAGAGCCTTTTCCACAGACAGCAAAGCAACAACAAAACCCAAAAGATACAGAAAATGTACTTCAATTTAATTTCACCACATCATAAAGGACTTCCCAAAATACAGTCAACCTCGAGACAAAATGTTTGAATGATCCTTTTATACCCTGTATAAAATTGTATCTCATAATTCCAGCAGTGCAGATTAGTCAACTGCAATGGTGCATTGTGAAAAAAGGACAGATATGATGAAAAATGTAGTCATAAAAAGAAGCTGACCATAGTCATTTGTATTCACACAAGCTCTTTGTGTTTCTTATTCATTAATGAACGAAAAAATTCAGAAGTTTGATCATTTTTATTTTCCTCCCTTTCTTCTTCCCTCTTTGTGCATTTTTTAAACTATTATTGACTATTGCAAGTCTAAGGGAAATGCCTTGCAGAATAAGCATCTGTGCACCCAGACTGCTTATGCGGCATATGGTAGAGACAGCAAGTTTTCCTCACTGAAAATTTCCTGCCAAATTGAAAGACATCAAAAATGTCCCCATGAAGGGGAATGAGGCCATCATCAGACTTGCTAATCAGATATTTCTGTGAAAGATACTGGAATATGCTCCCCACCCCGTTTGCCTGTCCCAAATGCAGGTAGCAAATTGGTCATATGCTATTAGAGAAAGGGTTTATTAGGGTGTGAAGATGGTACTATGAAATATGCACTTTATTGATCATAGCACTCTTTATAGATATTGAAATAAAGAATAAAGAATAAAGCAATAAGCTGTGTCTGAACATCGCATAATGCAATTTCAAATCAGCTGGCACAAGATGCAATAAAAGTTCTTTATATAATGAAACATGGCATGATTGCTTAGTTTTATATATATATACATATATATATATATCACTACTTTTTTTTAACTNTGGTATATATATATATATATATATATAAATAAACTGACCTGGTAGAATTTCAAGCCTAAATAAAAGACAATAAAAGACCAAGAGTTGTTTTATTAAAAAAATCATATTAATTTAACAATTCTGGATGAGACAAAGCTTTGTTGATTTGAGAATATGACAATAGAAATATCTGTGCAGTAAAAATAAAGCATGATAGCAATCATTAAACTCTGTCAAGCTTAACACTAAGAAATTTTTAATAGGGTATTTGGCATTGAAATGAACTCTTTATGAAATAATTGTAGTAAGATAAGCAAAAGATACAAGTCACAACCCCATCCCATTTTAATATTTCATATAATCTCTGTTTCTTCTCAAGATACTGCATTCTATATGGGTAATGAAATTCATAAATTAATCCTTTAGATGACATGTTCATCCACTGTTTAGTCTACCCTTAATATTAATCTATTCACTTTGTATCTCATACCACTAAAATACTTCAATTTTATTTCCTTCATTTAATACATTCTAGTCAAAAAACTCTTTTATCACTTACCTATCAATATATAACTGGCTTTGTTTCCAAAGCAACTCTTGTTTCACATTAAACCTTGTTCAATATCAGACTCAGCTCTATCAGAGAAGCTGATACAATTTCTCTAGCTCTCCTTATACAATCCATTTCAAATTTACTGTTTTGTACTCTGAAAGACAAACTGTTCAGCATCTCTCTTTAGAAGGAATTGAATTCTTTATCTTTCACTACACCTTTTGCCTTGTAACCCTCTGAAAGATCACTTTGCACAAAATCTGGAAAAATGTTTTCAGGTAATCCCAGAGAAAGTGTTTGATAATAACAAGGAAGAAAATTTCAGGAGTTTCATTAAATTATTACTATTTCACTCTTTGATTTTACTGTGGCTTTTTTTTTTCCTTTTTAAACAGCAAGATGTAAAACTAATTCCAGTACCCTTTTATTTCTTTAAAGTGGTTAAATAGTGATTCCATCACTCTCTGTCTCTGATACACTTGTGTTCAGAATTTCCTATTGCCCACCTTTATGAGAGTTCAAACCACCAACCTTGAAAAGATGTCACAGATATTCTGTGAAATATTTTAAGGTTTTTTAGGGTGTATCACAACCTTTTTTTTCAACATCAAGTTGGAAGGAATTTCTACACTGTCCTATTGTTGTATAGGGTTTTTCTTACTTGATGGGAGAATTCTTAAACTCAGGAGGAGTTTTTTATGCTTACCACCTGGCATTTTTCCTTACTAATATTTTTACTACTTGGCATTTACTTCTTTATGAGTTCCTTATTGCACTGACCTTCACATTGCTACTCAAGTTCCATATACCAAAAACTTTCCAGCAGAATATGATACATCTACAAAGGGCATCCACGTTAATCCGGAACTAAAATTAAATACATAAAAATCTGAAGTCTGGAGGCACAAAGGAAATAGAAAGGATGTCTATAGCAGGTGTTGGCAAATTTCATGGTTCCATGTTACTGATCTTCCTTCCAGTATTACCATGAGTGATGAAACCCAGAACTTTGGTCATCCACTGCTGTGCAGAGCAATCAGCTCCATTTGTTACACTGATCAACCAGAGACAGTCCAGCAGTGTGGCACAGTGGCTGTGTGAGCTCCTTTCTCCATGTCTTCTGGATAATTATGAAAACACGCTCTGATTTATACAGTCTCCTGCAGTGGCATTCAGCTGGCTACTGTTTAGTAGAAGCTGTCAATTTAATAGTGCTTCATGGTGGGATGTTTTTGAAGATGACTGTTCTTACAGACATAAATAAATAAATACAGTCAGTGTTGCTTTGAAGTTCACTGTACAGAGATTTCATTTCCTGGAAACATTAATTCTGCAAAGGCAACCTCTTACCTTGTTCACAAAAAGAAAATAAAAAAAAAATAGAAAACTAATTTTGTTCTCCTTTATAAAATGTTTATGCAACGTCTCTTACAGTGAAAATGTAATAGTTCTTCATTTAAAATAACTGAGCCAGAATAGTATGGGATTAAAATCTATGGGGCATGAAAGCGTTCTTCACTTTCATCTGATTCCTAGAACCTGAAGCACAGAATGATTTCAGAGGACAGGCTTTAAAGTGAACATGAGAGGAGAATGAAACATTGCCGGAAGAAAAGTATAAATCTTCTTTGTAAGAAAGTTCATCCAATGCCAGCTTAATATAATTCAATTAGTAACAGAAAAAAAATTATATAGATATAGATAGATTATATAGGGTAGTTCTTAATTGTATTCCTTGAGAAAAAACTAGTAAAAATTCCCCTGCTTTTATGGCAGAAGAACAGCCAGTCATGTCTCAGATACGAAAATAAAATTAGTTGTCTTATAACCAAGCTGAAAACATAATGATTTTGGTTTGTTTGTTGATTTTGGTTTGTTTGTTGTTTTTCTTTCTTTTTTAAATCTCCTGTGTCATATGGCCTCTACCTGTTTGTACTCATTTGTTTAATCACACAAAATAAGGCATCAGAGTGTGACTAAGGTTAGTTTTTAAGTAACTAGCAATATGGCAGCACATTCTACCTTTTATCACTTTTCTCTTTCAGGTACCTCTTACTTATGAATCACTAATGATATAAGCAAATCCTGTAGCAGATCTGACCTATCAGTGCACAGAGTTAGGAGAAATTATTTGGCTAAAAACATCTTTTGTGAGGGTTCGATGCTGCTGAGAGAGGGGAAACAGGATGGGGCAACTTGGAACCAATCCCGAAGGGAGAGGAGGAACCTACCCTTTGGAGCACACAGCAGGACAATACAATGAATAAAAGTGGGAAGGGGGAACAGAGGCCTGCCAATCCTTCGACATCCTCACCTAGAACCTTCTCAGGTTTCCAGGCGTGGCTGCAGAGTGATAGACAGGGCTCAAATAATGATTGATTTCTGATCACCACCCAGGGGGAACCAAGGAATGGTTTAACATGGCTGTACATAGGAGAAACTATTGTAAAACAAGGCACAGTACACATACAGAAATGATAAACCTAAAAACACATGACAACAATTTTTACTTTTTCTTATAGAAAAGATTGAGGTTAAGTTTTAAGATCTATAGTGCAATTCAGCAATCTGCCTTAGGGAATGTCATGTGCAGAAGAAACAGCTCAATTCTACTGTGCCTTTATCCTTGACATAATATCCCAAACAATCTACAAAGTCAATGTTTTGGTATACAAATAAAAAAAGTATAACTTGTATGTACAGTGATGTATTCATTCAAATAAGTTAGTATTAGCAGCAGATGTGCAAAGTGTAGATCATTACATACTTCATGCAGAGCATTTAAGAATAAATGTCCTTTCAGTGTCAGATATTTTGAAGTGAATCATCATTATCATTAATTGTGATTAGTTAACACTGTTAGCTACACAGTGAGCTGCCCAGATGCTACAAAAGCCTCCTACTAAAGGACAGTCCTCAGCAAACCACCCACCCGAACCAGGGCTAACAGGAGCCCCAAAAGCATTAACAACCCCAATGTCTACTCACAGACTGGATCTGACCAGCAAGATGTGTTTTGTCTTCAACAATGGTATCACCTCTGATCACAGTGCTGAGCCCCAGATACTTTTCCTGTTTCTTTTGTCCAGTGTGGTACCATTCATTCTAAAAAACATTTCATGATTGGCACTAGGGTATTAACATCTCAAAGCCAAACAGTCTGGCAAACTGAATGTGTTTATTTGGCATGATCCAAAGCCTGTTGATGCAGGGAGTACTTCTGATTTTGATTGATTTGGTGTTTGCTTTCTTATCACTATGAAGCAGACATTTTTTCAATATTAAAATAATAGCTAATCTTGCAGTGTATTAAAAACATGAAGTTCACACATTAAGTTTAGAGAGAATAAATGTCCAAGTGTTTCAAGTTAAAGAAGAAATAGGTCTTGGTCAAATTACAGCAGCCATGTTAACAGAACACATGGAAGATGGCTCATCAATGAAAAACAAATCAGAGTCAGGACTATTTCCCTGGAGTTGTCAGTCAGACAGAACATATCTGGGATCAGGGATCTGTGAACAGAGCACTGTGAGCAGTGATGGGTACTGCAAGTGTTCTAAGGTGTCATTGGCGATGCCAGAGCAAGGCTTAACTCCTTCCAGTTGGTGGCTTTCATGTTAAATCAGAAAGTGACAGGTGGAAAGAACATTAGGAAATCACAATGACAGAAACTAAGTACTAAATGACAGAAACTAAGTATTAATTGTGCTGTTTCCAGTTTCACTTTGGTATTTTTTTTTCTTAAAGTAATACATAATAAACACCCAGAGACTTGCCAGATAGCAGGAACAGATAGAACAGCAAAACAGCCCAGACATCTCTCTACTAACACAATATTCAGATCACTTGCCTAAAATGTAAGCACATACTAGGACATACATAACAGTAGATGCTGCAATAATCTCATTGCTATGCAAGTCTTCAAGCAAAATCTAGAACAAACTAAAAGAGCAGATTTCAGGCACACTTAAAAGCTGTGAAGGCTGGTGTGAAGAACAGTGTACAGCAATCAGCAATGACTTAACTTCAGCTACAGTGCTTATGGCTGCATATCCACAGAGATATGCAAAACCAAAGGGACAAGCAGAGAAATATGGCACCTTGTAAAAGAAAATTCTGCAAAAGGAAAATCTTGAATTGGAGCACTACTGGAATACTAGAATGGCAAAAATAAAACCACAAAAAGACTAAACAGTATTCTTCAAAATTCCATCTAAATATATCTGTTTGCTCAATGCCTTTTACAGAAATGTGAAGTACTCTGCAGCGAACCGCAACAACGCCTCAGGCTGGTAAAATAAATACTTAACTGTTTTTTGGTGTTGCCTAAGTGGGATAGTACCACTGCCACAACATAAAAACTGCAGAGCAGGCTCTGTTCAGAATCGGCTGCTCCAAGAAAACCATATGTGAAGAAGAAAGCAAAAGGACAAGTAACCATAGGAATTTATCCGTCTCAACAGAAATGCATTAGATGAAAGGAAGTGCTTTATAGGAAATGACATTTTAGACAGAAGAAGCTGAAAGCAAAGATACACAAAAGATCTGCTCTTTTTTTTAACATAACTTTAAATCTCGAACATAATGTCACTGAAAAGAAGCAGTTATGAGAGCTGGAGATTAGAGATTATATCAATACCTAAAATTAACTACAAATTGCTATGAGAAGGTCTGGGTGCTGGATGGAAAGGCTTTGTCCTTCAATAAAGAAAATAAGTAATTACCAACAAGAAGTTTTTTGCGTCAGAAAGTGAGACTAGAAATACTTGAGGTATATATACTGGATCTTGACAGAAGAGTCCCCCCAGTGAACCTGGTAAATGGAAACCAGCTAATAGGAGGTGTTACAAAGACAAGAGAAAGGTTAGGGAAAGTCATTAGCAGTGAATGCCCAGCACAACAGTGAATCTCTGCTCTAATAAGAAGGCAGGAACAGTAGCAAAAGGCCCAGAACAGGAGGGACCCAATGTACCAGTTCTGGCACTGGGCAGCCTTAGCACAGCGAGTGTTTGTCACCCTTCAGGTAACCATCTCCATGCCTACCATGGTTTATATAAAACAAAATAGTATTCAGGAACAACTAGCATGAGCTTTCAGCTCAAAAATTGTGCTAAGAGACAACATTTCATAGTCTTTTTTTTTTTTTCTGTTTAGCTCTCATATGAAATACAACGTGACATGTTCAATCAAGGTGCTTCCATTAGGTCACAGCATTCATCATTACGAGCATGGGCATTACTTGGTGTTCTTTTCTCTGACCCAGTGTCATTGTTGCAATCGGAAACCTGTCATGCAAAATATTTCAGACAAATGTGTTTGTAAACAAATACCTTGATGGTTTGCTGTGTTTCAGACAGCCGGTGTGCTATAAAAATCTTTCAAACATGAAAATAAACAATTGTAGAGGTAACTCATAAATTAGGTCAAAATCTCACCCTGACAGCCACTGGGTGCAGCAGATTAGCGTCAGACTAATCAGTACAAAGTCATCCCACACACATGTTTGAGACAGTGGGTGCTATTAATCTCTCTTCTTTGAGGGGGAACAGTGTCTATTCTCACTCTTCCACCCCACTAGTCTGTGACTGTATTTGGTTTTTGCATATTTTGTGACTAAGTGCATTTGCATGCTCTCCTGGTGTCTTTAGTCATTTAGATTAGATCACTAATTAAGTAAACATAATTTTTTATTTAAATTTTAATCAGTTGTGAACTGTCTTTTTTTAAAAAATCTAGGATATGTAGATCTTCCTTCATACTGTTATCCACTACTAGTTCCATTTCAAAAGACAGTCCACAAAAGGTAATTAAAACCAAAGAAAGAAAAATGCATATTTGCTCATTTCCTTACTTTTCATCATATAATTTACTACGGTAAAATTGCCTTAAGTTTCATAAAAACTGGTAGCCAATAAAGGCTTTAAAATATTACCCCAGAGCTACTCATCAAAGACATGAATTGAAGCTATTTAAAAAGAAAACCATGTCCTGCTGTCCTGTCTATCCACTATCACCAAGATTACATTTTTCCCAGCCCAGTAACTCTCAGATGCACTCAATACATTATAGAGCAGCATGTTCTTTGTACAGCATATGTAGAAGGTGGCAAGAATTTAAAGTACTCTCTGCAGCCAAATTTTTTTTGAGTGTTTAAATGCACTTTATGCCAACTCTCTGCAGAAACAGACTGCCATATACTGGCCTATCAACACCATGCCATCAAAAGCTTTTGTTCCCTTCCTATAGGTCCTGTCAACTCATTTGGTGGAATATTACCTCTCCTAGTATTTTAGCTTTGACAAGGTCATTTTTTTTCCTTAATATCTCTACTTAAAGATAAAATTTAAAACCATAAACTGCTGTATCATGTCAGCCAAAAAAAACCCCCAAAAAAACCCCAAGAAACCAAATTCTACCATACTATTAGTATTTTAAGTCTCTCTATTGGTCAACAGAAGTTACTTCCCTTCTTATATTCATCTTTACTTAGTGCTATGACATATTACATTCTTCACTTCAGGTGTTTATGTTAAGACTCTTGTGGTAGCATAATGGAATATTGAAACTGTAAAAGATGTTTGGATTTCAAGAGCATCGATTTGCATCAGTGTTCCAAAATAGAGAACACAAGCAGGACATGCAATTTCTGCATGGGTTATTTATTTTGCTGTTTTGGAGTGACAGCCAAGAGTGTCACCTTTCTTACTATGATTAATTGACAAGTCAATCATAATTAGCTAGGAATCCCCTGCTGATGCACGCCATCGAGATTTACAGACTGAAAGCAATAGAGAGGCTCAGGTTTTCTAAAAGAAATGAAAAAACTCTCTAGTTGGTAGTTAACTAAACCCAAGGGAGACTTGCTGTTATACCCCAGAGGATGACATAAGGATTTATACACTTTCTGACGGCTCCCTATTTACCATTATAGCTCAAGACATTCATATTATACAAATGAAACATTGGTTAGTTTTTTTAGTCTGTCATATTTTTTCTTCATTCATACCTCTTGGCAATCAATTATGCATGTTAATTGCAGTCAATGCAGTAAAGAGCCCTTTCTTCATTTTTCAATAAATTCTTTTATTTCCAGTAGAAACATCTTATTTTTGTATAATGAAACAGTCCAAATGGGAATTACAAATCCACTTTCTCCATGCCATTTATTACACTGTGCAATGTACAGCTTCCTGTACTTGCTGCTTGTCTCATTTGGCCTTTATACCGTATTTTTGCCAGCACGCTGCAAGCCCCTCAATACCAAACCTTCATAGCCTCTTTTTTGGCATTAAAGAGTAAAGAAACAGCACTGTGGGCTAGCTCTGTTTGCTCTTGCATTCACTGGTGCTACACAAGAATGACTTATTTTTGCATTAGAGATTAGTGATTATAGTACATGACAAAGGTACCAGAGAGAGGGGTCAGTTCCCTCATCAGAAAAAGATGCAAAAAGTATTGTCCAGTTCATTAAATCCCAATAAAAGTTGCAAATTTCAAGTTCTGCCTTTGAAAGGTCGTCAAGATGTATTATAAGGATTCTGAATGAATGCCCAGGCTGCATAATTAAGCAATCAGATACATTGTATTATCCATTTCCATAAATTAACATCTGAATCAGAACAGTGTCCTCAGTCAGTGTGTCACAAAGGAAAATGGAATATCAGGAGAGCCACTCACCAATCAACATTCTTCACTTTTCTCAAGGCAGTCCTTTCTGTAAGGTTAATATGACATTAGGTTGATGAAGTAATCTTTTGGCTGATTGTAGCTGCCCACAAATATTTTTCTGCTACATTTAATAGCCTGTAAGTGGAATTTGTTTCTGTTCCACAGTCAAATGTACTCCATTTTTTTTCACATGCATTATTTGGATTCCAATTAGTGAGGGGGGAAAAAAAAAGTTGAAGCAGCTTCCATCATAATTTTATTGCTTGTAATCTCTATTACCAATCCAGTTTAATCTACTCATACATTGGTAAGGTAGGAGCATTAGATGTAAGTTTTACACCAATCTTTATATTCAGAACTAAAACGACTGTTTATTATATGTAATTGTTGTATCTCTCATTTCCCAGAGTATGATGGGTTTCAGTAAAAATCACCACCTTTTTTGGCTACAGAAACTTTCCCTGTGTTCACACCATTCAAGAAAGGAAAAGTGACAAAAAGGATAATTATGGAATGAAACCTGTGTTGCCTGTCAGTGTTCAAGAGTTCTAAATGTTACATAGTGTGTGAATGACCGTTGTGTGCTATCCACATGGCAATACAGAAACATAACCTGATGCATTTCCAGATATAGCAAAAGTTCTCTGCAGTGATTGTACACTGCTGATTATTTCATACATTATGATAATTTGAACAGAAATGAGGTGCAATGAAAAATAGTAGCTAAAAATCATGTCTTCAAACAGATGGCTATAAAAAGCTACAACTTACTTTTAAAAAGATGCATGAGTTCATGTTCAGAAATCACATACTTTTTCCCTTTTAATTCTTTGATATCATGATAACGTAAGTTCTGGAGAATCTCCGTATTTAGTGGCATTTAATTAAAAACAAATTATGTGTTTTCCTCTTTAGAAACAGGGACAGCATCAACTCAGTATCCCTGTGTCCCACAGACAGCTCTCCAGCAGAGTCAGGAAAGCAAGGCTGGTTGAAGAAACTTATTCATCTGCCAATTGCATGTCTGTGTCCCACAGCCTCTGCTGTGTCCCACACCTTCTGACTCCAGACCTTGATTCTCTGCCTCTCAAACACACCTGTTGCAGTTAACTTCAATTGTTGCAGGAAAGCTACCTCTTAATTCCTGAGAGATAAATTGATTTGGACTGGCTTTACAGAAGAAATAATTCTGACAAGACACCGATTGAACAATCCACCAGCTGCTCATTAGTCTTTTGAGACAGTAAAGCTGCAGTGTGGTTAGCAAGTTAACCAAGACCTGGTTTTCTAATGAAAGGACGTATTTTGCTGCCTGCTCAAAGGTGTGGTGCCCTTCTGTAGCTGAGTCAGTTTTTAAACAGACATTACCTGGAGGCAATTTTTGGGTTTGTACCTTACATAACAGACAGAAGAAAAAGTATCAAATGAACTCATCTAGGGAAAATGGAACAATTATTTAATTTTAATTTTATATTCATATTAGTATTCTTCTAAAACGACAGTGAAATTATATCAACACACATTTATGGAAGTAAAAGTAATAATAATAAAATATAAGCAATAAAGCCATCATGAAATCGTTATTAAAAATACATACTAAATTCTCCTTTACTGGAAAAGGTTGAAGAGAATGTCTAAAATCAGCTTCCAAATACCTATGAGGAGTTTAACAAGACAAAGCCAGACTCCTCTGTCATGTATGGTGGTAGGACAAGGGACAGAGACACAAATTTAAATGAGAGGTTCAGATGAATGTAGGAAAACCTTTTCCATATCAAGGACAGCCATGCAGTGTAGCAAGTTGCCCAGAGAAGTTGTGCAGCCTCCAGCTTTGGAAGTTCACAAGATCCAATCAGATAAAGCCCTGAGCAGCCTGGTCTCACAGCTCACCTGCTTTGAGCAGCAGGCTGCACTACAAACCTTCCACCTCGGTATGATCTAATGAAAGCTTAAAAAAGGTGTACACATCTTCTAAGTTTTTTGCCACTTAACCTGAACATACATCAAAATAGAAAATTCCTTGCAGAAGATGCGAAAACACCGATTTTGGGAAAGTTTTCTTTCCTGAGATAAACAAAAGAAATATGGTAATTCAATGAAAACATTTCCGATTTTACTCCACTACTTGTCCTCGCAATGTGCTCTTCTAGTGAGTTTGTTTGTTTGTTTGTTTGTTTGTTTGTCTGCCTGACTGGGGCTTTGTTTATTTTTGTTTGTTTGTTGGGGGGTTAATTTTAATTAAACAGCTGAAGAATATATTAATTGCTAAGTTTATGAAGATGATACGACATTTAATTTAAAAGATCTTTTATTATCTCCACTGAAGGGAATTAAAAGACAAAGAAACAAAGTACTGTAATAATTTTTAAGATACATGTGACCTGACACTGGCAATAAAAATAGTTGTGAGGTAATCTTGAAATGTCCAAGTACAAAGCTCTATCTGTGATTAGTTTTCATTCCATGGCATAACAAACGTGAAACAAATACAGCAAGTACCCACTACATGCAGTCTTACAAGGTTTCTAGTACAAAAACACAGGCTAGACAAAGATGTTGAAAAAAGAGGAATTGTTCTTTTTTGATCAATTATTTCATTCCTCAACAACACACAGTTGAAAAACAAGATTAACAAGAAAAAATGCAGCATGGATACTTCTATTGTTATTCAGTCTGATTATTAGTTAATTAAAATAATAAAGCCACAGCACATTCAGCTACACTGCAAGGTGGCAATACTCATTTTATGATAAAAATGGATGGTGATCATGCAAAACATTGCTGAATATATTCCTTTTTAAATAACTTTTTTTCTTCATAAATATATAATCCATACTGATTTGAAGCTCTTTGCAGCACAGTAGACTTGGGCCAGTTTGGATAACATCAGTAGCCAGTTTCAGAACTTTCACTGAAAGTGAAATTTCAAGTGAATTTTGGGCCCTCTGCAAAGCTGAAAATATCTTCACTGACAACAAATGCTATGAAACTATGGTGAGATCCTGAAACCTACTGAATAACACAGGGGGCAAGAGATGTAATATCTTTTATTAGACCAAATGGCAATCAGAAAATAGACTGAATGCCTTTAAACACAGAGTCCTTTTTCCAGGTACAGTACATACCTTGATTTAATTTAATTTAATCAAGGTATGNATTTAATTTAATTTCATTTAATTTCATTTCATTTCATTTCATTTCATGCTTAGATGTGTATACCAAAAATAAATTTGGGATCTGGGTTTAGACTCTGAAAACCTTGATGTCAAAGGGCTTCAAGAGACAAGATGCTGTCTTGTGACATATTATTCTATGAGTCAGTCTACTGTCCCACTCAAGAGAGAAAGGGGATATCTACAAATGCAAGTCCAATCATTCCAGGAAATAAACTCCTAATTTTTTCTTAGACACTTAGATCTTATCCCTTGCTCCCAAATAGTTTGCAGTTAATAATTTTGTACTGGTTTGGGGGGCTGCATAGCTGATTTGCTGTTTTAAATCAAGCCCAGAACAACCATGGTGTCCTGAATGGAATCAAGGAATCACAAAGTGGCTGAGGTTGGAAGTGGTGTGTGGAGGTCATCTGGTCCAAGCTTCCTGCTCAAGTAGGGCCACACAGAACCCCTTGTTGAAGATCACATCCACATGGCTTTTGGTTGTCTCCAAGGAGGAACAACTCAACAGCCTCTTCAGGACACCTATGCCTTCACAATGAAAGCAGATTTGTAGACTGCTTCATTATGATGCACTGAATAAATAAGGTAGAATTTCCCAGAGCAGTTTATTGACAGCACTTTTAAAATATTATCAGTCAGACCAGAGAACTGCCAAATAATCTTGAGAGAAATGTGTAACTAAACAAAAGCAAATCAATGCAAGTGTTTAGTCTCACTCTCCACTATGCAAAGAATTAAAAAAAAAAAAAAAAGACACTATTGAGACACTATTTCTGCTTTTTGGTGCTAGCCATTCTAGTTGTTAAAGACCATGTTCTCAACAAGGCAACTTTTACTTATTCCCAAAAAAAACCCCAAAAGCCTGATTACATTTATCAATAGAGACTGAAAAGAAAAGAAAACAAGTTAAATACACAAAGTACACTTAAGAATTCAGATACTACTATAATCTAACTTCTTTGTATCCTTCTCAAAACAGGAACAGAAAAGCAGGCTCTCATGTAATTTCTGATATTATTTTTTTTTTCTTGACAGCAAAAGATCCTAATCTGATCCATTTGCAATTTACTTCAATGCTTCATATAACATTTTGTCTTAACAAGGAAGTTAATTTGCAACAGCTGTATGTTGACTAGTTTGGACAACTCAGAATTAATAGAAGCTGCATTGTGAACATCTTGAAAAAAATCTCTGTAAGTAGTTTTCCACTTTTTTTTTAATTGAAGAGTATTCTTTTTGAAGGAGTGTGGCATGCATCTTTGAGGCAAAAGTGCTGCTATACAAGATAAGCAGGTGTTTTCTTAGCAATCAAAGCAGGTAACATCTCTAGTGGACATGAAAGAATGCTCTGACACTTGGAGAGACACATACACACACAAGAACATGAATACAGCCAATAACTCTAACAACAGTTCCCTTTCAGCAAGTCCCCAGATGTCTCTGATAGAAAGCACAACAAACCAACCCACTTATTTGGGTCTGCTAGGCATTCTGCACTAACAGGAAAATCCCAAATTAACTGTGACAGGGAGGCCCCAGTACCACAGAATGAGATGGAGCTTGATAAATTGATTTTAGAAATGTGACAAAAAACACCAGATAAACAGGTTCTCTTCAGAAACAAAAGAATACAAACTAGAAAACAAATGAGGAAGAAGTGGTGTCAATGTCCACTGTAACAAAAGCACACCCAAGTTTCATATAAGCTCCTCACTGCCAGGTGAGGTTTCCCGTCTGTAAGCAGTCCCTAAAAAGCCTCTTCAATGCAAGTCTCAAAATAATCTATATATTGTCCATGTAAGTGCATCCTTTTAAACCCAGATCTCCTAAAGCAGGGTGTGAATTTTTCTTAGGGCTCCCATAGCTCTCTTCAAACACAGCCCCACACCCCTATGAACAGTGTGCCAAGCTCTGTGCTTCAGTCATACAGCATTGACATATACACAGAATTACTCTATACATTTTCACACTATAATACAGATATCTTCTACAGAGCTAAGCTTCTTTTATGTTGAAATTTCCTGTAAATCACATTGTCAAGCTCCCCATAACAACAGTTAAATAGCTTCAAAAATCTCACATCCTTCTTTTTCAATCTGCACTGACACTCCTTTAAATTTCATTACTTAAGATGACTGCAGTCATTCCCAGAAGACCAAAAATGAGATTCATGGACATTCTCTCACATAGCTGGAATAACTTGGTGTTTCTTCCTTCCTGATTAAGTTTTTTTTCATTTAACCAATTCCCTGTGATAAAGGCACCACATAACAGAGTGGGAAACTTCATTTCACTTACTCCTCTTCTGAGCTATTCATTGACTAAGATTTTTTTTCTGCCTACTTTAATAATTGTATTCTTTCCTTGATGCAGTAATCAGAAGACATACTAACAGAAGTTTATATGTTGTTTAAAAAAAGTGCACAAGCCGCATAACTGTGTTTTGTCATAACCAGGAAGCTTTAAAGTTTTCTGTGTATATCAATTAGTTTAACAACTTTTTTTTAAGTTTGCTTAATAAATAAATAATTCTTCATTTACTGCTTAAATCTTATAAAAGGCCATGCGTGCTACCACCTCTTATACGCCAATGTCATTTTATAGGAAGTCCAGTGAGATCAAGAAAATCCAGCCATGAGGTGAGGGAACACAGCTGGGCACTGGCATGACCAGTAACAGCTGGGACAGGGGGCCCTGGGCAGAGCCAGAATGGGTCTCCTGCCTTCTTGGGCAGGAGGGGAGGGGGCCAAGAAGGCCAATTACTTTTTCCTTTCTTAAGGATATGGTTTTAGGGTGCTGAGGTTGCAAGCTGCTAGGACAGAGTGCCATGAATTTCAAGAACATTTAGACACAACTAGCAGATTCAGTCTTTCATTTGCAATAGTACATTCTTAACTATCAACCTTTCACCACCTATTCAGCACACTTGCCTTTTTTAAGCAGAAATGTGTACCAAAAAATAACCCCAAATCCCAAAAGATCACTAATATCTATAAAATACATGTGTTCCATAATTGTTCACTGGAATCCCTTCATTTACCTCCCATTCTTTCCATGAAATGTCAGTAACAGAGCTCATACTGAGCTCCATATCAATCCTTAGGGAGGGAGGGAGGGAGATTCATGTCTCCCTTTTAGGCCTCTGCCATCAGGCCTATCTTAATCATGGCTAAATCATTATTTGTGCCATGTTTCATGTTCCGAAAGTTTGTTTGCCTCAGCAAAATAATGGCACGTCATCCTACAGAATTATCCCAGATATATAAAGTATTTTAGGATGTAGAATTTATAAATGGTCCAAATATATTTTCATGTGTACTTTCTTCCACAAAAATTGATGTCCTTAAGTCATAACATTAAGCATGAATATTCTTAGTTTTTACAGAAACCTGAGCAGTTCTTAGGAATTTTGTGAATGATGCAAGAAAAGTTTCAGGCCTCAACTCACAAGGAATTTCTGTGCTGTCATACCTAAGTTTTAAGCATCTGACTGGGAATTAAATCCTTAAACCCCATACTTAATCATTTTGGCTCTTTATTCAGTGCGTGAAAAATCAGGCAAGTCTCAGCAATCCTTCTAATACCTAGACACTTACAAAGACAGAGGCATGTCTGAAGTCTTCCTCTGCCTTAGACTGGTCTAATTTCTGTTTTAGGAATTCACAGCCTGGACCTGTTCCTGCATTTGGATGCCTTTGGATGTGTCTTGTGTAATACAGCTGTTTCATGCTTCTTAACACCCAGAGAAGCCTTCTCTGCTGCTTGAGGAAGAATAAGACACATCTTTCATCTCTTGCAAATGTGCTGCAGTCAACGAGCTGTGAGCTTTCATTATCCTCTGACAAATTTCTGTTATCACGTAACTCACAGTAGAAGACTGATTGGGCCAGAAGGAAACTAAGACTGAGGTTTGGTAGTGAGGGCTTGCAATTGCTTTCTGTGTTATTGCTAGTTCTGAACAGCTTGTGGATTAAAGAGGCATTTGTCACTGAACATTACTTTATTCAATAACTAAAAAGCCTATACTGTATTAATGTCAACATCTTGATTGACTTCCAAACAGTTTCATGTAAATTTCTCTTACTGCCACAATAAATACCTTGCTGTGAACAGGTAGATATTTTTCTCCTTCTGATAATTTAGAATTTTAGAGTACCACTGCTACTCTGAGATCTTCATTAAGACCTTTATATGACTTCTCAAAGCAATCATTTAAAAGATACAAGTCAAAGCCTGAGCTGGAGCTCTATGTCAAAAATGATATATTTTTATTTGTTCCTGAAATTTCAGGCTATCCATCTGCTTGAAAACTCATGCAATTGACTTCAGAAAATATTGTAGAAAATTTGATCTTTACTTAAGATTTCATCACTGCTTTGTATTTGAAGATTTAAATTTTTCAATAACTAATTTTCCACCCACAAAACATGAACTGCCACTATCGGAGTAATTTGAAAAGCATATCTATTTCTGATGATGTAAATACCATCAATACCTCTTTTCTTTAAATTCTCACAGAAATATGGCAGCATCCTTTTTTGCATGCCATGAGAATAGGGAATGAAAATGGGGTTTCTTCATCATTCATGCATTCATCTGTTTGTGACAGAATCGTTTGAGAAATTAAAGTCAGTCAAGAGATATGGGAACCAATATTCCCAAAGATTAATTAAATAAAAATCTAGGAAATCGGAGATTTTAGCCTGTAATTTCTAGGTATTCTCATGTAATTAAAACACTTAAAAATCTATAAATTATGTTGAGCACCACATTTACTAAGTATCTTAATGATATTTGTCAAGAAGTTATTTCAATATACTTCTCAGTATATAACAGTATTCCAGCATGGGGATAATTTACAACTCCTGAAAGCAAATATAAGTGCACCACACTCAGAGGCAAAATTCTAACACAGAAGATAGAATCAAAAGACAGTGAGTCTAGATAATAGTAGATGGGAAAACAAGTATCTTTTCTGCAAGAATGAGAAATTAATTGGAGACATCATACTTGAGTCTCACCCAGCTTTGTGTCAAAAAGCCTAACAGTGTCACCACATCTCAATTCTCTCACTGCAACAAAACCACTGAAAGCTGAACTGCAAATAGATGCAATTACCCTGGTGAATGTGACCAATTTTCTGTACCAGCTTTCATTCAAGATGAACAGAAGATTCACTCAGTCTCAACAAGCTACAAAGGAGGCCTGCAATATGACAGAAAACAATAGAAATACATTCAGAAGCAGACAGTGATTTCTGTGGAGGAAGAAGTGTATAAGTTTGCACACAACAAAGAGTGTAAAGGTTACCAAAGACTTTTCAGAATATATTAAAAGAAACTTCAGTATGAACAAAAAAGTAGAAGCCATATCCCAGTGGAACATAATACGTGTTTCTTTTAGTTCTCAATGAATATTAATGGAAGATAGGAATCTGAGTCTTTGACATTTGAATATTTTCAGCATTGAGACTTTGTTTGAAAGTAAAATTATTTATTCACTTAAGAGTTGATTCTGGACCCACTGAAATTATTGTTAATATTACCTCGGTCTCCATGGGTATTCCCTGCAAGTAATCAACAAAAATTTTGGTCCTCAAACCACACTTAAGGATAAGCCATTAAACAAGGGTCTGAGTATCTTCAAATTTCCCCGTTTAAAGCAGTCACCACTCTCCATCCCCAAGATTGTGATTGGCTGATGCACAGTTTTTAATGCATTTCATCCTCTGTCAGCTCTCCATCCCTCAATTCTTGTGTCTACTTGGTGCTATCTGACAGAGCCTATAAAGGAGACGAGAATCACATGAGGAACACTGAATAACAGTTGAGAATGACCATACAACCTAGGGTGTCTCCCAGTTTAGCCCATGAATGGCAAGAGGGTCTGTCAGAGGATGTTTTGATGCACTGGAAGAGACATTACACCAGAAGAGCTGGAGCATGGAACAGACACCTTCCCTGAGTAGGACTGTGTTGTGGTTTGATACTGGCCAAACACCAGTCACCCACAAAGCCTCTCGCTCACTCTCCTCCACAACCAGATAGAGGGGAGAAATTATAACAAAGGGTTTATAAGTTGAGATAAGGACTGAGAGAAAACACTTATCAATTAACATTAAGGGCAAATGAGCCTCAACTTAGAGATATTAAGTGAATTTATTACTAACAAAATCAGAGCAGGGCACTGAAAAGTAAAAGAAACCCTTAAAAACACCTTTCCCCCTGCCAACCCCTCCCCTCCTTCCCCTGAAGAGTGCAGGGAGACAGGGAGAAGAAGTTTTGATCAGTTTTATCATTTATCACCCATGGTTTCTCTCGCGGCTCAGGGAGAGATGTCCTTCCCCTGCTGCCCCATGGGGTCCCTCCCACAGGACACATTCTCTGCAAACTTCCCTGATGTGGCTCCATCTCATGAGCAGCAGTCCTCCCAAAACTGCTGCAACGTGAGGCCCTCTCACTGGCACCCCGTACTGAAACTTCTGCGGCATGGGTCACTCTTCCACGGGGTGCAGCCCTCCAAGGACAAGCTGCTCCAGCCTGGAAGCAGGGCCCCCCTCTCCATGGGTCTTCCACAGGGTCACAGCCTCCTCCAGGCATCCACCTGCTCTGGTGTTGGCACCTCCACCATGGGCTATGGGTGGTTCTCTGTGTCCTCCATGGATCCCCATGGGCTGTGGGTGGATCTCTGCATTCCCCGTGGATCTCCGTGGGCTGCAGGGGCACAGCTGCTTCACCATGGTCTCAACACAGCCTGCAGAGGAATCTCATCTCTGGAGCCTGGAGCACCTCCTCCCTCTCCTTCTGCACTGACCTCGGTGTCTGCATAGTTGTTCTTCTCACATGTTCTCAGTTCTACTCTGTCCGGAATTAAAACTGCGCCATCAATTTTGTTTTGATTTCTTCTTAACTATGTCATCACAGAGGCATTACTGACATCTCCGATTGTCCCAGGCTTGACCAGCAGCATGTCCATCCTCAGAGCCATCAGAGATTGTCTCTGGTAGACGTGGTGGAAGCTTCTGGAAGCTTCTCACAGAAAAGCCACCTCTGTAGCGCTCCCACTACCAAGAGCCAGGCCATGTAAAACCAACACAGGCTGCTACTACTGAAAGGGCAGGAGATCCCCTGCTCTGAACCAAAATGGGAATATGGCCAGAAGAAGTGCCCAGGTATAGAGGCTATTATCACATGGAACACACCAGCAAATAGGAAGCACAGTATCATAAGACCCATAGACAACTCCATCTCCATTTTATTCCTGTGGAGCAATGAGATACTAGAAAGCTTAAAGTCATCAAAGAGTCCATCGGAATTAAGACCTCAACCAGAAGGAATCAACAAAGAGTAAATAAATTTTATTCTCTTTATGTTGTTTACATGAAATACTGGTGACTTTAAAAAAAATGTGGTTTTCCCCTTCTTTTTCCTTTACATAAGCTTTGACTTGACCGATTTGTGACCTTTCATGCTACAATTTTCTGGCCCAGCAGTTGTAAGTTTTTCTTCTGTGTTCACTTTCAGTGATTGTTCTTCATACATTAAGTGGGGTTTTTTTAAAATAATAACAATAATAATAATAATAATAATAATACCACCAATAACAATAACAATAACAATAATAGCTTACATTAACTATATTATTTTCACAGATAAGTAGTTTCTGGGGAGGAAAATATATCTGACCATCTCATGTAGAGATTCATATACCTTTGTCGGTTTGCCCCATCTATTAAATAATGCATACCTGCAGATCCATGAAAAAATCCATTAGCATTAGCAGAAAATACATTAATGACTATTAAACAACAGAAAATGCTATTATTAAAATAGGAAGTGTAATAAACACAGTGGTAGAACAGAGACACCTCACAGGAAATCTATACACTCAATACTATATTATTCACCAGTCCATGTGATTGAAATCACATGTCATAATTTGTAGAATTTAAATGGCTCTTCAAATCATCACAAAGAGAAACATTTTGAACATGACATGCCTTTGCCCACAGTCAATCAACCACCTGAAACTCTTTACAGGAACTACCCCTTCCTGAATTACATCAAGACAACACTGTAAATCAAACCCACAAATGATAAGAAACTGTGAATAGAAGCATCAAATAAATGGAATACCTGCTCATCTTCACTACAGAATCAGCACAGAAAGGAAACAAAAAAACATGATAAAATGCATACAGTTTAGAAGAAGACTCTTTTCATACTATTGCTCCTAAAGTAACAGCTTCTTTCACTGAAAACCCCAAAGAGAAAATTGTGACAATATTTACTACCATATTTTTCTCAAAAGCCAGTATTTCTAAATCTCAATAAAGAATACATCTAATGGACCAATGGGACTAGAAAGATGAAAAGAAAGCCCTAGATGTTTTTAATCTGAGTGTATGGGTGGTTCCAACCACATATTCTATCAGTTTAAATTCCCAGATTAGATAAAACCTGAGGAAGTATGTATAAATTCTGTGTAACACACAAAAGCACACTCTATGACTTCTTTTGTAATACCTGTTTGGCTGTGATAAAGGAGTTCAGTGTCATCAAGTGCAAATCTCATTTCTTTTATAGCATTTTATAAAAAAATGTTGCAAGCAGCCTCTCTCCTCACAGGTTACAGATACCATCCCAGTGCAATTTGTCTGTTTGTGTAGTTTTGTTAGTGCTGGCAGTAAACCAAAAATTCCTCTTATTAAAAAAAAATCCCAAACCAGCCTTAATCGATGCTTCTTCCGTGAGAATAAAAGCTGATTAATCCTTTGGTGTCCAGGAGTCAGCAGTTCAGTGATGCTGAACATTAATGCAGGCCATTTATTCTTAGTATTTACTGACTTTGTTGAACTGTCATAGACCTGTCTTTCAAGTCACTCGATAGTTCAGAGTTTTCTTCATACTTCTGATCCTTTCAAACATAAAAATGAAGATGCCCAGCTGACCTTTGGTTTAGAAGAAACACAAAAAAAAAGAGACAGTAAGCAGAGATTTGACAAAGGATATGGACACAGATCCTCTTGGGTACAGGCAACTGGGCTTTCACAAAAACAAGAAGTAACTGTGCCCAATATTTAACGCAGTGTAACTCTGTGCACCATACCATCACAGCAGTCTTGTTAATTTAAGCTCCTCTCTTTTGATATCAGGCATTACTATCTAAGTTCCTACATGCTGTTGGGCAAGAACTGTTGCAAATAAGTGTTCTGTTCCTTCCTTTTTGAGAGCTGAAATTATTTACACCTCCTCCTAGTAAACAAGGAGAGTAAACTGAACCAAGAACTCCAGGAGAAAGTGATTTCCAGCACTGTCTTGATTTTGCCTGCCTATCACTTTCAATGCCCTCAAACTATATTCAACTTCATTCAAAAATGACAACAGNTTTTTTTTAATGCAGGTGAGGAATCCAGCCAACAGAATGCAGTTACACTTATAACCCATTTGTTTCACAGGGAAGACATGGGAAATAGGGAACATTCCCCATCTAAGCCCCTTCTAAACTCTTCTCACACATGAGGAACCTTTAATCCCATTTGTACAATGCAAGGTAGTAGAGGGAGTGTGGCATCGGAGCTTGTTCTGCTGTCTGCTCTCCATAAGTCTGACATAGTTTTGCTCTTGCTAGCAAAAAAACATGTCCCTGGATTTCAGTTATCCATTCACAACTCTGACATCAAAGTATCAACTGCAGGAACTTCTAACACTTACACCTAACACAACAAATAAAACTGTCCCCTCCCTTTTTTGGAGCAGGGAAAAGTATATCATGGCCTTTGAAAAGAACTAAGAAAGGGTGCTTTAGAAGTCAGTGAAATTTAATCAACATTGGAATTCTAGTAAATACTAGGGATTCAGTTTGATGTTCTTTGTCTGATTCACTATTCTAATGCTTTTTGGAAGCTAATTGTAGAAGTAAAAGATTATATTCGTGCCTCCCTCTTATGAAATTAATCCATTTTAATGCAGGTGTTGAGAATGAGATTAGCTCAAGACTTGCATAAACAAAATATTTCCTCTAATACCAATGAAAAACAAATGCAAAGAAAAACATGCACTTTTCAGAAGGGCTGAACATAAACCAATAGGATTATAGGCGTAAGTAACTGTGTAACCATTGCCAGCAGAGAAGCTCTGAGTACTGCTACCTTCATCTTCTCTGCCCATATGCTCCTGAGCAACTGATCCTACAAGGTATAGGATCAGGAAAACAGAGAACAACCTCCAAACAAAAAGAGAAAATCTCACTTAGAAATCCAGGCTTGAGAAAGGCCTCCAGCCTGTAAGATTTGCATAAAATAAGAAGGCAATTAGTGTGATATCGATTTTAAAAGCACTAATTCCAGAAGACCTGATTACTGTCTAAAAATATAGGAATATATATTATGAATAGAGAATATCTGTTTAAAATAAAGAACAAGACTTCCAAATAGACGGGTATGAATTAGCAGTGTATAATTTTAGGATGGAAATAATAGAAAAATGTTGGAACCCTGGATGCTGAAAATACCAGGCTTTCTGCTCTGACAGATAGTGACCCTCAGAAAGGTACTGCCTTTGACCTGAGGCCGTGGGAAGGGCTTCCAAAGCTGTGATAGCACTGGAAATGTGGGTGTGTAGTTTGTACAGAAGTATGTAATGTCACACAGTAAAACATTTAAAGTTTGGGGTTTTAGGATATAGAATATAGTAATATATATGGGACAATATGGAGGGATTTGGGCATTGCTTGAGTCCTCTTTCTTCACTTTCTTCTTCCTCCTTCTTGGGTTTGAGTGATCTTTTCTAATTGGTTAGTGAAAGCCACATTGTGGATACTGAGTGATCTTTAATTCGGTTATAAATAAAAATAACTTAGGTGTTGGGTTTTAATTGGTTTTGCTTATTGCTTAAAAGTCCTTGAAATGAGTTAGAAGGGACCCTTTTCTTGCCTTGTAAGACAGAGCTCACACCTCGTGAGACTGTAACTCAGATAAGAAATAATAAACAACCAAGTCCAAATGAGATACCATCGTGTCTAGTGTCTTTTGTCCAGACCTGGCTGGAACTAACACCACCACAGAAAAAATTAAGCAGCACTGAAGGAAGGTGACAAGAAAAAACAAGACAAGACAGCCAAGTCCGAGTTCAAATAAGCTTTAGTCTCAAAAAGGTGACATTTATGAAAAAGATTACAATCTGCAATTAGCAACTGTGGCAGGAGGTTTACAATCTAGAAGGCTTCTTCTGCTGGCTGTGTTTTCTACAAACACTGACATTACAACAATCTCTTCAAGCAAAACCATACAATGTAGCTGCACTATATTCAATCTTTATATATATGTGCTGGCTGTAAATACAATTATAAACACAATTCTCCTCCAAATTGCTTTAAATCAAAATAAATGTTCAAGTTACTTTTTTCATTATTCATTTTCTTTTTATTAAATGGAAGAAAAAGGTTTTAACACTAACTGTAGAAGAGGATATGGACTTCTGCCATTCCTGAAGGGTTTCTTTTTTTTCCAAGATGGATTTTCAGTAGCTCTAATAATGGCATGGGACTTGAACAAAAATTTGAAACATAATCAGAGTCTAATTCTGAAATAAGAGAAATGTGTTTTACACTGAAATTTTAGAGAACTCCTAAAATCTCAAAACTTCCCCATTACTTCTAAAGTCCACAAAGCTGCCCAATGCTATAGGAAGCCATTGTATGACATTTGACCTCTGGGCAGGAGATAAATTAAGATGTCTTTTCTTTATCATTCACACAATGCCAGTAAAAACATTAATGACAGGCACTTAAAGTCCACAATTTTTTCACTGAACTCTAACAGCTGAATTCACATAAAAATTCTCCAGATATTTAGACTTGGCCATTTTACTGTAAGAATAGAGCAAACAATACAATCCTGGTTTCAGGAATGGAGGGATCAAGAGGCTGCATTTGCAGTTCACAGTCGAGTTGTTCAGAAAGCCTTGTCTAAAAAGGCTTGAAGTAGTCCTGTAAACACCACCTTCTATCCAGGTTCTACCAAATAATTTGGGCCTCTTCTGTAAATATTTTAGGGGGTTTTGATGAGTAAAAGTTTCATTAAGAGGTTAAAATTGCAGTTAAAGAAACAATGAGAGGTTCAAAAGGCAAAGGACAGAAAATGAAACACAGGAGGTGCTCTCAAACTTCAATACTTTGCTACTGGAGGATGACCAAGGACTGGCACAGATTATCCAGGGATTTTGTGGTGTCATTCATTGGAGATATTCAAAAGCTGTCTAAGTCTGTCCTGGGCAAGTCTGGGTGACCCTGCTTCAGCAGGGGAGCTGGATGGGTTGACCTCCTGAGACCCCTTCCAACCTCCACCACCTGTTACACACACCTTTTTTTGCTCTTTAAAAATCCTATCATGACATTTTGGGAAAACAAGAAGGAAAGAAAGAAACAAAAAATAAGAGTATTCTTCCTGATGGAAATACAAATATAATAGTTAAGAACAACTGTCTAAACCAATTTTTCAGTACTTTCTGCATCTAGGTACTGTTTGGCTTTTTTTTTTTCACCAGGGCTCCTGCTTCAGGTGTAGGCTAAACTTTGATTATTTAAGGAATTCCCATTAGACAGGAAATGAAGCTCTTCTAGGCACCCCAATTTCATTAAACATAGACACTGGAGACTGAAAATATCAAATATCAGTAAGTTAGTTTCCAAGGACCAGCATATTTGATTTATTAAACAATTTTCAGCCATCACCCATCCATTTTTCATCTTCAATTATTTAATATGAGCAGTTGATTTCTTATCTAAACTTCCACTTTTGGCAAGTTTCTTCACTGTTCTTTGTGAAATAATTGGCAAAACCCTTGTAGATGTGAAAGATAAAAATTGGACCACACAAAGATATTAAACAGCTTCATTAGCTGATTTATCATTTTGGGTTTACAGATATGAGAAGTCCCAAATGAACTAAACAGAAAACTTCAATGTATGCTAACCATATTAGCAGTTTAATGTGCAAATAATACTTTAAACTACTTCTTTAAACAAAAAACACGAGATAAAAAATAATATCTTTTAAAAATAGCACGAAGTGAATGCAATTATTCATTGTAGAAATTATGCAGTAAGACTTTAGAAAAACTATTTTTAAGAAAACTTTAACTAGAGATACCTAGAGATTTCTGATTTTTAAAGGAAATTAGACTAACAGCAATTTATAACATTTTTTGCACTCTTCTGTGCTATAGACTATTCTCAGTGCTCCTCAAAGCAATTATAATGAACTGAAACAATTCAACTTCAGTTTATCCTCAAATACCTACAGCCTGGAAAAGCTATAAACTTATATCTTTCTAAACCCTCGGGAATATAGTAAATAATGTAAGCCCCTTATCACAACCCTCTTATTTTTAAAAAATGAGTTTTCCCCCCACAGTACTTTCACAGACCTTCTCTTTTCATTTTAACATTCGGCTATTGCAGAAATGGTTTCTCTACAATAGTGAACAGATTTTATCTGTAAAGTCATACAGCATTAGCAACGTTTTATTCAAAGTGATACATATCAAAATATCTTCTTCAGCATTTTCAAGAGGATTTTAAAAACTGCTGGTCTCATTAACTGAAATGATACTGTACTTTATCTTGCACCAATTGTGCCTCTCCAGTCACGTAAATACTGGATTACTCTACTGTTCTCTAATATTAATATTGACAGGAAGTAACCAGCTGTAGTACAGGACGTTTAAAATTTAAAATCCATTCTCTTGTCAATGCCAAGTGTAAAAAGACTTTATCACACTTTGGCATATTTTCAAGTTAGGTTTTGCCACATGTTTTACTTAAATGAAAGATGCAAGGCATTCAGCTTCTGGTGCCTCGATAACTTCAGTCTGGGGCTGTACTAAGTTAGTTTGTTGTGCGGGTCTGATAGTGTTTAAAAGATGAAGCCAATGAGATAAGTCTGGGAGCTTATTTTCTCCACAATTATAACTTTAACTGCTGCTTTACCTGAAAGTATTAAAGCAGACAGTTCATTACCACCTGAAAAGGGCTACTACATTGTATGTGAGGAGGTCATCTGAAACTGGTGACTTTTAAAGGTCATACACAAAATGAATTTTGCTTTGCTGAAAAACTCTCCTTGGTACAGTAAAAATCTTACTTTAAGAGCAGCTGTAAATATTTTCTAAGTAGAAATAAGAGACGTAAGCTACCTTTACGTTCTTTCATTCTGCCATGCATTTACTTTTGATCCAACTGTGATACTCATTGTTGGTGTTGTTAAAAGTTGCTTTGCTCTGGATCATCATTGGAGTGATGAATTGATAGTTTCTATGATTTTTTTTTTCATTTTACAGTTTGTTTTAATAAATCTCCTGTTACATATATTTCTGTGATAATGAAGAATAATAATTTCCATAGTTTGTAACACTGAGGAGCTTGAAGCCTGCAACATCTGTGGATGCTACAGATGCAAAAATGGACAAATAGGCTCCAAAATAGCACAATAAGAGCACATTTTCTTATGTGTAACTTCAGCAATTTCCGCAATTCTTTTCTCCCTAAGGCTATGTGAGATTTATGGAATGTCATATCACACCTGACATACAAGCCAACATATACACAGTCTACTTTACTCCCTTGTGGTTACATACATACAAACATTTTTGTTTTAGTGGATTCCAGGACTCAAATCCTTCCCACATAGTAATGATACTTAACTAAAACTTCTAAATTAGAACTTCATCTCCCTCTATAGTCAGTACAGAACAACTGGCACTTTCAGAGAATGATTCAGATTTTTCCCATTATCTTCCTCACTCCTTTTTCAAGACCTGTTGTGTAACACAAATCCTAACTAATAGATGGGCACTGGTTAAACCTGGACCACCATGTTAGGAGAGAGAAAATGTCCTTACATATTCATGTGCCACCTTGACAGGATATACAACATACAAAATCAAATCACCTCTAACCTGTCCCAGGGATGCTAAATGCAGGATGTATGTAACCAACATAAGGACGGAATGAGGCACAAAAGGCAGAGGAGAGATCAATCCAACTTAGAAATGTACTTCAGGTCCAACACAATGCATACAGAGTTTTAGACAAGCAAAAAATGCAGCCCAGCCTGCTGAAGATGGAATATGATAATCATAAACCAGGAATGGCAGAGCCTAAGGAGTCACGTTTGCACTGCACTCAAACACTGTGTTTAAGGGGCAGTATGCATTCATTGACATAAATGTACTGCCTGGGGTGCAGGATGAGTTCTACTTACACAGTGAAAGATGCCCAATGACAAAAGACTTGGGACAGAGGATGATGTTTCATCTCTGTGGTGGGGCTAAAGTGGCTGGTATACAAAGCCAGTAAAATGCACAAGGAGCCACAACAGCCAGAGAACTACATCCCAAAAAGCTCTGAAATATTCAAGGCCATGTCTGAATCAAGACTACTCTTAAATAATATCATACAGACAGTACAGTGTAACAAGACTCAGGTATTACATGTGGATGCAGATTTCTTCAAAAACATCCAGAAAAAGATTTTGTCAATTAGATATCATCCCACTTTGGGACATACAGATGCTACCTGTCCTTTCTCTAGAGGATACTGCCTGAGCACACTTGCTTAGGCCTTTGCTGTTTTGCTTGGCTCGTGCCTTTCGCTCTTTGGCCTTTCTGTTTGCCAGTTCCATCCCTTAGCTTCCTGGCCTATATTTGCTGCACTTGACTAAGAGCTGGCACCTCTGTGCCTTTCCAAGTGTTACAATAACCTTGTTCCTATTCTGCCAGTCTATCTCACTTTGAAACTAAACCACAGCATCCCTACAGAATTCCTTGCTCACCTTACATTTAACAGTTTTTACTGTGCATTCTCTGAAAGGCAGTGGCAACATTACCAAATGTCTAAGGTGTCCACCTCCATGCCAGTCATGCCAAAGAAAAGTAGCTAAAGAACCTTGCCCTGGTGACAAAAACCCCATGGAAACATCACCAAAATTCAAGTGAATTTTGAGCATTTCTCTACCTGAATTAAGAGAAATTTTGCAAAAGGCACACGTGACTGTCACAACCTACAACCTACAAAATCTGAAGACGTTGGGTAAGTGTAAATCTTACTGGTATCTACAGGTCACAAAGTGCCACAAAGCTTCATGAGTTTGCCTCTATAGGGTTAGAATGCTACTGCTTCAAGGCAGAAGTGCCCAAATCTCTCTCAGTGTTTCATCAAATGATTTGAAAGTAAAACAATTATAAACTTCTGGAGAATGCCTTATTCTCTTACCACTATTTCTAAACAAGTGTTTGGATAAACTTTTATTATGTACACAGAATTGAACTATGACTTTTATTTATGCCTACTGATGTTCATGCAATATACACTCTGCATGATGGAGAAAATAAGAGAATAGAGTCAAAATATGAACTTATCTTTAATGCCCAAAACTGTGCCTAAGGAAATGAACAGAACCTTAATTTTAATAACACACCATCTCTTTGTCTCCAAGTACCTCTGAACAAAGTTCTGCAGTTTGTACAGAAGTAAGTTAAAGACATAGAGAAGGTACCTTCATCTCAATTCAAATAGCTGGAAAGAAAGAAAGAAAGTATACAATTTTTCAGTTCTCCTGTGAAGGCCAGAAATATGGGACACAACCAACATTACATTCACCACACAGAAAAAATTTAGCTGAAGGATGGAGGTCTTGTGACTCATGGCAAAAAAGGAGTTCTGTACTACCTTAGCATAAATTTGATGGGTTAAAATGGAGTTGAAAGGTGATGTTCCATTGAAGTCTGATGTTCTATGGCAGCACTTAGTAATGTTAGGGGAGGAATATCTAACCCACAGAATGTGAAACAGGTCTATAGGGACAGACATGTACCTATCTAGAGAAGTATCTCTTAGAAAAAAACCCACAATTAAGAGTGATATATAAAGAGATGTCAGAGCTATAGAATTGGTTGCTTACACTATTTCATGGCTAATTCTTTGCTGAGCATGCCATTAACATCTGAAGAACTTAATCTATGCATAAACAGAAAGTGGGTTCTCATTTTATACCTGAAATCAGAAGATCATATTCAAAATAACATCTTATATATTTCTTTTTCTCTCAAACCAGCACTCAGTGATCAAAATCAGTGCCCAAGGACAAGAGTGAATTAGAAGCTATCTTGCTCACTACCTTGAAAATTTATGTCATAGCTGCTAGTCAAAAATTCCTTTCAAAAGTTTCGGAATACAGCCATTATACTGCATCTCCATGGAACAGACTTTTCGGTCTCAATTCCTAATTTCCCCTTTTCTCTCCTTCTTAAGCAAAAATGAGTGGCTGAGAATTGTGAAAGGATTATGTTGAGCCATTTAGACCTATTGTTTCTTGAAAAAATTTATGACAGTGACACTGTAAAAAACCCAAACACATTAACAGAGGCCTTGATGGAGGATTGCTTCCTTTTCTATTGCAAACTGTACTTTGTGAATTACAAAAACTTTTTGTCCAGCCATTTACAAACAGTGTTATCTTAGCTAAGCCCATGTACACATAGATCTTTTGCCAAGAGTCCCATCAGTTTTCTGATGGCCAAAGGTTACTACAGTAAGGTTGAACTGTGTAAATCATGGACAGCCTTGTTCACAGTCTTAGCCTCTCTTTTCCCGTCAATTGGTTGGTATGGAGAAATCCATCTATTTCACCATCAGACTGTGACATTGCACTATTGTTCTCAAGAACAGAATTTCTGGGACTACCTGACATGACCTAAAACTTGCTTCTTTGGCTTAATAAGCAACACCTACTAGCCAAGAAGTATGGATAATTTAAATACAAAACAAAGCCTTAAGCCACAGGAACATCTGGAATGTCCATAATGCCCCCTGAATGACTGCCTGCTTTGTTCTGCACATTGCCTGTGAAATAAAGGGAAAGACATTTTAAAGAGAATAAGAATCTGAAGAAGTATCCCGATGCATACACAGAATACCTACCAGTTTGAGAGATACAAGGAAAATATTTACTCCAAGTGTGGGAATATCAGCACTACTGTAGGTTAATTCTTTTTCAATTGCGTGGTTTAGGTATGAAGAGACATAATTTGTTGTGCTTAATTTGGACACCATTTCAGTAATAGAGTGGGAGTTAACGGCAGTGTTTGCTGTTGAAAACAGAACATTACTTGTTATCTTGGAATTCTGGTGGTTTTATTGTGGAATTTTCTGTTTCCTGTTATTTATCGCAGTCAAGCAGATAAAATGTGGGTTTAGATTGACCTTTGTCTCATGTTTTGAATTTTGGATGTAAATTTGCACACTATTTCAATCAACTGGAACAAAACAACTGCAGTAAAATGAAAATCCCACTTGACCAAAGTTCCTCTATAATCATGTTGTTGTTCCCCTGGTTCCCACCTCCCCAGCTCTCAGCAGCGAGTTGTTCTGAAACACTCAGACTCGACATCCCAAACAGCATCAGCTTCCCCATTCTCTTCCTTGTAAACTATTGAGCTACTGATGCACATTCCACTTCAATTTTTATCACACATAATAGGGAAATATTGCTGACAAATGTATAGTTTGGGTCAGGGTGCTTTTGATAAAGACAGCACAGAATTATTCATAAATTTCTGAAATTGCAGCAATTTTTGAAAAACAAACCCTTTAATACCATGATCTCAATTTACTAAAAGGCAGGAAATCAACTTCTCTATGAGTGTGGGACTTCCAGAGACATTAAAAAAACAAAAAAACCCCAAAACAAACAAACAAAAAAAAACAAACAAAAAACCCCCCACCAACCAACAAAAGACTTATTTTGCCATCTCTCCAGTCTCCAAACAGGACAGAAAAGTTGCTGAAAAGCCTGGCATACCAGCTCTGTCTTTATCTTCTGAGACAATTACAAGTGTTCAGGAAAGAGAAAGAGGGAAATACTATATTATAAATCTAAATCAAGTGTTTAAGAAATGGAAATACTGTGGCTGTTTACTTCCATATAGGAGTTAAAGGATATTCCAGTTTAGAAAGAAAAAAAGGAATCAAAACCAAGACTAGACCTAGGAACAAATAGTCATTTAGATATAAATTGACTGCTACTATTATTAAGTGAAGAAAACACTCCTGTAATGAAAATGTTTTTTGTTACTTCAGGAGAACTTACCTGGAGCTGTTGACCTCACATATATGACTGGTTTTAAACCTGAATCATAGCTGACAGGGTTGGGAAGTAAGGCGGTGAAACTGAGAGTATCTCAGCCATGTTTAAGCCTAGATTTTATTCCATCAACCATCTACAATGTCACAAATCTTATTGCTGGTACCACTAATGCCTGTGAAAATACTCAGAAACCACTCCAAATTAAAAAGCCAATTAAAATTGCTGTGCAGAGCTGTAACTCTGGCAGTGGTATTGCCACTGCTAGTAACAGGATATAATCTTTGTGTGGAGTTTTCAAAGCCTCCAAAGTGAAATTTATTGGGTCTTATTTGTGTGAACTTTGTTTTACACTGTTCAGCTGTGACTGGCATTTCCTTAGCTGGCCAGTTGTCTATGTAACGTGTTTTACTTTTGTTTATCTATGCAAAGCAAAACTGCATTTCTAAATGCATAGAAGTAACAGACTTATCCTATGTAGAATTAGATATTTATGACTAATATAACAAAATCACAGAAACACTTGGATTGGGAGTTACCTTAATTTTCCAACCTTCCTGCCATGGGCAGGGATACATTCCAACGGATCAAGTTGCTCGAAGCCCCATTCAGCCTGGCCTTGAATACCTCCAGGGATGGGGCATCCACAACTTCTGGGCAGCCTGTTGCAGTGCCAAACCTCTTCCAGTTTCTCATCACCCTCACAATGAAAATATTTTTCTTTGTATCCATTCTAAACATATATCTCTGTAAAAATGTCTGCCTCATCTTTTTAATAAACATCCTTCATATAGTGAAAGAGCACAATAAGGTCTCCCCAGAGCCTTCTCTTCTCTAGCTCTCTCAGCCTTTCCTCACATGAGAGATGTCACAGCCCTCAACTATTTTCAGTACCCTCCTCTGGAACTGCTCTAATGGTCCAAGTCTTTTGTGGGCCAGACAAGCAATCCCAGAGGGGTCTCATGAGAACAGAGTAGAGAATCACTCTGCTCCACCTGGTGGCCCTGCTTCTTTTGATGCAGCTCGGGTATGGCAATAAGGCAAGAACTACAAGCCTGAGGTGACTGCACAGGCTTTCAGAAGTGGAGGCACCAGGTGTGGTACAGGGGAATTGTAAGCCTGGGGCAATAAGAGGCGAGGCACAGACCTGGCACTGGAGGGTCCACAGTTATGAACAACTCCACCACGGTCAGTTAAAGAAATTCAAATGTGAAGCCAGACAAAAATAGTTTTGGGGTAACAGGGAGAACAAAGACATAGTGTCTGATGTGTAAAATAGTCATACAGAGTACAGACGTAATGCGGAGCTGCAGATCAATAAAGAAAGGAAAGCATGCTAACAAACAATAAAATTGCCCTGAATCTAATTTTTGATGTAATGATTTGATGTGACTTTGGAGACATGAAAATGTTTAGAAGTGTCTTAGATCCATACATAAAATCTATAGTTGTTGAGACTGTTTTTTAGCACGGTCAACATGGAGAGACCATGGATGAGACTGTGGGACGTAACCTGTAACATTGCACAGATCAGGTCAGAATCCCACTTTGGATCCAGGTTTCCTCTCACACAGTCTGCAGGAAGAAAATAGGAAAATCCCTACATCTGCTCAGCCTTAGTCACTTCTTCCTCCCTCTAACTGTACAGAATATTTTCTCTAAATAATTTCTATTTTATGCCTATCACTGCCAAGTAGCATTGCAGGTCAAAGTGTTCATCTCTCCTTACTTTGCTAGTCAACATTACAGTGATTAGCAGAGAAAATGAGACGCTTACAGAAAAACAGAATTCAGTTGTTTAATTTTATTTTTTTTAAGAGTATAGAGCTGAACTTTGTTTCAGCACAGCAAAGAGACCAACACACTTCTAACACCATTTCAGAACTGATTAAACCAGTGGGCATCAGTGACAGCAGGATGTGGTGCCAGGAGGAGATTTTAGCTAGACTATTTCAGTAATATCTTTTTATTCATCTCTTTTCCATCTCTACTTAAGAGAGTCTCCACAGATAATTTAATACCCTGGTCTTCTAACCATCGTCATAACTGTTTATCTGACCTTCACCCTTCCTTTTTTTTATGTTTAAACAATTGTAGCAATGCAGATATAGGAGTCTAAAGTAAAGGTTTCATTTAATATTTCTGTAAAAATTTAGACTTTAGACAGCATGTATTTGGTTAGGAACTGAAGAAGTATTTATTAGAAGTGGTATTTATTAAATAATAATGATACCACTGAAATGGTATTTATTAGATGACAGGCAGCAAGTGGAAAGTGTGCTAAGGCATTTTCTTATCCTTCTCTGGGAATAAGGAACCTCTCTGGGTACCCAGGAATATAGAGGCTTCAGTCCCTCAGTGCTAGTCCTTCGCTTTCCAAATTAACATGGATGTAAAGGACTATCTATCACAAATATCCTGAGCATATAAACAGTCATTTTGCATGACTCACATTATTAACATAATTAAAAGAGAGGTCTCTCTTCTGGATTAGAGTGTAGGACATGATGAATATAATCAAATAGCAGCTGGTCTGGAAAATGCTAACCCTAGTCAAGGTCAAGCAGAACAAGTGATGTATAATTTCCAGCCTCCTCAACATTTTCAAGGCCTCATATGAATCACTGTGCAATGGAAAACACAGTTTAGGGAACTAGAAAATGTGAGCCACAACAGAAGGCTTAATCACAACAGAGGAAAATATAGGAGGGTTAATTGCCAAGTTCATAAACAGCAAATAAATGGAACTATCTCCAGTTGCTTCCTTTTCTTACTTAAGAAACATTATTTGCATCTAGAAATTTCATGTACTTGTACTCCTAAAAGTTGCCAATTCTCCACCGATTTCCTTGGAATATTCAAAATAAGGTATTGGTCAATAATGTCTGTTACTTCTTTCAAGTTGTTTTGCAAGGAAGGAATGGAAATAACCAAGGTAAAAGAACAAGCTGCTGCTTTGGTTAAAAGTAAAGAGGGCATTTGAAAATTTGCAGCAAGAAAAACACATCATCAGTTATAAAAGGCAAACTAGAATTTTGTACAACCTCACTTCAAAAAATCAAAGGCAATTTTGGTGAAGACAGGGACCTAAATCAAAGCAGAACTCTGATTCTACCTTTTCATAAAGTGCATTCCCTGCAGTTCCTAAGTGACTATTTTCTTCTTAAATTTTACATCAATTAGCTCACATTCTGCTTATAGCATCAAAGTACTTTCATGCTTTGATAAATCACAGCTGTCAGTGGTCACTGCTCCTTGAATGAACCACATAGATGTAAAAAAGACAATTTTACAGTGGGTTAGAAATAAGGAAAAAAATTACATCACAAGAGCTACTGAAAAAGAAGGTAGAAAAGATACATGAATCATGTTTTCTGAGGGTATATCCCATTATTATTTTCTGTGGTTCTATCAATAGTCCAGGTCCATCCTCCATTTCTCCCAGTGCTCCCCACAGTTGCCAAATAAAATTATATTTTGGGGTTCATTCACTTTAGGGCTTCTCTTTGTTCTTACAATACAAAAACTCAATTACAGAAGAACAAAACAAAATCACAGAATCATAGTATCATAGAGTTGTTTAGGTTGGAAAACACCTTTAAGTGTTGTTTAGGTTGGAAAACACCTTTAAGTTCATTGAGTACAACCATGTTCCTAGGGGTCACATCCACACGTCTTTTAAATAGTCCAGAGATGGTGCCTGCATCACTTCCCTGGGCAGCCTGTTACAGTGCCTGATAACCCTTGTGGTGAAAATTTTTTCCCTAATATCCAATCTACTCCTCCCATTGTGCAAATTGAGATGGTTTCTTCTTATTCTGTTGCTTGTAACTTGTTTCAGGTAGTTATAGGGAGCAATAAAGTTTTCCCTGAGCATCCTTTTCTCCAGACTAAACAACCCCAGCTTGCTCAGCTGCTTCTCACAGGACTTGTGGTCTAGACACTTCACCAGCTCCACTGCCCTTCTCTGGACATTTGGCAGTCACTCAATGTCTTTCTTCTAATGATGAGCTCAGAACTGAACACAGCACTCAAGGTGTGCCCTCACTAGTGCTGAGTACAGGGGGACAATCACTGCCCTGGTCCTGCTGGCCACACTGTTGCTGATACAGGTCAGGATGCCATTGGCCTTCTTGGTCACCTGGGCACAGGCTGGCTCATGTTCAGCCACTGTCACCAGCACCCCCAGGTCCTTTTCCACAAGGCAGCTTTACAGCCACTCTGCCCCCAGCCTGCAGCACTGCAGGGGTTCACAGTGATACAAGGGCAGGACTCGGCACTCGGTATTGTTGAACCTCATACAACTGGCCTTGGCTCATCAATCCAGCCTGTCCAGATCCCTCTGCAGAGTCTTCCTAACCCCAGGTGATCAACACTCCCACACAACTTGGTGTGATCTGCAAACTGACTGAAGCTTCACCCAGTCCTCTCATCCAAATGATTGATAAAGATGTGAAACAGGCCTGGCCCAAATCCTGAGTGCATGAGAACCCTTCTTGTGACCAGTTCCCAGCTGGATGTAACTCCATTCACCAGGACTCTCTGGGGACAGTCATCCAGTCAGCTTGCACCCAGTGACACTTCACTTGTCCAAGCCATGAGCAGCCAGTTTCTCCAGGAGATTGCTGTGGGACACAGTGCCAAAGGCTTTACTAAGGTTCAGGCAGACATCCACAGCCTTTCCCGTATCTACTAAGTGGGTCACCTTGTTATAGAAGGAGATCAGAGTGATCAAGCAGGACATTTTGTAAACCCTTGCTAGCTGGGCCTGATGTCCTGGTTGTCCCAGATGTGCTGCATGATGCCACTCAAGATGATGTGCTCCATGAAGAGGTCAGACTCACACGCCTGTAGTTCCGTGGATCCCCATTCTAGCCTGCACCACAGAAGGATGGGTAGGGCTATTACTGCTATATGTCAGCAGAATATTTCTGTGATATATGTTTTCTCTGAATAGGTGAGGAAGGGAAGTTTGGCAGGTAGATGCAAATGGCAGATAAAATGTCTAGCTGCCCAGCACTCTTTTTGTGGATGATGGACATTTGTGTAGTCTTTGTCTAATCAAAAGACTTTACAAGCTAAAGGCAATCAATGCTTCCTTCAGCATTTGTAAATTTTTTTAATAGGCTTCTAACATCCAGATACACTGCTTCTGCTTCCACCTTTTTCTCTGGGCTCTTAGAGCTCACATTAACATTTTAGTTAACCTGCTCATCTCTTAGCACCAACACAACAGGCCACATTAAACAAACAACAGATGGAAATATGAGAGACATAATGGCTACATATGTGAAATACCCTGCAATCAGCAATGATTTGCAATGATTTTTAGTAACATTCCTTCCAGTGTCATTCAAATTCCCTCACAGGGACACTTTAAGTTCTCAAGAACGCATTTAAATCCAGCTCAGTGTTTTCCACTGTGAGGATAGTGGGGATTTGATCTACAAAAGTGTACATTTTCCTTTCAGCAGTTCATCCTACTGTAGACTGATGAAATAATTCCCTTTGTTTCAGTCTTTGTTTACTGGATTATCTGAGGGACATTATTCATATTAGGTTCTCCTGTTTCAAAAAATCCACCTTTCTTTTAATTTAGTACCACTCCAATGAAGCTCGGAAGCCACCAAAGAAAACTTACTTTTGTACTTATTTGAATACTTGGGTGTTCTGTGAGAACATGCTACTAGCAAAGCGGAACAGATGTCTTTCCCTATCATGAAGAGTTTGGTTTGTTTGGTTTGGGTTTTTTTTGGGTTTTTTGGGGTTGTTTTTTTTTTTTTTGTATCTGCCTACCTGAGCATTGTAAATTGTGAATATTACCTATTATATCTGGGGAGAATTTGGATCAGTGGTTTGCACTGTCCCTGGCACAGAAACCAGGGAGACCAGCTGTACTGTGTGTATCAGGTGTCTTGCTGCAACCCAGTGGTGAAATGTTCTCTGTAGATGTTTCCTATTCACCCTGTCCTAAAACCACAGCCCGTCACCCCCTGGTTACCAAAACATCCTGTGAGAATGTTCATGCAAAGGAAAGTAAAGCAGAGTACAGAAGAGATTCAGCTTGCAGGCAGGGAAACAGCCAGGTGGAGTTCAGGGAAAAAGTCATCTTCTGTTTGCATATTCTGGAAAACTCCTCAGTAGACAATTATTTGGCAAATGGACCCATCAGCTGCCTTGGCCCAACTGGGTAAAGTAGTATCTGAAATACAGGTATTACATTAGGATTATTCTTTACCCAGATAAGGTGCACCAAATCAGTCACAGTTTTGGAGATTCCTACAACAAACATGTCAGAGTTGGTTGTTAATTGCCAGTTCAGTTTGCCACTGCCCATTTGCCACAGAACCATTGCTAAAGCACACACCAATGCAAGAATAACACTATTCATTCATCACTGAATCTGGCTTCTTCTTAATCTCAAAATCTTTCTCCAAAGGCCTTCAAGAGAAGGTGGCAAAAGGCTAACAGAAGCGTATAATTTGTAATCACTAAATTAGCATTCTGCTAAATTCCAGGTACTGGCCTATGTGCACAGGAATCCTCTGGAAACTGCCACCTTCTAAGAACTCCTAAGATTCTGAGATCCTGCTAGATGTATTCAAGGGGAAAAATATATAAATCTGATGATTAAGGATCAATATCAAAGCCTCCATGTAAAAACAAAATGATTTTCAAACTGAAAAATGTATCTGAGGTAGGGAACACTGCACAAACATTGCCTAGGCTTTGCTGGGATGGCAGCAGTGACTGGCATACTTCCCAGTTATTTTGGACATGTCAGGATATAAAAACTGGGATCTAAGTACTACTGAAATTACTACCACAGGCACAGAAACAGATCTGGAGCATTTTCTGTCATGCCATGGTGAACCACTGAAATCACAAGCTTAATCATATGTCCACACAAATACAGTTAGTTCAAGATGTAGTGCCAGAAATCTCAGATTCAATTCTTTCTTCCTGTGACTGTGTCCCTTCCCATGACAGTTCATTACACAGATTCTAGGGACATTTTTATTGATTCAGAGACAAAGGATTAGGGACAGACTGCTACAAATTCTTCTGTCCCTGACGTGCAATTATTCCTGAAACAAACTAATAGCTTTCATTTATCTAGAATAAAACTTTCAAGAAAAAGAACTCAATCACTTGAAATGTGCCTGTTAGTCCATCTTCTTTTTTTCCTGTTATAATTAAAAGATAATGTCAGTGGAAGACACTTGTTGTGGGACCAACTACAAGATATATAGGATAGTATTGATCACAAACTTCAAAACAGAGTAGTTATTTTCAACATGAGTGGACATTTTTTGACAATAGTTGGCTATTAAATCTTCAACTGTCCTCCTTCCTTCTTTATTTCTTATTCTTCTTGTTCTTCTAAAAAGGACTCAAAGCTAAAATAACTTGATAATGTAATACAATTAACTTAAAAACTATAAAATAAATCTCAAAATAAATCCAACTCCTTTCTTCCCCTCATAAAGGCTCCCCTCTCTCTTATAAGTTTGGGGGTTTTTCACATTGAAAACTTAAGCAAATAGGTTATTCATAACACCTATTTTTTAGTAGAGTTTCACTGTAGTACTAAACTAATTTGGAATGCTTAATGAAACCAATTACACAAAACCAGATGCTTAAGTGAACATTATTTCATAAACACTCATTTTAGTTTCCCACAAAATGTATGTATCTAATATAGCTTTCAGACAGGAAAGACTGTCTTTAATCTAGTACATAGAAAATAAAATGCAAGTATGTAGCAGCATTCTTCTGAGAACATGTGATCAAAGGGAATAATATGAGTAGAATAGGCTATTCACTTACCCAGATTTTAGATGAGGTGGCTTTATTTGAAAAAAAATAAAAACAGGATAAAAAGCTTTTTTTTTTCTTCATAGTATTTTAGCCCTAAGACCTTGAATTTTTCAACCTGTTGTATGCTTTGATACTTGAAACTGCTTCTGATAGAATCCTGTGATGGGACTTTCCATGTTATAACAGCACTTTATGCACTCAACTAAACAAGCCAGCATGGTAGAACAATACCAAGTAAGCCAAATAATAGCAGAACAGAGGAGAGGGAGGCTTTGTAACTTCTCCAGATGTAAGTGCAGTGTTTGTCATCCAGGCTGATAGAAAAAAAATCTAAAAAAATCTTTTCATATGTGACATTCATAGAAATTAACCCTGAATATGAGGGCGAAAAAAGTGATGGTGTCTATTTTATAATCATATTAGTTGCATGTAGAATACTTTGTATTGCAACATATTTTTTACTATAACTGTAAAACATACACAAAATAAAATTTGTTCAAGGAAGTAGAGAAGGTTTCTGCAATGCGCAGTGATACAGCAAAGTAAAATTGCTTCTGTAGTAAAGGATTCATCAGACTGGGCAAATACAAAGGAATCTAGTAGCTTACACGCATACCATGTTGAGAGTTAATTTTCTATTGCTTCCCTCATTATTATGTAAAGACATACAGAAAACTGGATGGTAAGCTCATGCTTAGAGAAAAATCAACATCTCCCATAAACATAAAACGTAAAAATAGAAATATTTCTTGGTTGCTACATTTGTGACAGATCTTCACAGAATCACGGAATGTATAGGTTGAAAGAGATCTTCAAGATCCTCGAGTCCAACCCAGCCCTAACACCTCAACTAGACCATGGCACCAAGTGCCACATCCAATCTTTTTTAAACACATCTAGGGATGGTGACTCCACCACCTCTAAAGGCAGACCATTCCAGCACTTCATTACCCTTTCTGTAAAAAACTTTTTCCTAATATCCAACCTACACTTTCCTTGGAGCAGCTTAAGACTCTGTCTTCTCGTTCTGTCAGCTGCTGCCTGGAGAAAGAGACCAACCCCCACCTGACTACAGCCACCTTTCAACAAGTTGTAGAGAGCGATAAGGTCACCCCTGAGTATACTTTTCTCCAGGCTAAACACCCCCTGCTCCCTCAGACATTCCTCACAGGGTTTGTGTTCCAAGGCCCTCTCCAGCCTTGTTGCCTCCTCTGGACATGTTCAAGCATGTCAACATCCTCCCTAAACTGAGGGGCCCAGAACTGGACACAGCACTCAAGGCGTGGCTTCACCAGTGCCCAGTACAGGGGAAGAATGACCTCCCTGCTCCTTCTGGCCACACCATTCCTGATTCAGGCCAGGATGCCATTGGCCCTCTTGGCCACCTGGGCACACTGCTGGCCCATGTCCAGCCAGCTGCTGACCAGAACCCCCAGGTCCCTTTCCTCCTGGGCACTGTCCAGCCACACCGTCCCCAGCCTATAATGCTGCAGGGGGTTATTGTGGCCAAAATGCAGGACTCGACACTTGGACTTATTAAACGTCATCTTATTGGACTCTGCCCATTCATCCAACTGTTCCAGGTCTCTTTGCAGAATCATCCTACCTTCCAACAGATGGACACACGCTCCCAGCTTAGTGTCATCCGCAAATTTACTAATGAAAGACTCAACATCCTCATCCATGTCATCAGTGAAAATATTGAACAGAACTGGTCCCAGCACAGACCCCTGAGGCACATCACTGGTGACTGGCTGACAGCTGGATACAGCACTGTTCACCACCACTCTCTGGGCCTGGCCATCCAGCCAGTTCCTAACCCAGCAGAGTGCTCCTGCCCAAGCCCCGGGCTGCCAGCTTATCCAGGAGTATGCTGTGGGAGACAGTGTCAAAAGCCTTGCTGAAGTCCAAATAGACAACATCCACAGCCCTTCCTGCATCTACCAGGCAGGTCACCTGGTCATAAAAGGAGACCAGGTTGGTCAAACATGACCTATCCCTCCTAAACCCATGCTGGCTGAGTCTTGCTAAAATTCATTGTGGAAGGATTAGACAAAAAAGGAAGGGAAAAAGAAAGCCATTGCATTTGTTAACAGACTCCAAACTAAAAGAAAAAAAAAAAAACACAGCACAAAGATGAACTTTGATAGAAAATATAAACCAAAACGCTTCTACACAATTCTACATTATCATGGAAAAGGTGACTTTTCAAATATGTTGTTTACATGTCCACAAATTTGATTTATATAAGGAGTTAAGCCATATTAGAAAAAACACTGTGCAAAGGATACAAATATTTTTGAAATGTACAGCTTAAAAGCATTAAAATAATATAATGTATAAACACATTTAAAACACCTTTTTCCATACCAAAAGATGTTTCTTTAGTTCAACTGTTTGATCTATATGCCAGCTTCAAAATCGGAGAAATGTAATCTGGAAAAAAAACCCAAGAAAACCACCCCAAAACATTAACAAGCATATTTCTATGTTTAGATTAGAAGAAACTTGATGAAACTGATTAAAACCTTGAATTTAATTTGGGTTTTGCTGAATAATGAATCCTTCTTTTTCTTCTGTAGTTGTCATTTTTTACACTAGAGCTTGTTATAGACTATAATATATTTGCTTTCCCAAAAGCATAGCAGGTTTTGAACAAGTAATCACACATACTTGATGTTAATTATTTTGGAGTTTCAGTAGGGTTGAAGATGTAGAAAATGTTTCGGGCTTGTGCAGGTCTTATCCTTCACTAGTAATATAATCAGAAATTTTCCAAACTAAGGCTAGCTGACTTATTCCAAGAAAAGCTTGTATTTCTTTCCTTTTTAAAACTTTATAGAATTTAGCTGACTTTTTTTTCCATAAACAGTAATATAACCCCAGCCTAGTATCAAATCTGACTTACTTGATAGCTACAAGGCATATAGTTTAGTCCTTACATTTTAGTTGTGGTAACATTTTTTTGTGTTAAAACATCAGCAGGTGCAATAATGTTCCTTGTCAAGTAAACATTTAAATATGTTTCCTTAAACAAGGTAAGTTTCTGATTTTTTATAGCCTCAAAGGATACAGGTATTAGCTAGTCCTGATACCTGGCAATACAGTACAATCAAGAGTGCTTCCTAAGTGCATTTCATGCAGCTGAATGCAATTGCAGTTCCTGAAAGGACTATGACATTTTAATCATGGTAACTGTGCACTGTAGTACAGTGACCATGAAATGCCACAGGGAATATATGCCTTGAACAATTTCCCCTGAGAGCAGATTAGTGCACCACATGGCATCTTCTGGTATAAGAGGTAGCTCATATCACTGCGCTCTCACACTCATCTCTTAGCATGTTAAATGAAGAGCACAGGAAGGCTAAGAAAGGTGACACCCTTCCCACTGTCAATATAATCATGAAGGATCTGCAACTTTCTTTTCAGCAACAAGCTGCTGCTATTCAACAGTCAGTAGAAGATAGAAGTAATACTGAAACAGTTGACATTATCATATGCTACCTCAGATAATGCCAACAGGAGGCAAAAACAGCAGCACCAACAAAACAACAAATGCTCTGCATTTATTCACAGCAGATGTTAACTTTTGCTGGAGTAACAAATACAAAGCATCTTCCCATCTGTATCAGACATCAGTCTGGACATCAGACTGTGATTCCCAGGAAACTGGTAAGTAAAGGAAGCTTCAGATGTCAACGAAAGGCAGTCTTTGACTCCTTGTCAGCTGGATCTCAGATTGTATTTTGAGGGATGCTGAGAAACATGTTTGCAACACTGTATTAGAGGACAGCGATTCCTGAATGTTCAGCCTGACAACCAGAGCCGACAATGAAAGAATTGTATTCGAGCACACAATTTACCAGAAGACACAGTAAATATTTATTCTGACTTCTTCACCCACACAAGAGCAAACTGTATCTTTGATAGACAGTGCAGCTGCAAAAGAGGGAATTTCCTTAAACACACCTTTTTATAGCCATCAGCCAATTATGCAAACTTGGACCATTATAACTTCCTCCATGTATTAAGACATGCAGGTCATGCTTCAGATTCAGATCATCAATACCTTACAAAAGTAAGGTCAGGTTGATTCTCTTCAAAGGTTTATTGTGCACCCCTTACATTCACTCATCAAGTTTTCTAATGCATGCTAAGTCAGAGAAAAAAAACAAGACCCAAATGTAATACATTGCTCTGGAAGTCAGTGCTGGCTGAGAACCCCTTATTGAAACAGCTTGTTTTTACCAGATGAGTCTTTGTCTTATTTTCTCTTCTCAACTGTGAATGACAAGCATGTAGGGGGGCACACAGCATCCTATCATCTAATTTAAAGCAAAAATAGCAACCCATATGAAAAAAAAGGTCATCATGATACACAACTTGGCCAGAGAAGCATTAGAGAACCATTTCTGAATTCATAGGTGTGACAAGGAGCATGATTTCAACATCAAGGGCTTGTACTACTGCATCTATCATGCCATGCTGACTGACCACAATTAATTAGCTTAATGAGGAGCAGCAAGCAGTTCAGAAAGAATGTTTAAAAAAATAATGTGTTTAGCATAGTAAAAGGCAACTGCTGGCAGTATCAATTTTCAGAAAATATTCTAAGTGGCAACTCCCCAGTTGTTTTGCTACTGTAAGATACTGTATACATGTACAGTGTTTAAGAGCCTTCCCTGGCGTGCTGCCCTTTCTGTGTCATGGTAGAAGTGGCTGGGAAAGCGGTAGGAACAGCAGAGCTAGACAAATCCTCCAGTCCTGCGACCACTCAGCAGAAGGAATCTGAGTAGCTATATAACAATGAAGCCTCTTTTGAGATCTTAGCAATACAAAATTCTACATGAATCTTGGTATGTTACAGGTGCAAAAAGGTATATTCATTATGATATTTTTTTTTTACTTGACATTAATATGATGAATTTCTTCCATTCCTGGGGACTGTGTGCATCTACACTGCAGTCTCTAAGAGCTCCCTAATGTGAATGTCATTGTCTGGATGATTACAACCCAATGCCCATGGTTTATACTGCTGTTTGTTAATACAGACAGCATTCCTTCATCTAAGATTATAAATCTTTTTCATATCACTTCCTGGCTGGCCTACTTTTCTGTCAGAAGGCTCTGGAGGTCCAGGTGCTGCCCAAGTTGCTTGAATTGTTCCTAATGTACTGAGATTGCATACGTATACTTCAGGAGCGCTAAATCAGCCCACTGGGAACAGGTTTCTACTACTCCATTAATTAAAATTTTGTAAAATTAAATCTTTTAAAAAAAGAATCTGATTTCTTTCATCCAAATTAGTATATAACTACACAAGTGCATAGCCAGCTAATGCTAAACAAGTTACATAATAGTTACTTGCTTGTTAAACTATTGCTGCTTTAGCCAAACAAGCTAAAAAAAAAAAATCTATATAGGGCAGAAGAGTCCAGACAAACTAAACTTGGCAAGCCATAGTCCAGAAGCTTTCCAAAGTAAATAAAAAACCTGCAGTCTGTTTCTACCAATGGCAGCACTGTATTTAATGGGCTATTCAACAGCACCCCATCTCCATTTTCCAAATCACATGTTGTGAATGAGTGCTTTATATGGCTCAATTACCAGCAAATGTATTGGCAAAAGCAGGTTTGCTATTTAAGTGAAAGCATGAAAAGGCTTTGCTTTAAGTGAAAGCATGAAAACCTTCCTTGGCAAGGTTTGCTCTTCTACTTACAAGATGGTTAAAGCACACAGAAAAATTGGACTAAAATCTAAAATCAATCAATCCAAACCTAAAATCAACCAAGACATATCTATGTGGAGACTGGGGATGGACAAGGGTAAGGACAGGAAAAGGTAAGGATAAAAAGGATAAGGGAGACCCTCTCACTATGTCACAAGGTTCAGAATGGTGCCCCTTGCCAAACCAAGCACTAGATTTCCCAGTTTAGGACTAAGGTTTTAACACTTAAACTCAGCAGCACTTAATCAATAGCCTAATTTAAACAGTTTAACAAAAGATTTAATATAATTTACTATAGGCACAATAGTAACTCACATATAGGCAAAATCTACCTATGAATCTAAAGTACTTCAGAATCTAGAAAAGCAACATTCATAGGACATTTGCTATAGGATATTCACACTTGCATGCACACAGACCTAAATAAGTGCATACAAGGTATACCTATGAAAAATTCCCCTTTCATTCAATGAAGTACTCACACCAGGTCCCTTTGCATCCTCCCCATTGAGGAATGGGGCTATTGGCCCAGGTTCTGCTAGCAGTCTGGTGGCAGTCCTCCAAGTATACCAAATTTGAAATTTCGCTGGTTCTGAGAGGCCCCAATCAGAGGGAGTTTTCTGGTAACAGCCCATTGGAGACTAGGAGAGCTCAAAGGATCTCACTTAGGACTGCTGTTTAAAGGGTGACAAGAGGGATGGCTTTGGTCGTAGTAATTTTCCACCCTGGCCGCAATTCAGGTTGGTAACTTTCAAAGAAATAACACAACTACTGTTCCACTTGGTTTGTTATTCAGGCAAGAAAACATTTTCCAATGCTGTTTGTTAAAAAACCAGGAACTCATTAGACAGCATATAGGTTTGGGGGTGCAGACATCATTTCTGATCAGTTCAAGGGGAGCTGAGGCCAGGTTCATCAACACTGAGACCTAACGAGCATTTCTGAGCAGCCTGAAGAAATGTGGGGAGGGGAAGCACCACCACACCACAGAATCACAGGATGGGTTGGGTTGGAAGGGACCACAGTGGGTCTTCTGGTCACACCTAGAGCATCCCAGAGCACACAGCATAGGATTCTGCCCAGACAGTTCTTGAACATCACCAGTGAGGGAGACTCCATGATCTCTCTGGGCAATCTGTTCCAGTGCTGTTACCCACACAGTAAAGTTCTTCCTTCAAGTGGAGCTTCCTGATCAGCACATTTTGCCTATTGCCTCTTGTCCTACTACGTGGCACCACCAAGAAGAGCCTGGCTCCATCCTCTTGGCACCCTTCCTTCAGATGCTTGTAGACATTGATGAGGTCCCCTCTCTGTTGTTTTTTCTTGGCCCAGCTTGCTCAGTCTTTCCTTGTAAAAGGTATGCTTCAGCCCCCTCATCATCTTCGTCACGCTCTGCTGGAGTCTCTCCTCCTACATTATCCTGCAGTTTTTATTTCTTTTGCATCTTCTCAATGCTATCTCAATTTTTAGCATCCTCCAGCACCTAATCAGAAATATTCCACAGACCAGTAATAGGTGATTTTTACAAAACAAAGCCTAGAACAAAACAACCCATTTGACTTTTAAAGGTCATATTCTAGTATGCTGCCAGGCAAGTAGAGGTATCTCAACTCCATTATCAAGATGCCAGTTGACCTCTGTCATCCACACAGTGGAAACTATACTGCTCCTCAGTTCTGGTGATAGAGCACATCATCAGAATGCATAATCAGTGATAAAATAACAGTGGTTGCTGTAGGTGCTAAGGAAAAAAAGATGTAAAAGGCAGTTCAGTAAGGCTGAGCCTGTTGTATATCTGGCCAATTCAGGGTATACAATTATGTCCTATATTGTAAGTTGATTGCTCCAGCCCTCTGCCACAAAGGTCAAACTACATTTGAGTGCAGAAGAAACAGCTCTCCGCTGTACAGAACTGCAAATGGAATACACACAACAAAGAGAAGTGGCAGGGAAGGTTATTGATAGCAATCAGTGAGCAGCACAAGCAGCAAGCACTTTGAAAGACCTTTCACAACACTCATCCAGCATCCCCTATCTCTGCACTGCACAGAGACAGGACGGTAGCAGGGCATAAGGAGAAAATACACTCTCAGAAGACTATCTGCCACCAAGAATAGCAAGAACACCTTTGAAACCTACCCAATTATGAGTCAGCTTGGGGCCTATTGACTTATTTATCTGCAAGCCAACTGTGAAAAACCAGAATTTTAATCACAGCCAGAAATGTCTTGCCACCTCAGGGAAAGATGCCTGTCAGTGATACTTACTGCCTTTATTACTATTTTGGAGAAGTTTACTTGCTTCCCACATGCACACAGGTGGATGACCATTTGCAGGGATAGATTTCTACAGTGATATCTGCATTTACAGAGCACACAATGCCCAGCACAAGCATCACCTTCCTTGCACCCCTCAGACTCCCACAAGCACACAAGTGCACACCCACCAAGTGCAGTTGGCCATGGAGCAACACAGCCCACCCTGCTAGAAATGCATGGAAAGTCTCTTCTGGGCCAACCTGTCCTCACAGACAAGATAGGGAGGTAAAACTCTGCCAACATTCAGCCACTCAAAAGAGTCACGGATGGTCAATCCAAAACTGGGGGCAAAGGAATCACAGCCAACTCCTATACTCTCTCTGCTAGCCAGCCTTCCCAAAGGGGAAACACAGCATGGGAACTAAAGGTGACTCTTGGACAGGCTGCACTATGAACACCTGCTTTTAGAGCCTGTACAAGCATGGTGCCACTCTCTGTCCAAGTCTCACTATCAAGAGTCACAGATGTTAGACAAGGATATATTGGCATAGCAACCTTATAAAGATGAGCTACCCAGCAAAAAGAGCTAACACTACTTCTAGAGGCACTGTAAATGGAAGAAGGAAAGAGGTACTTCAAAGTGATTTTTTCATTTTCTGCATTAAGTTCAGAGAGACAACTCAAGATATCTAACCTAGAGGGTAGCTAGGCATTATTTTCAGTATCCCAGTAATATTATTTACTTACTTCATGCACATTGCAGCAGAAATTATAAAAAGGCAAGGATGTTTAGGTAAAGAGTAGGCTGAGGCCACTGTGATAAAAACTGTAAAAAAATGCACTATTCATGGAAAATTGCAGATGTTGCTGTGAGTATGAAGACTCAGATCACACACAGAATTCTTGGTTTTCTCTGCTTAAGGATTTCTTTTCAGATATTCCACCATGGGGGACCAGCAGAACCAGTTACAAGTGTCCCAGTGGAAAGGAGAGCTTGATATACTCGTTCCTTGCCAAATACCAGAACAGATTTCTGTCTGATGGGAAAATCACAGTGTGCCCTGGCAGCCAGGAGGACCAATCAAATCCTAAAGCACATCAGGCCTAGCACCACCAGCCTGTTGTGCTGCTGTGCTCTGCACTGGGGCAGCCTCACCTTAAATATTGTGTGCAGTTTTGGGCAGTGGAATATAAAAAAGACCCTGTGCTATTAGAATGTCAACAGGAGGCCATGAGGATGATGAAGAGTCTTGAGGGGAAGCTGTATGAAGAGCAGATGAGGTCACTTGGTCTGTTCAGCCTGGAGGAGACTGAGGGGAGACCTCACTGCAGTTACAATTTCCTCACAAGTGCAAGCAGAAGGATGGACACAAATCTCTTCACTGTCATGACTAGTGACAGGACCCAAGCGAATGGCCTCAGTTGTGTCAGGGGAAGTTTAGGTGGAGTATTAGAAAAAAGGTTCTTCACTCAGAGGGTGTTTGGGTAGTGGAACAGGCTCTCCAGGGGAGTTGTCACAGCACCAAGCCTGACAGAGCTCAAGAAGCATTTGGACAATACTCTCAGGCATATAGTGTGGTCCTTGAGGTGTCCTGCACAGAGCCAAGAGTTGGACTCGATGATCGTTATGGGTCCCTTCCAATGCAGCATATTCTATGATTCTATGACCTCTCAAGAGTCTGGTGGGAAAGTATGGCCACATCATTTACTACACAATGCATATGCTAAATAAAAAGCATAAGAATGAAGCCTACTGAAGCAGCAGCACATAGATATCTACAACTAAACTATGTACATATAAATTGTCTGAGACAGTACAAGACTAGTTGATATAAATAGCAAATTAAAATATTAATTTTTAAATTAAAAATGTGATTATTAATAAAAGCAATAACAAAGGACAGTAATATGTAGGAAGGAAAAAGACAGCATAGAGAAATCAGCACTTGTGAAAACATATTCATTGCAATCCCTGAAAAGATACAGAAATCAAGTCTTTCTGTCCCTGGTACAATCTAGTGTGTTTCTAAATGTCTCGATGGAGCTGGAATTAAAACATAAATTTCTAATAAAAGCACTGGATATCACTGATCAGAGACTTTGACTTACAGCAGAGCAGCCACCATGTTATTAGGTTTCTGTGAGATTTCACTATAACAGCAGCTATTCCTTTACATTACGCACTAATGGCTGGTATCCTGCTGATTCACAATGCTGCTGAGGTGATAATGAAGCACTTGCCAGCCAGAAAGTTACAAGAGCATGAACAATTAATACCGATGAGAGTTATTACATATACATTGTTTGTTAGAAGGGGAAAAAAAGGAAGAAAGAATAAAATTCTGGGAGACTGCTGGGCAAAGATTTAGAACTTCTGGAATGGGGGAAATTTATTCCAAGCCACATTGCTTTCCCACCACACCATCCTGCTTGCCAGCATCTGCTTTTAAGCACGACAGCTTAAAGAAACCACATTATCACAATATGTGACTTCCCCCCTTTCTTCAAATTTGATCATTGATACTGGTAACTTTTATCTATTCTAGAGCAAACAATTATGGTTCAGGTATCAGATAGTTTAGAGTTCTCTAATAAATTGAAATGTGTGATTTTTTCCCAGTGATTTGCATCTTGATTGAAGTTAAAAATCCCCTTTTTATTACTTAAAAGAAGTCTTCCAACATGCAGCACTGAAGCACCAAATCTGTTGGAAATAAAGCTTCTTAAGTTTCAGTTAGATCTGATGAGGATGGCAATAGCCTCAGGTGTGTTTCAAGTCACAAAGTGAAAAATAGAAGCTGGGAATGAAGAAATTCCACTTGGCAGATCTATACCTGTTACCAAACAAGTTATATTTCTTTAAGAAGAACTCTACGCAGCACTGGGTGAAGATGCTGGAAAACTTTTCACTTTTAGCACAATAGTATATGATCACTGTATTCATGGTTAATGGTTAGTTTAGTACCATACAGCAATTAGTACAAATACCACAGATTAATGTGGCCTTGTGTTAACTCCCTGAATCTCTGACTAATAAGAGTAATAAGTCTTGTGCCAGCTAATGATTCTTTATCTATTTATATCAGTGATTAATATGTATTAGCAGATATCTTAAGTTTTGAGAACAAGCATTGTATATCAGAACAAAGAATGGTAAGAGAAGTACATTATGCCCTGATCACATATTTGACATACTCTTCAGGAGGTAAGATTCACCATGAGATCAGAACCATATCCAATAAGTCCACCAAAATAATTAGCATATATGCATAAAATCAGGAATGTGATGAATATGTATTGCTTTGAGGAATATAACCTGGTCTGTTAGGTTATTGGGCATGCATGCTTTGAGGAGAATTCCCCATGCATCCAGTACTGGTAATAAAGTAATGCTGGCTTTCTAACCTAGAAAATTGAAAAGTTTATTTCCTGTTTTTCAGTGACATGCCTAGATAGTGGCTCAAATGAACAAGTAAACGACAATAAAGAAACTTGGCCAAAGACTGAAACACTGTATCTTTTTTTCCTTTAAATCACCCTCATTTATGAAGATTTGTCTAACCAACTGAGTGCCTGTGCCCTACATTCACATTAAGCCCCTTGCTACTCCTTGTATAATACCTTCTTGTCACCAGCAAAGAGCTTCCATGCATAGATGTTTTTCAGTCTGCTGTGGAAAGGAGAATGTCATACCAGGTTTACAGCTTTTCTTTATACCCTTAGTTTACCCAAACTACTTTGGTACACCTGAAGGGGTCTCACACCTGAGAGAAACTAACTGTTACCAGACTGACTTTAGCAGGGATTGTCTGCTTCATTGAGTTAAGAAAGGATTTAGGAAGCCTGGCTCCAGCCTCCAACCTCTCAGCTGTCATAATAGATTAAAATGTCAACAGGTGAGTCCTGAACACTGTTAACTCAGAATTAATCTAAGATACTACCCTGCCACATCAATATTCTTTCTTCCTGTCCTTTTAAGAGACTTCTTCTCCTCTATAAAAATTATTCTTAGAAAGAAACTAACATACCACTGCTGCCTCTGGAAATGGACATTCTGAAAGAGCAATTTCCTGNAAAAAATTCAATTTTTAAAAAAAAAAAAAAGAAAAAAAAAAGGACAAGACACAGCCCTTAAAGCACTAGACAAATCAAATTACTTCCCTTGTAAGCCACATAGTTCAGTGACCAAATCACTCAGTAGTTTGCACCACTAATTGGAATTCTTTGAATCTTTTCATATCATTCTCCATTTCCTCACTCTTTTTCCTGAGAATTAATGCAATTCCCAAAGGTTCTGAAACTGGAAAAAACAGCAGTACAGGTAATCCACACAGAAAATGAGGGATGGTGTATATTATTCCAGGTACCACTATAACTGAGTCTTCTCCAGTACTCTGAGTTATGTAGGTTCACAATCTGAAAGTAGGTAAACATCTTCCATCTAAGTAATATCCAGGGTGTTCCTTCATCTTTGTTCTTTCATAACCTGCTCATATGTGGTCACAAGGAGTACCCTATAATTCACATCTGATCCAGACTGCAAAACCGGTAATTCTCTCCCGTGCAGGAGGTAGCAAGTGCTCATGTAAATATGAGCATAAACCTCAGGAAGCATCAAGAATATTCATCCTTCGAAGTAATAAGTCTCCTGGATCCAGCCTGATAAGAGCAATTTCTTGTTCTTGCTGTTACAGGCTTGCAAAGTGACAGATTTCTCTACAGGTGGTCCAAACTCTCAGGGTAATTGAAAGTTACAAATGTCTTACTGCTTTTGTACTTATATACAAAAAAAGATCTTGCCCTTGAAAAGTTGTTTTTTTCGGGTGTTTTTTTTTTACCAATTAGGGTTTTCAGGCTACTGGCTCAGATTACTGAATCTATCTAAAATTGTTATCTGCAATTTTAATAATCATTCCCTGGCAGGATTATCTATACTCAGCTCCATGCCAGGGTCACACTCAGCACACATATCTGCATTAAAGCAAACAGAGATCTTAAAAGAAAAAAAAGTGTTTCTTTATTCCTGGAGGCCTAGTACTCGTCATTAATTCATCTGACATGTGTCACCAGAAAAAAGAGGAAGGAGCATAACTTGAAAGTAGGAGCAGACACAACTGTCATGTCTGGGAGGCTGATCTTTCCTATTGCCCAGATGCTCTCCTCCTGTCTATGATAGAAAATTGAACCCTGCAGAGAAGACAGAAACATCCCTTTGGAAGCAGGTATTACAACTTGATTATGGTAGGTCTCCAGCATTATTAGTACTTGCTGCCTGTGCTTGCCATTAGCTCCCGTCAAGTTTTAATAATACTTTCCTGAAGCAGACCTGGAAACATTTCTCACATCCAAATTAACACCCGATTATTTTCATTCTGGTCATTCTGGTAAGGGTAGAATGAATACATAAAGGTTTTTTTTCCACTTCCAATTTTAGAACAAATAAATGTGGTTTGATAAATCATGACTAGGGTTGTTATTTTTCAAGGTTTTGATATTTCCTAAAATGTGCATATCTTTATTTTACAAGTGTTTAGCAAAGGTAATGGCAAATTTCTTACCTTAAATTCCTTTCAACGTAATCCTAAATGTCAGTTTAACCAGAATTTGTCAGTGAATTAATTTCTTTACTTGGAGTTAGGGAAGCAATTATGCAGTGGATTCAGGGACAGTACACAGTTGCTCTAAATGAACCCAGTTCAGGCCTCCCACATGGAATATTAAAAGTGCTTTTATGCCAAACACCTGCCATAGATCATCAGTAAAAGTTTTTCTAGAGATTCAAACCTCTTTTATAAAATCTCTCTCCGTTTCATCCTAAGGTCAATTTATAAAAGTGAGATTAAGTATGTTTTGGAGAGGAGGAGTTCTATTTACATGAACAGTACATGAAAAGATGAAGGTTACTCACTAAGCTCAGACTACAGACTTTTAGACTTCCAGTGTTCAAATACACAAAGGCAGTCCAGAAGAGCATAGCTGCTATACAATGTATTTGTTCTCTAGCTCATCAACATGAAGTGTCTATGTGAAGATAAAATCCCAGAAAGCCAAATAAAACACTTGTTTTGCTCCCATTAGGAACAGAAGAAATAGGATTAGTCATTGCAGTTGCATGGACTGTATTAGATTCTCTGAAATTATTTTTTGATTTGAAAAGAAATAAAAAAATATTGCATGCTGCTTCTTTGAAAAGTTATTAATTTAGTATCAGCGCACATGTGCATCTCAAAAACTATCAAGATTGCAATCAAAAGCAAGTTGGTTGAAACAGTTTTTTAAAAAATGTGATTCTTTTTACAGTCCTTTATGGTACACTTACTTGTCCTTTTTTATGGTAGGAATCCCTCACTTGGCCCATTGTTCTAACAGTTCTTATAAAATCTCTTGCCTTCAGTTGGTCTGAAAAAACATATCAACATATTCTTCCAGACGGAAAATTGACAATTATCTAAGCTCCAGCTTCAGTCCCTAGAAGTCAGCTGCACATGCTAGGATTCATCAAGGCCTTGCCTGGGTAGCAGTAGAATAAAAGAAGTGTGGTACTTGAAGGATAGAGAGAAAATAAGAAAAAACATTTACAAGTATAGAAATGCAGCCCAAAACACTGTCCCATTACTAATTAACAGTTTACCTGGTTGTACCCATATTCCAACTCTGTTATACACTGACTCTTATGAATTGCAGGATTAAGCATTGACATGGAATTGAGAGACTCTTTTAATATACAGAAAGCCTCACTCCTGACACCCAGCCTCTGCCCAGTATGGTCAGCCCAGCCAGACTGGTGACACCCTGGCCCGACCAGTATCAGACACACTGACAGATGGCCAACACAGACAGAATACAACACACATCATTCGTCTAAGGTAGGATTCTCTCACATCACAGTGTCTCTAGTGGAGCCAAGGGGAGACATGATTCCTACTCACCTGCAAAAGTCATTTGTATGACTGGCAGTTGGGGCCAGATGACTCCAACACCAAGCGTCCCTGGAAGTCCAAAGCCATGGCATCACTAAGGATACTGTGTTTGCTATTGGGGATTGGGTGAGTTTCCATGTAGCTATGCCACTGCTCATCTTTCCCTCTGCCTCAGTAAAACTTTGGTTTATAACATGTTGTCAGGCTCCATTATCGTTCAATTCAAAAATGTACAGAAAGCCTAGTTCCTGACAAGGTGTATAAAAACTCACACAGATCATTGCATATGTAAACGAGATGATCGTAAGTACATCTTCCAGAAAAAAAAAAAAAAANNAAAAAAACAAAAAACAAACAAAAAAACACCCACCTTGTTTATAAAACATTTGAATTCATCAGCCATATTGGTATTGCAACACTGACATCTCAATGCCAACATCATCGGCTTGGATCACTGAAAGCAGAAGGTTTCAAATTTTTTACAATTTTATTTATTACATATATACTGCAGTTCTTTGAAGAGCGGGTTTTGAAAACTTGTGGACCATTGAGGACAGCCCATGTCAGTTGTCCATCTCACCAGATGCAATGGTTGCATTTTACTCCATTTTTTGAATGGTGCACAGGAGCTGATGCACTGCAAAATGGACTTTGAAAAACAAAATGCTCAGAGATTCTGTATTTTCAAGTTATCACCAATACCTCTGCAGTCCAGCAGCTGTGCTATATATTGCTTAGTTGTAGGTTCTTACTCAGGAGAAAGATGAAAATAGTATCATATTTTTAGTTTGAAATACCACATGAGTCACATTAACAAAGCAGCACAGAACTAGTGCACATCTAGCTTTTTCTGCTGGGGCAGATTATGCACAAAATTGCCATGAAAGGAACAGGAAAACATTTACGTACAGTTTTATAAAACTGCAGCAATAGGGAAAAGCTAGGCTTTTTTCCTATAGGAATTAAAAAACTCAAGGAACAAAGAACAGTTTGTAACACTTCAGAAACAACTTGTCATATCACCACTTATCCATCTTTGTAGTGCTGCTGCACTTAATGTCATTATACAGTAGTGCCCTCATGGACAGATCATGTGGCCAAAGTGCCTTTCAGCATGCTTCAGAATTAGACACGTGCTTCTGACAGCTTGTTCTCCCTCTTGCAATAGTATGCTAAGTCTTTTATCTTCTGGTCAGTTGAAGCAGGCAGCACAAAAACAGTCAGCTACCTTTTTCAAGCTGCAACTGAAGATAAAAAGTTCAAACCCAGATTTCAAAGACTTTTGTCTGCCTAAGTAGTCGAGTATAGTGTTCTCTCTTTGTAGCCATCCCCTGTAGGTTTGGAAATGCCAGACAACTCCCTGATCCTTCTTCACCTCACCTCCTTCCTCCACTCTTCCAAAAAACAAGAATGAGTTCTTGCGGCTTATAATGCTAAAAAGGCCAAGACATCCATTCTACATGCAAGGACAATGTCCTAGGACACAGTAATAGTGGAAAGTCTCTTGGGAACCAGAAGAAATTGCATGGGGCATGACTTTGCAGTTGGAAAAGGAAGTTAAGTGCCATCTGAAGCACTTCAACTGTGTCTACGTCAGCAGCTTAGTGATCAACATTGACTCTTTTATGTGTGACTACTACATATGACCCCAGCTGGAGTTATAGCATTGCAGTAGCAGGCAATATTGGTGTTATGAACGTAAACCCAGGCGTTAAACCAAAGGTTCTTCTACTCTAATTTCGTGCAAGGACAAATCCCAACCAGATATTCTCAAGAGGTCATAAAGAGACAAAAGTTTACTGGTAAAAATATAGAAAATTAAGGAACTTTGGCAGAGGAGTAAATACGACAGCAAATTCAATATAAAACACTTGGCAGTACTTTGTACTAATTTAATATTGTTAGCATAATCTCAATCCATTCAACCTAGAAACTTATAAATCTATGAGATGTTGTTACCCAAAAATGTTCCATGTAAAGAGAATGAGAAGAGTGAAAAAGAAAAGGTACAGAAAAACACACATAAAATAGCCACCAACTCCTGGGTTCCCATGCAGAACACAAGAGAAGGCAGGTAAACGGCCACCTCATGGTCAGCCCCTTTTAAACCCTTGGTGCTCCATGGGCCTGCCCCTCATGTGGGACTTCTGGCTGCTCGGCCAATCAGAGGCTGGACTGGCAACCCAGTGTGTGATTGATGGAAACCTCTGCCAAGCAGAGTCTGGGTTTGCACTGTCCCATCGTGTGATTGGTGGACAGCTCTGACCAACTGAGGGTCTGGGGGGCGGGACAAGGCATTGCCTCACCCACACAAAGCCTGGCCTGCGCCTCCTGCCAGAGACAGACGCGGCACTTCAAGGTGTCTCATGACATTGATCTAATCCAGTCTCTGACAATTGGTTCACATAAGAAAAGTTGCTCTTCCTGTTGAAACGAAGCTGCACACTGGAGCCTGCGTGCAGTGCCCCTTCTGTAGTGAGGACATAGGACACTGAGCTTCAGAGGGTAGGGCACCAGCTTGCATTCTCCTAGCAATGACTCATACAAATACAATATTAGAAATACCTACAGATCACATACTTCCCTCTCATGTCAAGAAAGCTTAAAAAGGTGATGAAGATCATTGAAAAGCAGCTACTGTTTCCTAAACTTTCCATAGAGACATCTTAGTAGACTTGGGATTACATAACTGAACATCCAAGACACAGATTTGTAGGCTTTTCCATCAATCTCATGGCTCAATTCTAAACTGATTTTCTTATCTGACCAGCAGCAATTTTAAATAACCCACAGGCCAAGCAGAAAAAGGGTTCCAGGGGAACAACCCAGAGACTTTGCAGACCATTAGTTTAAACCTTTTTCAGGTGTCATACTACCCAGCAGAAACACAGATTACCTTGCAATGGACTGCTGTTGGTTGCTTGCAGCATAAGATGATCAAATTTACCTGGTTTGACCTGGATAACACATATACTCATTCTTCTGAAACACACCAGGGCAGAACCTGACAAGTTAGATAAACCACAATTGGTAGCAACCTCTACCTGGTTGGCCTCAGTTCAAGAGCTGGTCTGAGGCTACAACATTAGCAAAGCCATTACAAAGCAGTAAGTAATGGCACTATCTGCTTGAAAGGAAGTCATAATTCACAGATATCTAACATATCTAGAAGCAAAAGTTCAAGGACAGGAACCACCATGTGCAGGAGCTGAGCTGTCCCCTGTGGCTGCAGCACAGAACCAGTCAGAGCAAGAACCTTGCCCCCCCACTGCTACTTAGCTGCTCTGCACCAGGCTGGTGAGGCTGAAGCTCTAATTCCCATGTACATGTACATATTGGTGGCAGAGGAGGGGGGGGTCTGCTCATAAAGCATGTATTGCTACCCACCTGCTACACCTGTCCTACCAAGTAAGTAAATTCATATATCACCAAATGAAATAGTTTTCTTCTAGCAGCCACACAACCCTGTATATCCAAATGAGATTATAAAGGTATTTGGAGCATGCGTACTGAAAAAGCATCTCATATTTAATCTTTAGCAGTAGACTCCAGTTTACCTCAGCCACTCATGTGCTAATGCTCTAGAGTTTATTTTGTTTAGAATTTGAGCACTGTACTAGGATATTCCTGTTCTACAGAAGGGAATTACCCTCCATCACCCTCCCTGCTAGGACAGGAGAGTTATTTACATAGTGAATTGCTGTTGCAGGGAGACATTTCCTATATTTATGCTTTATCTTTGGCCAACAAAGGAATGAGAATATTCTGGTCAGGGTAGCTTTCTCCTCTAAGAAGACATAAATTGATAAGACACATTGATATGAAGAACCAAGTACAGGTGAGAATACTTGGAATGCTGTCACACATATTTTTCCTGAAATAACAGAATTGAGAAAATCACCTTTAGCAGACATTTGATTATTCAAGCAGCTGGCATTAGTTTCAGTAAGAATTATGTTTTGCTCCTGTTTCATTAAAATGATTTCCCTTTTTCTCTGCTGCTAAAATTTGGACTGCTGGAAGAAAAAAGCTAAAAAGGAAGAGGCAGATATAAACACTTTATCTCAGCAGCTACATGTAAGATCTCCTCCTGCAAACAGCTTCCATCTTTTTAAAAGCAGATCAGTGGTTTGCCTTCACCTCACAGCTCACTGTCCAAGCTTTCTGAACAGTCAGTCACCACTCAAAGAAATCCCCTCATCTCCCCTGCTCTCTTCCCTCACACATTTTACAATACTGCTCATCTGAACTGGAATCAGCTTCTTTCGGCAGCACCTACTCTGCTTCATTAAGATTTTTTATGTTTACAATGATGATTTTGGAAGTTTTTTGGTAGGGGCAGGGTGTTGGGATGTTGCCAATATGTGTTTTCATGAAAGCTCCCCTTAACTGTAATTTTCTAATTATGTAGTTCTTTTTTGGCTGGCAATCATCTAAAGTGCTGCATGGCTTTTCCTCCTTCTCTGGAACGATGTGTTCCAGCATTGCACTAGTTGTCAACTGCTGTGTTATATTTGTCCAGTTTTTTCACCCCTTCCATCTTTTCAGCTGTGTAACAGAATGTTCTCTCTGCTCTGTCCCAGACTCCTCTTTCTGCTCCTGTTTCTGCTCCTCTTTTTAACTTTGAAATGCAAACTTGTTGTGAACCAATGTCATTTCTGCTTTTAAAAGGAGACCTGTCTTCCCTTAATACCCACTGTGGGTATGTTATCCTCCCTGACACCCTCACCACTTCTCTGGAGCTCCTGTTCAAATGACACATGTATTTCTTCCTGCATCCACACCATGTCACTTTTGGACAAGTTCTCCATTCTTATCCACATCTGCTGATGGAGATATGGGTTCTCTAGTTTTATGTGTACGTCCTTACAATCTGCCAAGACACACTGAGGAAAAAACATGTCACAAGTTCACATACACACCTAAGGTGAGGGTGTCTGTGTCAGAGTGTTGCTCCGGTACCTGGATGCTCATGGCATCTGACTAAGATGCTGTTCTCTTCTACTAATCCCAAGATCTCTCCCCACAACCACAGATTTTTAAGGGTTTTTTTGTTGTTTTTGTTTGTTTGTTTGTTTGTTTTTGTTTTGTTTTTTGTTTTTCTTACAAGTTTTTTTAATTTTCAAATTGATTTATTTTTCCAAAAATATCTTGATAATGTCTTGCTTATAATTTAATCAAAATGAAGGTCATCCAAAGCAAACTCAATCATTGTTACTTAATTTCTATCAGAATCAGATTTTTGGGCAAACACCCCTTAGTTTGTTTGGGGTATTCCATTCACTCGCTCATATTCCTGTTGTATTAGCTGTTGTTACTCAGGCCATACTATCAAGAATATTCCATGCAGATTTCCATACACACTGTTAGCACTAGAAATCCTTTCCTCTCACTGTCCTACAGAGGTATATATTATCCCCAGCAAAGGTTATGTAGTTTCAGCTGTCATATGCGTAGCTTTGTTATGAGATTACATCCATAAATAACATTCAGAAGATATAACAGCAATTATGAAAAAGACATCTAAATCTTCCTAAAATAGGGAATTTCTTACTTCATACATACAACAATGCCAGTCCTTGCATGGGTTCTGACTCATCAAAGGCCAAAAGAGAAGAGAGAAAGCACTTGAATTAGAAAGCAAACATCACAATAGTGCCTGTGAAAACCAACATGGATTTACAAGACAAGTAATTTTTTTCTAAAATGGCACTTGACTAAATAATTTAATAGATTGTTTAAATCACGGTGAGAGTTATTACCACAGTTACTAAAAGGCTTAAAATAGCATTTCAGATTCTGACCTCCTCCTGAGCATTACATATGCTACAAGTAGTTCTTGTAGGCTGGGAGGACAATTGTTGCAGAAACTGCGACCACAGTAACATCTTTCTCTTGCATCTTCACATTGATAATGAAGAGCAAATCAGGCTCCAGTTATTCACAAAGCATTTGACACATTGGCACTTACAAATTTCACAGGCACCTCTGCCTGCAGAAAGACTATGAAAGCAATGCTCCATCATGCTGTGGCACAAGAAAAGTGCATGCCTGAATTGGCAATGTGATCTTTCACTGTCTAGTAAGGTTGTATTATCCAGTGAGAGAGGGGATTCACCCTATCAACCACATGCAGATAAGCACTATGACTCCATCAATTACGTTTGTCCCCATTTGGAAAAAAATAACAATACTGCTGTATTTTTCAGATCTAGGACACAGGGAAGACTATAGACATTGATATTTTTCAAACAGGCATAGCTCAACATGTAATGACAACATACATACCCTCTCTGTCTCCTACATTTTTTGAAGAAAGTGGCTAGAGATGTCATGATGCTTGTACTGGGTTTATGTGGCAAGGTGCTGGATAGTGGGGAGATGCAGAAGAGCCACTGTGAGCAGAGGACAGGGCTGTCCTGTGTGGGACACATCGAGTTCCAGATGGCTCCAACTAATCCACTGTAGGGCACAGCTGAGCCCCACAGCCACAATGGAGGCACCTGTGGGAGAATATGTCTAGGGAAGGGCAAAAACCACTCTGCAGTAGAATGGTAGGGAAAACCTGTGCCAAACAGCCCTGCACACACCAAGGTGAGAGAAGAAGCAGGCAGGAATGGTGCTCCATGCACTGGAGCAGAGATTCCCCTGCAGTCCATGGAGAAGGCCATGGGGAAGCAGGTTGCTACCCTGCAGCGTAGGGATGATCATGTCGGAACAGATATCCACACTGCAGCCATGGCAGACACTGTGCCAGAGCAGATGGATGTGCTCTGAATGAGCTGCAGACTGGAGAAGCCATGCAGGAGTGTTTTATCCCAAAGGACTACAGCCCATGAAAGAACTCATGCTGGAGCATGAGGGAGATGTGGAGGAAGGAGACACAGAGATGATGTGTTATGAACTGACTACAGTCCTTATTCCCCATCCTTTTGTACTGTTCAGTGTGTGCAAAGAAGGACACAGAGAAGCCAAGAAAGAAGGAGTGAAATCGAGCCTGGGAAGAAGGGGATAGAAGGGAAGTGTTTTAATTTTTGTCTTTATTTCTCTCCATCCAACTCTAATGGACAATAAATTAATTTTTTCCTGAAACTGAGTCTGTTTTGCCCTTGATGATAATTGCTAAGTAATCCATCTCCCTGTCTGTATCTTGACTCTTGAGGCTTTCTATCTTGTTTTCTCCCCTGTCCTGTTGAGGACTAGGAATGACAGTAGCTGGGTGGGTGCCTGGGGGCCAGCCATAGTCAACCCACCACAGTGCTTGACCATGGAAAAGTGAATGATGATGCAAAATGAAAGTTTCCAAAAGCGTCAGTTTCACATTGACAAAGAAAAAATCTTGCAACATGGCAGTATGTGTGGTCATCCTGCTTGAGGCCATAGTCCTCCCTACCCCACCAGCTTCTTTCTGTTTAAAGCATTTCTTCTATTTGATACTTGGGAACTCTGGAGGGCTGCATATATTTGAAAATCGCCCATGGGATAGCTAGTTTTAATCCACTGATGCTTCAGTCTTTTTTTTGGTTTTGGTTTTGTTTCTAAGCCCTTTGTCCTACTCCTTTAAGAATGCTTTCTCTTTGCCTCCTTCTCTTCACCTTCTGTGTGCCACACTCTGGCTTTTGCCACCTTCTCTTCATCTTGCCCCAAATGTGTTAGTGCCTCTTGTGTTTTTGAACTCCTTTAGAAATGAAACATTCCTGTCTAGTACCAGAATGTGTAAAAACTTCAACAGCTAACATTACTCCATGTCCCCTCTGCAAGAATGAAGAGCTGGCAACACTACATTACATTTCATTTGATGAGCTGTTACTTTAAACCACAACAGCACCCCAGCCTCAGTATCCTATTAAAATTATCATAGAAAAAAATCAAATCACTTTTTAATGCTTTACAACTTCATCTCACAATGATGCAACCACCGAAACTGGGGTGCTATGAGTACCAGACACAGTAGACAATTGAGTAGCTGCCAGCTCTTCACATTGTGCTAATCTCCTCTTCTGCATTTTTTCATAGCTTTCTGTTTTAAATTTTATAGCACTGATCTTGCTTTAGGCAAGCTAGCAGAAATAGATCACTTTTGGTGCATGCCTACTCCCCACCAAGAAAATTCAGAACTAACCTCTCCTTTCAAGGAAAGAAGAGAATGCATGGGTTTATTTAGGATGAAACATTAGAAATTAAAATCTGTCATTGTCTCAGTGTATATTTGGGTTGTACTGTTACTCTTTGGGTGACACTGGGTAACACTACAAAATACACAGTAATTTGTAATTTTACCTGAACTCTCAGTGATACTGACTTCATCTTGATGACAAAAAAAATGCCAGAAAAAACAGGTTTTATAGACTTCGTTTTTGAATTGTTTCTTCTGCTTTAAGATTGAATTTTTTTTTATAAAAATTATTTTCAATTCCCATAACAGCCCTTAAAACATAATTCTTAAGTGTAATCGTAAAAAGCCTTTGCTATTATTTTTATGAGTGGCAACATTTGACTTCAGTAAAAGTGGTGCTTAAGAACTGCCAGAGTCATTTCCTAGTTAATGTGTTACCTATTATAAAAGCCTCCTAGCTTCTAAAATGATGCCAAGAATTCTCAGCCTAGGCTCTGAAGGACTGGGAATGTCTTGACCTGGGTCTAGGCTCTATTCAAACTCTGAGCCTACTGATATACACTGGACTGTCACTGCCAACACCTCGTGTCTGATCAACTGCTGAGGTGAGCCAGTGGCTATAACTATCATGACACATTTCAACAGCATTATCAGAAACTGCATTTTCCCAAAGCTGAGCACACACACCTGTTTAAAGACTCTCTGGTGAGCCTGAGGAAGCTGCCTCACGGCTGCCACCCTGCCAGCTCCTCCTCCTGTGGTATCTGATCCTGGAAGGGCTTCAAGCTGCATTGTGTCCTCACCAAAGTCTTTCTTCCCACCTCTTCTGAGACACTAACTCCTAAATAGCTTCTTTGGGAAGAGCCCCTTGGTATGAAATTTGTGGTAGTGCCAGATGTATCCAAAAAGCAAATACTGAACCCTCTCCCTGCAAAATAAAAGTGTCCTCTAATATATATATTAAAAAGTGGAAAATATTAGGACATGCATGGAAAGCAAATGGAATATTTCATGACTAAGAAAGGCAGATTCATGCGTATTGACTTGGCTGTAAAAGTCTTGTCTTTAAAAAAAATCTTATTCAAGAAACACTCTTCACCACCAAGGTGAAGGAAAATATATAACTCTGCAGAAAGGACTCTTCTCATTCAAAAAATCAAGGAGAAAAATTCTTAAAGTATTTGTTTATGGAAAAAAAGTCATATACGCCTTATGTTAGGAGTTTATGTCAGAATACACCTGAGTTATCTTGTCCTTCATAAAACAGGTGTTTTAATAGTTGAAACTGAATCTTCACAATAATATAAAAATTTACAAAAGAAGGGACCATAGAGGCCAGAGCCAATCAAACTTCCTACTCTCAGCAGGGCTAACTTCAGGCTTAGGTCATGTTGCTCAGAGCCTTGTCCACTCAAGTTTTGAAAATATCCAGAGATATTTTCAGTGGATGGAGATGTCATAATGATAGCATTCAACTGAAATTTAAAAAAAAAAATTGCTTGAGGGAACAGTGCATTTTTAAAATCTTTAACTATACTCATAATTTCTCTAGACCAGTGATTTTCCAGTATTTAGAAATACATGTTGAAGATGGATGACCAAACAAATTTTTACTTTCAAATGCATAGAAAACTGTGTGAAACTGAAAACCCCCAGCACCCTGACTGGGTAGGAACATCAGTTGGACATGCTGCTTACTCATCTGTCTGGAAAAAGTGCATTAAGTGTTTACATAGCAAATTCCCTACACTAGAATCTACCTCTGTAGGTTTATCCCCAAAGAAATCTTCTTAAAGAGAGCAGTTGGAGAGAAGAAGTAAAATCAGAGAGCTGACTAGGTCTAGCACACAGTTCCCATAAAAATGAATTGCCTGAAAAGCTTTTGGTAGTCCTGCCCCCTTCAGCTACTATAGTCAAACCTCTTATTAGTACAGCCTAAATTAACAGTTCTTATTTCCAGCAAACACTGTAAGAAAAAAGTGTTTTCTGTAATTAACACTTTTCTCTCAAACTTTCTTGTTAGCAGAGAACCCCAACTGCACCAACTTTCATGCACACACACATTTTTAAAAGAATCAATACAGTAAGTCAATAGTTCTTATTTTCTGACATTGCATTTCAAGTTCTCATGCCTAAAATTCTCCTTTGATATCGAGTTTTCCTTTAATATTACCTATCAGATATTATTTAATTTTCACTGTCATACATGTAGCAAATATTTTAACTCCATCTGTTTTTAAACATTTCAATTACTAAAATTGTTTCCGCCTTGCATCTCCCACCAATCATTATAATGTGAATCCACTAATTACAATATAAAAGTTATCTAAGATTTCTTACAGTTGATATCAATACAATAGAACTGCAGTCTATCTTACTATTTTTTTCAGTTTACTATGGGTTTTCTTTGTACACCACTGCCAGACTATTCACAGTTTCCCAAGAAACTGTGAAGACCTGAAAAGCCCATTGATCTTTTGCTACCTGCTTATTCAATCAGTGACATTCAGGTATGTTCCATTAAACATTTTTTATTTATCTTTTTTATTTTTTACACAGAAGCATTAATTAGAAACCCTAAAGAAGTCCAATTTTTAATGTCCATAACCAGGCACCTTCTCCATGCCTTTGGTGCTTGCAACTAACACAGTTTTTCACTGTTCATAATAGAAGACTCTTCAAAGCAGGAGTCAATAACAGCAGTCTCTTTTCCAGAAGACCAATACTGGGAAATCAAAAGCACTTCTGCAATTTACAAAACAAACATTAA
>VZDJ01006028.1:3839539-3909816 GCA_008694505.1 Cyanoderma ruficeps | reverse complement strand
AAAAAAAAAAAAAAAAAACAAACCACACTAAAACCACAGAACTTTATATAATACAAGTTTCAGGTCCCATTTTTCAGGTGCACTTAAGTTCTAGGATTTTTATTTTTCCATGACTGCATATTGCCTACATTTGGGCATGTATTCAGACTGAACTTTTCTTCCTACCAGAACATTCTCCGAACAGGGAAATGGGCATACAGAAAGGTCAGGCTCCACTTCAGCACTAATCCCACTGACAATATATAGAAGAATTCAACAAGACTGGTTTCATACCAGATTATGGATTATGGATTTTCCATAATCTTCAAATGCATCTCAATAAGCCGGAGAGGCACATGCCCATCCCCAAAGTAAACCCTAATTCTTATTCCACTGTTCACAGCATGCTAACCCATTCTCTACCAAAATTTTCCTTCTACAAAGGATGTGAATTACTCCATTTTCAGGGCAGTTTCTCCCTACACCATCATCATGTGTCTTTAGAGAATACAAGGAAATTGGATTCTTGTGGATGCAGCCCAACAGCACCTCTCTGTAGTAATTTGCTTTCACCTAACAGATGGCAATGGCCAAAACCTGCTTTAGCCAAACACTTGAGCATTATAAACTCAAGATCAGGAAACTAAAGAGGATTAACTGCTTACTTTAAAAATGCAACCATTCTTCTTGGAAAGAAAGTCAGGTCTTCCCTCATTTGTGAAACTAAATTTTATGCTAGGATTCTACTGTCAATCACATCATCACATGGAGATTCTCCAGTTCTGTGCAGCTAGTTGAGGTTCCAGAGCCAGCCTCAACAAAGAAACCAAGAGACACCGGGGTCAACATTTTAAGTTGCACCAGGGAGCGTGGCAGAATCCAGAAGCAATCAGAACTCTGATGAGAACATCTTTGTCCCCCTAAATGTCAAATTATTCTTATGTTAATAAATGTACTCAGAAGGCACCAGTGATCAAGTACACTACAAAGAAATTCTACTTAGTAAAAGCATGTCACAGGGCACTAATAGATAAGCACAGTGAGTGATTAGCTTTGTATGTGTGGCATGGCTAGAAAGCTCAGAGTCTCTTGGTCTCTTGGCTACAGCCCTCTTATTCACCAGCCCACCGACGTTCCAAATACAGATTTCCTTTTCATACTGATAGCAGGAACAGCTGTAGGACACAGCACAAATGAACCAAAGCAGATGCTGTTTCTCATGCACAGCACAGCAGACTGTGCATGGGACAGACACACTTGCAGTAGATGTTGTCTCATAGCAGACACCCAGAAAAACAGAACAGTTTTCAGTGTTTCCACAGAGATGCCCAACACAGTCTTTTTAAGTCTTAGTGGTGACATTTTTTGCTTTCCTAACCTTTAAGGTAAAAGACCTTCCCTGCATTTTTCCCTAACAAGTAATGTCCTACAGAAATTTGCAGTGTCTTTGTACCCACAAAAATATTTAGCAGTAGGGGCTAAAAGAGCAATTACTAATCCCTGTGGGAAGCATAGGCCCTGTTCCATACATTAAAGAGGTGTTCTGGGCTTTTTATTATGATGAGGATCTGTAGAATAAAACTTCCTTCATCTGAATGTTTTGTGAATACTGTTCCAGTGCTCCTGAAACAGATGTCTTGAGGAAAAGCAAAGTCAGAGCGCCACCTGCCGCTGCTTCTTAACAGGAAAACGGTGCTGGATGCCAATTTCTCATCTTCACTGTGCACGGGAGCACCCCTGGACCCACAGCCAGCTGAGAGATACCGGGTTTATTGCACGTGTATTTAGACACCAACACTCTACACCTGTTTCTGGTGTTCACCATGAATTGGTTAATGTTTTACACTGAGCCTTTAGCAACTTCAGTTTAAATTTCAATCACAGAAAATTTCTTCCAGCTCTCAATATTCCAAAGCAAAGAGCTGCAAGATACAGAGAGAATTTATTGGACATGTATCACTATCTGATTTGTCCTGTTCTTATATACTTCCATAGGAATCTGCTACTAGACACTGACACGCACAAATGTTGCACTAGTTAGTCCATAAAAGTCCGCTGTCTATAAAAGGAAAGCTTTCCTGTAACAACCCTAGCCTTGTAACGGCATTTAAAAAAAAAAAAAAAAATCAAAACTAGGGGCCTCTAAAAATGCTCTGATATCTGCAAAATAACCCCAGCAGATTAGTCGTGAACAGATACTAAAACTACTATTTGGAATTTTTCTTTTATATGTTAAACAGATCAAATAAAATAAACTATCAAACACTGAGACAGGTATTTCATTCTCTCAATTAAACAGAAATAATGTGAATGAAATTGCCCCCTGAATGTTTCCATGGAAAGAAATTTTCACAGATATTTTCAACCTTCTGCCTGCAGCCTTCTTTCTCAGACCACCTCTAGAAGACTTATTTTTTTTTTTTCTCCAGTGAGGAACTTCTGAGTTAATTAACTAAAGATAACATACTCAACTTGAACATACTCAACTTGAACAGTTAAGGTGAATCCACATTAGTGTTTACTGAGCAGTATCACTTCTCATAGGTATTAATGTGCTGAGTATCCGTGCCTGGAGTTACAAGGACCACACTTCGGGCACACAGCCTGTGCACACACTGTGGTTTCTCTCCTGACCTAAGCAGAAAGCTTCACACTGAGATGGAATCCAGAATACCAGGGTTACTGGGGACACAAAGTACAGCCTTTAAAGCAAGAATTCAGCAACTCTGAAGTCTTCCTGCTATTTGCAAGCAACAGATCTGGAAATATTTAATATGCCTTGTCCTTCCTCTATAGTTGAAGGAAATTCAAAATGATAGGAAAGTAATAGGAGACCAGTCACAAGCTTATTTAAAAAAAAAAAAAAAGTGAGAGCAGCATCTTTTGGGATCATCACTGCAAACTGCTTGCTGAGACAAAAATGTATATATGGCCTTTCTACTTCCAAAGACGACAACTCCAAGAGAGTATTTAACCCATCAATGTAAATGTTCTTACACCACCATTATATCTTCAGTTCAGGAGAACAAAAACAAAGCCAGCTATTGGTGGGTCACCCCCCCAATTCTGGGGAGTTTGGTCACTGAAAGGACCAAAAGATTTTACTGTAAGGTTATATGATCTGATGGCAGTCTGCAAAGGTCACAAGGTCATCCCTGCAGAGTCCCACCCTACCAAATCAATGTTGCATGAAGTTAAAATTAAAATGAAGGCAACATTTGAAAAATAGAGATAAAATCCAAGTCTGCTATACCTAGGAAAATCCATGTCTGCTACAGGAAACTGAAGAATTTTTTCTAGGAGAAGAAAAACAAGGTTACTGCACTATTCAACACGAAGTCTCTGAAGTTTGGAAGAGATCAGAGGACCTTCTTGAGAGATACTCAAAGGTTTTGGAAACGGAGATTAACAGCTCTCCACAGTGAGAACATCCCAATACGCTGGGAGTCTCCCCAAGGGCATTTTTGAAACCAAAGAGATTCGATAATGCTAGATTCCTGACTTTGACTCAATGTTGTAGTGGTGAGAGACAGTTAATTCCTGTGGTTCATGACATCTGGAAGATTGCCCACCGACAGCTAGTGGTGAAAACTTAGACTTAATCTTTAAGGAAATGATCTCTGTCTGCATCTTTCTCCTAGCAACAGCTAATGACACAGTGAAGCCATGCAGTAGTTTGACTTCAGGGATAAGGGGCAAGGTAGGCAGAGCAGCTACTTCCATATGATCATAGATTTATTTGCCTTCATTAGGACAACAGTGAAACAGTTTCTCTCCCTGTCCAACTGTGAATGTGTGTTACCCATACTCATGTAAATGCAGCATCTGGCAACATGTTAGGAGAGTCTGTTTTGAAACCACAGACAGTGCTGTTAAGCAAGGTAAATATAATTGCATTACAGAGAAAACAGCAGTAACAAGGAAAGGATGCTACAAAGCACACTGCAAAAGGGTGAATGTTGCCATTCCTCATATTGCTGTGTGTGCGGTCAAGCAGACAGAGAAGCACTGTTCTTTAATTGATAATGCAGGCTCTAGAATAGACTTTAGTGGTGCCCCAGGTGTTACCATATTTTGTCATTGCCTTTCCTCTGCTGTGCTTTCTTTCTTTCTTTCTTTCTTTCTCTCTCTCTCTCTCTCTCTCTCTCTCTCTTTCTTTCTTTCTCATTTTGTATTTTCCAGTGTGCCATCAAAAGGCACTGCAGGGGATAATTTATTTGGTTTTTTATTATACATATACATACATACTTTTTTTTTTTTTTTAACAAATGGCTACTATTTACTTTCTGGCAGTACTGCTTATGGAACAAGCAGGGCATGGAAGGACGTGACACAGAACATAAAAATGGGAGGATAGAGCTGGAGGAGGGGATTGCCAGTTGTAGAATACTTTTTCAGGAAGGAAGTACAGGATATAGTTACTGGACAGATACATATTTCTTGCTGAATTCTTTTACTTCAACAGAACATGGGCTTTTCCAATCTAAACCCCACAACTCTCAATTTGAAACTGGTTACTTTTTGCACTGTACAGGTCTTCAACTTGCCCTATGTACGACCACTCCCATGACAGTGCTTCTTGGCCAATGGCAATTTTAAAAACAGATACAGTTTTATGTGTTTCACTGTCCAAATAACACACAATCCTAGAATTGCAAACATTAGGCCTGCAACTAAGAATTCAGGAGTTAGGTCTGTGATTCTTCTGTCTGCATCTCTAAGACTAAGATAATTAGTCTTTGCCCAAAATATTCTATGTGGTCTCTTTCTTGCATTCATCATTGACCTGGAATTTGTGCAACTTGACTTTTCTCACAGGCTTTCCAGATATGATGTGTTTAGCTTCCTAAATGTTTTCGCTGATTTATTTCTCATACATTTCCTTGTTCAGTGCCTCAAAGCTTCCATCCACACGTTAATTCCTTGTACTAAGATGACGTCTCAGCTCTTAGAGGAGCTGCAAATGTCCCTACCACAGCCACCTACAAAACTGGGAAATCCTCATAACTCAAAATCTCTGATGATTCAGAGCTTCTGAATCTCTGAAACAGAATTGTCATACAAAATCCATGTAAAGAACAGTATCTAAAACCTCTGTCATAATCTTCCCAACAGGGGACTTGTCAGCACTGGTATGCTACTATAGGAGACAACCTTGAATTAAAATACATATATCACACATTGAACAGCAGTGTGTGAACAAGTCAAAACATCACCACAGCAACACCCCCATCCATTCAGGAATACAGCTAGATACATTTCCCACCAATTATGAGGGAACAACACTGTGGAACAACCTATTGTGGTGGTGTTTTATTGAGTTTTGATATTAAGTTTAATGGTTCCAAAATGGCTTCCAGGTAATTCTTTGTACTTTGTTGTTTGCCCTCCATGTTGGATGGTCTCCTTCTTCAGTTATTTTTAGTTTGAAATTGTTACATGTTACCCCTTCCCCCTGTCTCTGCCGAGTTACAATCCCTGATTGGTTCCCTTCTCCCACCTTTGGCAACTGTCAATCCCAAGCTGTGTTACACCTCCTCCCTGCCTGTCATCTCCAGACCTGTCCCCTTGTGCTAGAAAGTTCAGGGGAAGCTGGTTTGTGACTGGCCAGGGTCAGAGCCCTCCCCCCCCATTTCCCTATGATTGGTTCTTGTTTCTGTATATTATGCATCTTGCCACACCTTTGTCAACCCTTATTGGTTGATGTTCATACCCTCCCCTGAGCTAGTCCTTGAATAAAATCCCCCTGCATCGTGGGATCGGGGTCTCTCTGAGGCACCGGGCCTGGGGTGAGAGGTCTATCTGCCTACCCTCAATAAACCCAGTTCTTCCTAACCTCAGAGAGTCCCTTTCCTCTACTGTCCGTCATCGCAAACGTGATTGGGAAGCCGGTCGCAGAAGACCCCTGGGCATTGTCGCAGAGTCGGGGCTGGTTGGGTGAAGTGACCCACTGCGACACCTATGAATCTGTAAAACCTCAACCTGCAAAAAAGCTGGAGGAGGATTAACTGACTGCTTCTCAACTTTTCTGATGCAAGATGTTGCAGTGGAGCTCCCACACCTGTGCCAAAAAATTTTAACGTGAATATTCTCAGGTTATATGCTTTTAGCTTACAGATATTAAAGAGCTGTTAGGAGCTGTGAATAGTCTAATGTTAAATATACAAATGTTTTCACCTTTGCAATTATTGTTGTATTTGAAAGTACATAATTTGTGTGTGTCAATTTCTATATCCAAAAAATCAGCTCTTAACTAAAGTGCTCAGATGGTCTGAGCCATTTGTTCAAATTATACCAAGAGAACTATGGACTGCTGAGGAGATGGAATAAACAAAACACCAGAAAGCAACAACCATGGATAGCTCCAGGATCAACAGATGGATGTGCTGGCTTTCTAGCTCTTGGGTGTCTCTTGCTGAATCACTGCCGTTTTTCCACCCTTCTTCTTCATTCATTAGAGAATGATGATAAGCAAGAAGCAGCAGGAGCCTCAAAGTACAAGATTTGTATCAAGTGTTCGGCCTCAGAGATGAAAAGGCTGAAATCTCTCAGAACAATGGGATGTTCAAAAAAATATCTCTTCTGCTGATCCTGTTCCTGCTGCTCCCTGCAGCTTGTACTTCCCCTACATGTTAAGAATGACAGGCACGAGTGGCTGGGAGATGCCTTAAGAGCATGCCCTGAAGCAGAAAATACAATGCTGTCATGAAGTTCTGCAATCAGATACAACCATGAAAGTTGCCCTGCACACCACTCTCCAGATACTTCTATTCTTTCTTGCCCTTCCATTACAATAGCTGTATTGCAACTTAAATGTATTGCATTGTGTTGAGTGCAGTGCAGTCATACATCAAAGAAATGCCGAGGTGCTTAATTTCCATACCATCCCGTGGAATGACACGAGGTGGTATTTCTGAAATGAAAATCAATCAATGCAGCAATTCTGTGAGAACACTTCAGAAGGAATCAAAGAGACAATAAAGTATATAATGAAGAACAGGATTTGAGACTGTCAGGACCGATTTTGGCTTGCAACTACACTTGGCCTTTTCCACCCTGACTGGACCAAAATCCCAACAGAAGTAAAATCGTGTTGCTTTGCCAGAATACAGTAAGACTTTGAAAGGATTCTGAGACCTTTGTGAGGATTAGTGGAATAATTTAACAGGAGATCATGTTAGTAGGTATGTGGCAGTGTGCATTTTGGTTGTTCTTTGTAATGGTTTATTCCATGTACCCCTCTGGTTTGTTTTTCCTTGGTTTGCCCCAGTTACAGTTACCCATCAATCATTGTTATGTAACCCCTGGGCCCTGTCTGTCATCCGGGGCCTCTGCCTGCATCTGGAAAGTTCCAGGGAGAGCCTCAAGTGATTGGGCAGGATCCCGGTTCCCCCCTCCTACTCTAATAACACAACCCTTTCTTACCTCCCAGGAGGGTTCCTTTGCTAGCTCAATTGCTTGTGAGGCTTTAAGGGTAATGTATTAGGAACGGAATAAAGGATCAAAAGAGGCTCTTACCCTGTGATGTTTCAAGATGTTTATTCTCCCAGGGAACCCAGGAGACAAGAGAGCGAACCAGGAAGGGCAGGTGCTTTTTAGCCCCTGCCAGGGAAAGATAACTGGAACTCAGCCAATTAGGTCAAAGGGGGAAGGAAAGGTCAAACTATCTGGTATCATGTTACAGGGGTCTGGGAAAAAACCATTCCCCAGAGGAATACAACACTACTCCCCTGTGATTTGTTACTGTGTATGCCCTTTATGTTCTGAGCCACTCCCATGTTGTTTCTCATTGGTCAATGGCAGAACACATTCCCCCTGTTCCACCCCCACATAAAAGTTGTTGTTCTTGGGTGCTCCTGGTCTCTGCTGAGGCATGCGCTCTGAGGTGAGGTTTCCCCGCTCCGGGGTCCAATAAATTCCGCTGGTTGCACCCTCCTCAGAGTCCCCTCTTTATTCCTGCCATCGTCTCGCTCCTTTGCTTCCCGACGAACCAAGAACCCACAGGTTCATGCCAGCGCCCCCGGACACTGAAGCGTGCCTAGCCTGCTGTGCTGCCAGGGCTGGCCAGGTAAGCCGAAGACTGACACCGCGACATAGGCAGAGAACAAAAAGACATTTGCATTTCAGACTGTGTGTACTGAGAATAGTGGAGGAAGAAAAATAAGCATGCAGATGGCTGAAGCTACTTTGCAATGAGGAAAAAAGCCCTGACAGAAAATGGATGAAAGAAAGGAAGTTAAGGGAATAAGATTCTGAAAAAAACACACAAAAGCATTTATTTGACTTCCAGGCTAGAACAATATTGTTTAGTGAACACTACTAAAAAGTTGTTTTTTCTCATTTTAAGTTGTGGAATCATTGAATCAGAATAATTCAGGTTGGAAGGGAGCTTAAAAAGTCATTTCAGCCTCCTGCTCAAATGAGGCTGAAATGAGGCCAGACCACATTGCTCAGGGTTTTATCTAACTGGGTCCACAAAATCTCCAAAAAAGAGGCATCCCTCTTCTTCTGATACCTTTCCACTGTTTGACTGTCCTCATGAGGAAAAGTCTTTTGTTTTTATCCAGCCCAAACTTCTAGCTTCACTTTAGGTGCACTGCCCCTCATTCTCACACCACATGACCAGGAGAGCCTGGCTCCATCTTTTTTTAAAAGCTCCTCATAACCACTGTCAGGCTGCTACTAGGTTTCCCCTAGAGACACCTGTTGCCAGGCCAAACAAGCCCAGCTCCCTCAGCTCCTGCCCCAGGACAAATTCTTCAACTCCTTGAGTATTTTGAGAGCTCTCTGCTGAATTTTCACCATTTAGCTGTATTGTTCTTATATCTGAAGTATGCAAAGGTAGATGCAGATATGCTTAGATGCAGATATGCTCTGATGAATGCTGAATCCTTTAATCTAGTGGTTGTGCTGTTAATACAGTCCAGGAAACTGCTGACAGTATTTGCTGTGAGGTCACACTAGTGGTTTATGTTCAGCTTTTTGTAACCCCCAGGCTTCCCAGGCTGTGCTCAGCAGTGCTGCTTCCCAGCCAGCTGGTCCCAGTCCATATCCCTGAGAAATCAAAAGTATAGAGCAATGCAGGTCAGACCTCTGGAGGTCATCCAGTCAAACTCATTCTCAAAAGCAGGGGCAACCTCAAGCCTAGATGAAGTGGCATCCATCATCTAAATCTGAAACTCCCAAATTACATATTATAAAGCAATCCAGTCAGTTTTAAATTCTATTTCTAAAGAAGTCTTTACAACACTATGATTGTTATTCTTATTTTCCAAGCACATCATGCCCAATAAAAGCTGGTACTATAAAAAGATAAAGAGACAGCAGCTGCAAAAAATAATGGAAGTACTCAAAAATCATTATTTTATAATGGCAAGGACAGGGAAAGTGAAGGATTTTAGTGAAACATATATTAGAATGAGTACCAGACTCAGGCTTACTTCTGTTACATGGGGAAGCAAATGCAAATTTAAAACAGCTTTTGAGCACAACCATAACTATAAGGAAAATCCTCAGAGCAGATAAAAATAATGGCCTTGAAGTGACCACAGCAACAATAATCATCCAGACTCCTCTCTCACGCTCAGCCTGTTTTCATAGTGAAGGTGTTCATGCCTTCCAAAGCTCTGGAAAGACTACCCAAGACAGTCAGTACAACACATGACTCCACAGGAGCAGGCTGAGAGACAGGCAGGAGATGCAGAAATGAGCAGTCCCTGTCCCCACAGCAGAACCCTGCAGTGGCTTATTACAAAACACAGAAACTGGGCTGTCAATACTGTCACTAACCCCCATAAGTGGCCACCTTCTATCCTTGCCTTGAGTGATGAGGTGAGGGGCTGCCCCATTCACTCGCTCACACACCTTCTTACATCTATCTTCTCCTGCAGAATCAGAGTTGCATTTCCCTCAGCAGGAAGTCTAACATGGCACTTCCAAGTGGTTTCTAGTACCACAAAATATGATCTGCTAGCAAACATGCATGTAAGGGCTATGGCTAGCAACAAAATTTAGCATTTAAATTAGAGATACCCTATCATATATAGGCTTTTACCAGCCATCTTGTTTTTTCAGCAACATAAGCTTAAGATAAATGTTTAATTTTAGATCCTTTCCCATGTAAAGTAAATGAAGTTTTTCTGTTCTTAAAAGGAAAAAAAATTTACCAATCAGGGGTTTTTTATTTTTCATCCAAACTGCTTGGATAATACTGTCTTGCAGAAGGAAATTACAGAGGAATCTGAACCTTGCAACAGAAAACTGAGAGTAAGTTTTAGAAACTACTTAAGTTTCTTACTATAACAAGAATAGAAACATTTCTAGCTTATTATTGTTGGTACTATATACTTATGGTTAGTAGCGTATTCTAAAAATTATGATCTAATTGTAGCATACTGGCTCTGCAAAGAAGGTATGAAAGGACAAACGCACAAGTTTTTTTTCCTTCTAAAAGAGTAACGTATCTGTTCATTGCCTTTTAAGTACCTTGTTCACATTTCATTCTTCACTAAAACTACATGAAAGAGAACGTATACCACACAAAAGATCTGGCAATACTTATGTATCTGCTACCATCTGCTGACAAACAGCATTATTGACTTTATCTTAGTCAATCTGAAACAACTCCTATTTCCCTACAGGAAAGTTTCCACTAATGCTACAGTGGCTGACAGTAAAAGCTACATGAATTTTTAATTCAGCGTGTTATAGCCACAGTAAACCAGTGATTTCTTATCCACCTATCTTGTCTGCATCACAGGTTCACCACTGACCAGCATATTCCACTCACACAGGAGTGACTGCATCCTGCATTCATTGAAGCCCTTCAGCTGTTGCAGATAGTTCCTGAAGTCAGTTACTGAGCAATTACACAAAACTCATTCCTCATTCACAAAACACCAAACCATTTAATTTGTTAATTATCGCCACCCGCCTAGGTCTTCTCAAGGGCAGCGACCTTCCCCAGCGAGTTGCCTTGAGCAAGGCAGCCTCAGCCCAGGTGGCGCAGGGCACCTCGTTGAGTGATTTCAGCTCAGTTGTGAGAGTAAAGCCCGTATGCTCAGATTGGGCGGAGCTGCGGAGAGAGCTCTCCTCTTGGGGGGCGAATTCCGGCGACGCGGAAGAATAACTCAGGAGCCGGGGATGATCTCCGAGAGGCTTCTTTATTATCCCAGCGCTGACGACTCGAAGATCCCGAGGCGTCTAGCCACCGGGGTTATATACACTTAAGAACGGGGGCGGGGTTTTGTTACCAACCAATGGGATTAAGAATTGAGAAAACGGACCAATCAGGGAGGGTTTCAATAAACAAATTAGGGGATTGAAACTTGGACCAATCAGGGGAAGGATTCAGGATTAACCAATCAGGGAACAGAACTGTGATACAATACATTGACCAATGGGAACAAACTGATTAACATATAAAGAACAACCCCCTAACTGTATCAACGAAAGTAGTTAACTTATTCAATCACTTGTGGTTCTCCAAGGGAGTGCTGGGCGCATTGCCCTTTCCATGTCTTCCTCAGAGGCATGGTCTCCCACAACTCCCTCTTTTTTATTTATTAAGAACACCTTGTTGGAGAACCTTTCTACGCACTTAAGCATGCAACCGAAGGTGATCACAACGATTAATAAAATAATCAGAACCCACAAAAGACCATTCATAACCGTCGCCGCCCAGCCCTTGAGTCCCCAGTTCTTAAATGGGCTGTCTGACCAGTCATCTTGTTGCTTTTCCCTTTTCAAATCCTGGACATCTCCTTGGATGGCTTTGATTTTTGAGTGGATGCTTTCTCCATGGCTTGACAGATTAAAACAGAGTCCCTCGAATTCATCACAGCCATGACCATGGGGAAGGAGTAGGAAGTCTATAGCAGCCCTGTTTTGAAGGGTTGCTTTTTTAATGGTCTCTTCATCTTCAAGGAGGTCTTGTAGCACGGCAGATGTTAAATTAGCTTGTTTTCCAAGCCAGCATTCTAAGTGTGAGAGCTCACCTAGCGCTTTCGCTGCAGCTACCCACGGCAAAAATATTGACATTAGTACTTGTTTTTGTTTTGACCAATCCACAATTTCGCTGTTACAATTGTCTTTTATACTCTCCAATTGTCTGCGTTTTCAGGTCTGATTGCTCTTTTTGTTGTGCCAATCATGTATCATTGTGGTATTTGGGGTCAAAATTGTCAATTTTTCTAAGGTACAGGGACCTCCTTGGAGACGTGCAGGTATTCCTGCCCATACCCTATCCCCACAAATTAAGAACACTCCTTTTGGTAAAACTCAGGGATGGCGAGTGGATAATATGTTCGAGGTGTAGTTGCACCAGTTCTCCCTTACGTAAATTTTGTTATTTGGGGAAACATCTAATTTATATATCGACTTCTGTTGCCCTCTCAAGACCAAATCCTTTTTATCTCTTCTGTAGAAAAAGTTTACACAATATGTTGCTTTGGAGGATCCCAAAAGGTCCAATTCTTGGGGCTCCTCTGTTGCATGCGGCAAAATCCTTGTCCACTCGTCCCAGGTGTCAACGGGGTTGGGCAGTTTTCCCGTAAAAGGATATTCATGACCCTGTAGTGGAATGCCTACTAAACAAGAAGATAGGGGATTTTGGGCATTTCCCATGGACAGGCACATGCTTTGTTGTTTTAGGGCTTTTGCGAGGGTTATCCACACATTCTCTGTTGGCTGGTTGACAATCCAGGCTTTCTCTGGCGTAGGTAAGAGGAGCATCCACATTCCAAGGAGTGGCCAGACTCGGGTTACTGTCAGACATTTCATCTCTTCCTGGGCGGTTGTTAGCTTTGTCCCCTCTTCTATAAACAAAAACCAAAGATGATTACTAAAAAATAAGTATCGAAACAAGTCTCAAAATAAACATTGCATATTACGAAGATAGACGTCATATCAGTAAGGAAAAGGAGGGCAAGGACTGATGCTGGATAGGCCCACAGGGTTAGGCAGGAAAGAGGGTTAAGGGAAAGGATTTTATGCAAGTTTTGCAACTTGAAAGTCAGCAGGTGTCATTACAGTTCATTTTACAAGGGATCAGCATATTGTCTCTCTGGTCTCTGCTGTTTCTTCATTCTTTCTTTTTCACTGTCTGCATCCTCGTGATCGGGCGATGTATCACTTTAGTCGTCCAAAGTTTTCTCTTCCTCCTTTTCCAAGCCGCGGTTCTAGGTGGTTGCTCGGCCTCTGTGGATGACTCAGCAATACTTAGATTATCGTTAATTGTATCATCACTTATAGGTTCAAGATATGGTTTAACATTTTTTGCTGGGAACCATTTTGGACCCGATGGGGTTGATATACAAGCATATCCTCTCCCCCAGGTAATCAATTGATGAGGGCCAGATATTCTGTGGGACTCTGGGTCTTTAATCAACACAGGTGGTTTTTCTGTAAGCTTTGCTCTGGTTCAATTTAGAAAGTGTCTGATTACAGGGGGGTCAGGCTCTGAAGCAGAACAATTTAAAAAATTGATGACATATAAGGCCTTACAGAGCCTTTCAATGGGTGATAACACTTCTGTACCTCCCTGCTGTTGATTAAGAACCCTTTTAAGTGTTAGATGTGTTGTTTCAACAATTGACTGTCCTGTGGGAGAGTGTGGTATGCCTGTGTTATGTTGTATGCCCCAGTCTTGGAAAAAAGCCTTTAGTTGTTTAGAGGCATATGCAGGTCCATTGTCAGTTTTAATTTTCTTAGGGACTCCTAGCATGGCAAAAGCCAGATAGAAATGTCTTTTGACAAAAGTGATATTCTCTCCCGCATGTGCTGAAGCAAAGACGGCTCCTGAAAATGTGTCAACTGACACATGAATATATTTTTGCCGTCCAAAGGCCGGAAAATGCGTTACATCCGTCTGCTATAATTCATTGCTGTTTAGTCCCCTAGGATTGGTCCCTTTATCTAGGAAGGGGACTTGGTAGGCTTGGCACTGTGGACATGACCCTACTATAGCCTTGGCTTGTTCTCTTGTTAGATGGAACATTTGGGTCAAGGCATGTACGTTTTGGTGATAAAACTGATGTGATAATTTGGCTTGTTGGAAGATGTCTGGCACATTGGTGGTTTGTGCCACCATTGCCAAGGCGTCTGCTCTCCTATTCCCTTCCACAATAGCGCCTGGAAGGTCAGTGTGTGACCTCACATGCATGATATGAAACGGCTGCTTCCTGTGGGAAATAAGAAAGACCAACTTAGAAAGCAGGGAATACAGATTTTTATTTGACACCTCTTTTAAAAAAGAATGTTCTGCCCTCCTAAGTACCCCAGCTACATACGCTGAATCAGTAACCAAATTAAAAGGCTGGTCTTTGAATTTTTCCAAGGCTCGGACAACAGTGGCTAACTCTGCAATTTGTGGGGATCCCTCCACCACTCGGACGTCAGACTCCCACTTCTGCGTCCTAGGGTCTTTCCAAGTCATTACTGACTTGTGAGAAGATCCTGAACCGTCCGTAAAAACAGTGACAGCCTCCAAAGGAATTTTGCTTTGGACAAATTTAGGGACCAGATTGAAGTTAGTTTTGAATAATTTGTGCCCAGGATAGTGAATGGAGACTTTGCCTGGGTAGCTATCGAGGGAGAATTGGAGGTTGTCATTATGCTGGAGCAGAAATTCCAGTTCCTCTACAGTAGCCAATGGAACATATATGCATGAGAAGTCACACCCTGCGAGCGAGCAGAGGCGTGACCTACCTTTACGAATCACAGCAGCGATAGCTTCTTGCGGGGTGGTGATGGTTTTGTGTGGTTGTGCGTGTAAAAAAATCCATTCTAGGATTAATAAAGGATCCTTTAGTTCTGCATCCCATTGGAAGATGGGCTCATAAAAATGGGGTGCATTACCTAAAATCGCATAAAGGAAAGGCAGAGAAGGTTCATACCTATTCGCCTAATGGGCAGATAATGCTTCTTGTACGGTGTTAATTGCAGCTTGGGCTTCAGCTGTCAAGCTCCTAGGCGAGCTAAGGGCGCTATCTCCTTTCAACAGGTTGAACAACGGGGCTAAGTCCTCTGATGAAATCCCTAAGAGTGGTCTTACTCAACTAATTGAGCCACAAAGCTGCTGCATCTCGTTCAGGGTCTTGGGATCGGTGTTGATAATTACTTGTTGAGGCTTAATAGTCTTTTCATGCATGTGCAGTCCCAAGTAACTCCATGGAGAGGTGAGTTGTACCTTCTCTGGCTGGATCTCGAATCCAAAGTCCGTGATGGCTTGAATGGTGGCTTGGAGGACTTGATCTAGGTCTGACTGATCTTTTGCACACACCAAAACGTCATCCATGTAATGTAACACAACCGCACCAGGAAATGACAGTCTTATCGGGGACAAGATTTTTGCAACATACCATTGGCATATTGTTGGCGAGTTCTTCATCCCCTGCAGAAGCACGAGCCAATGGTATCTTTTAAGTGGAGCTTGTCGGTTCGGAGATGGTACTGAGAAGACGAACTTTGGTGCATCTGCCGGGTGGAGAGGTATTCCAAAAAAGCAGTCTTTGATATCTATCACTGCCAAGGGCCAATTACGGGGCAGCATAATGGGTGATGGCATGCCAGGTTGCAAGGGTCCAAAATCTTCCATCACCTCATTAACCTTTCGAAGATCTTGCAGCAACCTCCATTTGTTTTTCCCGGGTTTCTTAATTACAAAAATGGGGGTATTCCAAGGACTATTTGATGGAACAATATGGCCCTTAGATAGTTGTTCTACTAAAGTTTCAAGCGCGCATAATTTTTCGGTGGATAGGGGCCACTGATCAACCCACACTGGGTGATCTTGTTTCCAGCTCAGCTGAGGGGTTGCAAGAGCGCGCTCCTCAGCGGCCCCTACTAAAAATCCCTGGAATTAATAGTTATCGTTGCTCCCCATTGGGACAAAACATCACGTCCCCACAAGATAATAGGGGCTCTGACAACAAATGGTCTCACAGTCGCTACCTTGCCTTCTGGCCCGCTAATGACCACATTTCGCTTAGCTCGCCAGGAAGTTGCTACTCCACCAATGCCAGAGATGAGACCTGCGACTGGCTCCAACTCCCAGTCCGAGGGCCATTCAGATTTTGCCACTACAGTAATGTCTTTCCCTGTGTCTACCATTCCCAGTCTTTTAATCTTTTGTCCCTTGGAAAACAAGGTACACTTGTAGATGGGCTTTCTTGTTCCCATAATTTGGACCCACAGTACAGTGGGGTCTTGGGGAACCTCATCGGGTAAGTCTTTGGGTAAAAGAAATGCTTGGGCAATGGGGACACCCGCAGGTAAAAAATATGGATAGTCCAAACACATAACTGAAATAAAAATCTCTTCCCCGGGCTCAAGGGTCTGGACCTCGCGGATTACAGCTATTTCGGCTGGCTTATGTATTGGATGTCCTATAACTAGTATATCAAAGGGTCCATTTAAAGGGGCTTGTTTCCCCGTTGCTATCCGGTATATAGAGTCGTTCTCAAATTGCACCGACAGGTCGCTTACCAATTCGCGCCGGGTTCCCACCTGAATCTTGGCGTAAAAATCGTCTTCTTCATCTGAGGGGGAATTTTCAACACTGGGGTTTTTTGCCCATGAGGGAATTGGTCGTCCTCGTGATCTTTGGTATGGTGAAATTTTGTCAAGGTGGGCGGGGTATTTGGTGTCATCGCGCGTCGCCGCCCTGTGCTCTGCTTCCCGTTTTCCTGCTGCCTCCACCATCTATCAGGGTTGCTATTAATCCATTGGTGATTTTTCCGACGGTCGGCTACTGTTTCTTTCTCAGGGCAATCCGCGATAAAATGTCCATACTGTCCGCAATTAAAACACCTTTGTTTGCCTTTCGCGGAGATGACGGCCAAAGCTCCTGATACCCCTTGTGCAATCCCTTGGGCTACTGCTTGTGCAACTGTGTTTTCTGTGGAGTGATGTTTAATGCATGCCTCTATCATTTGGTCGATCGTCGGTTCGGGGTCAATGGGCAATGCTCGAAGGATAGGTTTCGTAGTTGAATTAGCATTTAGCAAAGCCATTTTTACTAGCATCTCTTTTCTTGCGTTGGCACTTTCTAGCTGTTTTTCTAGTGCCACTTTTAATCTGTCCCCAAATTTTATAAAGGATTATTCGACCCCTTGTTTAATGGTGGTGAAACTTTGAACTGGTATTGTTTCATCAGGTACCAGCAGGAGAGATGCCTTCGCTGCACTTGCAATTTCTTTTAATGCTGAGTCTGGGATGTCAAACTGGTCGGTGGGCTTCAAATAGTTGCCCTCACCGGCAATTTGTTCAAAAATTAAATTTGGTTTATTTGCATCATTTGCATACGCTGTTACTAATGTAGTCAATTTTTTCTTCCAATTATGTTCCCACAGCAGATATGCTGTTGGGGTGACTCAGCAACCAATAATATTCCGGACATCATGTGGTAACAGCGTGTGTGCTGCGAAGGTAGCCTCAAGCAAGTGTCTGAAATAGTGTGATCCTCGACCATGTTCTTTGGCAGCTTTATTGAGTTCTTTTAGTTCAGAAAAAGGCATAGGATCCCATGTAACCCTTCGTGCTTGCCGCCGCCCTTGTCTAACCATTATCGGGAAAGCAGTGATTTTATTTGCTATGTCCCAGTCATTGTCTTTAATTGCCTCACTTTTGATCTTGGACCAGTGATCTTCATATTCACAATCTGTCAGTGAGGATTCACTGCTTTCTGACAGTGTGGATTCACTGCTTTTCTCATCTGAGGAAGGGGCCTTAATGATTTTGTGGGTTTGCTTATTCTTTTTACATTTGGAAGGCAGCCGGCTTTGTGCAGCAGTTGGAGCCAAGATGGCTTCCTTCCAGGGTCTGTTAGCGGCACTTCTGGTCGAGGCCAAGATGGCCTCCTTCCGGTTTCCCTCACCAACACTTCTGGTCAACTCGGAGGCATCGGTGGGAGGGGCTAGGGATGAGACCTGGGGTGTAACTGGGGGTGGAGCCTGGCTCTGCCTGGGGGGCGTGGTGAGGGGCGGAGTCAGGGCAAGGGGTGTAACTTTAATGAGGAGGTGGGGCCACCACATTAGGGGAGGGACCCGACGCGGTTACACCATTCGACGCAGAGGGGTGGGGGATAGGGAAGGAACCCGACACACCCACGACTTAAGATGACGTGATCGAATAGTGGCCATTTTGTGTGGAAAGGGCGGGAAAACTTGGACATGTGGAAGACAAAATAGCGGGGTTTGTCATGTTCCCAGCGCCATCTTGGGTAATGACAGGACTGGGCAAATCTGAAACCTTTGGAGGGGGTAGAACTGGGTACACAGGCATTGGAAGGAGGTTACAGGGAAGGCCCAAGGCAGTGTGGCCAGCACTGTCCCGGGAAGGGTAGAGAGGGGGTTGGGGAGTGCCCGGGGGACGGTAGCTTCCCGGCATGACATTGTGGGACGCGCTCGCTGACCCACCCTCAAGAAGGGTAGAGGGTGTAGGAACAGGGGGTGAGGAAGGAGGGGTACAGGGTTTTAACTGAGGGTCCCGAACTTTTCCCGCATCATCCCCGGAACCGATTTTTTCTAACGCTCTAATTATAAACTTAAACAACAGAAAAAACTTTGCTACTGAAAGATCCCCTAACTGAACAATTGTTAACTTGCTTCCCACTTCATCCCAGAAACGATTAGACTTAACAGAATTTAACTTAGTATGTGGAAAACACTCAAAAATCCATTTAACAGAATTCTTCAAAACCACCCGTCTAAACTTAAATTTTCCCTCAACAAGGATATTCTTAACTTGGATATTAAAACTCCCGCTCAGGATGGGTAAGCAATGGACGGCTAAAATTGTTTCCCATCCTGCCTTCACTCCCTCCCAGCCAGTAAAAGGTGAAAAGAAAGGAAAACACCCAATGAACTCACAGTTGTTCTTTGCTCGTTAGCGGTGAAGGGCAACGAAAAACCGGCGGGAGGTGGACACCTGGTGCGACCGGCTGCTGCAGTCAGGTGTCTCTTGCAGGTCCCGGTCAACGCCTCTGACGTACCTCCTGCTAGAACGCAGGGGGCTCCGCCAGAGGAGCTGGGCTGCCCAAGGCCATGTCTTCACCTCACGATTGAGGACAGCTCGCTAGGGGAACCTCCAGGGGGAGTGCCCCACGTTGGGCACCAGCTATCGCCACCCGCCTAGGTCTTCTCGAGGGCAGCGACCTTCCCCAGCGAGTTGCCTTGAGCAAGGCAGCCTCAGCCCAGGTGGCGCAGGGCACCTCGTTGAGTGATTTCAGCTCAGTTGTGAGAGTAAAGCCCATATGCTCAGATTGGGCGGAGCTGCGGAGAGAGCTCTTCTCTTGGGGGGCGAATTCAGGCGACGCGGAAGAATAACTCAGGAGCCGGGGATGATCTCCGAGAGGCTTCTTTATTATCCCAGCGCCGACGACTCGAAGATCCCGAGGCGTCTAGCCACCGGGGTTATATACACTTAAGAACAGGGGCGGGGTTTTGTTACCAACCAATGGGATTAAGAATTGAGAAAACGGACCAATCAGGGAGGGTTTCAATAAACAAATTAGGGGATTGAAACTGGGACCAATCAGGGGAAGGATTCAGGATTAACCAATCAGGGAACAGAACTGTGATACAATACATTGACCAATGGGAACAAACTGATTAACATATAAAGAACAACCCCCTAACTGTATCAACGAAAGTAGTTAACTTATTCAATCACTTGTGGTTCTCCAAGGGAGGCTGGGCGCATTGCCCTTTCCATGTCTTCCTCAGAGGCATGGTCTCCCACAGTTATTAGCTGTAAAACTTTCCAAACAAGTCAAAGAATGGGTCAGGTTGGAAGGGACCACAACATGTTATCTGGTCCAACCACCCCACTTAAGCAGTGTCACCCTAGAGCACATTGCACAGGATTGTGTCCAGATTGTTCCTGAATATCCCTAGGGATGGAGACTCCACAGGCTCTCTGGGCAATCTGCTCCAGCGCTTGGTAACCCACACAGTAAAGAAGTTCTCCCTCATGGTCAGGAGGAACTTCCTGCGCATCAGTTTCTGCCCATTGCCTCTTGTCCTATTGCTTGGCACCACCAAGCAGAGCCTGGTCCATCCTCTGGACACCGTCCCTTCAGATACTGGCAGATATTGATGAGGTCCCCTCTCAGTCATCTCTTCTGGAGGCTGAACAGGCCCAGCTTCCTCAGTCTTTTCTTATCAGAGAGATGGTCCAGTCCCTCAATCACCTTTGCAGCCCTCCTGCAAAGGGAGGACCTGCTCCAGGTGCTCCACATCTCTCTTGTCCTGAGAAGCCCAGAACTGGACACAACACTCCAGATGTTCCTCAGCAGGGCAGAGTAGAAGGACACGGTCACCTCCTGTGATCTGCTGGCAAAGCTCTTCCCAATGCACCCCACGATACCTTTGGCTTCTTGGCGACAAGGACACACTGCTGGCTCATTAGCAGCTTGTTGCCCACCACAACCCCCAAGTCCTTCTCCATGGAGCTGCTTCCCAGCACATCAGCTCCCAGCCCATATAGGTCCAGGGAGTTATTCCAGTCTTGTTTCCCAATCTGAAGTGTGGGATCAGTATTTTTTCTCTCCTAGTCTTAATTTTAAAACAATAATGGTAGTAGAAATTACTAGCTTTCTATCACCTTACTTAATTTTACAGCACTTCAAGTGAATGCCTTGATTAGCTGCCAGAAATTATTTTTGTTGAGAAAAAGACTAACAAAATCCCAAAGCAAAAATAAACTTTAAAACCCCAACATAAACAACAACAACAAACGTAAAAAAAAACACCTTGGTTTCACGTATCTCATATTAAATTGCAGAAGTGTGATAGTGAAGAGAGACCAGGTCACACTGATGCCCTGTATCTGGCTATATAGTCAAGTAAATTAAAAGAATATCTGTAATATTTACTTATACATACTCTTCAAAGCATTTGGAAAAAAAAAAAAAAAACCAAAGCTTCACATCTGATATGCTAAAATGTCAGGGAAAAAAATAATGAAAGCAGAATGCAGAGGTATATACTAAAACACTGTTTGACAAATCTAATCCTTCAGATCAGATTTGGCTTTGTTGTTAGGAAACTGAGTTTAAAATGCTCTTTAATGGCGAGTCTTAAGAGTAGTCAGTTCTTCCAGACCTAGATGCATTTAGTAAATGGAGGTATAAGTTAGAGGCTTAACCTGCATCTTGTTCCCTTTCCATTGTTATATTTTAATTTTTTTTTCAACTTTCAAAGTTAAAAACTGTCCCTGAGCTCTGCTGTAGCGGCGAGAACAGGAGGGGGCCCTGCTGCCCCTCAAGGTGGGCAGGGGTCGCAGAGGGCATTACTTTGACAGAAGTGTTTTTAGTGGATTAGTTGAATTTGACCTAAGTTCCTGTCTGGCGAGTTCAACTGTGTTTGTTTTAGAGAGCTCCCAGCTGGGCTTAAAGCTCTTTTTTTCTTGCACTTCCATCGTTAAAGCCAACCCTGGGTACTGCTGAGAGGAGACCAAAAGCCAACACCAGTCCTGGGCTACCGACCCAAAGCGTGCGAATACACGCACAGAGCAGGTGGTGACACTGACGGCATCCTGGTGTGCTCCTTCCCCGCTCCGGAAAGCCGGAGCTGCTTCTGTCGGCTGCCCTCAGGAGAAGGAGCCGCCGGGGTGTGCGGAGAAACATCAGCCCGTCCCCCAAACCGGGGGACCATCTGCGGTCTCTCCGCCCCGTGGAATGCGGGCCCGCCTCGGGCCCCGCCGCGCCTTTCCCTCCATCGCCCCGCAGTAGAAGCGGCGGCCGCCCAGGTCTCGCGAGAACCGGGGCTGCCGACGCCGCCGCCATGGAGCCGCCGGTGCGCGGGCCGCCGGGGCTGTCGGCCGTGCTGGCGGTGAGCGGCAGCGGGGCCGCCCGGGAGAGCGGGGCTGTCCGGCGGGGAGGTGGGGGAGGCCCTTGCTGGGGACCTGCTCCTTGCCGAGCCTGGTGCGGAGGACTGCGGGGCGCGGTCGGTGACCGAGACCGGCCGCATTCGGTCGCTGTGACCGCCCGGTGACGCCCCTTCTCCTGCCGCTGCTTGACCCGCTTTCTCTCTGCCCGCAGAGCACGGACTGGTCCGAGCCCTGGCTGCTGGGGCTGGCGGCCTTCCACCTGCTCTGCTTCCTCCTGACGTGCGCGTCCCTGCAGCACCGCCGGGTGCAGGTCGGGCACTTCCTCTGCATGGGTGAGTGCACGGGCGCACCGTGTGGTGCCGGCCGCCAGCAGTGCCTGCAGTTTCGTATCTCTCCGCTAGCAGTGCATGTGTCTGTCCATGATAATCTGCCATAGAACCTGCTATGGCCTATAAATATGTATTTATTTTATTTCCAAGAAAATTTACAAAGTAGTGAATTAATACTCTCACCTTAGTGAGGAAGTGGGATGAGTAAATGTACTGCATGGTCATTGTCGTGTGTGTCACAGCTTCTCAATGAAGTGTTGCTGTGCTGCAGAAGCAGAAAAGAAATTGATTGAGAGCCAGCAGTTGCTTTGTGCACTGCCTTGTTCTAATGATGCAGTTCAGTGAAAGGGTCAGCTTCAGTTTCTGAAGCAAGTTCACCAAATGCCCTGCTGACAGCCCGATAATGGCATGAGAAAGAGCAAGACTGGCAGTAACAACTTGTGTTATCTCGGGGTTTATCAGCCTGAGAATCCAGTGACACTGCCTAGCCAAAGCAGTCGTGGCTGACTGGCAGAACACACACCACCTTTGGTTTGATCACATAGATTTGGATTAGATGATGTATTACGATCAGTTTTTTTTTTAAAGAAATACTGAATCTAATATTTTTCTTTTCTTGTTTAGTGGGCTTAGTGTACTGCGCTGAATATATCAATGAATTAGCAGCCATGAATTGGAGGTAAACGTTTTCACTTTCATTTTTTGCATAAAACTATATAGTACAACGTAGTTAGCACATACTTATAAGAAATGATAATACCATGCATCTGTTGTACTGCTTAAAATCTGTTTATATGGATGATTGTGAACTAACTCATCAAAAAACTGAGAAAAGCAGAGTGGTATGGTTAAGGGGAAAAGAATGGAATTTTTTGTTTCAGGGGTTTTTGTGTGTGGTGGTTTTTTTAATTGTTTTTTGTTTTACTTTATTTTTCCTTTTGTTGAGTTTTCTTCGGTTTTCTTTGTTTAATAGCTGAAGTTAAGAACCACTTCTCAAAAATACCACTGCTGTTTTATATACTTACTTACATGTGTAACAAGCATTAACACTTGCCTGTTTTACTAAACCTGTATACCAGAATTAAACTGATGGTTTATTTTGATATTTGAGCATTCAACTAATCTTTCCCTGGTATCACTGAAAGTTGTGTGTTTAACACCACTTTATGCTGATATGTAATTGTAGTCATTATGTTTCACTTCAGGCATACCTGACCTAATTACAGCTTTGCTACATATGTTAACTCTGTTATCTTTTCTAATATAAGTAAGCAAAATACCTATAAAAGTAATTTCAGATGCTTCAGAATAAGCATGATTTGTGATGCTCTCTTGTAGTCATGTTAGTTAGCTTTTGCACAATAAAACTGTAAAGAAGAGAAAGACTGGTATTAATATTCATAACTGAAGAGATATCAACTGCCTCTTTCTTCTGACTTAATGCAGTAGAATGGTGGCCCATGCTTGGTGATCCCAAGAGCAGGGATGACACTATTTTACAGTGTCCATGTAGAATAGTTGCTGGGAAAGTTGAATGTGTGAACTACACTAAATAAAGCTTTGCCTTTTTATTTCTTTCAGGCTCTTTTCTAAATACCAATACTTTGATTCAAGAGGAATGTTCATTTCACTTGTATTTTCAGCGCCACTGCTGGTGAATACTATTATAATTGTGGTATGTATGTGTTCATTCATATAGGTGCTTTCATTAAATGAGGAAGTAAAGGTATATGGATTAGTTGAATTTAATAATTTACTTACTTTTCAGGTCACCTGGGTTTACAGAACTTTGAATGTAATGACTGAACTAAAGATGCTACAGCAGAGAAGGAAAGCAGAAAAAGAGAAAAAGAAGTGAAAGCATCAAACTATTTTTCTTTCTTCAGTTGTAATAATGCCTGTCCGGGTAATCAGTCCTTCTGTATGGGTGTGCAGGAACAGAAGTATTTCTGTGTCCAGTGTCAAGAGGACTTTGTAATTGCAGCTGTGGACATTGAGGTGAAAGCAGGTATCTACAGTACCTTTAAATTGGATGTGAAATTATGAAACCCAATGTTAACGAATCTTTGTCCCCTTCAGTGTAATATTGTTTTCCTCTGTGACCAAGGCTGTTAGTATTGATGAGACACAATCTTCTACTTTCCATTTGCCTGTGTATTTTTTTACTATGTCTTTATTCTGTGCTTGTCAGGTATCAGTTATTCTGCTGCTTAAGCCAACTGGAGCTGTGTTGTGAATGACAGTAAAAATGAGAGATTTTATTCAGAATAACTCAGGAATCCATGCTTCTGTGAAGCACTTCACTTCTTTATAAATCAAGCTTCATATTTCCTATATGTACTGTGTGCCAGTGGCATTTTATAAATAAAACTGTCCACTCACTGTATCTTAAATTGAGTTAATTTGTATTAATTTTAATCAGACGTTTCCTTCTTTTTTCCTCATAAAAATTCCCAGTTTGGCAAATTTCTTGTTTTAATTTCTGTAAAAAAATCAAAATTATCTCTGCATTTCTTTCAATTTATACTTTCATGTTTTAAGGCTTCTAGATAAATAGAATTTTTTAAAACTAGATGAAAATTTGATAGTTTTGTGCTTTTTTTGTGGAGCAGCAAGGAAGGGAAGAAACTTAGTAACGTTATATGCAATTTTGTTCCCTTTTTTGCTTTTTTAATACATAAGTGAAAATTAGAAATAGGTAAAAAGAAGTTAGTTTTGTTTCAAGTAGCCTGTTTTTTTTGAATTAAGGTAATTTAAGAAGGGGTGTGGACACAATGGAGACTATCCATATTTAGTAAAAGTTGTATCTTTGTGCAGAAACATACAGTTCTGTCTAAAATAGGTGTCATTTATGACAAGAAAGATGATCTACAGAGCTGATCTTACAGTAATGTGGAAAATATTTGGGTACAAAATTGCGCAACACTAGGAAGTTTATAAGCTAAGGAAGTATTTGTGAAACTAATTTTAGTCACTTGAATTGTCTTCACAAGAATGGAGATACGGACACAGTTTGCAAGTCTAAACACAACACGGAGAAAGTGAAACTCCTACTGAAAGGGTAGTGAAGTGTTAAGTGTTGGATCCATTTCTTTATCTTTCCTGTGCCTCTTCTGCGTTCCTTTACCCACTCATTGCTCCATCCAGAACTACTGGCGGCTAGACTATTTTATATTAGTGAACTAAATAGATGCAGGTTTGTGTGTTGTCCCATTCTGACTGTTCTGCTGCAGCTCTTGGTGCAGCGTTGGGTGGCATCAACTGGATGGAGAAATCTCAAGTGGTCTGGTAGATAACATGGGCTTTTTGGGAAGGAGTGAAGAGAATCTGTCCAAATGACTGCCAGGTGGGCTGTGGCAGCTGTCACCAAGACCAAAGAACAGGCCTTTCTGATTTGATATGCATAGGATGATGTCCTTCCAGGCTGGTTTATAAGAGTTCAGCCTTGCTCCTACAATTTGGTGGGGAGAGTTTGCAATTTTCACACATGGCCCTAGGCATGACCCTAAGCAAATGTTGTGCTCCTGGCTTTCCTGTTGATAACTGTTCTGCAAGAAATCAGTGCACAACTGTTTTAGTGTCAGACACTTGAAGCTATAATGCTTTATATGGAGATACCACCTGTTACCGAGTAACCTTCGGTTTCACAGTGTGATGTGCATGAATTTGATTCACAGTAAGTGAGGAGGTTCAGAGCAGCTGAGCAACAAGTCTCTTGCAGTGGAAAACAGTGTGCCTTATTTAGTACATCCAAACTTTCTCCAAATAGTTTGGTATTTTTTCATGTCACGTGTGTGAGTTTGGAAAAAAGATGGATAATACTTGGTTTAGAAAGCATGATGGCTTTTTTTTTTTTTGGGGTCTTCTAAAAGTATTGCAGTGTGAAAGTATAAACAGCTCCAAAATAAAAAACTGTTATTGTGAAGGATGAGCATCTCAAAACTGAATTTTAAACCTTCCCTGACTCCTGGAACTACAGTAAGTAAATCTAGCAGCTACATGAGATAAATTTTCACAGACACAAAACCCTACCGTCCATATATTGTAAAAACACATGGGTTGAAAGGGACCTTGAAGATCATCTAGTTCTGACCCACTGGCCAGGGTTAGGGATTCCACCCACTAGACTGGGTGACTCAAGACCCAATCCTACCTGGCCTTGAACATTTCCAGGGTGCAGCATCCACAGCTCTGGGCAGCCAGACGCCACCATTTTGTGAGTGAAGATGTTCCTCATAACAAATGATCTAAACCTGCCCTCTTCTTTTTGAAAGCTGCTCCCCTTTGTCTTATCACTACATGTCCTTATACAAAGTTGCTCTCCTTTTTTTTTGGTAAGCACCCTTTAAGTAGTGAAAAGCTGCAACCAGGTCTCCTTGGAGTCTTCTCCAGGCTGAATATCTCTGGATGACACCCCTTGCTTCTTTGTGTCACCTGCACCACTCAGCTTTGTATCATCTGCAAATTTGCTGAGGTTGCGCTGGCTCTCAACGTGTTATTGATAAAGGTATCAAAGGACACCAGTGCCAAGATGGGGGCTCTGAGGAATACCATTTGTCACTGGCCTCGATGTAAGCAATTGACTACAATCTTTTGCTTGTGTCCATCCAGCCAATTTCTTATCCACAGAATACAAATCCATGTCTCCCCAGTTCAGTGATGATGATGTGTCACAGGCATTGCAGAAGTCTGTGTAGATAACATCTGTCTGTCTTCTCCTGTTGATTGTTACAGTTGCTCCATCATAAAAGGCCACCAGGTGGGTCAGACAGGATTTGCCCTTAGTGAAGTCTTCTTGGCTGTCTTGGATGACTTTCTTGTCTTGCATGGGCATGTGTGTTTGTTAGAAAAATATTCCCATTTTCTACATTTCAGACTCAAATTTGTCTGTGATCTCCTCTGGCTAAACTTGCCTAAGAAGCACTAAGTTTAAGAGAGAAGTTGTTAGTTGATTTGCTTTGTTCTTTTTTTTTAAGTGTGTATCATAAACCATAAGAGAAACCCTCAGTAAATGAAGCATGACTTCTTTTCATCATGACATGATAGTGCAATAACATTAAGCATGGGCCTACTTGCTGACAAACCAACATAATTAGATCATGAATTTAGAGGCTGTTCTGCCTGATTAGAATTTGTTTGTATAAGTGGAAGACAGCCAAATATTTAAGAGTGGTGGAATACCCTTGCTTTTAATTGGGAAACCTGAATTTAGTTTGCTTGTGAAAGAGCCAGTTTATTTCATTTTCAAACATGCATACAGAAATCTGGTCACTGCTCAACTGGATCCTTTGGAGGGTGAGAGGAGTCAGAGGTGATTTGTAACTGGTCTGTGTATCTCGAAGGCAGTGACTCAAATCTTCAGCCTGCCTTAATGTGTCTTTCCATGACAGCACATGGTGTCAGCTTCCTGGAAAACAGTGCAAGGGAGATAGTAATATTAACCTGGTAACTTTATCGTAGTAGAAAGTAGTTTTGTTGCACTGTGAAATAATGATAATCTGTGAAAAAACAGATGATCAGAAATTAATTGGCAAACTTGCTGGAGTTTGAGGTTGGCCTTGTTTGCTATGAAAAAGTAGTAACTGAGATGAGTTTCCAAAAATGAGGACCTAGAATGCTCTCTTTTTCCATATCCACTGAAATACCATATTCTTAATGTGGGATGTATTTTAGCCTTGTTTTGGTCCAGTGAATCTCACAATTCTAGATAAAATGGAAAAGATACACTAAGGGATTTTAAATGTCTCTTCTTCAGCAGTATTTCATAGCTTAGTAGATACATTGGTCTCTATCTCCAATAAAAACTCCACCTATCTCCAAAAGGCACAGAAGGACAGTGAATCGAGGTCTTCTACGTCCTTGAGTGTATTCTCAAAGAACATAATCTTGAATGTATAAATAAAGAACTTTGAAGTACAGTCGTAGTGCTTTTCAACAGCCGGGTCTTGAAAGGAGGGGTCTACTTTAGAAGAGCTGTGTTTGAGTTGGTGATCGGCTGTGGCTGTGAATCCTAAATGGAGCAAAAGTTTACAAAGAATAGCTTTGTGGGTCTTGAGCATCATAATCTCAGATCTTGAGCTCCATTTTTATAGGAACTGAGATTTTCAGGAAAAAGAGGAGTAGTGATTCTTTGTCTGAACAAGGTAGAATACTGCTATAGAGTAGGAATTGTTCTATTTCTTCAAATACAGCTAAACATTTTTGCGTACTTTTATTGTAAGCTTGATTAAAAGTTCTGGATGCAATCCTGTAGAATGTGGTCTAGGATGATCCTGCTTGAGCAAGGAGGCTGGACCATGTGACTCACTGTGGTCCTTTCCAATGTGACCCATTCTGTGATTCTGTAATTTTTCACTTCAGATCAACACACCATTTTTATAATTAATGTATCAAAGTTTGGTGTTTTTTTGTTTAGGGAACACAAACACTGTGTATATTTCTCTACTAAAATATTTTAAAATATTTTAAAATATGTTTGAATTATTTTAATGTCTTTCAACTAAATACAAGTATTGTTTTTCTGTCCATCGGGGAAGAGATCACTGCAGGTAACCAAAGCCTCCACTGGATGTCACTGTCTCACACGCAAAAGCTGACTCAAAGCTTTCCTTTTGATAGGATTCTGTAGTGTTTTTCACCATAGCTTCATAAAGTCTTCAACATTTTGGAAGGACCAGGAAGCCATGGACTGTAACCTCTGAAAACGTAAACTGTTACCTGAGCTCCAAGAGCCACTCTCAAGTGTTTGTTGACACTTGCTTTTTACATTAAAAAGGAGCAGTGATGAGGTACATGTATATTTCCAGAGTCAGGAAGTTTATATGTGCTTTAAAATTTCTTAATGTATCACCCTGTTCGCTCATAACTACATTTCATGAGGAGGATCCTGTCTTCAACCAATTAAAAAGTAATATAACAATGAAAAATAATTACATTATTGTGTGACCAATATGCAGGAAAGTTTACTGAAGCAGTCTAGTTCACAAATGGATGGAGCTTATGCATGTTCTCTATTTTTTTGTAATTTACCATTGCATAATGCAGTATTACCATGTCTGTGCTTGTTACATGACAGCCAGCAGTCACTTACAGTCACGACTGAGGTTCTCAGAAGTCACTTCAGACTTTCTCCACCACCTGGCAAACAGTGCTTTGGAGTGTTCAGAGGTTTTGTGGCTTCATTTGAGAAGGTCTGTGTGCAGTGTTCTCCACTTGATGTTCTCCTTTGTGTACCAGGTTTTGAACCTGGTGTTTTTTAACTCTGCGATTCATCTGAGTTCTATTTTCCACACACCACCTGTTGAAGAATAGAGACTTACAGTTTGAATGGACTTTGTCCCGCTTCTTCACAGCATTCACATTCACATAACAACAAAAGATTAGGCAATTATAATGCAACATGCTTGAAAAATGCCAGCCTCATAAATCAAGCCTGACGTGTTTTGTTGACTTCTGTTTTAGAATCTATATTCTTCTAACTAGTTCCTCCAAATTGTGGCCATACTTAAACGACTATTTTGCTGTAATACCAGAACAGTGTGGTACTGGATAGAAAATATCTCGGGGGACTCCAAAGGAAGGCTTCTATATTTCCTATATTTGTATTTATTTTTTCATATAAATATGAACTGTAAGAATCTTTCTCATATAGTTTCAGAGGCATAATGAAGGTGGGAAAGGAGCTGTAACTGGTAACATCTTACACTGCTACAAGCACTGATTTTAAGTGGTCCCACTGAAATCATGGTCCTGTTTTCTTTGGCACTGTCTAAAGTTAGAACCAATTGAAACTAGCAGGACAGGATCAAATATATTGCCTCTTTCATCTGAACACATCATAATTAACAAGGCATTCAGCAGAACTGATTGAAACAAGGCACATGCCTTAAAATGGACAAGTTCCAAGTGTCATTTGCAATAGACTTAATCCAGCCCCGAATCAAAGAAATACAATCTTGTGTATCTTTCTTTCCTTCTGTTCCATCAAGAAGAGTTTGCATAGTGACCCAGGGGGAGGCAGAATGAGATTCAGCTGGACAAAGAGGCATCTAGGGTAGGACTCCTCACTGAAATCACTCATCTGTCAATATTAGAACTGTGTAATAAACACACCTGAGTAGTTTCAATCAGCAGAGGAGGATGTGAGGTTTTGTGTGTAATCAGAACTAATACACCTTGATCTTAAAGAACGCTAAGCTTGGGAGGGTTTTAATATGGTAAGGAGTTCAGGAAAGCTGGGTGTTCTTCAAAACAGAGTTTTTGAGGGCACAAGAACAGACTGTCCCTGTGTACCAAAAAAAGGAGTCGACGAGGCAAATGCCCAGCCTGGATAAGCAAGGAGGTTTTGGATGAACTCAGGAATAAAAAGAGGATGTATCATTCTTGGAAGGAGGGTCTGGTCCCTCTGGAAGTATTTAAGAAGGCTGCTAGAGAATGTAGGAAAAAAACTAGGGAGGCCAAAGCTCAGTTTGAACTTAAAATGCTGACTTCTGTAAAAGACAATAAGAAATGTTTTTACAGATATATTAATGATAAAAGGAAAGGTAAGGCCAACCTTTGCTCCCTATTGGATGAGGGAGGGAACTTAGTAACTGCTGAGGAGGAGAAGGCAGAAGTACTTAATGCCTTCTTTGCCTCAGTTTTCAGTTGGAAGACAACTTGCCTTCAGGACAGCTGTCCTCCTGGGTTCGTTGATGGTGTCAGGGAACAGAATGGGCCCCCCATTATCCAAGAGGAGGCAGTAGAGAACTGCTGAAATGCTTGAATACTCATAAATCTATGGGCCCAGATGGTATCCACCCCAGGGTAATGAAGGAGCTGGCAGATGAGCTTGCAAAGCCACTCTCCATCATTTACAATCAGTCCTGGCTCACTGGTGAGGTTTCGGATGACTGGAAGATGGCCAATGTGACACCCATTCACAAAAAGGGTGGAAAGGAGGATCCCAATAATTATAGACCAGTCAGTCTGACTTCAGTACCTGGAACAATTTATACTGAGTGACATCATGCAGCACCTACAGGATGGCCAGGGTCTCAGGCCCAGCCAGCATGGGTTTAGGAGGGGTAGGTCATGTTTGACCAACCTGATCTCCTTTTATGACCAGGTGACCCCCGTGATGGATGCAGGAAGGGCTGTGGATGTTGTCTATTTGGACTTCAGCAAGGCTTTTGACACTGTCTCCCACAGCATACTCCTGGATAAGCTGGCAGCCCACGGCTTGGAGAGGAGCACTCTTTGCTGGGTTAGGAACTGGCTGGATGGCTGGGCCCAGAGAGTGGTGGTGAATGGTGCTGCATCCAGCTGGCAGCCAGTGGTGTCCCTCTGGGGTCTGTGCTGGGACCAGTTCTGTTCAATATTTTCACTGATGACATGGATGAGGGTATTGAGTCTTTCATTAGTAAATTTGCAGATGACACTAAGCTGGGAGCGTGTGTCGATCTGTTGGAAGGTAGGATGGCTCTGCAGAGAGATCTGGAACAGCTGGATCGATGGGCAGAGTCTAACAGAATGAGGTTTAATGGCTCCAAGTGTTGAGTCCTGCACTTTGGCCACAATAACCCCCTGCAGCGTTATAGGCTGGGGGTGGTGTGGCTGGACAGTGCCCAGGAGGAAAGGGACCTGGGGGTTCTGGTCAGCAGCCGGCTGAACATGAGCCAGCAGTGTGTGCCCTGGTGGCCAAGAGGGCCAATGGCATCCTGGAATGGTGTGGCCAGAAGGAGCAGGGAGGTCATTCTTCCCCTGTACTGGGCACTGGTGAGGCCACACCTTGAGTGCTGTGTTCAGTGCTGGGCCCCTCAGTTTAGGAAGGACATTGAGATGCTTGAACACGTCCAGAGGAGGGCAACAAAGCTGGTGAAGGGATTGGAAAACAAGCCATATGAAGAACGCCTGAGGGAGCTGGGGTTGTTTAGCCTGGAGAAAAGGAGACTCAGAGGTGACCTTACCGCTCTCTACAACTTGTTGAAAGGTGGCTGTAGTCAGGTGGGGGTTGGTCTCTTTCTCCAGGCAGCAACTGACAGAACGAGAGGACACAGTCTTAGGCTGCGTCAAGGAAAATATACGTTGGATATTAGGAAGAAGTTTTTCACTGAAAGAGTGATTAAATGCTGGAATAGTCTCCCGGGGGAGGTGGTGGAGTCACCATCCCTGGATGTGTTTAAAAAAAGACTGGATGTGGCACTTGATACCATGATCTAGTTGAGGTGTTAGGGCTGGGTTGGACTTGACGATCTTGAAGGTCTCTTCCAACCTACACATTCTATGATTCTATGATCTACAAGACATGAACTGTTTAGGTCTGTAATTGTAAGAGTAATGTCTCTGATAAAATACTGGTCATCTTGATTTAGTGATTAGTGAGAGTAATCAGCTTCCTATAGCCGTGCTAGAAAGAATGTGATTTGTAATGTCTGTCCTCAAGCAAAAGCAGCACAAAAATCAGGAAGCTGATGTACTAAACAAATGACATAGGAGCTTTTGGCTCTTTATTGCAAAGGATTTTCTAGCAGCGTCCAGGGAACTGTAAGATTTTGGTTGTTTAAATGCATTAAATCAATGTTGAAAAATGGGCTTAGAAACAGATTTAATGGTTTTACTTAAAGGTGTTGTATTTGTACGTTGATATTGAGAACTTTTGTAAGTAATCACAGGATGTTTTTTTAAGTCCTGGAATCAACACAAAACAGTTCAGTTTAATCTTTTTTGTTGCTTCAATGTTCCTAAATCCTAAATTAGACAATTAATTCCACAGTAATTTCCAAAAAGTGAGACACAACATCCACCTGATTAAAAAGAGCTAATTTATAAAGAAAAGGCTTATGAGACTGATTTCTTTCTAACAAATTGCTTTATTGATTTTTACCATCAAAAATTCAAATAGATTAGTAAATAGTGTATGTTATACAAGTTTTCTGCTTCCTCCATGTTGTAGGAAGAACAAATGTAAAATGCAAAATTAGATGACTAGATTTATATGTCAGCAAACCATGACAATTATAATGGTATGTGACTATGTAATTCTCTTCGAAGTAGCAGTAAAAATAATCCAAAATATTATTAAATAGAGGTCCTTTGGAAACTGATTTGTCAGTAACTTTGATACTTATAAAAAATAACTTGAAAATGTGCAGAAAACATAGTTTATCCATGAGCTGTGGTTTCCTAAACCATTAACTTGCATGAAGTTTATAAAAAGTTTGGCAAGTTTTAGTTTGAATGAAACACACTGAAGATACTAATTTGTACATTTATGTCAAAAAGAAAAGCTCTGAAGAAACTCACAGAATGATAAATTATTCTGAGTTGTAAGAGACCCTAAAGGATCATCAATTCCTTTGGAATTTTGTAGAATTATAGAATGTTTGGATTCAAAGAGTCTTTGAAGGTCACCTAATTCCAACCCAACTGCCATGGCAAGGATGCCGCTCACTAGACCAGGTTACTCAGGGCACCATCCAAGCTGGCCTTGGAAACTTACAGGGGTGGGACATACACAGCTTCTCTGGAAAACCTGTTCAAGTGTCTTACCGTCCTCAAAGTGGAGAATTTCTTCCTAATGTAAACCTACTGTCTTTCAGTTTGGAGTCATTCCACCTTGTCCTGTCACTACAAAGTCAAAAGTCTCTCTCCGGGTCTCTTGAAGGTCCCCATTAGGTACTGGGAAGTGCTCCAAGATCTCGCCAGAATCTTCTCTTCTCCAGGCTGAACAACCACAAATCTCTCAGCCTGTTTTCCCTTTATGACTTCAAGTCTTCAATGTTAATAGAAATCATCCAAAAGGACACAATCTTAAGTGAAGTGAAATACATTGGAGTCTTTCAGATTGATTTTTGTGGTATGGATTTCAGATCATATCAATGTGTTTATAAGGTGAAATTAAGTAAAATTAATACACTTAAAGACAACTTTTCATGGTTCTATCATGATAAAGAAATATAAATGCCAAGTAAGAAAATTACAGGGGGAAAAAAGGATATTATTATCACATTTTTTGACTGACTGCAGCTTTAATTCTGGTGTATATTAATATATTTCAATATTGACAAATTACAGCCTGCTATAGCTCAGAAATGTCACCAAAATCCTTTCAACTGAAAAATTGAGAACTTGTCCTCTCAAATAAAAGCAAACTTCTTTTAGAAGTTGCATCTTCAAACAAAATGTTGAATGAAAATGCTGAAACTATGCTAATTGTATTAAATTTAATATTCTATTATTATTTTTACTAATATTTATTTTGCCTATCAAATAATGATAGGTTAAAATATCTCAATATCATACTTGATTAAACAACACTGAAGCCTTCTGATTTTCTTGTACATATGCTTATTATGTAGAGACATATTAATTCAATTCCAATTTTCAACAATCAGTGTCATTCAATGCCATTAACTTTGATCATTTCTGTGGAAGAGACCCTTTTAGAGTGTTCATCTTATTTAAATTTAACCCTCTATTTTGATGAACTATAGCTTTATTAAATCATTTTAAAAAAAAGCAAGTGGAGAATATACATAATTGTTTCAATTAAATACATAACTGGCCATATTCTATCTTGGCTAGAAAGTGATCAGTTTGCTTTACAACCCTTAGAGGGCCCCGTTGCTATGTAGGACTGGAAAACAGACTAATTTTGTCATCTTAACATATTCTGACATCTACTGTAATTTAATTTAGACCCTATATTAACTCTGTTTACGTGGGTTTAACTGTGTACAGGGCCTTCCAAGCTGGCTAAAAGGTCTGATGACGTAGATTTAGGATTGTGAGATGAAATAGAACGCCTACAATGCTGTTATGTGTAGTTTTATTGGAATTAGTAGCAAAAATGTGAGAAGATTCTCAGTTCCCAAATTTCAAAAACATGAGGACTCATCTAAAGGCAGACAACTAAAGCGTGACTTAATAATCTCTCATGATTTTGTGAATGCTTCACTGTCCATTCAGAATGTCTGTATGTAAATTACAGCATTGCAGTAATTTGCCCATTAAAAGGTTGAGGCAGAGTGTTGCCTCCAAATAACATATCTCCTATGGGCAAAGAGGCATAATTCGCTTTTTTTTTTTTCTTCCAGGGGATTCAGGTGTGACTCAGCTCCTTTCTAGAGGCACAAAACCCACTAAGACTGACAACAGCTCTAGCAAAGGGCTAGCACCACAAATAAGAAGTGTTTGATATGAAAGAGAAAAGAGAGCATGGATGTGGTAACTGAACTTTCATCCGTGTTTCAGCTTTCTAGAAGATTCTCTTTTAAAGGCCAAAGTGGAGGCAAGACATCAGAAACCTTAAAGGACAATTTCAACTTCACAGACTGCTCCTGTAAGATGACGTGCTCAGCAAATGGGAAGAGGTTTGAAATGAAACTCCTGGACAGAAACAAATCTGGCATGTGTAGAAACAGATCTGGGGGAAATGAGGCATTGAAGTTAAATGTGATTTTGTTTGTTTAAAGTATTTTTTTTTCTTTTTAATCTAGTATTTGGAAGGAATTGTTAAGAAAAACCAAACCAATAATCAGAGCAAAAAATTCATGGAAAAAAAAAAAAAAACATGATAAGGTGAAAGTTTCTGTGGTAGTGGTAGATATAGGGAAGCAGCCATCTAGGACAAGGAAAGGAGAAAACAGCTATGTGAAGGAAAATAGAAATGGACAGTGAAGTAAAAAGAAGTGTTTCTTACAGCCTGCAAGCTTTCTCAGGAAAAAGATAGCATATTCCTTGCATAAAAATCCTCCACAAGAGTTCTTGTGAGAAGGACCCAAATTATGTTGTGCATGTAAGCTGGAAACTCTTCTAAACCCATCAAATCCTGATTATGAAAACTCTTTTTCTGAAATAGCAAGAAAAAATTAATAAATAGGTCAGTGCTGAGAGTTAAAGCCACTAAACCTCACGCATTGCCTCCAGCACTCTGCTGAAGAGGGAGACTGACCCCAGGATACTACTCCTTGTTCCTTTATTCTTTGGGTGTGCTTTACAAATCAAAATTCTTCCCTCATCTTAGTTCATCTAGAGCATGAAGACATTAGCCATGACCATTTTAGCACACAAATCTGGCCCCCTTATCTCTGCCAGTATCAATATGTTGCTGTTCATTTTCATATTCACCTGATTTGGGCTCACCAAAATGAACCATCTCCCAACATGGTCTCTTCCTCAAAAATCAGTTATCCTTAACATAGGAATGGGAAATGCTGTCTTGCTCCACCCAGAAAATTTCTTTCAACAAGCCATGCTCTAAACACTGCAGGATTCACTATTGGGAGACTACTTCAGAAGGCCTCCAGTTGACCCTGTATCCTGGAGAATGCTAAATGATTTCCTGATAGAAAAAGGAGAAACTGCCCACCTTGCTAATATTCTCTCGTAGTCTTGGTGATAACAGATTCTATGAACAAAAAAAAATATTTTTATGAATATTAATTTTTATTCTTGAAGAGATTCATTTTCCAAGAGAAGAGAAAAAGAAAATAAGTATCTGGGAAAGAATGGGATGTTAAGGGTACTAAACCAAAATTGTATGCCATCTTAACTGAAAGTATTTGTCTAATACTCATAAAACTCCTATCTAAAATACAAAAAAGTGTTTTAAAAATTAAATTAATTTATGACTGTTGTGCTAGTAGGGATGGAATATGGGATGTATGGGATGTATGGGATGTATTAAAGTTCCAGCAAATTTAAAAGAAATAGGCAGGAAGGAAGGAAAATTATTGCATGAATCATACTCCCTTGGGTAACAGTGTCAGCAGACTAGAAATCATAATGTTGCATAGGACAAACAGATGAGCAAATTGATGAGTAACTGGCAAAAACTTTTTTTTTCTGAACACTGAACTGGCAAACAGCTCTTTTTATATAATAAAGATGTGAGGTAATCACTAAGATCTCTCTGAAAGTCAGAGCTATAAAGAAGAATATAAAGGAGCAGATGCTGTGTTATGATAATGCCCTAACAAATGGCTGCAGTAGCAGCCATGCTACTGCAAAATGTTTCCTCACAGACATATTTAATCAGAGGGGATAGACTTTGCTCTTACTATTTTAAAGAAGGTATTTATGGCATACTTTAGCCCGTTAGGCTTGTTTCAGTTCTATATATACTGTGGCTCAAATTTCTTAATCAGGACAGTTTGAATTTAAGCTGACCTCTTGGTATGCCCAGACTTGTTCCTCTGCTGGGCAGTTTGAAAGCCAGCATATAAGCAATTTGGATAATCAATGAGTATAGACAGTCCTTAGGCTGACAGTATAGACCAGTATTTTTTAAAACACTCTGAAACTTCCTTTTTTCAGTATCTGTCTCAGTGTGATCTCTCAAGTTAAGTTTTTTTTAGTTCTTTCTTGGTTAGGTAGGGAAGTAATGGATCTGATGTATTTCACTCTGCAAGTTTGTATTGATTGCCCCTACATTAAAGTGATGCCAGCAATTCCCTTCCTCAAGCAGCACTTCAGTTAACCCTGAAAAATCTCTGCACAGAACTAGCAGTAAGTTATTAGAACAAAATTATAATACTAGTATGAAAAAAATAACCATACACAGAAATAATTTGCCAAAGCATTAGCCAAGAGATACCTACAAGGAACAGCATGGACACCAAGGAGAAACAGAAGACTGTAGACACCAGAGGGAAGCCAGTGGGAATACTCCCTTTTTTCCACTTACTTTCCTGAAAACTTAGTATTTTCCTCTCAAATGAGACTCACAGCTTGAAAATAGATAAGCACTGCACTACAGCAAGTTTCACGATATCTCATGTCTCCTAAACATTGCATATTATGCAATGTATGAACTTCAGTTATGATTTCCTAAACTGTAGTTTAAGGACAAAAGATGTAATGTTCCCAAAAAGTGTGTGAGAGCAGTTGTAACCTTTCTGTGATGTGATAGTATGCTCTTGGTGGTTGGGATGGAAATACAAATAGTAAGGTATGAGGAAGACAGAAAACAAATCTAGTCTATGTGGCTAATATTTGAAATGAAAAAAAAAACCAACAAAAAACCACCAAAATTATAATTGGTAACAAAATTAGACCTCTTGGCTACAAATGAGGGCCACAAAAATGATCAGAGGATCAGAGGGTTGAAGCACCTCTGATGTGCCCTGCCCACTCAGTGGCTTTAGGGAAGATCATTTGATACAGTCTGGGCAGTGCACAGGAGAAACAACAAAAATTCTCAGGAGCTCCAGTAACAAATGAGTCATTAACCCACAGAGGGTTAATATCTTTTTCCCTATTAACCCTTTCTGAGGGCCAGCTTGACTTTCTTACAGAAGAAACCTTTCAAGAGGTCTAGGTTACACCAGAAAACCTTTCAACAAGTCTGATGGGCGCAGGCCATCTGAGAGGAGGAAGATTTTAGCAGTGGGGAGCACTAGAGATCGAGCATATCACAAGTTGTCATGATCTTCTGCCAGAGATTTTGGATTCAACCAAAAATCTGTTATCTTTTTTGTGGCACTCTGGCTGTTATCCCTGCGGGAAAACCTCTTCACCACTTCTCACAGGGTAACTCTGTGTGGAGAAACACAATTTATCATTAAAATTTACTCTGGACAGTGTGCAGGAGAAACAAACATTCTCAGAAGGTTCAATATCAGTGGGGACTGTGATTGTGAGAAATTTGGAGGATAAAGAACTCATCTTTGTTTATACAGATTCCTATGCTCTTCCTAAGAGATGTACTGAGTGGCCCCCGTTTTGGGAACAGAACCAAGACCTCACCCTCTGTTTATCCTTGTTTGTACTTTAGGACAGTGGTTGTGACTTGGGCTTTCTGTAGATATTCCCAGAGCAGGGAACTCCACCTTCTTCCAGGGCTGACAGTTCTGGTTCTGCCTGCAGCCTCCAAGCAAACTGAAGATGCAGGAGAGGAGATTCTTATTAAAGCAAAGAAAGAAATCAAATAAGCTCACATACTGTTTCCCCTCTTGATTTTGAGTCCATCTCAGGATTTTATGCCCTGTCATCCCTACTTTTCAGGCAGAAATTATTATTTCTTTCCCTTATTAGGGTTCAGAGTTATTTACTTAATTTATAAATAAACCTGTTACACACTGTGGACAGCACCTTGTCTATACAATACTATCATTATTCAACATTACAATTCTGCTTGTCTTTTCACTATGTGGGTTATGTTTCTTTATTTTTCAGAAAGATAAAAATAATTGATTTTAAAAGAGGATTATGATATTCTTGTACCCAGAGCTAATAGGAAGGAACAATTAATAAAATAAAGGCTCTCTTGGTCGAGACCAAATCCATTCAAGTGCTGTGCCTCTATGGCAAATAGCAGTTACTTTGTGAAGCTTGTAAGAACAAAAAAATCATGTGTTCCAGCATCCCACTACACATCACCTGGTGAGTTTTGCTGTGGGACATCCAGACAAGAACACAGCTGTTAAATAGCCTTGGATATACTTTCTTTCCGCATACAAATGCCATTATTTCAATGAAAATGCTTCAGGGCAAATTCAATCCTGTGTTCTTCTTGGGGATAATTTTCAAGGGTATTCACTCACCACTGTGAGATGCAGAAAAGCTGTAGTCCACATTTTCTTCAGAAGATGAACTGAACCCAATGTGTATTTATAGCCTAAGCCAACCTGCTGAAAGGCATGGGATCAAGTTCAAACTTAATGAGATGGGATTTTTAATTCATTAAAAAAATTAGTAGCAATAATGCTAATTTGGTTGAAATTCTTTAGTATTTTCCAAGCTTTTAATGATTCCAGGTCAACTCGGAAAGCAAAATATATAAATAATGTGATTTTTATACCATGTTCCAAATAACTGGACTAGCTGGTCCCTGTTTAAAATGATAGGTGGATGCCAATCTGATTTGCTACTTTAAAGCTTGACAAATTCCACGGGAATGAATAATGTGTCTCCTTTCTTGTCCTCTTAAGTGGGGGTAAGTGGGATTTTTNTTTTGGTTTGGGTTGAGTTAGATTGGTTTTTAGGAATAAGCTCTTTTGAGTAACATTTTTGTTGGTAAAGGTTTCTCAAGTCTAAGCTGAAACTGCTGACAATGATGATCAGACAGAAAGAGATGGAGGGAACCGCTTGATAAACCACAGCTTAAGGAATGGGAACCTCATTTAGAAAGTGATACAACCAGACTCAATCACAGTTCTGGCCTGGATAAGAACATGAGCTTGAGACTCACCCCAGTGGAGTGTACTTACCAGCAGCCTCTTGGATCTTCTTGGGCAGCCTGTTCCTTCCATCTCCTGTCAAGGGCTCACGAGAGAGAGCTCAGTTATTAGACAGGGAAAACCCTGGTCCAAAGTCCAACCTGCAGGGACAGTGTGCACCTACAGTCATGTCTGTTGGATCTCTCCAACCTTGGTGAACAGTCTAGACATCAAAATACTCTGGAATGAAGCTCATTGTATTTTGTCTTGCCTGTAAATGTTAATAAAGGATATCTATTTTGGAAATCATTTAAGGAACACGACTAAATCTTTACTCATTCTTTAAGTGTCATACTGGAAACAGATGGGCAGTTTTTTATTAGGATTACTAAAGAAACAGAGAAACCACTGAGAAGTGTGTTTAAAAATTAGTAACATTAGTTTATATGTTCATAATATTTGGGCTAAAACTAAGAAATCTTTGAAACAAGACGTCAAAAGATAGAGTAGCAACAATTCAGAGTTAAAGCTATGTTATTTTTTTAAAGATTGCTGTACATTTTTAAGGAAAAAAATTACTGTTCTGCAAAATACTTGGGTATTTTCATATTTTTTAAAATAATCTTCTTTCTTTGTTTCCTGATTATAATTATTCTTGTAGATGGAAAATTCTAATGCAATGAATGTTGGTGTGTACAATAAAAATAACTACATGCATATGGCAAGGAAGGACTATTGCTAATCTTTTTGTAACAGCCTAAATGGTCATTATTCTTGCATTTGTTGATAGGGTTTTCCTGTTTAACTGTTGAAAACATTTTAGTAGTGTATGGTGGCTTTTCTCCAGGTTTACATAATATTGTTTTCTTGTTGCAAGGGAGAAAATTTACATTAAACTTCATATATAGTAATTGACATTTATAGTGCATGTGGGAATGATTACTTTAACACATGAGAAAGCTGGAGCCTTAAAATACAGAATATTATCATTTTCCAACACCTTATTTGCTCTGTGCTATTAAATGCTCCACTGTTGGTCAGTTTCAATGTTTTTAATACTCATGTTTTTTGCTATGAGAATAGCAAAAATGTTGTATATAAAGTCTCAATGCATAGGTGTTTCTGAATGTCCATCAATGTTGTATGCATTGCTGTGTTATTGTTTCACTTGTGTCAGTCCCACTGTGAAATTTTGCCTGAAGCTCTGGCAAAGACATTGGCAGTAAAGGTATTATGAAAAATGGATGAATTTTTAAGGTTCTTAATTTTGGTCCGAATAGGTGTATTACAGTTGTTACAAATTCTGAGCTGCTTTTCCCAAGCAATTTATGTCTGAAATTAATGGATCATTTTTCTAGGGAAAAAAAAAAGGAAAGTTGGATTGGGATTTTGTGCAATATTTTGATTCTTAGAATTGCACAAACTTTGATCCTGTTTCCAAAAACTTGAAAGCAAAACTGTATCGTATACATCAAAAAATTTAAAATTAAGAAAAGAATCTTTTTTTTTTCTGATGTGAGAGCTTCTGCTAACATTGCCTTGAAAGTTCTAATTTCCTTTAACTATAAAAAAATAGACCAATTTAGCTCACAACTTTAAGGTCAAAGTTGTGCCTAAAATTGTCTTACAGTTTGAGGGCAAAACCTGAGAGAGACTTTAGCTGTGCTCCTCAGGAGGGGTATTGCTTAAGCACTGAAGGGATCACCAACCTCAGTAAAGCATAAGACTTCCCCCATTTGTTCTCTGACTATATGCATTTCCTGTGTGTGTGTGTCCCAGTCTCATTCCATCCCCAAAATTCTGACTATAAAATTCAGATAGCTTTATCTTAACAACAACCTCCGGCAATAACCCATTTTTTGTTTGTTTTTTTTGAAAATTGAAAGGAATCAGATAACAAAATTATAGATGAGTAGTTAACCAAAGTTTCACATTGTTGTGTTAGAAACACAAATGTTTGAAATGTGATGACAGAGAAGGTCACAGCCACACTATTAAATACAGCACCATTGAAAGCAGGGTGAGAAAGACACTTTTCTCAGTGTCCTCTAAGTGGGTGCAGCATAGAAGGAGGTGCCTTCAGGTCCTATCAGAAACTGCTCCTGATCTCCTTGTTAGCTGGGAAGAGAAGTTGCACACCCACAGTGTATGAATTCCTGGTGGGCAGCAAGTGCTGGAAGACTACAAGTAGAAAAGGAGTGCTGTATCTCACCACAGCCAATATGCTGTTCATCCTTGCATAAGGGAGATGTGAAAATGGCTGGTGGGTTGCCTGAATAACTTTTCTGTACAATTGATTGTGCTTTATTTGCCACAAATTTTATTGTGTCCTAAAGCTTTGCTCTTGTACAGGACTTTGCTTTCCCTGACCTTAAAAACATTTCAGAAAGATTAGTGAAGGCTACCACATTTTATACAGAAAGACAGCACATACAAAGTTTAGGGATGTCTCTGAGAGGGAGAGAGAGAGGTGAGAAGATGTTTTTCTCAGTCAGCACACAGCTGTTGCTTACCACCTGCAGGTGATCATTAGCATGGGAAGCAAACGGTCATTTACTCTTTTCCTGAAAGTGTGAATTAACATTAAATTTGTATTGGAGCAAGAAAACACACTGTACTATGTAGTTAAATTAATTCTAAGTCACTGAAAAAATATATTCAAAGATGTTAATATGGCTGCAAAAAAAGCTTCATCTGAATTATTTTGCTGATTAGTCATTAGTAGTAAGTTATTTACAACTGTAAATTTAAACATCCATGTTTAACTAAATATATATCGCTTACATTTCACATTTTTATATTTAGTATGTAAATGTTAAAGTTTAATATGCTGTTTAGATCTTGACTTCTAATTGTTTATTCTTTAAGAATTGAAAGTGTTAACAATGTTTAATGGTTTTTCATTGAGTTTAATTTTATTTGCACTGTTTATTTGCACTTTGCCATACTAAATTTTATTTCATGGAGAAATCTTCATTACAATGGTGTCATAAATACCTCGTTTATATTCACCATTTACAGTTTTTCCTTTCTGCCAAAATCAGCTTCAACTGTAAAATAAAACCAGGTTCTTTGCACAAGACACTTACTCCAAGGTTACTGTTGTTAGACAGTCTAAACACTCTTTTCCATCTAATACTATGAAAGCCTCTACAAAATGTTATTCCCTTGTCATGCAACCTTTTTGGCTGTAAGGTCTGAGAATTTTCTAGGAAATTTTAAAATTAGTCACCTAACAACAAGAAACACACTTCAGTTAGTGCAACTATCTGGGGATAACTTTGATGCAGAAAAAAAACAAGTGCAATTTTTGTATTTCTACTCTCTCCTTTTGTTGTTGTTGGTGGTGATTTTTTTTATTTTAAAAAGCCACTATTCTTCTGGCAGTCTGAAGTGTATCTTATATTTTATTACCAGCAGAGGTGAAAAATTAGGGAAACATTTAAAATATGAATGTTGGAAAACAAAAGTGATGATTTCCCTCACTTCTATTTTTTTCTCATGAAGTCTTGATTTTTTCAATTTATTAGTAATGCCTCTTTCTAATTATAACATATCCTTGTTTTCATTTACAGAGGCTAATTTATTTTGTAATTTTTCTTCTTACCTGTGTAATGTCACCTGTTAGCTCCTGATAGTGTGGGATAAAACGTTCTAATTTTCTCATTATTTTATGGTCAAACTCTTTCTGCTCTTTTAGAAATCCTATACTCCTAACGTCTTATACTCTACTATTATTGCAATGAGAACACTATTATTTCTTGTACAGAGTAGTCTTACTGGGAGGAATACAAAGATGCTAGAATCTGAAATTCATTATGATCCTGTGAGGAAGCAAAAATTCACTGCTAATCTCACTGAAGAGAGAGGAGGAAAAAAAATCTTGTCGCTCTGCCTCTGTTGGTTGGTTCTGCTTTTTACTGAATTCATCCATGGCTCTTCTTGATCAGTTCTATTTTATCTTTTTAGTGTGAATTGCCATGTCATATCTTGCTGATTTGAACATCTTGACTTCTGCTTGCTGCATTTACTAGAGCTCCAAAACGTGCAATGAGGTTTCAACAATTCTCACAATATAGTAGGAATCAGCTGAAGGTTTGTAATTACACAGATTGTCTAAGTGAAAGCAAAACATACCAAGTCGGAAGAATGTGAACTGTACAGGCAAACTGGACTAATTTGAGCTAATTTAATTCACAGCATTATCAGCAATGCCACTGGGCAAACAGGCAATCTCTCTCTTCATGTGGAGAATTAGAGCATGTAAGAATACATGCAAGTTACAAACATATTCTGCCTGCATCTTGGACTATCTTGAAAGAGGTGGTGTTTTGGACAAATGAGCATTTTTAAAAAAAGTGTTTTCAGACATGGCTGGTGCAGTAAGTGAGTGAACCATTAATACTGTTGCAATCTGTGCCTAACAAAACCATTTCCTCTAGAAACAGGAGTCACTAGAGGGTAATCAAATCATTCTTGCAGGTGCTAAATCTGTGAAGTGTCACCTCAGCTGAGGTCCAGGGGATAGCACACCTTAGTCACTTCTGGTTAACAAGCCTGGAAAAGCAGACAGGCCACAGTGCGTGCAGAGAGACAGCCCCTATCGGGAGATGCCGACACACTCCCTTTCCAAAAAAAGGTTAAAAGCTGGTGGACTGGAATTATTGGGTGTCTATATAGCTGTAAACTACAGCTAATAATTTATGTGTTGATCTCGTTCTTTTCTTCACAAATTTTAGTTGTAGCATTTTTTTTTTGCTTCAGAAGATCTGGCTGATCATTAGTTAACCTTGGCAGTGTCCCTGGACAAAACTAAAGCTGTTCAACTCCGTGAATTCATGCTCAGATACACTGTAAAATACATTTCAAAGAGATTTTGGAGGTTAGAATCAGGTTGTTCCACACACATTTCTTCACAGACTATTTGTTAAACGTGAATTTTCTAAGGTTTCCCCACAGGTTGTTGCTCACCTCTCAGGATGCCTGGTTGCAGAAGGAAGGAGGAAGATAAAATTTTTAAACTATTTTCTATTAGGAAAGCTTTATCAGAAAATTTTCAACTGCTTCTAGAAAACTCCAGGGACACTGATTTGAATGAGACAATCTATGTGCAATTCAGTATGTAGTTCCAAGAACATCGTGTCAATCCCCTGCTGGACACAGCCAGGTGAGCAAACAGTGAAGTCATTAAAAAAGGGAAAGAGCCTTGGATAATAATAAAAAGAGCTGAGTTCAACAGAATCTTGCCCTTCATTGGTGTAGATTTTCACACCCCAGTACACAGAGACTTAGTAGGATGAGCGGTTGAAGAATAAATCCTTAGGGAAGAATCAAGCCTTATTGGCTACACCTCTCAAAGTGTGTGAGCTGAGGAGGCAGTAAATAGCCAATAAAAAGCAACAGCATGCCAGGACATGGTGCTATGACAAGACCACCAAATTTCATTGCAAGCATGAGAGCATGGTTGCAATCAAAACACCTCTGACAGCCCACCAAGTGGCATCTGTAACCCCTGAGCTCAGGTAATACATGTCAGCTGCATGTCACTCTACTTTCCCTTCTAGGAACCAAACTGTACAGGTTATTCACATGCACCGTCTCCAGTGCAAGGCTTAACAGAAAGTTCCTCCTTGCTGTGTGTACCAACAGGGCCAGGAGGAGAACCTTGGTCTCAGACCCAGAAGCAGGGGCTGAGGTAGGTGCACATGGCTCAGAGCTGGCATTTCTGGCTGCTGCAAATGCAGCTGCTGGCTCCATGCCCCTGGGCTCCATCCCCTCTATCCACTGGAGGTGGGATGCCCTCGCTGGGGTGGGATTCACTGGCTGTAGGTGAATGATGGCAGGCTCTCACAGCCCGGCAGTGTGATGCCTTCACATCAGGATGCTGAAGCTTTGTGATCTGTTCTAAGGGGTGTCATTTTTATGAGACCCAGGTGTGCTGGGTCTAGGGGAAGGGCACAGCAAGCCCTGACAGTCCCTGCTGCCATGCCCATGGCTTCCCACTCGCTGCCTACAGTCCAGGACTCCATGTCCAGCCCATGGGGCACCAGCCCCTGTCCCTGCAATTACATGAGATGTTCAAGAACTGTGCCCATCCTGCCTTCAGCTAATTAACATATCTATTTTTGTGCTTAACAAGCACACCAGGCAAAAAATTACTAGCTTATGAATTTTGGAACAATGGATACTGACAGTTATCAAGTAGGCAAATTATTGCTTTTTCCCATCCTAATATGTCCTTCCTTAAATTTACGTAGACTTACAGGAAACTATAGACTGGAAGGAAACTCTGTGTGTGGTATAGTTCAACCTGCTACTCAAAGCAGGGTTAGATGAAAATTAAATTCATCTGTACTGGACTTTGTCTAGCTGAGTTTTGAAAGTCTCTAAGGTTGAAGATTTCACAACCTTGTTAGTGATCTTATTTGAGTTGAGTGTTTAACCCTCTTATTGAAAGGTTTCTTTTTGAAAGTAATGTTGTAACTGTCACCATTTTCAGAAAGTAATGAAAATGAAAAAAAATAGGAAAAATTATTAATTAAAACAAGTATTTCAATTGTACATTTTCTGTTTATTTTTGAATATTAGGAAAACCCAAGAATAATTAACAAACCAAATTCCCAAAATAATGTTCTAGATCAATCTAGCAAGCATTTTATTTGACTCCAAAAAAAGGTTTATTTTTTTGCTATAAGAAAAAATATTTAGCAAAAATTAAAAATCAGTTATTCGTGCAATCATTTAGGCTATTTTGATGGTACTTATGTATTGCTCAAAGGAAAATTATGTTGTCTTCTGTGTCCAGGAGTGTATTTTGGGTTGATGGATAATAAGTAAATATTTTGAGAGTGATTTTTTGTAAATAGTTCAACGTTGTAGTTCAGACTTAATGAGCTGCTTAGGGCTCAGCAGAAGCAGGATTGTTTTGTCATATTCATTCTATGTTGTAAGAAACAGTATTAATAAAGAATTGGAACAATTGTAAATACGAGACTAGAAAATTGCAGACAATAATGTTCAATAAGGGGAGGATTGCACATGTATTGAAATTAATAGAATTCAAAATTAACTTGACAAACTGAAAAAAATAGTTTTAAAACACTATGATACATAACAAAGTAAATGAAAGATTAACTCAGACAATCTACTTCAGTAGTACAAAATGGAAAATGGAAAAGCAGTCATATTGGAAATGAAATATTTTGTGATTATAATGGCCAGTACAGTGGATGTTAACACGGTGGTATCATGCTCCAGAGTCACAGGTGGACAGCCTGTAGCACATGAAGAGAGTCACAGCCTACATCATATAATCTATCCTCCTCTTCAAAATTTGCTTGAAGTGCTGGGCAAGTTTGAAGCTCTGCTCTTCATGAATGATATGGAGTATTTGCTGAGTGGAAGAAAGTGAAGTCTGAGCCATGACATGGAACTCTTCAGATCTGTGAAACACTGCTGAAGAGAGGAAGTGAGTGAGTGGAGTTAGGAAAGGCTTTAATTACAATAAATTTTAGGTTAGGCTTAGCAAAAAATATTGCCTAAAATCTTACCTTCTCAGAAAGTGATGTTATCATGGCAATTTTAACCAGATGATTTCTTAGGCCCTGTAATATTTCTTCGTCATTATAAAAGACATTTCAGTACTTTAATTTCTTAAACAAAATCTCTTTCCAGCTGTTTTCTGCTAATTTTGGTTGAGATGCCATTTCATTTCTAAGAGGCTGTGAGTACTTTGATTATTCTATTTTTATTAGCAATATGCTATGTGAAACTGCGTAAGTTAAAATGTACCATCTACTCTACACAAAGCAGTATAATTTTTAAACTTCAGGATAAAGAAGGATGAAAACATCCTTTGAAAGCTCCCAGTTAAAAAAGTTGTTAATTTTCAGCCTCAAGATTCAGATTTGTCATACTTTCAGTTTTTTTGAAATCAGAAGAAATACACTGTAATATATTTATATTGTATTACACACATGCATACATGTGGATTTAAATTCCAGAGAAGCGTGTAATCCACAAGTAACTTCTGAAACACATAATTCTTTTTAATGATGACCACAACTAGCTAAAAACTGGCTTAAACTTGTGTGCCTAAGAATGGTATTGACACATCTACCTATTGTAACTGTATTTTGGAAGATCTATCAGATACCAGTTTTGTGAAAAATGAGGTACAGATGACAGTGGGAACTATAAGAATGGATCAGCTACTTTCTAGAGTTTTCTGAAGGTCTGTGATAAGAAAAGCCTTGTAACCTATCCTTGAAGGCTCCCTCTCTGCTCACTGGAGCTGTTGTGTGCCATATTTAATCAAGCAATGAGTCAGTGCCATGAGTTTAGTGGAATACTCCACTTGGATATTATCACTAAAATCATTCATCTTCTTTGTTGGGGCATGAGTCACCATAGTCACAGATTGTGGCATCATACAAATTTCTCATTGCTTACTCTTCAAGTCCATTGATTGAATTTGTGATAGAATTGTTATGTTTTGTTAGAGGACCATACTATACTAAAAGTACTCCAATGAGAAAAAAAAAAAAAAGAAAGAAAGAACATAATGTAACCTCACTAAAAAAATCAGTAAAAAAGTTTCTGAAGTGCATCTGCTTCCTAAAACAAAAGCGTAATATTCTTTGCCAATATGACAAGAACAGTGTTAGAAACATTTGCTTCCAAACAATAGGAAAGGGAAAAAGAAAACAATTCTCTCCATCCTGACCCCATCTCCTAGAAGGACTAAAAATCAACACTCTGTCACTGAGAGTATGCAGGGTTGCTAAGAAGTCTGCCAAAAAAACACTCAGTCAAGAGTTTAAGAACATTTCCCCCTTACTAGTGACATTTACAGCAAATCCATGAATTCAGAGCAAAACATGAAAATCATTTCATGTAGTATCCCAAAAAATACCTAATCCATGGATGACAGGAAGCTGAGCTGTAACTGGCAGACCTCTTGGCTGTTAAGTAATCAATTTAAAATCACTTTCTCAATCAAGGGAAAGCATTATTAAATTGTTGCAATAATAATAATAATTGTTGCTTGCTATGTGCTATGTGGCCCATATTAATTGACATGCCAAATTAATTAAATGAAACCCACCTACAGTATGCCAAACTGACTTATTTTCTACAAAAACTTCTTGTTATGAAGGAATTTGAAGTTTCACCAGCAACTTTTTGTTTTCACCTTACATACACTAGATAAATCCAGAATAAGTAACAATAGTTGCTATGGACATAATAAAATAGAGTAGATAATTAGAGCCTGATTGACATAAACTTTTCTCCCTCAAGAAGAGAGAAAACATACTAATTTAGAGATGTGAAAATGAAGAAAGTGAAGACATCTTAAAAGTGCTATGAAATGTACAAAGCAAACGAGCTGAAAATAGATGAGGGATAGGTTTTTCCATTTTCTTTTTTTCCATTACAGTCATTCAACAGATTTGTTTTGGGGTTTTGGTTATGGTTTTGGGTTTTTTTGGGAAGTAGGGGATAATGTCACTGGTACTCAACTGTTCACCCACAAAAAAAGCATGTTGCTTTTGGTAAAAATATGACATGCTGCACCTGGAAAAACCCACTGACAAATGAGGCTGTCATGCCCTTCATTTCCCACCTTTTCTTCTGTGACATGAAAGTGGATGGTTCCTGGATAACACTCTGCAATCCATCAGCTAAAGCTCTCCCTTACTTCCCCACATTCTGAATGGGATTACATACTCTTCAATGCCCTCTGTAACAATATGGGGCTTGGTCCCATATTGGTTCTTTAGTTATTGATATTTGTGAGACTTCTACACTGGTTAAATGGTTTGTTTACTGGAATTTGATATTGCAGCTCACAAAGAAAATCATTCCAGCTCTGGTTTGGTGGAAGGATTAGCATTTAACGTCAGTGGTCTAAACTCACTTGTGAACAGTGAATCATTGCTTTTATTACAAGAATAGGCTTATTTTAATGAGATCATAACAATCTCCAGTTTAATAATTACTCATTCAATTCAAAATGTAATGGTTATATATATATTTTGTTGTAGGTAAAAAAAAAATCTGTAAGGGAAACGCAATGATGTAAAATCAATCTCAAGTCTAATTTCCCTCTGAGTTACATCAGCACAATCAACTGAAATTATTTCTTCAGGGAGCTACATTCAATAAAGAGTATCAATAAAAAATGCTTATAGATGTTTTATATACCCATAAAAATTGTAAAGAATGTAAATATGAATATATACAGCAACTCTGTTGAAGCTTATACCTACCTTGAGACTACACAGTAACTTTGGGGATAAAAGTGCTAGCTGGCAAATATAAAACATCTTGAAAACCAGAGATTTTGGCTAAGATACTCCACAAATGTATTCAAACCTTGCTTCCTTTATTTAAGTGCTCAGTGAGGTGCCCAGCCTGACACAGACATGCTGCATGCTTGGTGCAGATAAACATAACCAGTTCAAAGGGTGAACCAGACCTGCCAGGCAGGTGTTGGGCTGTCAGCAGGGCCCTGCCTGCCTGCCTCTAGGGCATCCAGCTCAGCAGCTGGGTCCTGCAAACCCCTGAGGGTCTCCACTGACTTCCTCTTGCGCTGCTGTGCCACAGACATTGGTCTGGAAGACATAAAAGTACCTGTTTTGCCTCTAAGGAATCCACAAAGGAAATCTGACCCTGATGAAATTAAAGAGATATTTTGCCTTTAACATTACTGAGCTCATTATTTGATTTTTTTTTCCCACTAAGATTTATACCCATACTTAACACACAAGATCTTACTGAACTTCTCAGATCACTGTTACTGTGAAACGCTTTTCTCGTAGGGCTCTGAGCACAATATCAGCTGCATAACCTGCTCTTTTTGTGCCTTTTTACACAACCCTAATGAGGTTATATGGGATTTTCTGCTCTAGTCTGTTATTTTGGTCAAAACTTTTTTTCCTATCACTATTATAGGGACTCAGCAATGTCTTTTTTTTTTTTATGGTAATAAGCACAGCACCCTTAGTGAATAGCAAAGAGACAAAAATATTTGTGACCAAAATTTTCTCTCCATTCAGAAGTTTATTTTTGTCTTTTCCCTTACCTGGTCTGTTCTCATATTTTCTTTCGTTCACTCAAACTTTACCGACTTACTGCTGTGAGCAAGTGCTAAGTTTTATATTTGGCAAGTGCTAGGACTTTGGAAAAAGAACACAGCTGGAGTAGAGATAATGAAACAGGATTCTTCTGTACCAAAGTTATTTTGATGCTGATGAAAAAATCAAAAAATACACAACAATATGGTGTATATTTATACCAGTTTAATGAGGCTCTATTCAAAAATCCAGCTGTGAAAATGTGATTAAGCTATATATGTAGTCTTCCAGTACTAGAAAGTAAATTCTTCATAGTAAAAACTGATTTCTCCACTTTACAGTTTGTATCTTATCACTTAATCATTTCCTGGAGAACATTCACAAGCATGTAAGCACACTTTGGAGTTTGAATATGCTGCATGGAAAGCATAGCAGCTACTAATAAGCAGCACTTTATCAGTAGGGGGCTGAGCATCCATATAATTCTAGTTCCTGAAATTCTTTGTTTATTTATTTATTTATTTACTGGGGGAGGGGAGTACTCCAATTTTCTGTCTTTATTTAATTTTTTTTTCTTTCAACAGAAAATCTTTAAAGCTAATACTGAATTACTTCTGTAGGTGGTGCCAGAGATGTTTTGATGGTTTTGCTTGCTTAGATTTGACCGCATTTTAAATACTTGAAACATTTGACTGGATGTCATATATTATAGTTTTGAATCTGTCCTTGCAATCTCTGAGTGTTTTTTGTCAGAAAATAAAAATAATTGTTATGCAATTTGGAAAGCAGTGGATGTCATTCATGTTCTCTGCTCTGTGGTGCCATAGTGTACTTACAGAAGGAACCAACATTTTTAAGCAACAGCATGGAATCTTTTTAAAAAGCTTCTAATATTCTAGTTTATCCAAATTTGGGGTTTATGTCAAAGTTAAATAGAGACTTCATTATGAATATAGCAATTTCAGTCATTCCATAGCTCAGGTTTGGTTTGGGGGTTTTTGGATTTTTGATTGTGGGATTTGGTTGGTTGGTTGGTTGGTTGGGATTTTTTAACAGAGAAAAATGCTTTTCCTTGAAAAAGGGTGAGGGGACAATGCCTTAAGGACAAGAACAGATAGAGTCTGTAAATTCTATTATTATTTATTTGTATTATAACAGAGTTGGTTGGGGCTCCAGGCATTGAGCTAGAAGAGTGACAAAGGATAAGATAGTACCATCACGTTATTGACAGGGAAGAGGAGCCAGAGGAAGCTGAAGAGCCACAGGAATCTGCAAAGGTAGAGAAAGCAGTGTCCCACGTGTTAAAAATGCTACAGGTAATGGATCTCTCTCATCTTATGAGAGGAATCTGCACTGAACTGAGAAACCTGAGATCCTTCAGCTATGCTTAAGAGTAGAGGACTTAGCTGTGCTTTCCGTGATGGAGTGACATTGTTTTCTAAATAGCTGGACAGCTTCTAGGGGAGGTTTGGAGTGTATCTCCTTTCTTCACTCAGATCCCCATGGAGCAAACTATTATTTCATGACTAAGGTCTTCTGTGGAAGAAGAGATGTTAAAATCCCCTCACTCATTTATATATCAAATCCCTACCCAGGCAGTTCTGTTATTTTGTAGGATTGGTGCTCAAGTTTCCTACTTGGGAATTGTAATTTTTCACTTTACAGAGTCACTGTGAAACTAATATATTAAATATTAGACATGAAAAATATATTAAATATCAAGACATGAAAAAAAAAGCTTATTTAAGGAAGTTCTTTTAAGTCACCTAGATAAACAAGAGTTAGGAAATGTATAATAGACCTGGAAAAGTAAAGTATAAGAAGAGAGAAGAAATGAAGACAAGAGTTCTTTTTGTCAGCAGAAGGAAAAAAAAAAGGGGAGTGAGGAATAATTCTTTACCTGAGAAAGCAGGCTTGTAGTTGGAGTTTTCTGATTTTCCTTTAGAGGTAAGAATAAAGAAATTCTTAGATTATGGTTTCCTCTGCACATTTGAATTAAACATCTTCATTCCTTCAAAACATGTCAGCAGGAACAAAGTTTGATGCTAAGAAGCTTTTTCATCAGGGAATGCCTTCTCTGTCTGAACAGAGGATTGAAGACTGAAGTAGCATTTCCTATGGATGCTTGTTGCATATTTATTTTAATATTTTATCATTCACCTGGATATGATTTTGACTGTATTGACTTTGGGGACAGGCAAGGAACACATCAGGCTCTGCAATTTTATATATTTATTGCCTGTAATAGGATGATGAGATGGGAATAAATAATAAATAACCACAGGAATGCTAAACATAGACTACCAAACTGACTGCTTCACAATGGAGCCTTGTCACCCAGAGCATGTAAGTACATTAACAGTTTGTAACAGACACATCAGTGGAATAAGATATAAGTGAAAGGAAAGAATTATAGCAACAGCAGTCAAACAAAAGTAAGGAAATAGTAATCTGTACATTTCCCCACTGTGACACTGACATCAAAGCCTTTGATTCCAATTGTTTTAAGATGAGCATGTTGGAGTCTTCAGAGAAGAGAGAGAAGCTAATTGTGCCATATTTTGTCTCTTCCATGCCATGGTTCAGGAGGAAATGGAAGCAATAGCATTCCTGAAAATGTGCTCTATATCAAGTTCATTCCTGTGAACCTGAAATAATTCTGGAATCTGTGAGTTTATTTTCAAAGGTAAAACTTTCATTGCAGGACTTCAGCAGACAACAACTCTGCTTTTACTGCCATTCCTCCCTTGTCTGATCCAGTAAAACATATTAACAAGATAGAATTATTTTCATCTGTAATTGATGCCAAATGTAAAATTTAGGCTTACAGGCAGTCTGTCTGACCCCAAAACTCATACACCCACTAAACCATTTATGTGAGAGAGGATCTCATAAAATCATCTAGGCTCATCTCCTTATAGCAGGGCTAACACTAAATTGGAGTTACTCAAGACACCATCCAAGTTGGTATTGAAAATCTCCAAGGATGGAGACTATATAACCTTTCTAAACAGCCTGCTACAATGTTTTATTCCAATTTTAAAAAATAAGATGATTTTATGACCTCTCTCTCCTTAAACTACAGTTACAAAAGTCACCTTTTCTTCTCACTTCCTATTAACAGTGCATAAGCTTTAACATATAAATTTTGAGATGGTGTGAAGGCCATTGATAGAGACACATTTGTTGCCTGAATTCTACATTTAAAAATTCAATGTTGATAGCTGTGACTGGAAGAAGACAATCGTTAGGAATGTTTGTTTGTAACCAGCTTGAGCAGGAAAGTTGGACCAGATGACCCACTGTGGACCCTTCCAACCTGGCCCATTTGGGGATTCTGGGACTCTGTGATCAAAAGAAGTTCTGCTTCCTGATAGTCCAGAGACCAGGGCACAGCTTCCACTGAGAATCCTGGTAATTGTTACTGGCTTGGTTTACTGAGCCATAGCTCTTCTGTCATACTTCTGTCATACACCCGGGAAGGTCACAGACTGCTCCGTGGCTCCCTGTTGCATCCTCCTCTTACTGAACATCAGAAGTTGTTCCCTGGTCAGGGGAGGAGTTGATGGCTACTTCTTGTTTCACCTGGCCTTGGAGTGGCTAGAATGGTTCTAGAAAATATGCCTTAATCTTCCTTTACTTTGGGGGGACAATGAGCCTCTATAATTAAAAAAAAGATTATTCTATTGCTATTAAATTATATATATTATATTTCACTTCAAATGTATATTTACATTTTCTTCACTTCAAAAACATATTTCTTTTCCATTAGCAATATATAGTACTGTAGGGGTGTCTTTTAAGCATATGTGTAAAAACTCCACAAAAGAACAGTGCCAGTTCTTCTTGCAAATGATCTTAATGGTTTCATGAGGATTGCACATCCTTTAGTTGTAACATATGTCTCATACACCTATAATGCTGTGAGGTAATTACTTTTGCATAAATATATCCAGTTAAAACTTGTAGCAACATTAAGCAGTGGCATTACTGTGGATGACCTATTAAAAGATACTGCATAGGGAATGAAATGTCAACATCTTAGTCTACCCTCAGAAGAATGTAAGTGATAATGAGCCTCGTAAATTAGCTTTCTTTATGCCAGTTAAATAGTTTGCAAATAGCATCTAAGTAAGCAGTGTGCTGCTACTTTACTTGTCTGCTTTCGCATTTGTTCTGCTGTGATGAGACAAGGCATTGTACTGAGAGTGGTTTGCAGAAAACAGGGAAATGTCTATTTATGAGTTGCATTGTATAATACACACTTTATATTCTGGGTGGCTGTAAGACTTGTGAAGCAATACTGTTCACACGGTTGCCTAAATAATTCTCTGTTGTGATGAGCTGACAGACTTAGTAGAGTGCATTACTTGAAAGAGTAAACATCAAGAAGCCTCCAGGGGTTCTCTCACTTCATTCATTTTACATTATCCCATTTAGCAATTGTAGTTACATCTCTGCAGCCCTAATAACTGCTCAAGTGAAGTAATGTTATAGTTCTAAAAGACATGAACCTACTGGGCCAAACATAATCATATTCAAGTTCCAGTGATGGACATGCAGAAATGCTAAAATGTACGTAACAGCAAGGGGATATGAGCTTGCCAAGTAATCAAAACAGACCAAAACTGACTCACTTCCTGATACAAACAGCTAAGACTTGGGATCTTTAAGAACTGCATTCTGTACAAAATTATAAATAATTGCAATTCACATCAACATACCCTGAAATGGAAGCTTTTCTGGCTTGGGAAAGTTTTCTTTTAAGTCGATAGGGCTTTAAATTTCTAGTTTGTTTATTATTCAGTCACAGTCTGAAAAGGTTCTTTTCTCATGTGCAGCTAGAAACAGAAGAGCGACACTGTATTCATTACTGGCACCCTCACTGAGGCAGAACCTCTAGAGAGGTTTCTTAAGAGCTGTGAGCCTATGTGGCTCAGGAGAACTGGAACCAATGTTCTTTTATCACTGTTGGCCCTGTTACACTTGACTCCACCTCAAAAATTGCCATTGCACTTAAATAGAATCAGAACTTCTATAGCAAGAGCAAGCTTATGGAGCTAAGCTCAAAACAGGGCCGAGTCAGGACTGACTAATACATAAAGAGCACTGGATATTTTAAAGGAAGTTTACATGTATATAACTTGGGCTTATTTCTGTCTCTTTGTTCCTTTAGCTAAATCAGCTTTATATGTAGGTTAAAACTAAATATCAACTGTTCACAAGAATCTTGTGTTGGAACCTTTCCTTTTCTTCATTGGTGCTTAATCATGCCCAGATGTCAGGTAAGGAAAGAGTAATCAGAGGAGGTTTGAAAAGGAAATCTGTAATCTTGATGGAGAAACTTTGCTTGGAAAAGTCCCTACAGTGGAGAAGGCATATAAATGAGGCAAGGCAGAAGAAAGAATCACTGAGCCTGCAGTGCTAGATAAATAGGCTTCTGTAAATGTTAGGTTCATCTATCTAGACCATGAGTGTTTAACTCTTTATTTCAGGAAATATCACAGCAAGTCTTTAGGCATAGTTTGAACAACTTAACTTGCTCTAGTTACTCCTCATCTCGTGTTTCGAAATCCGCGAATCAGGTCCTGAAGCTCTGTCAGGCTGAATTAACCAATGGATCTGGCCCCACCCAACCTGCTGATCAGCACAGAGACTCACACATCCCATGAGCTGGTCACTATAGCTCTTGGCTGACCGATCATGAGATGAATTTTGTAATCTTTTATTTGTACCTTGCCTTACTCATTTGAAAAAATTTGACATTAACGGAGTGAAATTGCCCAAATCATTACACTTATTTTAATGGATTGAAGCTAGTATATTTACCTCAATTAAATTTATTATGGCAAAGTTTAGGGGGATGAGATATCTGTTGATGTACCAATGGTACTTTATAGTTGAAAAAAAAAAATTGTCCTTCTGTGGTTTCGTTAGTAACCTTAAGGGGAACTGTATAGAAAAAAATAAGTTTTATTAAGAATAAAAACACATCTAAATGTGGACTTTGGAAACAGGCATTCAGAATAAAAACACTTCTTTGGATCAAACTGGAGTATTGTAACACAGGAGAAGAGTATTTTGCAGTGTTAGATAAAAGCTAGGACACATGCACCTACAGTCTGTGCTTGAAGGATCAAACCCCAGAAATGTCAGCTTTGTTTCAAAGTAGGAGTATGAATGCATTCATGCAGATAAACTCAAGTTCTTTGGCAAACCCTCTCAGCACACTGCTTTAGTATGAATAAATAAAAGTAAGCCAAATGCATATTTAGAAGCCATGAAGGTGGTATCTTGGAAAAAAAAAATGAATGAGAAGCAAATATCCTCAATTTTTTAGTCCAGTCTATAAAACTGTTTTTAGTCACTGATACAGTCTTTGCTACTTCTATTTGTATGGAACTAATTAACTGTAAATTCTCTTTCCTTTTAACTTACGTACAAAAGTAACTAAATATTTATTTTATTTCATACACTATAGCCCAAAGAGTTAGAAAGGGATGCAAATGAAAATACCTTGTTATTCTTTCTAGTCTGTTATATTTAAATAGTGGAGTAAACTGGGGCTACAAAACGTGCTTTTTTGGAAGCTTCCCTCCTTTTGGGGTACTACAATAGAGGAAGATGGATAAAAATACCCTCTAGTAAACCTAAATAATGTTGTCTCTTCTGAATGATGGGTTTTGACAATTTAGAGTCAGTCTTCAACCTATGCAAGGCTTATGATCATCGTAATTGGTTCTTCAAACTCAGAAGGCTACAGAAATGTTTATCAAGTTCTGCTGATCAATTAATTTTTAAATATTGTGATGAAATAACAAATTGATAATACAGTAGTATAAACCAGGGATCACTTTTTGTTTGTTGTAGAAGATTGATGAATTATTACATCATTCACAATACTTCTCAACAAGATGCCCACACTGCAGGGTACCAAATAGTGGATAATCAGGGAAACCCTTTATCCTTTACTAAACTGATAAAATAATATGGTGAATAGAAGAAGACTACAAAGTGCTGAGTTACTATGGTGATAAAGGTGACATAAGGACTTCTATAGAATGGTAGAAGATATAAAAGCACAGGGGATTTTCTTATTAAATATGCACTAGTCAAGCTTTCTGCTTTGTGTTAGCTTGCTCACATGCAGTCTCATATATTCCGTTTTTTAATGTCCTTTGGGTAATTACTTATTTATTTCATACAAATCATCTAAGTAAACACAGGTTTAATATAACTAGTTACTGAAGTTTATATATCTCTTGGGCTTTTAGTGTTGTCTGATTAGATTAAGGAGAAGAAAAACATACCAAAAAATCCTAGTTTTCTCAAGTTTCCCCTTAACTCCTATAATTAAGTCAGTAGTGTGCATATTTAATAACACTTGGCTTTTCTATGTCCTCGTATATGCTTGAGTCATATTTCGTAGATGTATATTTTCATTAGATAAAAAAAAGGGAAAATGTAGATTTTTACTGTATGTATTAAGCTCTTTCTTTAAGACTGACATAAGAATAACCTGACGCCATATAGGATAAACAAATCTGGCTTTAAATACTAACTCAGGTTTGAACATTTATCCTGTATATACAATTGACTTGAATTTCTTCTCATAGCCAGCACCTCCCAAATTAGAGTGAGATTATTCTCTGAGGTTGTGTATATCAGTAGTGGTGTCATAGTGAATATAGAATAAACTGGTTGTCAGAAAACTGGATCATGAAAAGCAAATCTAACACGTTAACTTCACTCATTCTACTGCAGCCTGCAGTCTTAGTCAGCAGGCAAATATACCTGGTCTGATTTTTCACCCTTCTCCTTCCATCCTGTAAATAAATCAAATGAAGCAATTTATAATTTTCCATTAAATAATTCTATTGTTCTCTCAGACCCTGTTTGATTCTCATTTCTCCATTCTGTCATTACTTTTCAATCCCTTATATTCAATTCCTCTTAAATTCTGTGTAGCTTTACATTTTCTCTTACAAATTAGCTCTTAGAGATTATTACCACATGTTTAAAAATGTTCTAAGTGAAAATTTTCAAGCTTTTATTTATGTTCTTAAAGAATATCGCAACATTTGCATCTCTCTTTAAAACTATTTTAAGTAGCATTGCAAAAATTCCTGATCTCCCATATAGACTTAAGTAACACTCTCTTTTTTTTTAATTAGAAAAATGTTGATTGCTGTACTGCCAATCAAATGGGTACTTAGAAGATCAATAAAGCGTTATTGTATTAGTAATACATGCATTTTAAATGCAAAAAATAATATTCAAATATTTATATAATTTTTGGACACGCTTAAATATGAAAGGTAAAATAATGTTATAAACTACTAATATATTGTCTTGGGGTGACTTTATGATGCTGAATTGTATTCCCATTCATCTGTTTAGCCCTGAAGTAAGCTCTGTGCTTTTAAAACTAGATCTGAGAGTGAAGGGGGGGAAAAGGAGAAGTAGTGAAATGTCTGAGGTGACTGTGTTCAAAAACATAGAGATGAGAGCTTCAGCTCTCTCTTCACACAGACTGTGTTGTCTGCAGCATGGACAGCGGGAGACAGCTTTCCTTTGCTTTTAGTCATTTAGCTTAGCTGAGGCAGAGAAGTTCCCTGGACTGTGGCTTTTCTTTTTCTTGGAACTGATCAGCCTGCTCTGGACTGAAGACCCAGAACAACACTGGCAGCTCAGGCCTATGGCCCACCAGGGCTGGGATGCTGCATTTTTCACTGCAGGAGGGACTGATGAGAGACTGAGCGACCTGAGATAACACCCCATGGCAAGGACCCTCTCTGAGTTTGCCATCTCTTCAGAACAATAAGAAGTTCCATTGATTAACAATATTCATTTTTTCATGTTTGTAAATACTTTGCTTGTTAAATAAACAGTTTTTTCCACTTTTCTCGAAGGAAGTTTATCTCCCAAACAAATGGGGGGAAAGGCAGCTGAATTTTGCCCTTTAGGGAACATCCCTTTGGAAGTTCCCTTCAAAACTTGTCCCAAACCAGGACATACATAATTACAAGTAAAATCATTAAAATGTCATTTATGGTAAATATAGTGATAATTCCAATATGGTGAAAAAAAGAAAACATAAACACAGGTTTTTGGTCAGTTTAGATGAAGACATTGAAGACAAGCATAGAGACAAAATATTTCTATGTCCTTTGCTTTTTAAAAAATTAGCATTATCACAGCTGTTTCAGTATTTACTTTTTATAATCTAAACATTGTGAAGAAAAATAGCAAGAGTGATAACTGAAAATTACATCATTTTATTCCCAAAATATGTATAGAAACCTAATTTTCAGATAGAGGAAATACAGAATTCATCAAATACCATTTCGTTAAATTCTCAGCTCAAACCCAGAGTTGCAAAAACCTAATATATGAAGCTGTAGGTGGGTACATGATTCACAGGATCAGGTCCTAAAAAATCAAACTTTCTTTGCACTTAGTTTGGGAACCAGTACATTGCATCTCCTTACCTTGAGTGAATTTCAGCACATCAGACTTTCAGATGTACCTCAAACACTTGAAAGCAAAAAACATTCCCTTTCAAAGTTAAATCATTGCAGTATATATCTCAAAATGGTTTTCAAAACCATTTATAACTCGGATAAATCATAGCAATTTCAAGAGGTTTTTTAACTGCTAAATTTTATATCACCTTAGCAGTTTATGGCAACAGTGTTGTTGAAATATAATATGTTATTAAGTGGATGGAAAGTAAATGGATGGGTTAAATGACTCACTGGAGGAAGTTTGTAGTTTTGGGGTTTTTTGCATGTGCCATAACCTTTTAACAAAGAGTTCCACCACTGAGAATTTGTTGGGATAAGCAGTCTCGTTAGCCAGCCAAGCTTCAGGCTTCTAGGCACTTATTACCTCTTTTTTGATTGGATTTTGTTTTGTTTACCAGGTTAAACTTTTTAATATGGACTAGCAGTGAAAAAGAACAAAAGTAAACAATTCATTATGCTCATGAGATTGTGGGGGACAAACATATTCATCATTTAAAGGATACACAACAGGTAAGGCAGCACAGTGTGTGTCACATACACGATAGGGAAAAATTACTGTTACATTTCACAAGGACACAGACTCCAACTTCTTGTTAGGATTTTGAAGTAGTAGCATGTTAATTTGCTGTTGTGTATTTATTAAAGCATGACTTGCTGTCATCTTGCCCTCAGAATTATCTTTCAAATATTCACTTCTGCATTCCTTGGGGACTCACAGATTTTTTACAGGTATTTAGTTCTACAATTCTTATATTTACTTACCTTGATAATCTAATTCCATCTAATTCTGGTGATAGAGTTGAAGGAAAGAGGCACATGAATAACCTTATGAAATCATAAATTCATAGAAAACATAGTCTGAAACAAGCCCAAGAAATTATCTATTCCATATTCCTGCTGTCAGGCAGCCCTGTTTGAACTTGTTTTACTTGTTCACCCCAAAACTTCTAAAAATATGAGTTAATATATTTCATGTAGGATTTCCTAATTCAAGCAGCTTTAAACAGTAGTTATACCTTGCTTGTAAAATATTAAATAGTGTAAGATTTTCAAGCACAGAAATTGTCACATCATGGTTCCTGGAAACAAAAGACTAACTGATAGCCATTTTCTCCCCATACTGTAGGTCTTATTGGCCAGACTGCAATTGCAGTCTTACCTGAAATTCTGTATACTTCATAGATATGAAGGCCGTTCCTTATAGGTCACAGGATTTAATGCTGAATAACACACTTAGCAGCAATCAAGGTATTGACTCCATTCAAATGCACTGTGGAGCTTGGTGAGGATATTGCAATCAGGCTTACTGGGAAAACCATCTGAGAGGGCTGTCAAAGGCACTGAGAGCGCCTCTGCAATTACAACAATTACAACAGTGATGTTTTAGATACTCCCAAAGGTATTTCTTCGCCTAATAGTAATCAACTATGCCAAGGAAAATTTAGGTTTCATGATTCCTGTGCATAATGTTTTGAAATGCATGTCCATGGTGCCCAACTCTTAAAATCCAAATGCCCTTTAAAATCTAATATTAATTTCAATATAGTTCTGGCAAGGGCTATAGTGCAGAAACAGTACAGTGCAGGATTCCAAAGGACTCACTGATTTAAGGGGAAAAGTGAAAATCTGAGAGGGTTTCCTTATAGAGTATTTGCTCTTTCAGTATGTGAACTACGGAACAGTTGCCTTCAGCCCTTCTTTCCTGCCCCTACAAGGCATCCAAGATAGATGACAGATGGAGCAGTGGTATCAGGTAGCACCCTCATTCCTGATATAGCAGAATTACAAAGATTCTTTCCCTTTGGATGTAAACCCAGGATTTTTTTCACATAAAACAGTACATACAAAACCTAAAGGTTCAGACATTATTTTTCATTATGTGGCAGAGTGCCAGGCAAGTTCTTCAAAAGGAAAAAAGAACGAGCTATAGTCCCATAAGGTAATGCATCCTTCTATACTTCCAATACAAGCAACAAGCACTGGGAGAGGGTTTTCTTTACTTCTTCTCTTGTGCTGAGTTTGGAAAGTGTCTAGGCTGTAAGCCTCCTGGAAATGGATTAGCATCTGCAAAGCATGGGTGAGTGCAGAATGAGCCTTTTTCAACTGAAAAATCCCTCAGTAACTTTTCTAAATTTCCAACTAGCTTGAATTAGTATGCCTGTCACATAAAGGGTGATGCCAGATGCTCACAGGTAGGAGGCTTAGGTAGCTGGGTCTGCTCCCACACAGTGAATTTAAAATATAATAAGATCCTTTCACATTTATTACATTTTCAAACAGCCACAGAAACAAAACATTTTTCAAAAGTGATCATACAGTTTCAGTATTATTTTGAGCTTTCCAGCCAGTAATGTTTTCATCAGGCTGATTAAATTGCTTCCCAGCAAAACTATTCATCCCTTTAAAGAGTATACATCCCATGATTATGAACTCCTGGGACTCAGTTCTGACCATATGTGCAGGAAAGGCACAAGCTCCCTGGGCTGGATGCAGCCATGGTGGTGACAGCAAATCTGAGTGTGACATTGAGCATATGCCTTGCCTATAAGGCATATGCTGGGACTGTTCTCACTTCCCTGCCCTGGTAAATTCATCATTACATTCAAGCCCTTTACTTCCTGAGGAGTGGTCCACATGGGTTGTCAGTACTCACACCAAGTACAGTGGTTTGCTGCAGAAGAAGTAGGTTAATGTTCAGTTATTTGTGAGGACATTCCATTCTTTATGCTTTAGGCTTTATATTTTCAATGGCAACAGAGCTAATCCCCAAACCTTATTCTGGGAAAAGTTCTCTTGAATTCAATAGTAGTTTTGCTTGAATCATTTTATAGCAATTGCTCTTATGTCCCCAAAGCTCTCTATTAAACCTTAAAGCACATCAACCAATTTTAAGGACAACACCTGCAGCGTGACATCCATCAGCAGAGAAGGATGGAGCTCCCCTCTGGTTCATGGCACGTCACAGGTGTATAGCCATCCCTGCAAATTGGATCTGCAGCTCTAAAAGGCCCCTCAGGGGTATGGCTACACCTCTGCTGTAAACAGATTGTGTTCTCTGACCCTAGGGACAAGTGACATGGAATGGCTTGCATCCATTTGGCTAAAACTTTGTCTCCCCCACAGCAGAGTAGAACTGTTCATACAGCTCCCTGAAAGAACTGAGGCTGCCCACAGGCTGAGCCCAAGAACTCTGGGAAAATAATTCCTGCAACAGAACAAAATTATACCAAGCAGTGCACTAGCACTAAACACTGCAGTTACCCACTGGACCAGCAACTGAGCCTAAGCCCTGTCTCTGTTTAGCTCACCACCACCAGTACCACCAACAAAACCCAGTTTATTTGTACACACTCATGAAGATTTGTTAGTAAGCTCCAGATTCATTCAGTTGAAGTTAAAATCTAATTATGTGTGTTTATATAAAAGTTATATGTGACACTGAAGAGATTAAATATTCATTATGACAGCATGAAAGAGTTTCCTTTATGCCTAAATGAAGCCTTTAAAAATAAATGAACAATGTATTCTAAAAATTAAATACCTGTTTTCTCCAACCACGTCCCATAGCTTAGTTATGCAATTGGGAATGCTTCATTTTAATTTTGTGCATTGATTTCAGATGGCATTAATAAAATATTTCCTTTTACTGTAAATTATTAATAGAATTTGTTAACACTGACATGCACCTGAAAACTTACAACCATTCAATATACCACCTCACCAAGAAATCAACAAGATTATTTCCCGAATGGGCTAGTGACAGACACTTCTGCTAAAAATCTGCATTTTTAATTACACAATAATTCTAAATTCCTCCAGAACACTCCCCTCTCCCCAGAACCAGCCCAGTCATATGTATTTCTTTGACAGATGAGGTCTCTGGTTTTCATTGGATTAAATAGTGCTTGCAGGGAATACCATCAGCCAAAACAATAGCAGTGGCTGTTCCTTAATTTCACTTAGCCTGCAATACTTTCATTCGTAAGTGTTAAATTGGAATTGCCAATATTAACTTACCAAAGAGCTGGAGGAAGAAGTTTATGTGCTATTTATCCTCAAGGGTCCAATTCAACTGCATCCCTGTAAAATGTCACTGACCCACTTCATCAATTACTGAAGGCAGGCGTGGGAGCTTCACATTCCTCCTGATTGTACCAGCCAAATAGACCTTCTCTTTTTTCCTTTGTGTGATAACCAGACTGCTCAAAAAACAATTTTTATAAGTCTCTTTGCATTAAATTCTGCTTCTATCATTCTTAACCACAGACTTAAGAAAAAGCTGGCCATTAAAAGATATATGCTGAGACACCTGTTAATAGCAAACTACAGAAATTGTTGAGAGTCTCAGCCATAAGGACAAAATGCAGCTGAGAAACTTTAGAGCTGTAAAATGGTTTAATTTCAGTGTTTTGTATTGAAAAGTGATACTGCGAGATTTTGTAACTTGAAAGTTATGAAGATATTTTCTCATCAGGTAGGCAGATATTTTGTGAAGCATACATACCTCTAAGGGCAAATTCTGTTGACTATTTGCTTTTCATAGGGTTATGCTGCTTTACATATATTATTTAATAATAATATTTCATATTCTGATTTTTGCTTCCAGGTTTCATAAGTTATGAATTCTATTCAAATGCTGATTACACTGCAAACAATTAAAAATCTCTTAGAGTTAAATAAGCTGCTCCTGGCAGCTGGAGAGTAAGGAATATTTTCTTAAAATGTTTCACAACGCTTTTTTCCTTCACATCTACTGGAAAGATGACACATTTTGATGTCATTTTTTCCCTATAATTTTAGCATCTAAAAGGAAGACATATAGTTCAAGTTTATCAGTGACACTTAATAGAAAGACAAAAACGCATTTCTACAGAGTAATTCCTGCCATCCTAGGACACATGTCATTCTGTCATTTGGTGATTATCTTCCCTTATTTCTGATCTGCTGTACAAAAGCAATCTCAAGCGACGTGACAGGTATCATCTTTTTCCATGCCCAAGTCTTTTGTGCACACGATCCTGAACATGCAGTCTCTTCCCTGTGCCACATGGGGTGTCCATCAGGTGTGCACTGTAAGAGCAATGCAGCCAGCCTGGGCTCCTCTAACCAGCCAAGGAAGTCTGCCCAGGAGGAACAGTTCTTGATGCAGCTCTGGGCTCACTTATGTGACCCTGAGGAGGCAAGGAACTCTACTGCTGATGGAGCTTCTTTGGATGAGGGCAAGATGGTGCATTGCTTTCACGAGTCAGAGAAAAAAAAGTTGTTTTAGCCCAATGATGATGCAAGCTGACAACCACATGCAGGAGTTTCATCAGTTAAAATAACAGCCTCTGAAGGAAAGTAAATGTTAGGAAAGAGAAAATAAAAATGGGGAAAAAAAGAGCAGTGATTTACTCATGAGTGGCATTGATAAAATGGTGGGGTTTTCCCCACGTACAGGTAGTCAGCCTATTCAACAGCAACTGTTAGAAGAAATCTCCTGTTCATTGACTGGATGAGAGCGCTTTCACTACTGTGTATTTAAGTACTGGAGGGGTCATGTTAAAGAAGAAACAAATTATGTGTGAAAAGCTCTGGCAAAAAGACTGGTAAGTCAAAGAAAAATTTCTTTTATGAACATACTGTGAAAAGTACTGGCCCATGTTCTACATCACAGGTGAACTAACTGATCATAATAATCTCTTCTGGTATTACAGTCATATGTGACATATGATTGCTTAAAATATGTCCAAACTATTTCTTGCAATTTACTGGGAAAATAATTTCTATGTCTACTTCAATTCCAAACAATACTAAATTATTTTAAAAAATGTTTAGAATGTGAAACTTAAGTTACTTTATTGAAAGCTTTATGAACTTTTCCAAAAAAGCTTAGATTAGAAAAGCAGTTTGGGGTGGGATTTTTTCTCCAAAACTGAATTTTAACATTTCTAGTTGCATTGTAGATACACATTTTTGTGAAGCAAAGTAACTGACACAGGTAATTTCAAATCTCGATATATAAGGTAATGAGAAGGATTCATTTCTAAGGGTTAGCAAAAGCAAAGCTGCTTATACCATAAAAAAAATCTGCTCCTAGAAACTATGGAAAGAGTTCTTCCCAGGAAATTAGATGGACGCTATTAACAGTTTGAAAGAAACAGCATGTCATTGAAGTGGACCTCTTCCAAAATGATTTTGAGTGTGGGGAAAAGTAGCTATAAGAGTGAAATAGGCCATCAACAGCAAGGGACACAGTACAAGTCTTATTAATTTTATTTCCTTCCAGAAGGGAAAATCTAGAGGAAGCAAGGATATCAATTTTGAGAAGTTCAGGTCATCCATCTTAGTGAGCAGAAGAGGATCCTTCTCTGACTACCCCTCTGATCTCTCCTTTATCCATCATTAACAACAGACACTGTTCTCAAAGTTGTTGCTGTAATTGCTTTTGAGGATCCTTTTCTGCGAAGGGGTCATTGCTGCAAAACACCCATCCCTGTGAGGTGCAGGCAGCAGCTTGAGCCATCTCAAAGTGTGAGCTGCCCACAGATTAACCTGGAAGAGGAAACAGTAAGTTATAGCTGCTCAGCTGGCTGGTGTCCACTTACACAAAGCTATAATACCTCAAAATTGTATTACATCACCTAGTTCACCCCTCAGTTGAATGGCTTCATGAAAGATGCACAGAAAAATGTAAAATATGGTTGAAAGTTTGTGTGCTGAACATTGACTTGTACATAGAGAAAAATAGGTACTAAGAAGTATTTCTCTTCTAAACTCTTTAAATATCTCATTTTCTTCATTGTTAAGATCAAGAGACAAAACTTGTTCATAAATCCTGTCCTTTCTTTTACCAGATGTATCACACAGGCAGACAAAAGAGCTAACACAAAAAACTGCAGAGAGGACCTGTCTCCGAGGAGAAAACATAACTGACCAAACTACTATTAAACTCCTTTTAACTGTTTTTTAATGAAAACAATAGGTATTTAAAAATCTGTAAAACAGGAATAGTAACAGGCCAGGCTTTCAAATAAAATCTCTGGGGTTAGAGTAGGGTAAAACATTTCCCCATAGCACAAAACATGGCAAAAGCAAATATGAAGGACAACTCTTCAGAGTCTTTGAAAGCCCTAGAATTGAAGGTACCTAAGCCAGCAGCAAGCAGTGCCATCCCTTTACCAGCTCACTGTGTAGCAGTTCAGACTTTCTAAGTGATGCATGTGAATCAGTACAGGTCTGCTCTGAGGATATTAAACCTGTCTTTGAGTTAATGCCTGTGGAGTGAACATAGCCCTGCCACACTTTCACAGCTTCCAGTGTCAGTGCTGGCTTATGCAGAGCTAAGGAAGGATTCCTGTTTCTCACAACACCAGACTTAAAGTTTCCAGCATGAGCTCATTTGTTATGCTACAGTTGCTGTCAGCTGAGGAGAACTGTCCTGGACATCATAGTAATACAATCTGGCAAACTACCTGCAACACTGTACAACTTTTAATTCCCATTTCTTTTAATTTTTAGTGCTGGAAACATGAAACCTGAAGGGCTGATTATCAGATGCAATACTTTCATACACCCTTGTTTATGATGTGACCTATATAGACATGAGAAAAATGTTATCCATGAGTAATGTAAATGTGACTTCATATTGTATTGAGGTCTTACAAAATCTATTTTAACTGTTGCTAGTCCCTTTAGTGTGCCCAAGTTCCCCACTGAGGTTTTCCATCACCTAGAATATGAAAGAAATTATGGTCATTTTTTGTGTGCTTAGCTCTGACTAAGCATTTGTTTTTATTGATCCCAAAGATCTAATAAAATAAAAAGAATAAGCAAATAAAAAGAAGAATCACTTCTGAGTGTGTTTCCAGACACTTGATGAATCAACATTATTATTTCTACAATGTCTTAGGCATATGCAGTGCTTTGCAATGCTAACAGCAAATGATCTGGCTTTGCCCACTCAGGGGAAAGTGAAAAGGCCAACACTGACCTCTGGCATCTGATAGGCCATGGAAAGAGAAGGCATTCTGTGGAACAAATTAATACAGTCTTGTTAGCAGATGGGAAAAAAAAATAGCTCCTGCTGGTTTTGTCTGAGAGGCATATAAAACAGTGGTGCTGTATCTCTTAGGGCTGCTAAAGTGTTGTTCTTGTCAGTGCAAACTAATCAGTACCCCAGAGTGCACTGTACACCCGCACTGGGACTTGTTACAATCCTATCTTTTGAGCAGTTCTAGCCAGCTCCCTTCTTTTATCATCTCTTCTTAGAGGCTACAGCTCATTTCAATTTTTTGTCTACCTACAATTTTCCCATCAGTACAGAACTCCAATACCTGAGTAGTGCAACACTTTTTGGGAGAAACACATCAGAAGAGAAGGTTTATTTAACATATCTAATCTTGAGCTTGCGAATTGAGTTCAAGGATCTCCACCTGGACTTTATGAGAGAGCATCAGCAAGAACTGTGTTTCCCTTCCATGCTCCATCCTATGCTCCATTGGAAGCAAGGAAAATAGAGATATGGTCACTGCTGTCAGGCACCTTTGGCACTTCACGAGCTTCTGAGATGCCATTAAATCTTTTTGAGTCTCACAGGAACCATGCGCTCTCTGAGACCCCCCTGCCTTCAGAAAAATTATTTTGGATCTGGCAGACAGAAAAGTCTGCAAATGGATTTTCCTGAAAGTGAAAATAGATAATATATATTACCCAGGATGTCTTTTTATCTTTATTTGGATTAACTTCACCTCAGGAAGAGCTTCTATTGTAAGCCTTTAGCCATATATCATATTTTTCTCAACTATTGGTCTAGACTGAGGGTGCCATCCTCAAAACAGTTCATTCCACTTACAAAGCTGTAAGCAATTTTCATACTACATTTTCTACATTAATCCAGCAGTGTATTGGACACGAATGATGGATGGATTAAACTAATCTGTAACAAATTCTTAATGGTGACAAAGAAGAAAGGGGGAGGAAGGAATTCTAGGTGTTAAGTTCAGTTGTTGGTTATACAGAAATATGAAGTCAAGAGACAAGTTGAAATATATTAAACAACTTATAGTAGAAAAGACAGAAGAGTCCAAAATAAATAAAGAATTAATATTGGAAACCAAAAAAGAACATACAACAGAAATTCAAGGAAAGCAGTGTTAACAGGGTTAAAAAAACAGAGGGCTCAAAATAAGATACTACAGGAATAGTCAAAGTGTCAAGAGAAAATCATAAAAAGAATGGAAGGTCAAAAGCAGAGAAGAGAAAGTGAGTCATGAAAGGAAGTCAAGGTAGAAAAGCTGATTAAAAAGAAAAGTTCTGATCTCTCAGTGGCATAATTTAAAACTACAGTCAAAATGATGAAATTTGAGCTAAGGGGACTTCCAGGAGTGCAGAGGAGAGGATCAAGAAGTGGGG
>VZDJ01006028.1:3775279-3839514 GCA_008694505.1 Cyanoderma ruficeps | reverse complement strand
GAACCACCAGAAGGGAAAAGAGCAAAAGTTAAGGAAAATTTAAAAAATAATATAGTGGAGAATGGACTACTAGACTACTATATTTTTGCCATTGTGGGAATTTTTAAACAATACATACATCTCGCCCCCACAAGCAAGGTGGGAAAGATCCCAAAAACCTATAAGGAATTCTGTCAAGAATCTCACTTTATGAAAATCTATATCTTCATTGCAGAATTGTCTGCCACCTCAGACCCTCTATTTTCTCGCCAATAACACATCTGAACACTGACTTTGCCTTTCTATTGTGCCAAAAAGTCGTTTTCTTTTCCTGTAGCAAGAACATAGGAACTGATTTCATTACAATAGAACAGATTTCTATTGTTACATTGGAAGTTATATTATAGCTTAGGGATAGTTTCATAAAATGTGTTTCCAACAATAGATAATTGTTGATTTTAAACTTACTTCTTAAGAATCATTGCTTGTGTTTCTATGCAAATAAACATAACATGAGTTCTTCCTATCTATCAGTGAAGTTATTTGGTTTTGTCATTAAAAAATTAATAAGAATATGATAAAATGTGATTTAAAAAGCTAAGTAATTTGTGTCCCATGTGGGCTCTTCCTTATGGAATACATTGTAAATTAAACAATTTTAAAAGCCATTAGCTACTTTTAAAACAATAATATTCAAATTTGACAGCAAGGATCACAAAGTATTTGAATATTTTTTAAAGGAGGTGATTGTACCATATCTGCAGCACCTTCGTGATATTTTACATAGTTTTTATGCCACCTGGTGGTCAAATTTCTAATAGGCTCACCCTGGGCGGAACACCCCGGGCACGGACGGTCCCGGGGGGAAGCGGCTGCGGCTGTGGGGCCGTGCGAAGGGTGGCGGACCGGGGAGGCTCACACAGGGCACTGCTGACATCCACACCAGCTTTCTCCAGGCCAAAGAGAAGGGCTGTGGCTACTAAAATTCCCAAACAACAAGGTAAGTGGTAGCTGGTCTGTCTCATGCCTCCAGATGTGTTTGGGGTAAGCTCTTCTTTCTGTCTTTTGTCACTGGGGCTTCAGTTCATGTGACGTGCATTGACACAGGGAACTCCCACAAGTCGTCAATGAACCATAGGTCAAATGTTATGTTTTTTCCTGAATCAGGAGAAAATACTCTGATAGCACGTGCTGTCTTAGAGTTTAATTACACGTTTCTGAAGAGATAAAAGCAAGAATTCTCTTTCTTTTGTAAAGATAAAGCGTCTGTTTGGGACAGATGAAGATCAGCAACAAAATCGAGTTTACCTTCAGGTCATAAGAGTATAATGCTTTCTGCACTGGGTCAGACCAAGGATCCAGCTGATCTGATACTTGTTTCTGGTACAGGATAGCACCACGAGTTAAGCAGTCAAGTTTCATGTACTTACGTGCTGAGAGCATAGTCACCTACCTGAACATCTCTAGAGACTATTTCAGATCCTTTGCATCAAACAGATCATCAATTTTTATGGGTTAACACCCAAATTAAGTTTTCATTTGATTTTAGTGCTTCCCTTTCCAGAGCCAAGGAGGTCTTTTAGCTTCCGCAAGCCTACTTTTCAATACAGATCAACATGAGAAATGCCCAAGGAATGAGGATTAAGTATAGACTGATGATTTCCTTGATGTATCTCGCAGCTCTAGAGAATTTATGAGCAGGGTGGTTACATATGAATCAAACACTATGTTAAAATATATATTTAAAAAAAAATAAGACTAATAATTTCCTTTATCACTATATTATTTCTACACTGCTGGGATTTCTTTTTTTCTAAAATTCTTTGGAGTCCTAGAAATGGCTTTTTCCATAAAAGTTCTTAAAAATCGTAAAATGATGAGCCATTCAATTCCAGTCCATGCCTGTTGAGCTCCTCATCACTGGGGAGTAAAGGAGTATATTTTGCCTTAGAATTCTCACAATATCATGAAGTTGGCAGGTTGTAAGAGAGAAGAAAATGCAAAAATATTTCATAACCCAGAAGATTTTCTGTTTGTGGAATGATAGTAATATTTTGTATTTACATACTGCAATTCAATCTTGTTCAGCAATGTTAATTTAACCTCTTGTCACTCCTGATAGTATTAGCATAATTTTTCTTATGTCACAAATGAGGAAACAAGCCCAAGGAGAGTAAATAATCTGCCTTTAACTATTTTGGTGAACATAGGAGAATGAAAGCTAATACAAAGCCTCAGTCCCAGTCCTGTGCCTTACACACAGGACAGTTTTCCAGCCAACAATAACACACAATTACCATTTTGCCAGGCTTTTTATCTGACACATACTATGTGTGAACTCTATTAAAACTTGTAAATCTTAGTAACTGAAACAGTGGTGTCAGCTACGCAGGTCATTGTCTGGTGATGGCAAATGAAAGCAGTGCTTGTCTTACGACAGTTACATGCTACATTCTTTGTTATGTTGGTTTGTATGTTGGTTTCAGCTAATGAATCACAAACACCATCTTCATCTTGTCCTGCTTGTAAAGCTGGTTAGGTCCTCAATATCAACAGCTTTTCAATAAATGCTCTGTTATTTGGCATTCAGAAAAGCTGCAGCATTGGCCAAAAAGGACAGTAAGATAACTGCTTTCAAAGCAGTCTGGACAGATACATCTGTCACTGTGCTTGAAGGATACATCCAAGTTTATGCCACATGAGGAAGATTATACAGTTTAAAAATAGGATTCTCAGACTTAATAAAGAAGTTTATATCCCTTTTCCTCTGTCTTTTGGCTTAAGTCACTGATGGTGGACCTTGTATTTTTGGAGGCAGCTTTCTGATAGCGTTGTCTCAGTGTCACAGGCACATTCTTGACATAGTGGTGGATGGCAAACAACAGGGGGACTGTTTCTCTGAATCACTTCCCTAAATCAAGAACATATACTTACTTAATTTAACTTCTGGTGAAGTTCCACACCAGAGACATATTTGATGTGGCATTGTCTAAGAGTGTTTAGATGCCAAATGTCATTTGCTCAATTGATTATTAAACGTACTGCTGCAGTGGGACTTTGTCACCTACAGCAGTTAAAAATGCCTTATTTTTATAGATGTTCATAGAACTTCAGGTAGGTGTTGCTTCATAAATTCATAAAAATCACAAAATCACATTTAGATTGGAAAAGACCTCCAAGATTATCAGGTCCAATCTTTGACCAATCACCAGCTGGAAAACTAGACCATGTCCCTAAGTGCCACATCCAACTGTTTCTTGAACACCTCCAGGGATAGTGACTCTACCACCCAGGGCAGTCATTGGATTTGCAGGAGATCTTGGAGAGAACAGGAAATTCAATGTAAAAACTGTAAACCTCTGACGTTTAGGGCTAGGCACACCAAGCCCCTGTGAGGTTTCCTGAGTGTTGTCTTGTGAAGGATTTGGTTGTCTGAGTGTGGCTGTCTCTTACAGAGCATTTTTATCAGATTAGAACCACAGTGCTGATTTGTGCCATTTGTACCAGTTGGCACCTACAGTAATAGACAGTGCTGTATTTATATGAGTCAGCAGATTCAGTTCTTACCTTGAGCAGCATCTTGTAAGAGCTACATAAAAAAATTGCTGGAGATTGTTAGATCAGTTGCCTTCATCTTCAACTTAAAAATAGGTATAATTTCTCCAACATTAATAAAAATATCAGAAAAAAAAAGATAATTGCCAAGTTATAAAGTTAGAGTTCAAGGAAGCAAAATAGCTTGAGAGGGAGCTGATATCAAAAGATTCACCATTATCAAAGAGGAGACTGATGTAAGACCAGGCAATTGCAGATTGCAGTTATAACTTCCTCCTGGTTCCCAAGCCTTTGTAGTTCAGTTGAAAATGCTGAAGTCATAGTGACTCTGCTAACAAAAGCTGGGCCATGAAATGGACCCAGTCTTGATATAACTTCCCACTGTGGCCATGTTGTATTTCTTTATTTCAAAATGTGATCATCATAATCCAACTTGCTTCTCACAGCGAACACCCAGCTGGATCCAGGGACACATTCTAACTCACAGAATTCAAAATACTGGTGCTATCCTAGTCTGAAGAGGAGAATAACACAATAACCTTATCTTCAGCATACTTTCCCAAAATTCCCAATAAAAGTTAAAGATATTTTATTTATCTCCATTTAATGCAGAATTGATTTTGTGTGGGAAGATAGAGAATTAGCTATCCAGACAAATTACTGTCACTCTAAGCACTGCAAGAAAGATTAATTGTCTAAAATTGCAGAGGCTGTGCTACAACTAACTCATTTGCCACTGCCATCCTTAAACTTTAACAAGTGAATATGCTAAGATAAATCAGGCACCTCAACATGCCCCAGCTAAAGTGAACTGTTCTGATTCTCCTCAAACATTTAATTCATCACTGAACTTAGTTCTGCATTGCTTTACAATGACCAATTTAGCTTTCTTTAAAAACATGATAAGGCCAACCATGGGCTGAAAAGAATTAAAACCCCAGGAACTGTGCAAGAATTAGGATCTAGTATCTTACGCATTCCCAGATTCACTTGGGAACCTCTAACAATCCAAAATTCTGTATCCTGAGGCCATCAGATTCCAACCAAGTATCACTAAAAATAAAACTGACAGAAGGCATTTTATCCTAGGCTTTGCTCAGTTGCCTGAAAAGAAAAGAATCTAGTGCCACCATAGGTAATGCTGTGTGACCCCAGTGTCATTTGCATCACTCTTATACCTGTCAGTGTAGGCTCCAACCTTTTCTTAGACCTCCTCTAACCTAACTCACAGGTTATAGTAACTCATACCAAAGTGAGCCTGAAAGTATAAAAATGTGAAAAGATTATATTCCCTTACTCTGTTCAGACATCCAATGAAGAAAATACATCCAATGAACACAAAAACTCTGAGAACATTAAATACCTTAGGAAATAAGAGAAGAAAGTTAGTGGGTACTATTTGTCAGCTGAAAGCTACTGGTGAAACTGATTCCATATTTTTACAATGACTGAAGATCTTTTCTGAGGCCTCCCAAGGGCTTAAATAAAAATGTCACAAATCTATTTGCACGTGATATGTCACATGGGAAGGAAAAAAATCAGAAATATGGCAAACCTGTACCTGATGTGGGAATATTTGTACGAAGATAAACATTCCAGTCCCCTTGGCTAAAATTGCTCCATCCAGTTGAAAGTGCTGGATTTTTCAAACTGTATTTGGGGCAGTTTTGATGAGTAAAAACATACCCTCATGTATGTTCAGACTACATTAAAATTATACATCATCCAAGTGTGAGCCAAGTGAGCTGACATTTGTAAAGATTAATCCTGCAGGTCAACTGGTCAGGCACACAAGTGTCAAATCAGCTCAGAACCCTTCCACAGAACCACTGAGGTTGTGTGGCACCTCAGGAGATGGCCTGGTTCATCAGCCAGGCCAGGCTGCCCAGGACTGCATCCAGATGGATTTTGAATTTCAAGCACAGAAACTCCACAACCTATTGGGGCAACCTGTTTCATTTTCTAACATCCCTCATGGGAAAAAGAATATTTTCTTATGTTTAAAGAGTATTTCCTATGTTTGAGCATCATGGAATCATAGAATATCCCACGCTGAATGCTTTACATAAGTGATATTATGTCCCAGGTACTGCTGGCTTTGCGAGAGACTGGCCCTGAGAAGGTACTTGACACCCCTCTTTAATTTTTTGTCAAATTTGGTCACTTTTCAGATAAATTCTTTATAAAGATGGGAAATCCAGGAGAAGTCACAGCACTCTGTAGCTTTGGCCAGCCTCCCAGTTATCTGTCCTGGCCAGCAATGTCTCATTTCATAGCCAGTAGCTCTCCACATGCCTTCCAGTCTGCTTAACCTGAGCTGAAGACCTTGTCAGAGACCTCATCATCTTCTGGCAGCCCTAACACATGCTAGGGAGAAATTTCCAGTATTTTTAATATGAAATATGAAGCAAGGTCTGTAGCAGGCAGCAATGATTTTTCTGTCTCCTATAAACTAATATGTCCAGTTTATACCCACCTCCTCAAAAGTGTACAAATCCAGGTCCTTAATTTAATTCAACTGATTTCTACTTTCTCATGTTTAAGGCCAGATTTGTAGGAGATTTAAGAGGTGTGTTATACTCTGCTTCAAAAAGCTCATCACAAAATTTCAGAGTTTCTTTCCTATTCTTATAAAATGAAAATAGAATAACACAGGGCTATAGGAACTTCTCTGCTTGGGAGGAGTTGGGGTGGTTTATTTTGTTGTAATCAAATATGCTTGCATGCAATTGCAAATGGCGTATCTTGCCCTATTTTCTTCTGCTCTTGTGATTCTGCCATTATTCTTCATAATTTATCTCTTTTTCAAGTAACTATGCTTTTTCAATATAAGCATTTTACTTTGACAGATAAAAAACATTACAGCATTTCCAGTAAAAAAGACATGAACAAGTTTATATTTACCACCATTTACTGAACAAGAGGAATCAGAAGAAGGCTGAGAGGTACAGGACATGTGACTACATATATCACTTTCTTAGAAAACTCAACTAAAAATGACATAATATATTGGCATTGCAGCTGTCTTCTCCCCTTTTTTCTGTATCACTCTTTTTTAATTCAAGTTTCCTGTTATCCAAACTACTGCTGACACTAAAATACATGCTATCTACATTTTCTTGTAGCCAGAACTGGGACTGAATGAATCATTCCTATGACTCATCATAACTCTTTTTTTGCATACCAATGTTACAATGTACTGAACAATTTAACATAAAAAGTGGAGTTGTCCCCCTGTTCTGATAGAATCTTTTTGCTAAAGATTCAAATTACTCTCTTTCAAATTATTTTAACTTATGTTCTTCCTGGGATTTTGCTTTATTGGCAGCAGGAACAACAGCAATTAAAGTTTAAAAGCTCATCTTTTAATCTTTGTGGATAGCCCTGATGAAAAAGACACAGTCCCCATACATCGGGTGATATTCTAGTTTAAAATGTCAAGAGTTATCAATAATTAATTTTTTTACACAGTTCTAAGTCTTAAATGAATGCCTGGATTAAGCACACTTTTAATATTCCTGCACCAAAGAATCTTTTCTCAGCACAGTTATCCAAGCAGTACAAACTATAAGAAGCACTATAAAGCCTCCAGTTCAATTCACAGAAGTCATACGCCAACTATCATTTCTTGATGAAAGACTATATGGTACCCCTGGGACATTAACTAATAGTGAGATTTGTATTCCGGTACCCTGCAGATACTCAGGAAAGGAAAAAGGAAAATAAATCACTTTCAACCACCTGGATAACTTAGAAGATGTACTCAGATTAGGAATTCAGGTCCCAGATCTGATCTTTTCCCCATAGTTTCCTGTGGAACATTATCACTCCCAGCTACTTACTCAGAAGGATATTTAACAGGAATTTCCCTCTGGAGGTACTGCTCATGACAGCATGTGAGATAGGAGACATTTGAATGGTGGTAAAGAGGATTAATCTGTGTTGAGTGTACAGTATGAGAAAACAGGAGTGCTTGGAGGAAACCAGAGGAAATCACAAAATGGTAGGAGGTGGTAGAATGAGTGAGCTGTTTTCCTCAATGCACAGATTACTAGGGCCACTCACGGGAAAAGGGTTTGCTTAGGTAAGCAAACACTCAGAGGTATTCAATGACTCTATTTTCTCACTACAAAGAGGCCAGAACTGTCCAAGAGCCGTGGGTGGTAACAGACTATGAAGCATGTGCTGGGAAGGAAGTGAATGCAGCATTTGCAGTGAGTCCTGCTGCAGGCAAGTTACAGCAATCTAAACCACATCTTATAAACAGTGTACATGCAGGTATGGAGACTGCTTTTATGACCTTAAACCCTGAAAATGGCAATGCATTTTTTGTGTGTCAGTAGGCAGAGCCACCCTGCTAGCAGCTGAAAGGCTTTTGAGAAATAAGTTGTTTGGTGTATGGTATCCCATGAGCACAGTCTTCCGGTGAGATGTCTGATGAAGGCAAAAAGCTTATTAAGTAAGCTCATTTAAACTGAACTAAAGAAATGCACTTCTAAATAAAGTTCATATAAATAAATCTAAATAAACACAGCTGTGAGATTTCAGAGTGTAGTGTTCTTTCTATGTCTCCTTAATGTATGAGATGAGCATATCGGAGTTTAACCTTTTCATGCTAGATAGCAACAGTTTAACCAAAAGTTTAGCAAAAATTTTTTTGCCAGTTTTGCCATGCCCTTAGTGCCCCACCTGTTGATATATCTGCTACATTTCTGTTACGGGACATAGGGAATTGTCCTTTTGACTGCTTTGCCTAGGATGATGTCCAGGGTGCAAGTTCCTCCCACTGTAGACAACGCATTGCTGGGTCTAAGTTCCCAATTTTGCAGGGAGGTGGAAGACATTCAGTGGGGCTTTCAGACACTGTACGATGGCTGAGGAACTGGCTAAATCTTGAATAGATTTGCCTGAAGGGTGGTGAGGGTATCTCTGTTCCTTGACAGTACAATATTCTGCAGCTCTCACTCACTATTTGTATGGCATGATGCAACTCTGAACTTTGTGAAACAGCTAACCATTAGTGTCATGCCAGCCTGAAATGCTACACTGATATAATTCATTTTATTCTTGGAATAAAATGCTCCAAGTGATAATATGCTTGCTGGTTTTATGTCACCCAAATGTCCATAGCATCTTGAACAAGCATTCAGATATCATTTTCATTCATTATAAAGGAGGCTTTTTCATAATCATTTGGATTTTAGAACCTGACTCAGATAGTATAACTGTAGATTATATTTGCTGATTTAATAAAAAACAAGGCAGACTTTGGGTCTGAAATTGTCAAAGGTTTTCGTGCAGTCTTAGTATGTAATGCCCAGAAAGCTAGTTCAAACTTCGTGGATATTGTTGATGTTGAGCCAAAGATTCACTACACAGCCTAATACTTCTGTCCTATCCAGATTAAAAAAAATTCCTAATCTTCTTGGATACCCAGGATCTTTGTAGCTGGAGAGAAGGTATCTCCCAGGAACAGTGTAAGGGTAGATAACATTAATCCAGCTATCTCCTTCTTGGCGGACAGAATACTTAATTTTGAATTAAGCTTTTTTTGCTTTCTCTCTAAGGTATTAAATAATATCAAATTAAATTATAACACTATCACAGTGCAGAGAATGCACTACGAATTTCCAAAGACCAAATAGCTGAGTGATTTCCTTTAATTTCCACCTCTCTCAGAAAAGTTCATGGTTGCTTGACATTACAGCTCACTTGCAAGGAACAGTTCAAATGGGTCATCCAAGTAAGCATGTTAAGAGAAGAAAGTACCTTGATCATTTATTTGAAACTTGCCAATACCATTTCTATGTATTTCTGTCTACTATTTCAATACATGGGCAGAAATAGCCATAACAATAACACACCACCATCTCTCCTAGCTTATAGCCAAACAATCTGAAAATGTGGAGTTGGTCTCACTAACAGGGATCACCTTCCAATTAAAGAAATGAAAACATGCAGACTTCAGAGTAATTAAGATCATGTCATTTTAAAACCCTCAGTGCTTTCCAGAGTCCTCTTTTCCTCTGGCACCCATTTTGCTGTTGTAGTTTCTTGGGCTTGGTAATGTGCTCAGAGGTTTCTTACACAAACATATAGGAACATTAAAAAGTTTCTGTGATAGAACTACAGAGGCCAGAAACTGTTTCTTATGTGAGTGATATATGGACATGGAAAATCCCCAGGAGAACACCAGGTTATGCATAAGTTGGAGAAACCATGAAGGCAGAGAGTCTCTCCTCCATGATTTCATGGACCATGTATCCCTGAGGGTAATGTCAGAAATTACTACTGTGATTTTCAAGTGTACCTGTCTTGCCTGCAGCTCCTGTTGTGGCAGACCAGAGTGGATTAAGATACCAGAATTTGACACTGACCCAGTGCATTAGGGATGGGAAGGTTGGTAGAAGATCATCAAATTCTGTAAAACCTTCTAGCTGCCAAGAATACCATTACCCAAATGTTAGATATTGCCAACCCTTTATCTGTTTTCCATGGAGAGGTTCATGTTTGTGCTATACATTTGAATTTCAGCTTTCCCCAGCTAGGTATTCAGTTATAAATTTCATATTTCTGTCAAATAGAAACAAGAAGAAAAATTAAATTAGATGAGAGAAGGATATATGATGTCTGAAGAATAAATGCTGGAGGCAACTGAGTGAGATTGTTTCTTTGATTTATTAAATAAATCAGCTGGTATTCCTAACATAAGCACTATTTTCACTATACTTGCTCTGTCTCATATTGACGGGTTCACTGATTTTTCTGAAATACCTCCCATAAACCTCCCTAAAGGTTTAGAAAGACCACAGGGAAATAAATCAATGACAACATGCCAAAGTCCATCACAATGGCTGCTGTTCTAATTCATTTGATACAGGTCAGCTCAGATCATGCAGTTGGAAAGCTGACATTGATTTAATTAACTGCAGTACACTGTATTGTTTTTAAAAGAGATACTGTTTCCATGTTTTACATATACATTTTATGACATACCCAAAGCAAAAAGCCCCACTTGGAACACTGGAAAAGAATAGAGCAAAACTGAGTCACTGGAAAAGAAAAAGTTGGTTCCAGTTTAGTCTGATTTAAGAAAGAGAAGTAAAGATGATCTCACTGAGAGCTAAAGAAGTGATCAATTTTTGTTTCAAACTTAAAACATGTAGAGCAGAAGAGAATACAAAAGCTCTGAATCTAAAACTACAAAAGTCAGGAGTAGAAAAAATTCCTTCTTTAATCAAAATCTAGGAAGACAATTAATTGTGATGCCCAGCTGAACTTGAAACACCTGTTCTTCATTTATTTAAACTGTTGAATTGATGCTCAGGTCTGAGCCCACATTATCTGCTACCACCCTGGCACTGGCCTTCCTTAGCATTGGAGAAAGTCAGTGAGAGTAGTAGTAAACATAAAAGTGTAACCAAGCCTCAGCTGTGAAAGTCAAAAGGTGATCTCAGCCAGGGAAGAGCCCTGTGACCCTCTGACAGGATGATGTCCCTCAGTACGGGTCCACTGTTTCCGTGCTGTGAGTAGGTTCTAATATGGGATCACAGAATCATAGAATTGCTTAGGTTAGAAAATACCTTTAAGATAATTGAGTCCCACTGTAAATCTGACACTGCCAAGTCCACCACTAAACTACGTCCCTAAGTGTCACCTCTACACAACTTCCAGAGAAACCCTTCCCTGGGCATCCTATTCCAATTTTTGAAGACTATGTCAGTAAGAATTCTTTTCTGATTTCCTTTTGTCCTATTGCTTGCTATGTGAGAGGAGACCAACACCCACCTGTGTCCAGCCTCCTTGCAAGTAGTTGTAGAGTGCAATAAGTTTCCAGGCTAAACTCAGCTGCTTACCATTAGGTTTGTGCCCCAGACACTTCATCAGCTAATGAGATAAAGTAATAGTGAGGGGCCCAAAACTGAACACACCATTCAAGATGCACACTTACCAGTGCTGAATACAGGGAGATGATTTCTTCCCTAGCCAGGTAGCTGTCCAGCTACTCTTCCCAAGCCAGTAGCATTGCATCTTGAGGTTTTTGAGAAAAATGTATTTCTAGAGCATCTAGAGCAGCACCTGGGGCAGTGCAAGGCTCATGAGCTGCCTACTGCTGCTGGGAAAGCTGCAGGAGATACATGTGGGTTTTTCCTCTTTCTCCTCTATTTCCTGTCTGCCCACCCACAGGAGTAAGAGGAGAGGGAGCAGAAATGAAACCAGAGCTTGCCCATGTTCACTGTTTATTTGGCTGTGCACAACCAATCCGTAGCCAGGCTCTGGCTACAGCTGCCACTCTGGAAGTATGTGTTCAACTGGTGTCTGAGGTGGAGCATCCTTCACATTCCCAGAACCATGCCTTTACTCCTCGGGGTCACAATCAGCTGCTGCTCACTCTGGATGCACAACTGGTGTGGCAACCTCTCCTCCCCGTGAGGAAGCATTTGGAGGTGGTCAAACAACACTGCAGCAGCAGTGCAGGTACTGACACAGCACCGAGACAGACTGACTGCCACGCGCAGCACACGCACAGCGCCGCCCAAGCCCACTGAACCCGAACACACAGTTTAACAGGTACCTGAAGGAGCAGAAATAAAGCTCTGCTTTAATCCACTTGGATAAAAAGGAACGATGATGTTTCTGCAACAGAATCCACATGCTGGTCAAAATTAAATGAATGATTCAGACCAACCATTTTAGCTGATTCAAACCAATATTTTATGCTGAAAATTGGATTCTTCCCCGGATGTTCCCTGGTTCTAGTTCTATATACTTTAGTACTGTGAGAATCTGAGTGATTCGCTGAGGGATTCCCTTTCTGTTTGAGAATGTATGTGAGATAGCCTCAGGCTCAGATTTTGTCAACACCTGTGAAACTGTATTTTTTTTTTCTGTTCCCTCTCCCCTAACTGGAATTGTTATTCCCAGTGTCTCTGGGGCTCATTCACTCACAATTAGGGTCAATGAAGAGACATGAGGAGACTTTAGAGTATTTAGTCTTTTCTATGAAGACAGTCCTGAAACAAAATAATTCAAAACCAAAAAGAAAATTTTGCCATGGCACCTTTCTCCCTTCTATTTTCCTGAATATTTTTGCTTTTAATAGAATGTGTTTGATTCCCTTTTGTAAAGATTTTCAATTTTAAAATACGAGTGTCCAAAATAACATGTACATAAATTCATGTCAAATCTAACAACACCACCCTTTCAAAAATCAAGGAAATAACCACACACACACATATATGCACATATAGAGTGTAAATCTGTCTCTATCAGAAATATATATCAGGGCACATTGGATTTTTTACATCAGCATTAACACAGTTCTACACTGATGAGATGGTAAACAAAGTAAACATGAAAAATGCATAAAATTATGAACTTTATTTTGATCTCAATGATATAACTTCAGGCCCAGACTTTTTAAATTGATAGAGATTTATTCCAGATTTATACCATTTTAATGAATCTGTAAGGGCTGATGATTACTGCAGCTAATTACTCTGACTGGAATAATCAGGATGCACTAAATTCAGCAGCATGAAGCAGTCTAGTCTTGACTTCGCTAGAGATTGGGCCCCAGAGTGGAAGTAATATAAACAAAGAACATTCAGACTTAAATTATTTTGGTATGTAGCTCTCTTTTTGGTCTCCTTGAAGAGAAGCCATTTTAAGCAAATGAGGAGGAACAAATGCCTAAATGAATTTTTGGAGGCATAAATACTTCAAACGTAATTAATTATTTTTTCAATGGAAATAAAGGGGATGTTTTAATCTTTTTGTGCTATATTTAATGTTCTAGAGACATATCTCTTCTTTACCACAGAGAATTTAATATCCAAACCCAAAGTGAAGGTTTGCAAAATCTATGTATATAACAGAAAACACAAAACACAAATGCATGGTACAAGAGATTTAATCAGATTTTTTTTTCTCCTACATTACCTCAACAAAATAATTTTTCTCATTGCTCACTCCTCCTTAAATCCAAAATCTTGTGTGAAGAATTTCAGAAAGCACAGAGGACTGTTACACAACAAGCCAAGTATTAAGAAGGTGTTAGGTCTGAAACATTTTCCAAGTGATTCACTTCTCTACAAGAAAATAGCGATTTGTTGTGACAATGAAATAGTTTGTCTTATTTGCATGCTCTTTCCAAAAATTAAAAATGGTCCTAGTTAGATATTAATTTTCTCTTATTCAAATACAGGGCAGCAGATGGGATCACCATTGATGAGGAATTCCTGATAACTAATACAGTCAAAGTGATTTGAATCAGTTGCAAATTTAAATTTGTATTGCTATTTATAATTAATGTGAGCAGTCATAGCCATTGACCACCTTTTGCTAACTCGAAATAAGGAGACAGAACAGCATTGTTATTACCTCTGGTCTCTTCTTTCCTTGGTAAAGGTGACCATGGTACAAGAGATAAGGACATGCCCTGTTGCAGTGAGTTTAGAAGAGGGTCATGAAGATGCTTAGAGGGATGAAGTATCTCTGCTGTGATGAGAGGCTGAGAGAATTTGGGTTGTTTAGCCTGGAGAAGAAAAGGCTCAGGGCACACCTTAGAGCACCTTCCCATACCTGTAATGAACCTAAAGAAGAGCAGGACAGGGACTATTTTAAAGGACCTGCAGTATTAGGACAAGGAGGAATGGCTTCAAATTGAAAGAGGGAAAGTTTAGATTAGAGAATAAAAAGAAATTCTTTACAGTGAAAGTGGTGAGACACTGGAACAGGTTGCCCAGAGAAGCAGTGGATACCCCATCCGTAGAAGTGCTCAAGGCTGTGTTGGGCAGGGCTCTGAGCAACCTGGTCAAGTGGACATTTCCTGTCCATGGCAAGAGGAACTAGATGATCTTGAAGGTCCTTTCCAACCCAAACCATTCTATGACTTGATGATAAGTGACATTCTTCTGACTGCAGAGCATCAGCAACAGAATAGCAGCAGGAGAACTGCCCTCAGCCAGGGGCAGGGACAGGCACTGCTCCACTGTGGGGATTCACACCCAGGATGCTCAGAGAGCTGGTCAGTCACAAGGCCAGAAAAGAACAAATGAACCCTGAACCATTCCAACCTTGTGTAAAGGTAGTTGCTAGTGAAGGAGTGCTTGCACCCTCCTATGCACCACAAGCACATCACACAGCTCATCTCTTCCACCCCAGATCGCTCTTGCCATGGAGAAGTTTTCTGACAAACCACTACTTTTGTTGCACAGCACAACCTAGTGAAAAGGGGAAGAAATATACCTTTTAACACAAAATCTGAGACTGCCTTCAGTATTTCTGAATCCTGCAACATGGTGGGAGAGTTCAAAGAAAGCCTCTGATCATGATGATGTTGAATTTCTAAGAAACCTATTACAGCATTAAGAGAAATAAATGTGAATTATAGTATTAAAAAGAAAAAGAAGAAAAAGAAAAAGAAGTAAATATCTGGAGGAATTTTTTAGAACTTTTGGATAGAGGTGATCTGAGAAGAGTATGATAAAGGAAGCAGCCAAAATTGTAACTAGAGACAGAGGTTAAAAGTTTCCCTTTAAAATACTTTCAAATTTTAGCTATAACTTATAAGAGATTTAAGGAAGTGATTTAAGAGATTTTGTAGTGAAATCACTGAGCTCAAGCTGACTTCATTAGAGCTACTCATGTGAGGAAAGTGAACAGGATTTGGCCATAAAACAGAAAGGCCTTTGGCCTTGTTTTCATTGCCAAGTATTTTCTAATTGATACTGCATGTAAACTCTGCCCTCTGCTAATACACTAAATAATCAAAGCTATCCAAATCCATGGCTCATGTTCTGGCTAAAATGATTTTGTTGTGATTTTGTTTGTATCACTGCCACAGGAATGATGAGTGAGCCAGGAAGGGGCTGTGTCTTTGGATGGCTCCCTCCTCATGCTGCACCCTGTTTGTGTTATTCTGCACTCACTAATGGAGAGTTTGTAGCCCCCTTAGCTGTAGTCCCCTGGTAAATCCCCACCCAGCTGTAATCCCCAGCACCTTGAAGAAGATGGGATTCCTCTGCTTTTTCTGAATATTGCATTCTGTCCATGAAACTACCAGCCAGCTTTCAAGAGATTGATATCCAAATCCTTACAAATTTCATGTGACCTATCTATCTAATTAGGGAGAATATACTCTAGGGGTTGGAAAGCCACAATGCCCTTAAGAGAAATGGGGAATACTTTGGATATCTCAAATAATTTTGGTAAACTGTAGCATAAACTCTGAAACAGTACTATGAGTTACTGTGATTCAAGATTTTTTTATTAATTCTGCTATTTTGCAGCATTAAAATCTTACTAAAGAAACATGTTCAACTTCACTGACTAATGTAAGAGCATTTTCAGTATACAAACTCATGACTTAAGGCTGGTCTCTGAAGTCAAATTTTGTTTCTCAACAGTTGCTTATTCTCTGGTGGTATCCCTATATATTATGACACCTGATGTAGGTAAAAGCTACTTTAATATTACAGTCACATCTCAGAATCTGAGAAACCGTCTCTCATGTGCACAGTTCTTGGTGGTGGTGCTTGATGCTGAGTCTAGAAACTCAGTGTATCAGTTACTGGTGATAGATAATGACTTGTGAAAACAGGTCTTTCTTTTAAGATTTTCCTCACTTATCTTCTGGTATTATTGAATAATTTTGTAATATTTACATTTGTTTCACAGGTGGATTCAAAATTTAAGGAATTGCAATATCAGAAAGAGTTTTTCTTCAATTTAACAATCTCCTATCAGAAGGAGACTACCAAAGCATCTTTGAATTAATTTTTGTTTGAAGTGGAAAGATCTTAAAATATCTCGTCATGTAATGTCAGTGAAAAACACCCAGATAGTGAAATTGTCTATGCATTTCTCCTACAATAAGTCATCCTTGTAGCCAAAAATATGCACCTTATTTCTTATCTAATTGTGACTTCCAGCCAGTACATTTTCATTGATTGTTCTTGCTATATTCAAATAGTTATTTCCTCTACCTTGTGTTGCTCTTTATAAGTGAAACAGAGTGCTTTGAGTGCTGCACAGTAACATCATCTCGTTTGCTTTCTAATCATTATTCCACGAACACTCTACAGTGACGAGCAGTCAGTGTGGACCACACACTCCAAAACAAGACAGAGGGGGTGGGATTGCTCTCTCTTAAAATACAACCCAGACAGCTCCCTGCAAGGTAGACACACTAAGCTCTTGTTATATTCAGTGAGGGCTCCTTTTCAAGTGTGATTCACAGTGTGCTTTGTGCATTTGAGATGAGGTGAATCATACCCTAAAAATCGCTGTTTGAAGATAATGACATCATTTGGATAAATTCTTCTATTCCAGAAGTGGCAACAGCAGTAAAATTACATATGGAAATCTTTTCCTCCTACACAATTGCCTCAATTTACCTACTCAGCAGTCACGTTTGCCTATTTGTCCAATATTTCCAGAGTGTGCTCCATCCTTTTGATGATCCTCATGGCCCTCTTCTGGACTTATTCCAACAGGTTCGTGTCCTTCTTATGTTGAGGGTCTCAGAGCTGGAGCCAGTACTCAAGGGGGTCTCATGAGAGCAGAGTAATGGGGGAGGATCGCCCCCCTTGACCTACTGCCCACACTGCTTTAGATGCAGCCCAGGATACAATTGTTTTTTGGGGCTGCAGGGGCGTATTTCCACGTTGTGTCCAGCCTCTCATCCACCAACACCACCCAATATCCACCAGCATCCCCAGGTCCTTCTCACCGGATGTGCTCTCAATCCATTCTCCACCCATCCTGTATTTCTGCTTGGGAGTGCCCCAACCCAGGTGCAGCCTCTTGAACTCAGCCTTGCTGAACTTCATGAGGTTTGCAAGGTCCCACCTCTCAAGTCTGTCCAGGTGCCTCTGGATGGCATCCCTTCCCTCCAGTCTAGTAACCACACCACACAAAGCTTGGTGTTTCCATATGATGTCAGTCTCTCTGCACTCTTCCCAGGTTACCCATCCTAGATTCCATCCTCTGTAGACTTAACACAGACATGTACAGAAGCTGATATCCTTTGACCTATTCAAACACAGAATGCACACACATGCAGGAGCATTGTTCCATAAATGTGAAAGTGTGTATTGAATTTAAAGTCTCAGGACAAGTTTAGTCTCAGACTTCAAAGCCTGTAGATTCCATTATCCAAAGAAGAAATTTCTAACATGTTCATAGGTCTTCTGATTTATCTAGGTGATCAAGAGCACTGAGTCATGACACAGGCATATGTTAAAATAAAAAAAAATCCTGAAGACAAGGTTCTCATCCAGTGTCTACTATTAGTTTCAGTATGCTTTCATTAGAACAAAAGAATTTTTTAAATTCAAATTAATTGCTAGAACGTTAGCATTTGTTTCATTATCTAAACCAAGAAATGGTTTAGAATAATCTTGTATTTTTTTTCTTAGAAATACCAACTTAACCAAATTGATACAGTTTACCAGAAAGGAAAACTCTCAAATTTCCATTACCACTATTTGCGTTGTTTTTTTGAATTCTGAAATGTTCTGTTGCAACATTTTCTCAAAGAAAAACAATGCATTTTTTCATTATTAAGATAATCTTATTTTTAGAAGCTAAAGAAAACATTTCATAAAACTTTAATAAATTGTGTTTTTTTCAAAATTAGCAGAAGGAAACGATCTAATTTGATATTAATGTTCATCTAAGTGCATTTTATATATGATAAACATAAAAATGCAAAGGTATATGTTTGTGTTAAGTCATATGAAATAGCATATCCTTACAAGAGAGTGTAAAAACACACAGTTTTACTTCTTCAGACTGTATTTTGAAATGCAGGATTTTGTTGCTCAATGACTACCAAACATTTAATAAGCATGGATAATTTTCTTCAAGGATGCAATTTTTTTTTTTAACATATGCAAATTTTTCGCTTCTACAGCACCTTAAAATGAAGCATATAAAGTGTAACTATGCATTTTATGCCACTTGCAAACTTCATTTCATGCTCCCAACATTTTTTCATTTGAATCGATGAATAATTCCCTATCTACCTTCTCAGCAGCTCTCATAGACAGCCATAGATATGCTTCCCAAGCTGAAAAGCTCTTGAAAACTCTATTTATTGTTTCTTTTACAAAATCTGTTCTCTATCTTTTAATTTCAGTTCTTAAACTCTTTTGACAGTACAATTTTTCATCCTGGTTTAGTCTGGGAAAAAATGTTGAAATATTAAAAAAAAATCTTTGGGGATGGGAAAATCATTTTCTGTCCAGCTCTAGCTTTCAGTTCTATTTTAATATCAAGAACAAAGCATCTAAAATCCACAAACAAGTATAATACATCTGGAAGCAGGTACTTCAACACTGAGAGATTCTTAGACAATGAAATAAATTTAATGTCCTTGACTTCCTCAGGTGATTTGTTACCACACAACCTTCTTCTGCTTTATTTTCATTAAATGTATTTACCATTAATAATTATTACCATCTGTTCAAGTTGGGATCTGATTTGTAGTGCTATAAATTAGAATTAGCTTTGCAAAAATCAGTCTGATTTTTGCTTTAGATTATAAACTTGGTCATATTCTACTGTTTTTATTCATGCCTACTGCAACTTTATAAACAGTAAAGTCTGTAGAAAGAAATTGGGATAACCTCAGAAATCAAGTCACTTTAAGAAGTTGGAAAATTTCCAAAGGGCAATAACATTTGTAGACATCCAAATTAAAACATGCATCATCAGGAGATATTTAGGACATCTACATTTCAGTTTGTGTGTATGTATTAAAAAACAAACAAAGAAAACAATGATAACTTAAGAAAATCAAATGGTCTCTAGCACTGATTCTGCAAACTTACAATTCTGGCCATACCACAGCTGCTAATGTTAGTAACCAGTATGATTCTAGATGTGTTATGTACTGCGTGCATAAAAATTAGCAGGTTTTATATTTCTTTGCTTAGGGGTGAAGCAAAATAAGCTATATATAAGACAAAGCAAAGTGGTTGGAAGGGAATACCTATAGGAAAATTAACTGAAAAAAAGTGAGTGCATGTGCTTTCTCCTGATTCCTTCAAATCAAGGATATGTGCTTGTCCAGAAGCCATGTTTCACCAAGAGTAGGTAATTAGACATGGATTTAACAGTAACTCTGCCATAGTGATCATTGCTATGAAACACATTGGCCCCTATTGCCTTACCTTATTTGCAATTTTGAGGATTTATCCACAGGATAAGGCATCACAGGTGTCTTCACAGAATATGATGGATTTAAATTCACCTCAAATTTGGATACAGAGACTGAATGACAAAAGCAACAAAATGACATTTGAAATACAGAAGAAAATTAGGAAAATGTTTTGCATAGGAGGAGCATTGGATAGACTAAATAAATTATTATTGAGCAACTGTCTCTCAATTAAGTAATCCACAGCTAATTTAAAAATATCTAACTTTTTGCTGCTAATTTAGCACTATAAGGCAGTTGCTTTCTAATGTATAAGAACTAAACATTCCTAGTAATAAAATACTTTATCAGAGACTTTTGTGGTGCATGCAACTTTGCATCCTTGCTATATTTTTTATCACAAAAAGTATTCAAGACAAAGACCAGCTCTAATTGTGGTTAAGATTGGCCACCATGTCAGAAAACAAATTCTAAAATATTAAGGATGTAATTAATAAGTACTCTTATTAATCATCTGTCAAAAAAACTTACTATTGCTCTATACCAAAAAGGCAGCATGTATTGCAGAAAAAAATAATTCGGCAGTATACTGCAGATAATTTGACAGCAATTTTACTAATCAGCTGCCAAAGAAATCAAGTTTTTTACTATGAAGCTCCAGAGAGAGCAGAAGAACTAACTTACCAAAATTATGGGGAGACAGTGTGCACTGTTAGAATGAGACTGCAAGGAAGGTTTTATTCTGTCTGGCACATCAGATACAATTTCAGTGTTCCAGTTATCCTCAGGCATAATACTTTCTCTATTTCAGTTAGAAGAACTCTTCTTTTCCATCTGAAAAGCTGGTAATTTGGGAATCGGTTTGATAGCTTGCTCCCACATCCAAGCTAGTACCTAATTGTTCTACATCAGACTTCTAGAATACAGACTTCCCGTACTCCATGTCTCTCACTTCACATACCCAAAAGCCGAGTTCACACAGAAGTTTCTTTGTTACTACTGTTTGCCATTTCATTGCATTAACATCCCCTGTTACAGACCAATTGTGATGACTTGCTGGAAGGAGCTATCTGTCTCTTAAGTCATAACGTACTACGTAAGTTCAAGGATCCATTTGAAAAAATATGCAATATCACAATAAAATACACTAATATGCATATCAAAGAGAAATACTAGAGACCAGAGAAAGTAAAGATAGTACTAGAAACATACTTTTGATTTAATTTTTTTTAATCAGAATTTAGTGGTAGTCTATAAATTCTAAATGTATTTGCTTTTATATTACAGGCATTAGTATATCCATAATTTCTGTTTTATATTAGCATATGCATCCACATACCTTTCAAAATCTTAACATTCTTCATGCTAACATATGATCTTGAAATAATTTTTAATATAAAGTTTATATTGTTAATATAAAAAAATATTATGTTTCATAGCATCCCAAAGTAATTAAAAGGCCATTGGAGGGGAGTGTAAAGAAAAAAACTCACATCCCTGTCATGGGTCAGAAAAAACTCATTAAAATCTTGCCTGTTTTCAATCAGGAAAACAGGAAAAAGTCTTCTACAAGTCAGATGCAGAAACCTTTTCCTCAGTGTGAAAAACTCCATTTCCACTTTCAAATTCTGTTGTTCACATGATGGCTCCACCAGATGTTTTCTCATGGACGAGCCTACCACGAGCAAACTGTGAAATTCCGAAAGCTGTTGTAAAACAGAATTGCCACCCTGTGGTTGGCTTTTCTGCCTGCAGGATATCCATAACAGGAGGGGGGCAAAAGAACGGACAAGAGGGAAAGGATATACCTTAGTACTTCAAGTCTTTCTGCTAATCATGAAACCATTTTGTGCTAGTTTGCATTTAGGAAATCAAAATGTTAATCGAGTGCACAAGGTGAGCACTACTTTATGCTAGGTTTGCTGAGCTAGCTGTGCGGAGCTACTGTACTGGTTCAGTTGATTACACAGCATACCAGCATCACGTCTCTGAAATATATTCATATTTGAGAATGTCCTTTTAGGTAAAAATATCTCCTCTTGTAAGACAGTTGTCTTTTTTGGGCCACTGTTACATGTATCTATGCAATATGGAATAACAGTGGGAATAGTTCAATCACCACTGAGCAACCTAAAGCAAAGATATGCCAAAGATTAAAGGCTCAGATCCTGGAAGCAGTAAAGGCAAGTTAATGTGTCACTGCCTCTTCTCACAGCATCTCACTGGGACAGCAACACGACTACACCTTTTCTCTTTCCAGAACTATCACGTTCAACAGACCCTACAAATACTGATATGCAGGCTGGAGTCAAGCCTTGACAGCACTGAATTTCATTTTTCAGATACATCTTTTCTCAGTTCTTGTACAACAATAATAAAAAAAAGTGGCTGAGGGTGACATGATTTGGTGTGATCAAGAAATTCAATGTTTAAAGGGCTTATGGCACATTTGTAATACTGAAAATGATTGAAGGGGTGAGATGAGGACACTGGTGGAGTGGAAGATGAGAGGAAGATTCCTTAATTCCATTTCACATCCAAGTTCTCTCCAGGCAGCAACAATGGTTTATAAAACCTTTGCATAGACTGTGCAGCTGCTTGTACTGGTTCTTCACTTTTTACTAGCTGTTTTCTATCTCCTCTCATAAAGCTCCTTTTGCATGAGTTTCTACTTTCAAGAAATATTAGAACTTCATAGAATTTCATCAAGATAATGGGCTTCATTCCTCTTCTGCAAAGTAAGCTGACTTAGAAAGCCTACAAGAGTTTTTTTTTTTTTTTTTTTCTTTAAATACTCTTTTACTCTGATGAGAACAAAAAAAGAGAGATCACAGAATATTCTGGGTTGGAAGGTACCCACAAGGGTCATCAAGTCCAAATCTTCTGTTAATAGCCCATATGGAGATCAAACACACAACCTTGGTGTCAGTAGAACCATGTTCTTAACCAACTAGTCCAATCTCAGGGCAAGATGATTTAATAAATAGAAGGAAAGAAAACATGAACACTGGAGTTATTTTAGAACATAGAGAATGTGGAAGAGTATGAATAGCAAGGATATATTTGCTGCCTTGAACATCTATTTACTTAATTATATTCTGAAAACCACAGCCAGGGAGTGAATAAATCCACATTGTTAATCAAATGTGTGATATTTTAAGTCATAAACCTAGACTAAGGAATGAAGAGATAACTTGCATGTCAGGTTTTGAATTGCTACCAGTAGCTAACATTTATGAAAGCTCATACCTTTCTCAGAGTGGGATTCACTGCTGCCATCCCACACTGTACTGCTGAAACTTGAGACTTGTGTAACATCCCACATTTTGCCTAATTCTGAATGTTTAAATCTCTGTGCTACCGACCAAAAAAAAAAGTATTTGCTGGAAGCAAACGCAAACCGACCAGAAACACTCTAGATTTGGGTCCATTTTTGTCATTTGGGAAGGTTTCTGTGCATTCTGTGTGTGTGAAAAAAATGAATATTCTAAAATTATACTAGATACCCAATTAGCTGACAACCTGTTCTCAAAAATACAAAATATGGATTTCTCCTTAGGGCAAAAGTCACATTATTCAGTCTAATGAAAATAAAAGTCATAATGTGGAGGAGTAAAGCATCTCTCAAAAATCTTAAAGCCATCACTCTCTAAGCAGTCCCTTTTAGCCCTGCTTCTAAAGAGAGATAGCTATTTTCAAGATCTCACTGGAATATTTTCCTCAGCAGCAACTCACAGAAGACTCCCTAAATGCAACACACATGTTCTCATGTAGTCTGCAGCTATTCAAGTCATGGATCATAACAGATTATGAAAACTGTAAGATTCCTGATGGAGATACTTTCATATAAAAAAAACCTTGGACTAAAACAACCTGCCTTCTGTTGTGTGACTACTCATGTGATAGATGGGCTGGACAAGGGTTTGTAGGCGAACACAGCTGGGACAGTTGATCCCGATGGATCAAAGGAAAAGTCTGCAATTCATGGTGTCAAGCTCTGGAATAGAGGGAAAAAAAGGTGCTCATGGTAATGACATTTGCATTCCCAAATATATGTTACAGGTACAAAGCTCTGCTTTACAGTATGGGACTGGACACCTGCCAAAGGTAATGAGTGAATTAATTTCTCTTTTTCCTTGGCTTGCACACACTCATTTTGCTTTCCCTATTAAAATATCACTATCTTTATCCATGAGTCTTCTTGCCTTGATTCTGTTTTCATCCTGGCCCTCAGGAAAGGGGATTGAGCAAAAGGGGCTTGGTGGGTGTTTGACGGGTAGCTGCAGCCACTTTACAATGTTAAAATGTGTTATATAGAGACTTTTCAGTGAATTACTTGTTCCTTCAGATTTATTTTTACATCACAATTTTTGCCCATTGCCAATTTTTTATCTTATCTGGAAAATGAAAAAAGAAAATTCATTTGCTCTAAGATGTAAGGCATTCTTCAATCCTGATGGTATTCACAAGTATGTATAAAAGTAAGCCAGAGATTTTAATTTGCAATCATGTGCTATGAAAATATAATCATAGAATCATAAAATCATAGAATAGCTTGGGTTGGAAGGGACCTTAAAGATCATCCAGTTCCAATCTCTACCACGAGCACAACTTCCTAATCTGAGCTAAACCTACTCTGTTTCACTTTGAGGCCGTTTCTCCGTGTCATGTCATGCCCTTGTATAGTCCCTCTCCAGCTTTCTTGTAGGTTCACTTTAGGTACTGTAATATCACAGTTAGGTCAGCCTGAACTCTTTTCTAGGCTGAACAATTTCCTTTCTCTCAACCTTTCTTCACAGCAGAGATGCTCCATCCCTCTGATCATGTTGGTGGCCTTCTCTAGACTCACTCCAACAGGTCCTTCCTGTGCTGGAGGACCCAGAGCTGGATGCAGCACTACAGGGTCTCAGCAGAGCAGAGCAGGGCAGAGGTGGAGAATCTTCTCCAATGCTTTGCACAGCTTTGTTATGCTGTGAGAGATAGTGTCATCAACTTATACCTTCAGCAGGCCTAAACAGTCCTGCTGAGGGTCACTACATGAAATTCAGAAACCTTCTGGCTGATGAGAGTTCAATTGTTCGTGTGTAACCATGCTGATCTCAATCAGGATTCCAAATGATTATACAATTCTTTATCGTCTATTTATCTTATGCCTACTCCAAATTTTCAGCAATACAGATGGCCTACAAAGAAAGCATGTATCTGTGTAAGATTACAAGAGGGTAATTTATGTATTTTTGTAGATTTTTGTATCCTTTATTTGAGCTACAAAAGACTTAGAAAGCTTGCCTGTTCACTTTATTCCATGTCATATTTTGCATTTTAACATAAAAGAGATATATTCCCCAGAGATGATTTATAAGCAGTTAAAATAAGCAAGAAATTCTCAATCATTATAATATTCATCTGTATCCTCCCAAAATAATTGAATCTATGCGACTTTTACATCTTTTATCCCAATGAGTTAAAAAGACCTATACCTTAAGTTAGGAAATCCATTATTTTGTGAGAATTCTGAAAGTAAAACCCTATACATGTCATTTGTAAGGATATCCCCCAGAAATTAATTTTATAAAAGAGCACCTTAGAGATTATCTTGAAGTCTTAGCCATCAGAGAAAAGAACAGAGTGGAAACATCCAAATATAAAATCTGTTTTATATTTTATATATGTGGTTGTATTTGAATAACAACACCAAGTGGATGGGATTTAGGCACCTAAATTTGCCAATGCCTCATGAAAATCCCATCTTCATTGATGGACCTGCAGTGAGCAGCCTGCAGTGTCCAGCACTCCCCTCTGGAGATCCCCAAAGCCTTTCACCTGTGACTGCCAGATGACACGACTGGTTCCCTCAGTACTTAAAACCAGGTACAAATAAAATATTTATATTAGGTGGGTTAGGTCACACCTACAAATAATATCTTCATATATGCAGAAGTTTTTCTGATGATTGTTCACACAGCACAGATATCCAATGGCAAACAGGAAGCTGTGAAGTGCTTGTTGAGGACATTCAAAAAGTCCTTGGAAAAAAAAGGTTCCGGACTAGCTCATCACAAGTTCATCTGCTACAGGAAACTAACCTTTGAACAAATATTATTAAGAAAGAGCTATTTGACCAGGTGTAGCCTGCAGGTGGAATTAATTTCAGGTAACAGCCTGAAAATGATAATAATTATCCATTACTTATTTGCCTGTCTAAATTTCTGTTTGCAGAAAACAAACAATCCAGAAAAGAACCATTGACACCTTTGCAGTATTTCCTCCATTTATAAGCAGTAATTCTTGTTCTAAGCACACTTGTGTTCTAGTTTTGCTCAATCTATTGAGTCACAGAATTTTACTTTTATCTCCAAGTTGTTCCAAGTGACAGGAGTATGTATAATATGGGAAAGTGAAATATGCTGCTTCATTTTCTTCTACACTTCTCCTTAAACATTTCTTTCTGCCCTTCCTATTTATTGACCTTTTCCCCACTTTGACCTTCCCCCCTTTATAGGGTTAGATACTTTAATTAAATTTTTGCTTACAGTTACTTGTCTGTGGAAACTTTCCTTGGTTATCTTCCTTGTCGTTTCCCAGTAACATGATTCCCTTTTTTCTTTTTAAACTTTCCTTTTGTTTTGCCACAATAGAGGTGGCCAATCAGCTCCCTCCACTTGCAGATGCCTTCTGTACCTTTTCACCAGCCTTCTTTATCCCTTTGTTTCTGCTTCAGCCCAATCCTGCTGTTCCAAGATTTCTTGGGAATTTTCAGGGGTTTTGTTTACTTTTATGGTTGATTTTTTTTTGTCTAGGAGGGTATTTATCCTGACATTTGGGTAGTGCAGAAAGTGCATCCCTTTTTTCCTGTTCATATCTCAATGGAATATAAAGAATAAAACCCTATATGTTGGGTAATGGAATGCCAACCTGGGAATCACTTGCGCAAGTGATTAGCAGACTTTTTATTGTCATGTAGTCTTGGTTTATCAGCAGGAACATAACTGCTGATCTGATGGGATTTATGTTGGGTAGCACTCTCACACCATGGCACTTTCCAGAAATATTGTAAGGTTATATAGCCAGGTGGAAGAAAACCCTAAATTCGGATGGGGTGCTGAGTGTGTGTTAGAGGAATTAGACTGTAACCTGAGCAGTTCCTTGGTGTGACTGGGAGAGTAAGGATAGTGATTAAGACCAGTTGCCAAGTGGGTCCCAGTTGTGCAATTGAACAGTTGACTTGCTGGAATTCCCTTCTGCTGTTCTTGCTGTTCCAGTCCATGGTATGAACAAATGAATGTCCTGGCAGTCATCTGTTTAATTTCCTGCTCAATTTAGCTTTCAAACGAAAAAGAAGTATGAATTTTGTAGTGAAACCCAGACACAAAATACAATGCAATGAATTGGCACTCAAATGGACTCTTTGTTGCTTCCCTTATCCACATAAGAGAAGGCACATTGGGAATGAAAACCTATCAATCTCAATATCAGGGTGCTCATGAGCCATTTTTCTGCCCCTCCATTCCACTACTGAGGTTCAGGCAAAGTACTGTACTATGGCAAACTGGCTGCTAACAGCTCTGAAGTAGAAATCTTCCAAATTAACAGAGCATATGTACAGAGATGGGACATGTTTCCTTCTGTATAGACTTTAGCAGGACACAGAAGGAAAAAAAAAACTTTCCAGCCCCAAAACTATTTTGTTTGTTTATAAGTTTTAGATTTTTAATCGATCAAATTTTAATATTCACAACAGAGAAGGAGAGTCACTTGATGTATTCTGGAAAAATTACTGGTGAAAACTCACTGTGTTATGAGGAGAAAGTCCAAAAATTTAAAATCAAATAAAAATACCACCTCCAAAGCCAATCAAAGAAAGAAGAAGTAGGTAGAAAAAGCATGGAATTATTCTTTCTATTTGATAAACTAATCCTTCAGAGAAGGAAAAACCAAGAAGGTTTTCTTAGCCTATGTGTCAAGAAAAAGAAGGTCTGACTATTACCAGAGAAAAGAAACTGGGATAATTCTTATCTAAATCATGTGTTTCATTGGTTATTTCTACTACAGGTTGAATTAATGTAACTTCGGGAGTCGTGTCTGGTGTTTGTACCATTTCTCCATGTTATACTGGAATGCCTCCACCACAACATTTCTGTTCCTTGTATAGTCATTCTGAAATGTCTGAGAGAAACTTATAGTGTATCATTGCCTTTAGTAAGCTAACCAAGCCAAAATTTTAAATTCTTTTGCTAGGAGACACATTTTTCAATTCACTGGTCATGCTCATAGCTATACTTGGCAGCCTCCAGTTTTTAAATCTTGTCAAAACAGTTTCTGTATGTTCTGAAACCAATGTATTAGAGAAAGATTCAATTTATCCAGAAACAAGTGGGTTGTTTGAATAATGTGATACATGCTTTTGCAGTACACCTCTGCAAAACTTCGTGGGAAATTAAGCTGATTAAAAATTGAACATCAAAATCACTTTGGAAGGAAGAAGAAGACTCCCCGGAAGCTTTTTAGAAACTGTGTACAAAAAACAACTAAGCAAAACCTGCTTATGTGGGAAACATACAAGAAGCTATAGCACGATTTGAAGAGAGTTATTAGTCTTAAACATCATAACAATGTATTTGGATAATTGTCTATAAATGGATATTGACAGTTCATGGTTAACTCCATGTGTTGGTGTTCACATCACAGAAAAACCACTGCCCATACGTGGAGATAACCAGAAACAGAGAAACAACTCTAGTTTAAACGTGGGGCTGTGATCAGGGCTTTCACACTGCACTCGATAGTGCTAATTAGGGAGCTTTCTCCACCTTCAGGAGTAGGTGTAAGGAGAACCTCACAAATCTCTTAAAAAGCCCCAAACAAGCAAGCAAACAAAACATATGGTTAGGGTCTAATGCAGTGTAAGTATCAGACTGTGGGATTCCTTAAAGAAACTGAGTTGCTAAGCCAGTTTTTAATGGCTTACAACTCAAACAGTTTTAGCATAACAAATCAGAAAGATGGAACTTATTTACTGATTGAATTCTGTGGGAAAATACTGCAGAAATGTTATCCTTGGATGTGAAAGGTTACCATTTTTACAGAATATACACAAAACCCATAGGGAATTCCAGCACAGGGAATACAAGTTTTCTTACTTATGAGTTGGACTGAAGAAAACTCTGTAAAAGCACCCAGTGAATGTTCAAGGCACTCTTGCCTGTGCTCCTAAGCAGAAGAAAAAAACCCCAATCAAATCTCACAGATTTCATGACACTAAATGAATTTATTCAAAGTAATAACACCTGTTGCCTTTCACTCAAAACCCACAATTTTCCCAGTCCCAAACTCTCATGTCATTACAGTATGTCGATATGCACGGGTTTTTGAACAAGTCCTTCTCATGAACAGGGAGCATGAGATGTGGAATAAGGCACTGGTCTGAAATTGGGAATAGCTCAGGCTGTGGCTCAGACTGCTGCTATATGCCAGTGGGGCTCAGACAAGTAGTGTCCATGGGTAGATCATGAGATGGTAACTTAGCATCTTCTCACGACTCGCATTACTCACTGTTTTGCACTTCTACACTTGTGCTGTGAAATATTTTGAGTGCCTTGTAAAGTGCATGAGCAGATCTGAGGTGCAGATCAAGGTCAGTCTTCCAATGAGAGAAAATTAATGATCAGAGTTAGTTATGCTCCTAGGATTTTTTTCTCCACAATGTGTGACTTAAGTTATCTATGGAGAGCTCGACTTTTCTTGAGACAGCTTAGGTTAAATGAGAGTAATCACACATCAAAACAATGTTCAAAGAACAGCAAATCATACACTTGTCTGCAGTGCAATCTATCACTTACTTCAAGCTATAGAATCCCATGTGTGTTCAGATGTCAGATAAGAGGCAATATAAACAACACTCCAGAGTAATTTAGCACTGAAAGAAGCCCTACATCTTGAATAAAATTATAGTATGCAACTTCATTTGTTTATTCTATGAGAAGATGAACTTTTCTGAAAGTGGTGGTTCTTTTCTATTGAATATAAAAGGAGTTTAATATTATTGCTTTAGACCTGGACAAAAGATTTTAAATTAATTTAAATCTTAAATGTCTAAGATTATTAAGATAAATCTCTCTCCTGTATCATAGTTTTCAAAGAAAAATGATCAAAGATTGTGCTGCTATACATAGTTAGAATTATTCCAGCAGAATTCAAAAACTTAGTTCCAAAAGGTTTTTAGGAATCTGATGAAACCCCAAATCTGAAATATCCACAGAGTTGCTAACATCATAACCTTCTCATTGCTATGGATACAATTCCAGTGGGAAATAACTGCATATTTCTTTTTAAGTGCCAATAATTTTTAACAACATAACTTGAAGTCCTCAGTTAGTGAAACTGTGTTCACAATTATTTTTAATCTGTTGTCACATTCAAAATGTCTGGTCAGTTTATTCAAGGAAATAGGTGTCTTCATACAGATGAATATGCTAAATATAGCTTAGGCGAACTTCATATAGATGTGACTAAGGATAAGCTATAAAGATGCAAACACAGAGCTAGAACTAAATAAGCTTACTAAGATATGGATATAATTGTTCAGGAAAAATGTTCTATCATGCTCTCTAAACCCAAAGACACGGCACCAGTGTCATAAGTGACTAAAAAAGGTGAATGAAATATGTGACCAATCATAACCTGGAAGATGTAACCGTAAACAAGTCCAACCAAGATGGCTGTAACAGAATTTGCCACCAAAATACATATCACAGGAGAGCCAGAAATACAGCAGCCCTATATAATTTTTAGAGGTTTTGACTATAGATTATAAATTCTATAATGAAAATTTTAATATCAATATTTTCTTTAAAATAGCACAGAATCCATCTGGTCACAACACTAGAGCCAGATCAGTATTTCCTTGTCTGTCAATAAAACGGCCTACTCTTCAACCCTCACCATTTCATTGGCAGTATGGGAGCTACTTATTCATTATTATTCTTCCAGGAGGAGAGTGTTTGTTATGCTCTAAAGAATTCTTTATATATTTGTCTGGGTAAGTACAGAATTTTTTTAAAATGTATGACAAAGTTGGGATTAATCACCAATTTAATATTAGTCTCAAAGTCAGTAAATAGAAAAATACCCTCCTCAATAATTTTTAAAAATGAGTTGGAGAGAGAGAAATGACAATATTAACAAAGATGTAAATTTGGAATACAAAAAGCTTGTGCAGTGGTGAGGAAAATAACCAGGAGCAATTAATCATAACACATGGTATTAATGGCAAATATTCACCATGTATTTTCAGAGTAAATATTTATATTCAGAGGATAAATCCTTTTTTCTTTTTTTTTTAAGCAGAAGAATAAGCAACATCATAAGTTAGTACAAGTCCACAGAATTAATCACAAAAGAATGATAGAAATAATAAAAACTTAGCAAAAACAGGGAAAAGAAAAGCAATTTGGACAGCTTTTTCAAAATAAAATTGTGAGAAAACAGTCTTACAAAATAGAACACTATAAAACAAAATAGTCTTGTATCAAAAATACACCTGGTAATTCATTAAAAAAAGTATTGCAGAACAGTATATTCTTAATTACACCCGGAAGTAGCTGCTGAGCATCTGTACCAGTGACGTCCATTCCAGTACGTACCTTCCTTGGGGACAGCAGAGTGCAGAAAAACAATGATGTGAGCACTACAATATCTTCACACTGCAATGCTATGGTTTGTTTGTCTGCTTGTTTTTAATAAAACTGTAGTAATTTCTTCCATTTTCTAAGGGATCTCACAGACCCCTGGCAGCAGATACAGTATTAGCCCAGCAGCAATCTGTCTTGTTTCGGATATGAGGAAGCATTTCATAGAAACATAAGCATAAAAAATAGATTTGTTTTAAGTGAAATTTATTTAGAAGTTGGTATTTTGCTGAATGTAATCAATTTAATTTATTTGTTCAAACATGTATCCCCTCACTGTACACTGTACACTATTTTGGAGCGTTGATTCACAGATGAAATAGATGAGTATTCATCTTGTGAAGGTACTTTCACAGGTTGGCCACTACATTTTTAATCAGCTGACACCACATTCTCCAAAACAAAGCCACCTGCCTTGGCCAGCTGGCTCTGAGAATTGATGGAGAAATACATGGAAGAGAAGGGTACTCAGAGAATTTTCACTCTCCGCACTTATCGGAAAGTGTGTTGATGAGAAACTGTTTAAAATTGCCCGTCATCTAACTCAAGTGCATTCACAATATATGCTTAGAAGTATAAGAAGTCTGTTGGATTTTATAAAGTAACTGTAAAGTCTTCGCAGACCTCCTTACCAGAGAATCGGGATGAGTAAAGTAAATTCAAATTAAAGTCTTGCTGGCTTTTAAACAGAGTTATCCTGGTCATCAGAAAATGGTTGACCTCAAATGCACCACACAATGTCTTGGACATAGCTCCTGAAAAGGTATGGCATGTACTGGCCTGCAAAGGTACCTGCATGACATCCAAAGCTGCCAGACTGGAAAAACCCTCTTCATAAGCAAGGATGCTAACTCAAGAATTCTACTTCCATGCTAAATCTCAGTCAAGAATGTTGACTTTTAAGAACTGAAAAATTCTTGAATTAAAAATTAAGTAATTTTTTTTAATTTAAAATAGAAATTAGTTAATTTAGTGTTCATGTGAGCTGTGTGCGGTGGGTTGAACTTGGCTGCTTGGCCACTACTCAGCTGCTCTTTCACTCCCTCTCCTCAAAAAGATGAGTGGGAAAATAAGATAAAAAACGTGTTGAGATAAATGTTATGAGATAAGCTACCTTCAACCATCATGGGCAAAACAGATTTAACTTGAAGAAAAACTAATTTTATTTCTTGTAAATTAAAAAAGTGTAGGTAGTGAGAAAAAAAAATTATAAAATATCTTCTCTCCATCCACCCTTTCTTCCCAGGAACAACTTCAGCCCTTTATTTCCAATTCAGAGCTCTAACTCCTCCTCAGACTCAATGATGCAACGTGGGTCCTCCCCATTGTGGGCCGCATTCTTACAGTATAAACCTACTCCACCATGGGTTCTCCATGGACTGCAGTTCCTTTGGAAAATATCCGCCTGGCCCAGTGTGGGGGTCCTCCATGGGCTATTGTTGTGGTTTCACCTCATTCTTCAACCAAGTAACATGCAGCCAGACTCACTCCACCCACCCCTGTCCCCTTCAGTACTGGGGAGAAAATCAGAAGGACAATATCTAAAAAACTTGTGGGATGAGATAAAGACAGTTTAAAAGGGAAAGAAAAAGCTAGGCTTGCAAGCAAAGCAAAACAAGGAATTAATTCACTGCTTCCTGTGAGCAGGCAGGTATTCATCCATCACCAGGAGACCTGGGCCCCATCACAGGTATTTGAGAAGACAAATGCCATCACTCCAAATGTCAAATTCCTTTCTCCTTTTTCCCTCTACTTTATCTACTGAGCATGATGTACTCTCTGTAATATCCCTCTGGTCAGTTTGGGTCACCTGTCCTGGCTGTGCTTCCCCCCAAACTCCCATTACAAAAACATCTATATTATCAACCCTGTGTTCAGAACAAATCCAAAATACAGACTCATGCCAGCCACTGGGAAGAAAAGTAACCCTACCTCAGACAAAACCATCACAACTCTGACATGAATACCTGCTCCAACATGGTCCTCTGCACAGGCTGCAGGGGAATGTCTGCTCCAGGCCCTGGAGCAGCACTGTCCTCTCCCTCTGTTCTCACTTTGGTGTTCATGGGGTTGTTTCTCTTACCTGCTCTTTCCTCAGAATCTTCTGTGTTGTGTTTTGCCCTTTTTGGAATTTGTTCCCCTGAGGCACCCCCACACCCTGGCCGTGGGCTCAGCTCTGTGGTGGGTGGGTGGATCCAGCTGCGTCCGGCTGGAACTGGCTGTGTCCAGCTGGAATGGCTGTGTTGAGCTGGAACCGGCTGTGTCTGGCTGGAATGGCTGTGTCCGGCTGGGGCAGCTCTGGCCAGGGCACCAACAACCTGTACAATATTATTGAATAGAGAGTGCAGTAATTAGTCCACATGGTGCACGTGCTGCCAGTGGCTGTGATGGAAGCATTTCCCTTTAGCCACCATTTTTGTTTGAGTCGACCCCAGTGGTCACAAAATTTGAGAGCCAATATCTTTCACCACAGTTTACTTAGCCTTTAGCCTTTCAATTGGTAAGACCAACAGGGATGTCAAATACTAACTGTGGTTATTTCAGAAATGTCATGCTGGGGCTGGACCAGCTGTTTCCACAGAAGCCTGTGGACACCCATAGGGGAGCAACAAGGGGCACTTGCTGCCATCCTGCCCCTGACAGAGAGGCTGCATCCGCCCTCTTCTACATGCTGATCCATTGAGTCATCCTGTGAACCCAGCCTCACTATTTTAAGACTCCATTGAGCATACCATGTGGCCATAAATAGAAACATGTCTGAAGGCAAATAAATACAAAATAAATTGCTCATTTTAGCTCATTGCAGAAACTGTAGAAAATAACCGCCCTGTCAACAAGAAAGTCAAGGCAGTTTTTTGCCATTTTTAGCTAACAGTTCATCTGTTTCCTTTGAGTTAAAGCATATTTCTGTACTTCGAAAGTTCTGTAATCTGAATAAATTAGAATCTATTTTGTCTCTTTCCAATATCTTAACAATTTTCCTCCTCTTTATTTATTTCAAATAATTTCCATTTTAATTCTGTACAGATGATAAAATTCAAGTTTTCAATTTCTGGAAAAATTAGCATCCGGTTTGGCTTCTGATGGCAAGAACTGATGAAGTATGCAGTCACAGATTACACCTGCTGGCTTTGTCTTCCTTGAGGTTTCAGTCTGCTTTACCCTGTATCAAACGGGTTTGCTAACACCATGTGAGCATGACTGTAGCTGGAGTTGACTGAGGCATAATGGTGTTCAGGACAGATATCTGATCTGCTGAAAACTCTGTATTTTGAGGACACTTACCTTGGTGTAGTTTAAAGATATCTCCCTTCATACTATGCAAGATCATTTCAGGACTTTAAAAGCATGGAGAATTTGGTGGTGTATGTCTGTCTTGGTTTAAACCCAGCAGGCAACCAAGCTCTACACAGACATTTTCTCAACCCTGCTCCCACCTCCCAGTGGGATGGGGAATAGAGTCAGAATGGTAAAATTGAAAATAAATCATGAGTCGAGATAAAGACAGTTTAAGTAAAGCAAACAAAATCTGCAGACACAAGCAAAGCAAGACAAGGAATTCATTCACCTCTTCCCACTTACAGGCAGGTGTTCAGCCATCACCAGGAGAGCAGGGCTCCGTCATGCATAATAACAATGACTTGGGAAGACAAGCACCATCACTGTGAACATCTCCTTCCCCCGCCTTCTTCCTCCTTCTTGCCCCAGCTCTATATGCTGAACATGACACCATATGTTGTAGGATATCGCTTGGATCAGCTGGGATCAGCTGTTCGAGCTGCATCCCATCCCAACCTCTTGTGCAAGTCACATCCTCCCCACTGGTGGGTCGAGGTAAGAAGCAGGAAAGGCCTCAATGCTGTGCAAGCACTGCTTAATTATGACAAAAGCAACTCTATTTTCACAACAAATCCAAAACACAGCCCCGTACCAGCTTCTATGAAAAAAACCATTAACTATATCCCAGCCAAAACCAGCACAATGGCAAAAACCTGCAAGGTTTGGAAGGGCTAAAGTGTTTGAATATTCAGGCACACAGGTCTTACAGCCCCACTCTGTCAATATGACAGTTTATGAAAACTGAAGCTCTTTTCTTCAACGAGAAGCAGAAGGACCATATTAAATCATAAAGAAAACAGTGTTAATTATGTCAGGAAACAACATTACAGCAAATTTGAAAGGTGGTACTAGAAGTCATACAATATTGACAGAATAGCAGAAGCAAAAGCTCTAAAGTTAATCCTATCTTCGCTTGGCCCAAAGGAGCATGTTACACAATTCAGTTGAAAATCCACCAGAAATATCCCTGCCTTGGTATCCTCATCTGTTTGTTCACTCTGTACCTATTAACAACCCAAAGCTGTCTAATTATTTTAGGTGTCATCTTGATGAAGACTTTGCAGGGAAACATGCACACTCTTGTGTGCTTGCTCAAGGTCAAGGACAAGCACACTATACTTTTACATGATCCACGGTTTTCAACATACAGAAGACTAGGTGCCCAGGCTTGGGCATCTTCTTTCCAGTCAGAAGAGCTCATTTCCTTCTGAATCAGTCAATGATTTTTTAAAGTTAAATTAAGTACTAAGTATTTTTCGTAATAAGTTTTGGTTTTAGTCTTCCCAGGATATGATTCACTCTAGCCCAGGGGTGGCAGCAATGTCAACATCATGTAAGGGCAATCCATAGTTCTTTTGGAGAAGTATTAGAATTACAAATGCATAATGAACTTGGGAATTACAAAAAAAAAAAAACAAAAATCAAAAAAAAACCCCACCAACCAACCAACCAAAAAACAAAAAACAAAACAAAACAAAACAAAAAAAGTAACAAAAAAACAAACCCACCAAACCACCAAAAACAAAAAACAAAACTTTGGGAAAATATTTGAATCTGAACAAAACAGGGAAAAAAGAAAAAGAAGGAAATGGCATGAAGGGAACTAATGATTTTATGTCATGATTCTCTCTGATGAAAGTGATACCCAGGATGAGTAATCTTTTCACATAGAGCTGAAGACCCACTTAACACAGAAGCACACAAAGAGGCAGTTAAGAAACATCCAAATAAACTGATTGGTCACATCCAGAGAGTACTGGTCCATGGCTTAGTCTCTGGATGGATCAGTTATGAGTGATGCCCCTCAGGAAGTGTACTAGGACCAATCCTGTTTCATGTCTTCGTCAATGACACAGACAGTAGAATCAAGTGTACCTTTAGCAGGTTTTCAAAAGACACCAAAATGAGTGATTTGGTTTGACATGACTGAGACAGGATGCCAGACAGAGGGATCTGGACAAGCTTAAGAAGTGGGCCCATGGGAGTCTCATGACATTCAATAAGGTTAAGTGCAAGATCCCTCACCTGGTGTCACAATAATTCCAAGTACAAATACAGTTTGGGCAGAGAACTGATTGAGAGCAGCCCTGAGGAGAAGGACTTAAGGTGGATGAAAATATGGACATGACCCAGCAATGTGCTCTTGTATGCCAGAAGGCCAATAATATCCTGGAATGCATCAAAAGTAGCGTGGCCAGTAGGTCAAGGGAGATGATTCTTGCCTTCTATTCCACTTTCATGAAACACCACTTGTAATGCTGTGTTCAGTATTGGGGTCAAGAAAGATGTGGATCTGTTGGAGTGAGTCCAGAGGAAGGACACAAAGATGATCAGAGGGCTGGAGCACCTCTTCCATGCAGACATTGAAGGATGACAGGCTGAAAGAGCTGGGATGGATCATCCTGGAGAAGACTCCAGGGAGACCTCATTGCAGCCTTTCAGTACTTAAATGGGGCTTATAAGAACATTGGGAACAGACTTTTAACTAGGGCCTGGAGCAACTGGACAATGAGCAATGGTTTTAAACTAAAAGAGGGTATATTCAGGCTAGAAATACAGAAGATTTTTTTTTTACATTGAGGATGGTGAAACACTGGAACAGGTTGGCTAGAGAAGCTGTACATGACCCATCTTGGAAACATTCAAAGTTGGATTGGACAGGGCTATGAACGACCTGATCTTCAACCTAGTTGAAGATGTTCCTGCCCACTGCAAGGAGATTGGAACTAGATGATCTTCCAAGGTCTTTTCCAACACAAACCAATCTATAACTTTGGATGCTTAATGAATATTACAGCACAGGGGGTCCATGGCATGACATGCCATCTTTCCTCTGACAGTGCTGGAAGTATTTCACAATTAAATAGCTGAGCTACTTTTTTACAAAAATTAGAGACAAATTTGAAGGATTAAATCTTTGGCAACCTCTAATGTTCCACCAAAAATGAACAGAATTAATCTGAATAGGAAGCCTGAAAATATAATTGGAGTGAGAATCGTAAATCGCCTTGTTAAAATCATATGGGTTTTTAATGGATAATAATGGCTATAATATTTCAGCTAAACAGTAAATATGGGATATCCAACTAATTTATTTGTACTTCAGAAAGCATTTCAAACAACCCACTAAACAGGCAATTATGACATTAAATAGACACAAGGTAAGAGATAATGAACTTCCAAGGTGAGATACTGGTCAACATTTAAAATAAGGACATACACAATCTACAGATTTAGGGGCCTCAAGCAGTCTTTTCATATGCATCCACAAAATTACCTTTCATCACACAAGGAAGAAGAAAAGGGGAAAACCATATAACCAAAAAGAAAATTATTCCACAATATTCAAAAACACATCCAGAATGCTGCAAATTGTCAAGGACACTGTTTCTTGGGAAGTTAACCTTGTTAAAAACAGATTCTAGTCTTTGTGCAACCTCTTGGAGACTTCATAAGCAACTTATTGGGAAGCAAAAAATATTAGAACACTGACATGGAAAACTAATCCATGTGAAAGATTATTTAAATGATTTCTTAATGCCATAATTTAGCAAGTCTGACCTAATCACTTCAAACAAATTATTGAATATTACAGTGAAGCTGTAAGGAAATGCACATAGTAAAAATAGTAAGTCATGGAAACCTCTCTATTAAAGAAGAGCCTGAAAGATTAGAAAATATATAAAATAACAGTTAATGTTTCCTCATTTTACTTACCTCAGTATGTGTAGTTGCATAGAAAGGAACATAAGATAGTATTTGTTTACCAATGGTGTAAATGACCTATGTAATTGCCACATGGTGTTTAACTGTATAAAAGTATTAAAAGAATGTTTATATGGAGTCACCACAGATAAAATCATTCATAAGGGGAACTGTTCTTATGCTTCAGGGCATAATCAAATGAGGAAACAATGGGGCTAGAAAGAAAGTTGGTGTTGGGGAAATAATACTTATGTCTGCTAAGTATATCTGGGCTTCCTGCTTCACACATTCATAAGTTCTTGTGACAAAATGTTGCATGTTTTCTCACATTGCAATCCAAAAACACTGTGTCTGGCTAGGTTTATTGTTTGCTTTGTTCCCAAGTGAAACTTGCTTTTTGTAACTCTTTAGTTTCCTGCATTACTTTAACAGCTCAACTGGGCCCTGGAGGTCCTACATCCGGTATCTCAGAACACATTCAGAGCTACACAATATTGGTCGCTTTACAGAAATTATCTGAATTCACAGGATTCCTTTTTTTCCAATTTCTTTCTTCGAGCTCAATTTCTCATTGCTTTTATTTGGTACTATAAATCTGCCAGTCACTTAATCTCTAATTGTAATCCCTCTACTGTTTTGGGGATTTTAGAGTGTGTAGAGACCTCAGGACTCTTTTCCATGTGCATTCTGCCTGTTATACAGCCCTATGCCAGGTAAATTATCATCCCCACTAGCCAGCATTATATGTTGCAGTGAAGTTAAAATCTGAACGCCCCCAGATCCATCTAACCATCTAGCTGAGCTGCTGAAATTGAACAGATTAAGTTAGTGCCATTATAAATTGCAAATGATGAAGAAGAGACAACCTCTGAATCCTTCTCTATTAGACTATGTTCAAACAGAAGCCTCTTGTTTTCCTTTTCTCTCGTCAAGTATTAAAGATCTTGACACGTATGTAGACAGTGATGAAAAGCTTCTCAGTACTGGTAGTGGGCTGACCTCTGGTCTCTTACTCAAGAAAGGGCACATAAGATGCCTGGAGTCTGGCCACGTTTACAAGACTAAAGACGCTGTAAATCAGCTGTTTTAAAGTTTTTTGGTCTTCTCTTGCTGACAATTAACTGGGCAGTAGTTGTCTGATAACAATGTTTTCTTTTGTACAATGTTTTATTCCAGGAGCTGCTAGTTATTTTTGAATCCAAATAAGAAAGTCACGCAGATTTCCAAAGAAGATAACTATTTTATTAACATCCCAGAAAATATATACTAAATTACGAAATGTTATGCCTACTCTGATTCTGGAAATGCTGTGATGACAGCATCTGACAGACCTCTGGTCAGGGCATTGCATACAGTATATAACCTGTCCATGGGGAAGTTCACCAGCATTAAAGCCTTTATTAGGTTTTCCTACAACAACTCTATTCATCATTTCTGCTGTTGAGCAAAAGGATGTTTATATGAAAACATCCTGTTTCACTTTGAGATAAAGACAAGGACATGCTGGTGGCGTCACTACTGGTGATCCCACGCCAAGAGATTTGTGCCATTTAGCACAGCCCTAAAGGCCAAGTACTGTTTGGAACCCACTCAGGTCAGCTGCTGTATGGATCAATAACTCCTCATCCTACAGCACTCTTTGTTAAGGATCACAACAAAAGTCACAGTATCTGGGATTGAAAAACCAAGAACATTGCTTTCTTGGAAACCCATTATAGGATTATGGTCCTCATAGGACTTGGGCATTTATTTATTTATCTATCTAGGTTTCTTCATTGAAAAGACACATTTTGTTTTAAGGAAGAAGAGCTAAGCCTTTTTGTTTATTACACAATCCCCAGCTGACAATCTCCTTCCACAGCAAGACACAGAGACTTCTGGAAATTTACACTTTCTGATAAGTTCTGTATAGTTTTCAGTATGATATCTGAAGTTATAGATATAGCCAGATTGAATACTTTATCAGTGAACACTTCTTTACTGAGATCCTCTGGGTGAAGTCTTCCAATACTTTTGAAATAGTGCAGGGCATGGAAGAATTCAGTACAAATATGGCTTTTTGCTTGTGAGTTTTAGGCCGCCACCTAAGTGATGATCATGGACTTGTGACTGGTTTCACTTTAATAAGGAGATGCAAATGCTAACCTTTTGCCTAAGTTACTTATAAGCCTTTTAAATCTTTCCTAAAGTCAGAGATTCTTGGGGTTAGTTTTCTGTTGTCTGTACATACAGGACATATGTTGTCTTTCTCCTCCAAAGTAAATAACACAGAAAGAGAATGACCCTTTTGCATCCGTATACTCTCTCTCGTTTTGTCTGTCATTATATTAACCAAAAGATATCTTTTCCCTTGATTAGGATTGTAGGATCATAGGATAACTAAGGGTGAGAGGGACTCAGGAGGTTTCTAGTTCAATCTCTTGCTTAAAAGCTGGGTCAGCTCAGATCAGGCCAGGTTGTTCAGGGCTTTATCCATTTAGGTCTTGAAAAACTGCAAGGATGGAAGTAGCAAGTGCCAAGTAGAAAGGGATGGACCCTTCCCTCAATGAGCTGGCTGTGCTTCTGCTAATACAGACAGGAGATACTCTTGGCCACCACTGCTGCTGGAGCTCACTGCTTGCTCACGCTCAGGTCGCTGCCCAGCAGGACCCCCAGGACATCTTCAGCAGAGTTGCCCTGGGCAGGCAGGCCCCAACTAAGATCACTGCAAGAAGATTAATTTCATTTGATGTACTCATCTGCAGTTGTTCTTATTGTGGAAAATGGATTTTATCAATCTACTGACTCATCATAATAGCATTATCCATGAGGCATACAAAAATTTAACCATCTCCCCACAGGTTGCTAGCCTCTAAATGCATAGCTTTGTGCTTGCCTCAAAGTACCCAGTGATAAATGGATTCTTGTTTCAGTCTTTTTCCATAGGACTTTGAACCACTTTACTAAAGCAACTGGTAGTATTTTTATATATAATGTTCTTCAATAACTCTGGTGTCTGAACTACACATCTTTTATCACTCACTATCAGGTAAGACATCTATGTCTTTTAATATTACACTCTATCACTGAAAAGAATGTAAAAAGTTTATATTTTTTTGGAGTCTCTTTTTTAAAGTTATTTCTCTTGCTATGGCATTTTCAATCCACCCTTCAGCCAAATTCTTGCACATAGAGTACTCTTAGTATTACTGATAACCAGGAAGCCTTTCTACATGTGAATTACTTATCTTCTGGAAAAATTTTCTTTATACATAGCTTTGGTTTGTATCCAGCATTATACCTGAGGACCCTTCCAACTGGGCATTTGCTAATGACATTCTGAATGTTGCCTCAATTAACACACTTTCCTGTTTATCAGTTCTGTTTTACCTTTGTTGGCAATATTTGATGGCAATTCTCATTTCATTAGTAATGATTGCCCTTCCACCTATTATTATTTTAACCATTGTGGATTATTCTCATGCATGCAGCAGAGATCACAGCTGGATTTTCCACTGGAACTTTTTAAAGAAAATCTGTGAACTTCTTAACAATTCTTATATTCTCAAAATCACAATGTTTGGGAAATGAATATAAGTATTCCCTGCAGTTACTCTTTCTTCAAGAGCAGACCATTTCAATTTATAGTTATCAAATTGCTTCCCTTTTTTCATTCATCCAAGGAGGGAATTTATTTTGCTTGGGCAATTTATTTTACTTCATGGTGGTAATATCTTGTTTCTTTCTCTTTATAAACAGATTGTCTGATGTTTACTCAGAGTGGCCTTAAGCATCTTCATTTTTCCTGGTTTTATTTATTTTATTCTTTTTACTATTGCTCCACTTCTATGCCACAAGCAAAGTTGTTGTTATTTTTTTCTTCCAAAGTAGGATTTTTTTGTATACTTAATTTTTTTAAGAATATGTTCAGGTCAGCTCTAATACTCTCATGGGGCATATGAATAAAAAAAAAGTGGAGAAGTATAAAAAAAATTGAGACTGATACTTTGGGCCTAAATATGGACTCTGCATGCTGTGATAGAAACCTAACCTTTTCAGGGAATCCATTGCATATATTAGAAATCTGGTTCAGTTCTTTTGGTTTCTTGAGCTATGTTTTTTTAGATGGATATAGACAGAATTATGTTCTAAGTAGTTAAAACTTAGGATTCTTCTAAATTTACACAGTGAGAAATCATGTCTCTACTCAATTTACATGTTCCAACCTTGAACTAGTCACATGGAATCACACGTATCTTTCTGGCTTTCAGTAACCCTAGTTGGCCTTGTTTCCTTTTAGATATCCCAGACTAATAAAATTTACCTTGCCTTCTTGTGTAGAATTGTCAAACCACCTGTGATCCTGTGATTTCTAAGGGCTTTCCAGGTGTGAACTTTTCTGAAGGGTTTTGTCTAGAGCCTCTGTTTTCAGTAGGTTTCATCAATTCAGTTTCCATAATCTTTGCTCTATAGTAATTTTCTGTCACTTGTGATCATCCTACCTCTTGTAGTCTGAAAAATTACAAAATTCTTCTTGTTAACAAGGCTCACATTTCCTTCACTTTTAGCTCTTTACAAGAGGTGTAATTTGTGAGAACTGATTCTGTCTATGATGATCCAAACAGAGAAACCTGGGCATTATTTTAATATTTGTGGAAACAGACTCAGACTATTCCTGCCACAGCAAAGAGTAAAGGAAATTTCTATAGTTTACAGTTGCTTGATCACACCTTGTGATGAGCAAGGACACAGCCAGTGCTACAACCTGCTCTCAACTCAATCTCAATCTTCACTGTTGCATGGCTTATTGAATTGCATTCCTCTGGAACAAACAACATTAATGGAGCTTTCAGATGTGTTAAACTCAGCTATTTAAGGAGTCCTTTTTTAATAATGGGATGGGAATCTGTTGGGGTTTGATTTATTTTTAACAAGCTTCTCATGGCTTGCGACCACCATGCTCCATAGCTAGAAGCTAGCACCCCTCTAGCTGTCACTCACATTGGTCTCTGACTTCATTCTTCTTTTCTTAAAGGAACTGTTCTCACTCCTCGTGTTATTTTGTACATAAAAATATTAAAATATAAAGTCAATATACTGGTTTCTTCACTAAAAATTAACAAGTACTTTGCAAAGACCTTCTGGGATTAGTTGACTTCGGCTTGCTGATACCTTTTTGCCTTGAAACTTCTTTCATTAGTAGATATGTTTGTGGGTGTTTTAGGAAAAATTACCTATGTAAGCATTGGTCTCAATTTATATGCACCAAATAGAACTAATTTCAATTTATACTTTTGCTGATAAAAGAACAGTTGCATCTGTATAGGGGCATTTCTTCATGTAACAGATAGAATTTCACCCTGGTGAAACCAGGGGCAGAGCCATATTTGTTTTACCAGCATGAAAATTTCAATCAAAACACCTCTTACAATGCAAGATGAGGAACAGTGTTCTTGCATTTACCAAGGCAGGTAAGGTAGGAGAATATCCTTCCAGTATGGTGTGTTTATTTTTATGTAACTAAATTGTCTCTGTAAAATGTCCTCATAACAGAGGACCATTTGCTGACAAAACTCGTCTAGCAGAGAGCTGATCTCACTTACAAAAGGTTTCCAGCTTTCTGAACTGAATACTGAGGCTGAGTCATATGTAGCTGTTTACAGTAGGTCCAAGTATGGACAAACAAAATATCTAATGAGAAACAGCTCTATATGATGTTGTGTCCTTACATGAAGTGTGGGACCTAATTTCTGCCAACATAAAGATGAGACACATTTAAAGACTCTACCACCACTGCTAGAAGTTTCAGAGAGAAATCTTGATGTATTTCCTGTTCAAAGAAATTATGTGTGATGTCCATCTGTCTGTGAATAGTTAGATCAGGTCTGTTTTGAGAATATGGTTGATACTGATTTGTAAAGTGTAAAGTACACAGCTGTCTTCCCATCTAGACACTGGACTTTTATTTCAGAGGCTTCATAGACTGGGAAGACATAGAAATGAAAGGTTCTCTGATGGCCTGAAAGGAAAAATTATCACAGGTACCAGAAATTCTCTGAGATTGCCTTGCATGCTAATCACTTCAGACAAAAAGTATATACAATGTGGGAAAACATCTGGTACAGTCTTGGATGTCACTGAGATTTTGACTTTTTCAAATATTTCTGTCTTCTGTCATCATTCCTGTTTATTTACTGCAATTTTGATTTGCATTTTTATTATCCTACAAAGCATGACTACGAATGAATATATTCAATAAAATTCTTACAGTTGTCCCCCTAAAAATATGCCTACCTTTTCCTTTTGTTTTAATCTACTTTCAGCTCTAATCTCTCTGTCCCAATGAGTTGATTCTGGTTCTTGTTATTTTCTTTTTACTTTTTCTGTTTCTTTTCTCTGCTGAATTATCCTTATGTCAAGTTGCTTTGCTCTTTGCCTAAAGAAAAACATGTTCTGGATCCTATGTAGTGAGCAGAGACTTATATCCCTGCATTGTTTGGCAGTAGTGTTAGATTGAATCTTTCCACTTTGATATAATTTTGAAGTGGAACTGAGAGAGAAAGAGCTCAGGGAAAAGGTTCAAAGATACAACAAAATCTTTTTCATTAATTTGTTTTCTCTGTTCCCCTTCATAGATACAATAGAAAGAGTCAAAAGGCAGAAATACATTTTCTAAGTTTGAGGTCAGCAAGGTATAAAAGATATGTGTGTGGTAGTCAGAATATGCTTACATTTTGACACTTTTTTGACAATAACTACCTGTAAAAATGAAGCAGGGAAAAGACAAGTGTTATTACTATCAATTATTAGTTTACCATGGTGTAAAAATATGAGCAGTGTAAGCATGTAGAAGCTGTAAAAATGCCCTGTTACTATCTGGAAAAAACATGTCTCCTTTCTTGCAGGCAGCTCCCAGTGCAATTCAGTGTGCAGCAGGCAGAATAAAATAATGCTGCAGTCTTCCTCCCTACAGCCTGGCCTACTCTTTTTGAAGAATCACAATGTACAGTAACTGTGAGTAAAACCATTAAATAGTTGCACAATCCATGACAAATATCAAATTTTTTATTTCTGAACTTTATGTCGGAGAAGTTTGATATGTACAGTCATCCTTGAGGGACTGATTTGTGATACATACATCACTGAATCTCTCTCAAGAATATTGTCACTGTATTCCATAGAGTGATCCATCACCATGTAATTTTGATGAGAGCTGCATCACACCTGTAGTCCTTTACACTTTTACGTACTATTGTGACTGTATTTCCACGAAATCTGAGCTGGGTAATTTTCACAAAAGCTTTCTATCAGGCATGTTCCTTGTGGAGTCCTTAGGTCTTCATAAGCAATCAGCAGTACATCATACCTATCTATGAGAGCAGCCCTGTAGAGACAGATAAAGTGGGATTTTCAAAATATCTAAGGGAATCTGTCTTCTAATGGGTTACAGAAACCTGTCCTAAATTAGAAGATAAAGGGCTTTTGCCATATACTGCTTTTCCAGTTCTGATCCCTGATCCCATTCCCACTTTATCTGCTGCATTTTAGAGTTCTTTCAGGTTCCATTTCCTGATTGAAAGGATATAAAGGCAAAGACAAGAAAAATTAGAAAATACATACACCAACTATAAGTATCATACATACACTAGTTAATATCATACATACACTAGTTAAAAGCATCTTGTGAATGAGTGTGCACATATATATGGTATCAATCAGGCAGGATTAACCTAAGTAGAAAGGTTGACAATATCTTCAGTGGAAAATATTAGGAACTCTGTGTGCTTGTAAGCCACACGTATATGGGACTCTTAGGGACACAATTTAGTGCTGCACTTGGCAGTGCTATGTTTACAGCTGGATATTATGTGACAGACAAACCTTACTCACTTTTTTAAGCTTTGGGAGGTAGACTTTCCCTACACAGTGTGTCAGAATAACTAGAGCATTCCACTACTTTCACATTTTTCTATCTAGGAAGGTCATGCATCTTAACCCCTTCAGGCATTCAAAATACAGATTTGTGCCTAAAAATGCAGCAGCATGGACCACTGAGCGTAATGGTACAGAAATGGTAAATTAACATACCTGTACCCAGAAAGTATAAGGCTACAGTTTTATGAGGCTTACAAATCTGCTTGTACATAACCAAATTGAGAATCCATCTTTCATTCAGATGACACTCAAGACTTTCCTTTTTTTTCCTGGTGTTTATTAAAGTGACACACCCCTGCAATGACACCATCCCCTGGGGACATGGAGCACTCTGGAGTGGAAGTGCTAGGAGTCATAGGGTAGCCTCTTGATAGTAATAACTTTATTATGACAATCAGTGTTCTTCTAGCTTCTATACTAGTATTGTAAAATGCTTGTCCAAAGTGTTTTTAGAGTAAATTGCTAATGAGAAATAATGAAATGGTGACAATTCTTCCTTCCGCAATTTCTTATTTAAGGCACCAAACTTCCAACATTAACTTATTCCCTTCAGAGCCATATGACAGATTCTGGCTTACTAACTTCCTGCCTAATGGGTCTTTCTACACAAATTGGGCTTATATGGGTTTATTTTTCCCTGCAGAGAAGATAGCTGGATTATGCTTTTTTTGTTCTTTATCTATTATTTACACAGAAAAACCATTCCTTTTTTTTTCTTGCTGAAAATATGCAGTTATTCCTGGCACAAATAAAAGTGGTTTTCTTAGTGTAAAAAATGATCAGTTACTGTATTTTCTCTAAACTGGTATATTACTGAAATATATGTTGAATGTACAGCAAATCAAATTTTGACTGATATAACTGATATAGGAGTTCAGACACTGCATATTTTATGGGTGTGTCCCAGGTTTGGAGATACCCATAAATATTTCCTCTGATCCACAAGAACTGTTTCTCCATGATTCTCCTTTCTGTACTTGTACATTAGGCTTAGCTTTAAAACACAGATAATATGTAATATTTTTTAACCACAACTAATACATACAAAACAGAATACATTTCCATTTAGCTAAAAGAAGATTAAATATTACTGTGTTTAAGTATTAAAGGATGGAGTTTTTTACTGACAGAGAAAATCCATAACATTGGGAATTGGAAGGGTTTTTTAGATATTACTGTTCTAAATGCAAGTTCCATTAGGCCCATGGAATTTTACTCTGCTGACATTTAGCTGTTAGCAAGGGTGACCTAAGTGTCTGACTAATGCGGATATCATGATTAATGGAGGCATTCAGTCATGGGCCCAAGGAGATGATGTGCTTCAGGTGAGACTGCATCACAAGAAATGACTAGACACAAATTGACAGAAACCTGTCAATATGATGTTTAACCAGACACAGAATCTACCGGATGACTCCTCAGTCCTGCTTGGAGTTTAGTTTTAGGTAGTGTTGTGTGAAGCAAGGAGTTGGACTCAACGATCCCTATGGGTCCCTTCCAACTTGAGATATTCCATGAGTCTGTGAGCCTGAGAGGTACTTTAAAGGTAGCAGCTTCCTCTAAAAGAAGTCCAAATTTAACTGTATGTGTATCACCCATGTGAAAGAGGTAAGACTACAGTAAGCAATTTAAATGTGACCAAAATAAGGCATTGTTGATTCAATAAAGATTACACAACAAACAGGAGACAGATCCTGGGGAAAAGTCTGGTCCCACTGAAACAGAATAAAAAAAATTCAAGTATTGCCTCTATTACTTGAAAATCAGGAGTTCATTCCTCCTGTATGACATCATTACATTCAATATCAACAGCTCACCTGACTAGGCAGACACAGAAACATATCTATTTCTAAAAGTACTATGAAGTGGTCTGAAGTTATGCACAAATACAATACTCAACCCAAGAAAATACATGTTCAGCATGGTCTTTAGAAGTTTAGGTTAAATGCTCTAAGCACGTGTACAAAAATGCTCAGTGGAATTATTACCATATTTGTTGGTCTATATTCCAGCATGGAATGCATGTGCATTTGTGTTAAGGATATAAAATCAAAGTCAAAGGTCAGTCTAATATTAGTGACTGCCTTTTAGAATTTTACTGGTTTCTGTAGCTAGAGGGAAACTCATCCTTCAGATCAAGATGAAGTGTAAACATGGCAGTCATTTAGAGATCATATTCATTAAGTTTTGTACAAACACCTCTTCTCTGTTACCTCCTTTGGCACTTGTATATCTTAGCCAAAACCACAGCAGCACACATCTATAATATTGCATCACTGCAATTCTGTTTGGCCATTGTAAGAGACTGAAAATTACTGGCTTAAGCATTGTTAAGAAGGACTTCTGCTCATTATGGCAAAACTGTATAAAGGAGCTGTGACCACCAAAGCCAACCCTTCCCTGAATATACCTCCTGGCTGAAACTGGACTGTGAGTTAGACCACCTAACACTGACTCCATTGTCCAATTATCTCAGGCTGGGGAAAAGTAAACAAGGCTGAGGGAGAAGAATGTATCCACAAGGAAAGCCAAACCCAGTAGCTGTCCTGGGAATCAGCTCTGGACAAGTTTCGGACGGGGGAGGCCACAGCCCACAGACTCATCTGCTGAGACCAGGTTTGCACACATTCCCCTCAAACCAAGGGGAGAGTAGGAGAGTTTTTGGGGGTGTGGTGAACACCCATCTTCCCTTGCTGGCTTTTCTTACTGGTCGTAAAATCCCTCCACCCTGGGAAGGCCACACACACAAGACATTCACAAGAGAGGCAGATGAGGATCATAAACTATCAAAGACCCCCAGAGCACCCCTAGACTCATCCCTGAGGCCTTGTGCCAGACGACTGCGTGAGATGCAAAGTGATGCAACCAATCCAGTCTATGGCAAGAGCCCGTGTAAAACTTCCCTGCCAGAGGAGGTACCTGGGTGTTCCCAGCTAGCCTGAACATGTATTAACCCACAAAACTCTGTGTTTTGTGGGACCCTCACCACTGAGAAGACCAGAAGAGGATCAACAGAACGCCATCAGGTGATATTTTCTACTTAATTAGTCTTTCTGTCACACTCTCCACCACGCCCCCCCCCCNCCCCCCTTTCTATTTCTTTCTCTCCCTTTCCCTCTCTCACTCACATTTACTGTTCAATGAAATCCATGCTACTGACTTCAGTATATGGTCTTGTTTGCACCTCAATTCAGTCAGAGGCATCTCTATAGCAATTTTAATAACTGGATCTTAACGGCGGTAGAGGCTGACATCATAATTTTTATATTATACATGAAGTGCCTTACAGGATATACTGTTTCACATTTTTATTTATATTTTCCTATATTATTAAGAAATTCAATCTTAAAAATACAAAAAGAAGAGTTTATTTTTCACTGCTCCTCAAAAGTACAATTAATAGGTCTTATTTGCTTCCATTATTTTAAAAGTCAGGTGCGTTTTAGAATTTCTTAGAAAGTTTCCAAGAAAGAGTTTTTCCGAGAGAAAGATAATAAATGATCTGGAAAATCAGAGTAATTCTTTAAAGTGGCAAAGTCATAGATCAAAGAAAGAAAGAATGCAAAAGAGCTTCAGAAGAACATCACAAAACTAGGTTCTGAGATATACTGATAAAGTGAAGAGCATGAATATAATTTTCAGTAATAGTTTTTGCCAGTTTCATGGTATGTATCATTTTTTAACCATCATTTTAACTTAATCATTTGTTTGCTAATTTATTAACCACATGATTTACAGAAAAACCTTTGATATCTCTTGATATTTTCTGTATTTCCCCCACATTTACAAGTCTACCAGCAGAAATGTTCTATCAGTTTCATGAAGGCACAGAAAAAGGAATGACTATATTTTGACAAAACCTTTCACAATGGAAAATACATATAGGTAATATGTTATTTCTTATCAATTAAATCTTTTATAATCCTTGACTTGACATTGTCAGCAGTTATTTTGTTAAGATCTGCCAAGAAAGTTAGAAACAGACCAAATGTAAATCCCCCAACCATGAAAATATTTGGAAAAGTAGCTCATTATTGCACCCTCTCAGATACTTTCTCTGCCCTATTTTTTATTATTGATCACCTACTATCGACTGTTCTTGTCTTGCATGGGCTGTAATTTTTTGCAAATAAGCAGATTTTAGATTCTTCTGGTAAACTTAATTCTTCTAGAAGCTCTACCATCCCTTTCTGCGGTGAGTACTGTTCTAAAACAGACTACAATGTCTCTACTATTTAATACCAGAAGTTTCATTAGACAGCAACACACCTTTATTACAGATAGCTTGGATGACGACTATATTGCTAAAAAAAAAATAATTAAAAAAACCATTTAGACCACATGAAATTTCAGTCAACCTCTTCCAAACAGTAAACTCCAACATCCTACATTGGTAATGATGAGCTCAAAGTTCTTGCACTGTTACAGAAAGGAACAAGAAGCAAGTTTCCTATAGTACAGGAGTCCATACCTACGACTTTTATAAAGGGAAAGTTAAAATCACTTTGGGATTAAACTTCAGGATCAAAAAGCTTCAAACTACCATATCAGGTATTTATGGAGCATGCTTTTTGATGAAAAGTTCCCTGACTTTTATATTCCAGAAATAGAGTAATTGGAATAATGCTCACTCACTAAAAGTGAAATGAAATTACTTGAGATCTGTGGCACTGAAGTGGGCAAAATTCTACTGGAGTGCAGTTAGCTGATGCAGGAAAGATCAGTGTCAAATACAACTTGCACAATGTTTTCTATCCCGAATCATCAGAAACACAGTGAAATGAAAAGAAAATTCAGTAAGACTTCTGGGAAGGATTTCTGGTCTTTCACTTCTTTCCACTACCAAGTTATTCTCATTCTCTGACCATATGTTTTGAGAAAACCTCATATTATTAGACAAAATTATTTTAAATTGAAAATACAAAAGCCAAAAGAGAGTTACAAAAATTATAAGGCTTTGTTTTGTTCTAAATAAAAAAATAGCAACATAATTGGATTTTTCAGGATCAGCTTCTCAGCTGAATACAACTATTTTATACAGCTCTAGGCTGGTAGCATCCTGTTTACCCAAGCTGAGGTACTGACATATAAAATCATGTTCCTAAGTATCAGGATAGACCCTTCTTTTACTACAGGAAGGTTGTCCTTAAGGATGCTAACATAGTGGAGAAAGGAAATACCCCCTTCCTTGAAGAAAAAAGGAGCACTTTTATAAATCCAACAAAAATGTTTATTCAGTTCCTTCTACCTGTCATCCAACATGAAGCAGGAGCTATGTTCAATATCAAATATATCAATAAATTTAAGAAATAGAAATCAGAAATTTTAACTGTGCTATTGGTAATCACTAAATCCTTTAGCTATTATGTCTCATTATAAAGGAAGAACTCTACCTAGCTGCTAAAAAAGCTGTTAAAATTCAGAAGTAGTGTAGAGCTGAATATGTGAAAATATCTGAAATGACCGAAAACAGGTGTTCAGAATATGATGCATACATGACACATCAGTTCATTTAATTTCAAAATAAACAATGACAAAAAATCCACATTGGCATTAGCCAACATTAGAAACATTCATAATTTTAACACTACATTCAACATCAGGCCACAGAATTCAGGGGTTTACCATAACAATATGAACAATTGAAAGAAGGTAAATAATTTTTTTAAAAAAATTGTTATAATCTTTTTGGGATTTTAAATTACGATTTCCTCCAGACATTGCTATCTTTTGGTTAACAATATAAAAAAATTCAATATTTACCAGGTGACTCTAAAAGAAAATATTTGGATGATACTGGAATTTTATGCTACGCTTCTGTTACAGGAAAGAACATGGAAATTGGATACCTTTGATACCTTGGCTACCAAGTACCTCTAAAAAATTGTTTTCTGGTGCCCAATTCAGTGGACCCCTATTCTCTTTTGCTCTCCTTACTCACTCACATGGAGTCCCACAAAATATTTCCAGCTTCCTGAATAAAACTGTGAAGTGCATTTATAAACAAATTCTGACACTTTCAATCTCAGCATTTCCTTGCAAGAATATTGTCCTTCCTGCTGAAGTGAAATTGGAGTCTGAAAAATGCTGTTAAAAGTTCTTCATGCCATGGTTTATTTTGGTTTTACCATTGCTGTGACAATGGGACAGAAGAAAACATTTATTGTAACTTAATGAAGGAGAACATTCTAAAAGTCTTGGTCAAAAATGTGCTTTCACTTCTCTATTTACTACTCCATTTTTGTTTGAAACACTTTTACAATATAACAGAAATCTACACATTTCAGCCCTTTATTTTGCTAGTCTGCTTCTAAGTTAGAGCATTACCTAGAACGCTCATGATCTGAATTTTGTGATCTTTTCCAAACTACATGCTAAAACTATCACTCTGCTTCCTTATATAATGCACATGTTGAGATGTTAATACACCCATTATCCACAGGAGCAGCTGGTCAGTGGCAGCTTTTGTTACTGGTAGAATAAAGACTTTTGGAACAGACACTCTCAACTGTGATGTTCTTCACTGTGGTGCCATGGGAAGGCCAGGACAAAATTATTTTGATTTTGAGTCTTGCAACTGTAGCTACAGAAAGGAGAGCAGGAACTGCAAGTGTGGTACTTATCATTGACCTTGAGCATCATGATCAGTATATAAAAGGGATTGTCTTTATGCTGCTCCTAAAACATGGTTTGTCTGTGGTTTTCTTTGAAGTGAATGTTTACTTGAGCAACTGATGCCTTATTGAAAAGATTCTCAAGATTTAGCCAAGTAAATGATCTCAAAGTAATGCTATATTTTTAAGATACCATTATGGTTTTGAGAGTACTCATGTTAAGAAAGTTAATAAGAAATAAAATAAAGCAATTTTAGCTTATACAAATTAATACCATGTTAAAGCCTATGTTCAACATTAAGGCCACCATGGCAGCAGATGGATCAAATTTTCAGCTGATTTTAATCAGTAAAATTCTCTGGGTTCCAGTAGAGCTCTTCTGATTAAAAGCATCTGAGAATCTGGACCAATTATTTCTAGATAAATTATTCACAAAATAATGGGCAAAATTGCAAATAATTAATTTTATTAATACAGTCTGACCATCTATAGAGTTAGTTGCATAAGAGAAAATATTTTTGTGAAAACAGTACTTGATAATTAATTGACCAAAAAAGTTGTTTTCACTATCATTTATTCCACGTAAAAGGAAAACAAAATACTCTAATAACGTGAGGGCAATAACTGCAGAATTTCTTATGGGATAATTAAGAAACATAGAAGTGGAATGCATGTATATAACTTGCTCTGAGACTGAAGAGTTATTGCTTAATTATCTTACAATTACATGCCTACTAATGAGGCTAATATGAAACAGGTATCAGTTTGACTCCAAACATCCAAACAAAGTATTTCAGAAGAGAATGTAGGGCAAATCTTGACATATTGCAAATGATTTAACTATATGGCTAGATTTGAACCCATGCCTCTGAAAGAAAGCCTGTTTATATCTGAAAATAGCAAGGAAAAAAAAAAGTAGAAGAAAATAAGTATCAGATACTTTATTACTGGGTTCCAAGAACAACACAGTACATTACTTCTGACATCAGGCCGAGTGTCAGCAGAGGAAATAAGCTGAATGTTTGAAATTAATTAAACTTGCCATGTTTCCACTGCATCCTGGTTATGTCCCAAGTAAGTATAAACAAATTTAAATATATCGAATAAACATCTGGGCTGTTAATATTGTCATATATAATCGAATTAGAAAACAGTTGCTTAGACTCGGTCAGCTTTCCCAGGTACTAGAAGCACAAGTAAAAAGTCTTAATTATGCAAGCCAACACATGTGAGACATTACCCTATTGCAGAATTGCTCAACAAAGCGATTAAAGATTCTCTTAGAGAAAATTGCTACTAAAAGCAAAGACTTTAGTTTTCATAACTATCTTTGCTTCAGTTCCCAGGCAATTTATTTTTGAGATTTCTTTAGCTTCTGTATGCATCAGTAACTCTGCTAGTCTGGAAGACTCACAGAGCATTAGGCCCTGAAGTTTTTGTTCAGTTGAATATTCAGACATGACTTTAAAATAAAAGTCTCCTGGCTTCTACTAACATACTATTAGGGGTGGGGGAGCCCCAGCATCAGCAGGATCCAATATTTTTGTAATCTTCATACCTGAAAGTGATGAAAGTTATTGCTGTGCATGTCACTGGGTTCGGCTCTTCTTTTTGTCTCTGTCCTGTTCTGGCTTCAGGTCTGCTACATCTCCTACACAGCCAGCACAGGTCAGGCTGAAACTGTTAGCTTGTGCTACATGTTAACAAGGTTCTCATGTCCCTGGGAACCACAGTCCTAGACATTAAAAAGTCTCAAAAAAGGGATTAGTCTTTTCCTTCCACTCCTGGGCCTATATTTATAGTATCCTTTTATCAAACACTCTCTGTTAAATTACCAAGAAAAGGAAACCAGAAACATCTTTCCTAGTCAAGCCACGTCGTAATTTTTTTCCTCCCCTAAAGAGCCTTCAAAGGTCTGCACTGACATACTGAGACATTAATACAAGTTCAGGACTTGGACTCATGGAAAAGTTTGAAAAAACAGGAGAGTAATTTTGTTTTAAATTCTTTGTTACTTGCATTTCTTCTGTTTGGTTTATAAATTTGCTATGATTTCTCTTTAAATCTCAAAAAACATATCTGGAAATATTTCTGTGGAGAGGAAAACATTGTTCTGCCAGTTCTCTTATTCTCACTTTGTTCTGCTACGATAACTGCAGCTAATTCTGACTGTGGAAATAGCAAAGGGTAGCTAGTCTTACACTTACTTTTGTATCCTATCAAGTATTAAATACTAAAACTGTGGTTGTCTGGAGGCCATGACACCATTCTTTGTGCTTTCCAGCCACCCACGTACCTGGAAATAACTCATCTGATTTCAGCAGAATTACATTTTATCTTCATTGGTGCAAATAACATTGCAATCCTGAGTAGGATTAGAAAGGTGCTTATATGTTGAATGCACTTTCTGTCACTTTGGAATTACATAATTCTAAATCTCTTACAAATCACTTTCAGTTAAATAGGGAAAAATAAGCATTACTCTATTTTTGCCCTTTTTCAAACAGAGAAGCAGCTCAGTATTTTGGCTGTACTTAGAATCAGAGCAATAAACTGCATATTGATTGCACTGAACACAAAAATACTCCATGGCATTTAAGGTAGAATACAAGCACAACTCAAGGCATTCAAGGTCAAAGAAGAGACACGGGAATTTTAAGCTCTTTGATACCAGAAAGCTCATAGCTTCTGCGTTTTCCCCAGAAAATTTTAAAAGGTTAAACTTCTCTGCAGGCATTGAACTACCACCTTAAAATACAGTCTGGTAAGCATAAACTAATGACGACTATCCAATGCACACATAGTCCATTTTATTTACAAACATGTTTGGAAGAGATGATAGTGCCAACTTCTGGTTTTCAGATTTGGGGTTAAAACTTTCCTCAGTGGAGAGTCCAGTGAAGCTGGAGACAGAAACTAACAGTTCTGCACAGAAGGATGCAAAATTTTCAGTGTGAGAGGAGAATGGCAAGAAGAAAACTCTGTATGTGCTTGTCTTCCTAGTGTAGTAGTATATAGCTGCTCACTTGAGAAAGGGGCACTGTTCTCTACAGACTTGTTCATGTCTTTTATCACTTTAGAAGTAGTTGTATAGAATGTAGCTGAGATGAAACATTCTTACTAAATGTTTTTTCTGAGTCTGACTCTGTGTGTGTGTTGACTCCACTGCTCAGAGTTAAAGGTGGCAGAGTTGAGGCCTCTGTAAAGGAAAAGCATTTTTCTGCCATTTTTCTGTCTATATATAGCCAGCAGCTCCTGAAACACAATTCTTTACTTTCAAAGAGCAAATATGATTTGACCAAGGAGACTGTGTTGTGTTTTCTCAGCTGTTTTGATTATTTCACACTTTTTTTTGCAGCTAGTTCTGCCCAACGAGGGGAGCAGAGAGTCTGGCTCACAGAGTTTCTTGATGTGTTTTAGCAAATCAAATTACTATGACCACTGATGAAAAAGAGGCCTTAGGTGGTCAAGAATCTGTGATGACAGAGAAGGAAACATAAGATTCATGTCTTTAAAGTTTGGACTGGAAGTGACATTAGAGAACTGTTCCCAGGGCTTGTGAAGAAAGCTAGTCATATGGAAACATTGTGTTTATGTTTAATGCAGTCAAAATCTTTAAAACAGCTAATTTTATAATATTTATCCAGAGTTGTCTACATAGAAATTAAATCTGTATTTCTTTAGTATGACCTACAGTCCAAAATATCTATTGTAATATGCTTCTCTTTTTTGTGACATGTGATACCATGATATAGTTGATGCTGGTGTACTATGATTCTGAGCCTTAAAAGAATTATGATATCAGTATAGGCATATATTTGCATTTTCAATGTAAATACAGTCTTATTTTTTGGAAATTTTCCAGTTAACTTGATTTGTTTTCTAACTCATGTAGTCATTCTCTGTCACCATTTGGTATTTCCTCATTTGTGAGCAATTCACACAAATATTCCTCTGATCCTTTTTTAACATATCCAAATGATTTATTAGGAAGCTCAGACACTCTGTGGGAAGTTGAAAAGACACTCTTAAGGTCATCTGGTCCTAATGACCATCTCCATTTTTTCCTTCCTAAACTGGTTGCAAATGCCTTACATGTGTGTGTCATAAAGTCAAACCTGTTGTTTGCATGGAAAGTAGAAGCTGAAGTTGGTGCTGTTTCACACCTGTTGTTATTCTTGTTCAGTAAGAAAAACTATGTGTGAAATACATTACTGTAATTGCCTAACTATTTGCAGAAGAATTTTTTTTTTCTCCCAGACAAGACTTCTAACATCATCCCAAAGCCTTTGTGGACCTAAATCTTTAACAACATAAAAAGTTTATGAGGAATCAGAACCAGAAGGAGAGAATACATGAATTTTGTGAAAGCAGAAAAAAAAAAAAAAAAAGAAAAGAAAAATTAAAACATCAGGCTACAGCAAGTACCAGAGGCTGCAGGTTGACTCATGTAGATCTCATATACATATAGTAAGAAATAATACCAACAGGAAACTGAATGGACTAATTAAATGAAGGTCATACTTGATTAATATTTCTGATGGCATTGGAATAAGGCAGCAGAAGTCAAGCAGTACACAGCATGGATCTTCATTTTAGAAAGGCTTCCTATACTGCACAAACAGTACACACAAATCAGATTTCAGAACCTCTCTGCTGAGGTAATAGTGCGCAGTTGCTGAAAACAGACTGCTATTTTTTTTTTTTTAAATGGTTATAGTAGGAGAAAAGTAATAATGCAGACAGGTATATAGGATCATCACTACAATTTACGTCCATCACCTCTATAGCTGAAATTCAGGAGGCTAAGAAATGAATCATCTGAGTGACTGGATGTTGGCTCAGGGGTTTACCTTAGCTGGGGTAAAACTCAGCACCAGGTGACAGAGAGCCACATGATCATTAACCCATTTTTTTCATCTTGAAAATTTGGACTGTAGCTGTTTGATTCAAAAAAAAAAATCTATGTTAATAGAACAAAAAGTAATGTAAAAATTTCCAGCATCAATGTTATAATAAGATCAGCATGGTGTAGAGTTCAGGTAGCCTGGTCCGTCTTCAAGCATGTACTTTAATCTGATAAGCTTTTATTTCAGCAAATTCATTCATCTGTTGGTTATCTAAAACTGTGCTCCAATCTCTGTACAACCTGAGGCATATGAGTTTGGCTAAGAGAAAATAATGGCATTGCCTGGACTCCTGGGAACAAAGAAGACAAGATGGCAAGGAAGTCCCTCCCCAAAATTGTGGCCTCTGTAGAAGACTGTGAGGTCCAGGAGACAAAGGCAAAATAGCAGATCTCCCAGTCGTATGGTGGAGAGAGAGTTAAAAATAAAAGAAGACAGGAACAGAACACAATAACAAAACCCTCTCTTCCTCCAAACAGCAACCAACAGGGAGCAAGTACAAAAGCAAAGGAAACCTGGAGTCCAAATCCAATCAAGTGCTACCAAGATGTTTGCTCTGTGCCACCCAACAAGGCCTCTCCTAGTAGTGGCAGCTCTGACCCCGCAGTGTCAATTTTTCTGCTATTTTTCAGCCCACGGGACCCAGTTGGGGTTGTGCTGCAGGTCTGAGTGGTTACCACATTGTGGGGCGAGGTGGGGGGAAGTGACTCCACAGGGCACCAAAACCAGCAGCACTCACCCCATCAGTCTTGGCCAGCACCTGTGGAAAAATATTTGTGAAATTTGCCCGAGAACAGTTTAGGATTGTGAAATGCAGTGTCTTGGAGGCCTGCCCCAGGCAAGGCGTTTAGAGAGAAAGAAAAGGCTTCTGCCTTGTGCTGCCTTTGCTTAGAGAAGCAACTCTCTTAGCAGCCCTGCAAGAATGAAAAGAAAGCCCTCCTTGAGTGTTCCTGACTCTAAGAGGAACCTCAACAACCCCCACCTCTGCAAAACCAGGGCAAAAAACTCCAGTTCTGGTTTTGGTCCCTGGAGCTTAAAGGGATTGCAACAATCTTGGCGGATTGGTGTATGAAAGATATGGAATACTATATATATATATATATATATATGTATATATATATATATGTGGTTTCCAGGACACTATTTGAGAAGCCTCCTACAAAAGTGACCAAAAAAAATTTCTAAAGCATTAGTCTAGTGAAAGTTAACCATTAAGAACAACTCTTATATACGACAGAAGAGTCAACCCCACACTCTGATGAGAAAATTCAGAGATGCATCTCTTGAACTTGCATGTAATCACAACCTTTAATCATAAGTCCTCTTGTGTTCTTCAGTATTCCTTTCAAGGTTCCTTGATGCTGTAAGAAACACTTGGAGCAATTACACAGTGCATTGGAGAATATGCTTTTACTTACAGTACTGAAAATTTAAAGAAAAGATATGAATACTATGCGAAGAAATTATCAGCATATTCCATACTGCCATGGTTTAACCCCAGACAGCAACTAAGCCTCAAACAGCTGTTCACTCCCTCCACCCCTGTGGGATAGGAAAGAGAATTGGAAAGGTAAAAGTGATAACTCAAGGGTAGAGACAAAGACAGTTTAACAATTGACATTAAATAATAATAAATAATAGCAACAACAAATACTACTACTACTACTACTACTACTACTACTACTACTACTACTACTACTACTACCACTACCACTACCAATAATAATATAACAAAGAGGAATAAAATCCAAAAAAAGCGGGTGATACAAATGGAAACAATTTCTCAGTATTAACCAACTTATGCCAATTCAGTCCCTGAGCAGGTCATCCCTCCACCAGCCTTTTCCACTAGTTTTATTGCAAAGTACAATGTTATATGGTGTGGAATATTCATATGGTCAGTTGGGATCAACTGTCCCAGCAGTGTCCCCTCCCAACTCCTTGTGCACCACCAGCCCACTCTTTGGGGTGAGGTAAGAAGCAGAAAAGGCCTTGATGCTGTGTGAGCACTGCTCAGCAATAACAAAAATGTCTCTGGATTATCAACAGGTTGTGTTGTTTTCAGCACAAATTCAAAACACAGCAGCACACCAGCTATTGTGAAAGAAAGCAACTCTATCTCAGCCAAAATCAGCACATACATATGTGGCTTTTGGCCCCTTTTCTATTGCTCCTGTAGAAGCTATGTTGTCTACTGGAAGTATAATGGGCAAAGGCTCAGGACCAATGTGTGTTTTTCAGTTCCACTGACTAATTGATTCATCCAGAAATGAGACACCAGAGCTTAAGGCCCTTCTCTGTCTGTGAGTCAGCTCTCCTCTCCCAGCAGACTGCTGGGATTAGATAGTGGGTGATCAGAAATACCAGAAGAAAACCTGCAGAATTTGGACAACCACACATTAGCAAACCTAGGGCCCTCAGGGCGATCATGACAACTAACTGCAATAAGATGAATGTGAAGATGTTCCTAGCATCTTCCAGTGGAAAAGGTGCTAGGAAGAACTCTTGTCTTTTGCATTAAGGAATACTTGTGCAAAATGTAGTGGCTGTCAGACCTAATTCCTGAGAATTATGTTTTTTCATTCTTTGACTGCAATGAATTCTGCAGAGATCCTGAATGAAGCTGTAGAGGTCAGCTTCAGCACAGAGGACAGGGAAAGTGCTCAAGCACTGCAGCCTGACCTGGTACAACGAAGACATGCTGCCACGTGAGTTTCAGCCTTAGATGTTTGAACCAAACGTAGCCTAAGATCCAGATCTCCTAAATTCTGACAGTCCTAGCGCACCATCACTCCAAAATCAGTGTTATCAGTTTCTTCTAGGAGACTCTGAATACATGCATCAATAAAGATCCCTTTGGGGACAGCCCTGGAAATATCTATTTTGTGACTCCTTAATAGCCCTGATGTCCCTTGTCAGACAAAGTGGTGGTGCACAAAAATTGTAGACATCAAAAGATGCTAAGGGAGGTAGGCATGGAGTGTTCGTTTTATTGCTTTGTTAAAAGTCAGCATTTAAAACATGCCTAAAGTAGTCCTAAGACATTTATATTCTTTGAGTCTTGATTCAAAAGATGGTAAAAATATAAGTCAAAGAAATACACACTTAAACCTGAATAGACTTTTGGGGAAAGTTAAAATTTTGTTTCTGGTCAGACTTTTCCTCATAATTGTATATGTCTGACATTTCTTTAATTGCTCCTTTCATGATATGTATTAACAGAACTATGTGGTGATTTTATTCTGTTCTTTACTACTGAAGTGCCAAAATCTGTGAACTGAGCTAAATAACCTTTAAACTAAGAGATGTTAAAAGGACCAGTGCAGCCAGGGATTTCTTCAATGATTTAATTCACCTACCTGAAAATATGATACAGTCAAGCAACAGTGTCACCATTTAAACACTCATCTAAATTATATCTATTTATTTGAACGGTTTTGCCACCAAGCAGTGCTAGAAGCACTATGGTTCTGATTAAAACAACTTTCATCCTGGCAGTCCTCCTCCTCACCTAACATACTTCATGAGGTAAAAATATAATACTCATCAGGTAAAAATATAATACTAAGGTTAGCTGTGTTTCTCCTTTCTCTCCCATATTTTCACCACTGATACTAAATAATGTAATTGCTGCAAGCATCATAAATTGTAAAAATCAGTGCTCTACAGGGACTCAATCCAGCCCTAAAGCTAGAGAGCATTACAGCCCCAAAAGCTGTCAAAACACAAGTGAACAGAATCAGTATTAGAAATTTTGGCTGGTGCACAACTGTCTATTTTAATTCTGTGATCCTCATATTTTTACTCCCCTTCTCCTAACAGTGGTTGGCACTGTAGACTTGTCTTTATTGTGACTTGCTGGTTCTGTGGATGGTTTTGACAAGCACTGCTGGCTTAAGTACTCTTTATACGAGTTATAGCAATAAATAAAAGGCCTTAGGTAACCTTTGCCCCTCTCCAGACCTTATTATACAGTGTTTTGGTGTAGACAGTGTTAATACTTTTAATTTTACCATCTTTTATCATCTCTTTTCATCTTTTATTGTGGTGCTGTTAACATTTTAGGAAAGATTGGTTTATCTAGTTGCAATATCTACAGACCTTACAACATAATGTCATATCCCATGTATGGTCTCCAGAAGTTGCTGCAGTTAATTTGCACACAGGCATTTGTTCACTAGAGCTGAGCACGCATCTGGGATTTGGCACCCTCTGTGTGGAGTTTGCAGATGGTTGATTCCCCTGTGGAATTCTCAAGCCTCTGAAGGAGGGGGTCAATTCACTTCCCACCTACTTCTGCCATTTGAGTCCTCTGAGGGACAGAGAAGGTCAGTCTATTCATCCCTGTGCCTCTCGTGATGAAGCTGTCTACCCCAAGAAGAAAATTGCAAGAGTTGCAGACACAGAAGATCAAAGAAAGGAGCATGTGGCACAGTCTAATGATAAATACATCTGGCTAATGGTTATGGTGCATGGGTACTGCTCCCTGCTACAAAAATATTTCAGAAGATCTTTTTTTCACCTGAAATGCAGAGGCACTCCTTGAACTAAGACCCAAAACCTCGGCATTCTGGTAGCAATTTCCAGCCACTAAGCTACAAAAGTCTTTGTGTTTATGTTTGCTGTTCTTTGGTGTCTTGTCTTTAAGGCATGGAAGGAACATCTTTATCACGTGAAAGTTAGAAGATGGAAGCTTTTTCTTGGCCTCTGGTGTTCTTTGATTATTTTTCTACAAGAACTTGCCACCTACCAGGCCCTTCTAATGCAAGTGCAAACAGCAACAAACTCAGCAAGTGGAACAGTTCCAAGAATGTTGAGAAATGTGTTTGCTCTGCACCTGTGTGAACCCAAGAAACTAGTTAGGAAAAAACAAAGATTAAAAATGTTTGGCACTACAGAGCTGCTCACATTTCACAGAATTCTTTTTCTTTAGTTTAAAAACACTTTAAGATATTTTTATTGACTTTTTCCCTTTAACAGAAGCAGCAATGACCAACCTTTAGCAAATAATAATCAATTTATATTAAAAAAACAAACAAACAAGGCAATGGTGTGCAGCTCTGCAATGTATGATTTCTATGTGTAATATATTTATGGCATATAATAGGTTAATAATCGACTAATGTATTTCAGACCTATGAAGAAGTTTAACTTTTCATTGTCCTTTTCCACAAATCTGTAATATTGTACTGAATGATTGTGTATTTCAGTGTAGAAACTTGGCCTATGATAACATGAATACAAACATAAAGAAACATGAGAAATCAACAAGTTTAGAGTTGTCTTCTATAACATGCCAATATAGATATTCCACGCAAAACTTTTACTTTAAATTACCCATATGGTATTTTAAAAAGTGAATATCTGTTTGGGTACAAAGGGGAAACTAAAGTACCAAATGTCTGGCTACTTTATCAGAATAGCACTTTGCATCTTTTAAGAAGCTATCAGGCTATTACCTATGACTAATATATCAAGTTTCAATGCAGCTTTTATTCAAAATTTAGTAGAGATAATAGTAACATAAAAGCTACCCTCTGGATTTTATAATTAAAAGGACAAGAGCCTGAGAGTCATAAGAAGGGAACGTAAAGTTAATTACTTGCTTGTGTGCAGAAAAAGTAGTCTATAATCTTAAGTAGTAGCCAATTTATAGGTTTGAATTCCTGAACACTAATGTATTAGGAGAATCATTTCTACTTCTGATAATTTCTTCATATAATTATGATTAGACTCTTAGCTGTAGTTTAATTTACTATGCCACTTCCCAACACGCCCCTTTCTCTATGGTTTTGTTTACCAGAGCAAAGATTACAGGCACTAATATTGTCTGAAAGCTTACAGTAAATCTAAACGGTAAATATGTTTTACAGTCAGTTGTAGCCGAAAATAAAAAGTACTGTGTATTTCTTAGTAGATATAAAATCCAGTGGGGGTAAAATATATTCTGAAATTTTAGCCTCACTCTGTTTATGGGTAGAATTAAGGTTAAATTTAAAAATAAATACTCGTGTTTTCTCCAGAAATAATTTTCAGCTAAAGTTTGGTGTCTATGGCAATTTTCCAAATTTTCCAAGCTTTCTTTTCAGTGTCAACTCCTCTGGGAGATTAAAAGAGTCAGGAGGTGTAATGCTGTATATGCAGAACCAGAAGACTTTTCCAAATTGCTTTTGAGGATTCATTATTTCCTATTGTACATCATGTATAACTCTATTTCTTTCCTATCACAAATGAGAAATAGAGGGATGAAAACTTACTTGAAAAAATATTTCAAGATTAAAGCAACAGTACAAACAGATTGCATGATGGCGAAACTGACAAAGTAAATGAAACTTTTTAAAAGTAAAATATGGGAAGGAAGGAAGGA